>JBAIZL010000002.1:24956066-25256066 GCA_036971475.1 Prosapia bicincta
TTAGTCGTGGGTATCGAATAGGCCGGCTACATTTAGTCGTGGGTAACGAATAGGCCGGCTACATTTAGTCGTGTTTATCGAATAGGCCGGCTACAGTAGTCGTGGGTATCGCATAGGTAGCCTACATTTAGTCGTAGGTATCGAATAGGCCGGCTACATTTAGTCGTGTGTATCGAATAGGCCGGCTACATTTAGTCGTGGGTATCGAATTGGCCGGCAACATTTAGTCGTGGGTATAGAATAGGCCGGCTACATTTAGTCGAGGGTATCGAATAGGCCGGCCACATTTAGTCGTGGGTATCGAATAGGCCGGCTACATTTAGTCGTGGGTATCGCATAGGCCGGATACATTTAGTCGTGGGTATCGAATAGGCCGGCTACATTTAGTCGTGGGTATCGAATAGGCCGGCTACATTCAGTCGTGGGTATCGAATAGGCCGGCTACATTTAGTCGTGGGTATCGAATAGGCCGGCTACATTTAGTCGTGGGTATAGTATAGGCCGGCTACATTTAGTCGTGGGTATCGAATAGGCCACCTACATTTAGTCGTGGGTATCGAATAGGCCGGCTACATTTAGTCGTGGGTATCGAATAGTCCGGCTACATTTAGTCGTGGGTATCGAATAGGCCGGCTACATTTAGTCGTGGGTATCGAATAGGCCGGCTACATCTAGTCGTGGGTATCGAATAAGCCGGCTACATTTAGTCGTGGGTATCGAATAGGCCGGCTACTTTAGTCGTGGGTATCGAATAGGCCGGCTACATTTAATCGTGGGTATCGAATAGGCCGGCTACATTTAGTCGTGGGTATCGAATAGGCCGGCTACATTTAGTCGTGGGTATCGAATAGGCCGGCTACATTTAGTCGTGGGTATGGAATATCCCGGCTACATTTTGTTGTGGGTATCGAATAGGCCGGCTACATTTAGTCGTGGGTATCGAATAGGCCGACTACATTTAGTCGTGGGTATCGAATAGGCCGGCTACATTTAGTCGTGGGTATCGAATAGGCCGGCTACATTTAGTCGTGGGTATCAAATAGGCCGGCTACATTTAGTAGTGGGTATCGAATAGGCCAGCTACATTTAGTCGTGGGTATCGAATATCCCGGCTACATCTAGTCGGTGGTATCGAATAGGCCGGCTACATTTAGTCCTGGGTATCGAATAGGCCGGCTATATTTAGTCGTGGGTATCGAAAGGCCGGCTACATTTAGTCGTGGGTATCGAATAGGCCGGCTACATCTAGTCGGGGGTATCGAATAGGTCGGCTGGATTTAGTCGTGTGTATAGAATAGGCCGGCTTCATTTAGTCGTGGGTATCGAATAGGCCGGATACATTTAGTCATGGGTATCGAATAGGCCGGCTACATTTAGTCTTGGGTATCGAATAGGCCGGCTATATGTAGTCGTGGGTATCGAATAGGCCGGCTACATTTAGTCGTGGGTATGGAATAGGCCGGCTACATTTAGTCGTGGGTATCGAATAGGCCGGATACATTTAGTCGTGGATATCGAATAGGCCGGATACATTTAGTCGTGGGTATCGAATAGGCCGGCTACATTTAGTCGTGGGTATCGAATAGGCCGGCTACATTTAGTCGTGGGTATCGAATAGGCCGGCTACATTTAGTCGTGGGTATCGAATAGGCCGGCCACATTTAGTCGTGGGTATCGAATAGGCCGCCTTCATTTAGTCGTGGGTATCGAATAGGCCACCTACATTTAGTCGTGGGTATCGAATAGGCCGGCTACATTTAGTCGTGGGTATCGAATAGTCCGGCTACATTTAGTCGTGGGTATCAAATAGGCCGGCTACATTTAGTAGTGGGTATCGAATAGGCCAGCTACATTTAGTCGTGGGTATCGAATAGGCCGGCTACATCTAGTCGGGGGTATCGAATAGGCCGGCTACATTTAGTCCTGGGTATCGAATAGGCCGACTATATTTAGTCGTGGGTATCGAAAGGCCGGCTACATTTAGTCGTGGGTATCGAATAGGCCGGCTACATCTAGTCGGGGGTATCGAATAGGCTGGCTACATTTAGTCGTGGGTATCGAATAGGCCGGCTATATTTAGTCGTGGGTATCGAATAGGCCGGCTACATTTAGTCGTGGGTATCGAATAGGCCGGCTACATTTAGTCGTGGGTATCGAATAGGCCGGCTTCATTTAGTCGTGGGTATCGAATTGGCCGGCTACATCTAGTCGGGGGTATCGAATAGGCCGGCTACTTTTAGTCCTGGGTATCGAATAGGCCGGCTATATTTAGTCGTGGGTATCGAAAGGCCGGCTACATTTAGTCGTGGGTATCGAATAGGCCGGCTACATCTAGTCGGGGGTATCGAATAGGCTGGCTACATTTAGTCGTGGGTATCGAATAGGCCGGCTATATTTAGTCGTGGGTATCGAATAGGCCGGCTACATTTAGTCGTGGGTATCGAATAGGCCGGCTACATTTAGTCGTGGGTATCGAATAGGCCGGCTTCATTTAGTCGTGGGTATCGAATTGGCCGGCTACATTTAGTCGTGGTTATAGAATAGGCCGGCTACATTTAGTCGTGGGTATCGAATAGGCCGGCTACATTTAGTCGTGGGTATCGAATAGGCCGGCTACATTTAGTCGTGGGTATCGAATAGGCCAGCTACATCTAGTCGGGGGTATCGAATAGGTCGGCTGGATTTAGTCGTGTGTATAGAATAGGCCGGCTTCATTTAGTCGTGGGTATCGAATAGGCCGGATACATTTAGTCGTGGGTATCGAATAGGCCGGCTTCATTTAGTCGTGGGTATCGAATTGGCCGGCTACATTTAGTCGTGGATATCGAATAGGCCGGATACATTTAGTCGTGGGTATCGAATAGGCCGGCTACATTTAGTCGTGGGTATCGAATAGGCCGGCTACATTTAGTCGTGGGTATCGAATAGGCCGGCTACATTTAGTCGTGGGTATGGAATAGGCCGGCTACATTTTGTTGTGGGTATCGAATAGGCCGGCTACATTTAGTCGTGGGTATCGAATAGGCCGACTACATCTAGTCGGGGGTATCTAATAGGCCGGCTACATTTAGTCCTGGGTATCGAATAGGCCGGCTACATTTAGTAGTGGGTATCGAATAGGCCAGCTACATTTAGTCGTGGGTATCGAATAGGCCGGCTACATCTAGTCGGGGGTATCGAATAGGCCGGCTACATTTAGTCCTGGGTATCGAATAGGCCGACTATATTTAGTCGTGGGTATCGAAAGGCCGGCTACATTTAGTCGTGGGTATCGAATAGGCCGGCTACATCTAGTCGGGGGTATCGAATAGGCTGGCTACATTTAGTCGTGGGTATCGAATAGGCCGGCTATATTTAGTCGTGGGTATCGAATAGGCCGGCTACATTTAGTCGTGGGTATCGAATAGGCCGGCTACATTTAGTCGTGGGTATCGAATAGGCCGGCTTCATTTAGTCGTGGGTATCGAATTGGCCGGCTACATCTAGTCGGGGGTATCGAATAGGCCGGCTACTTTTAGTCCTGGGTATCGAATAGGCCGGCTATATTTAGTCGTGGGTATCGAAAGGCCGGCTACATTTAGTCGTGGGTATCGAATAGGCCGGCTACATCTAGTCGGGGGTATCGAATAGGCTGGCTACATTTAGTCGTGGGTATCGAATAGGCCGGCTATATTTAGTCGTGGGTATCGAATAGGCCGGCTACATTTAGTCGTGGGTATCGAATAGGCCGGCTACATTTAGTCGTGGGTATCGAATAGGCCGGCTTCATTTAGTCGTGGGTATCGAATTGGCCGGCTACATTTAGTCGTGGTTATAGAATAGGCCGGCTACATTTAGTCGTGGGTATCGAATAGGCCGGCTACATTTAGTCGTGGGTATCGAATAGGCCGGCTACATTTAGTCGTGGGTATCGAATAGGCCAGCTACATCTAGTCGGGGGTATCGAATAGGTCGGCTGGATTTAGTCGTGTGTATAGAATAGGCCGGCTTCATTTAGTCGTGGGTATCGAATAGGCCGGATACATTTAGTCGTGGGTATCGAATAGGCCGGCTTCATTTAGTCGTGGGTATCGAATTGGCCGGCTACATTTAGTCGTGGATATCGAATAGGCCGGATACATTTAGTCGTGGGTATCGAATAGGCCGGCTACATTTAGTCGTGGGTATCGAATAGGCCGGCTACATTTAGTCGTGGGTATCGAATAGGCCGGCTACATTTAGTCGTGGGTATGGAATAGGCCGGCTACATTTTGTTGTGGGTATCGAATAGGCCGGCTACATTTAGTCGTGGGTATCGAATAGGCCGACTACATCTAGTCGGGGGTATCTAATAGGCCGGCTACATTTAGTCCTGGGTATCGAATAGGCCGGCTATATTTAGTCGTGTGTATCGAAAGGCCGGCTTCATTTAGTCGTGGGTATCGAATAGGCCGGCTACATCTAGTCGGGGTATCGAATAGGCCGGCTACATTTAGTCGTGGGTATCGAATAGGCCGGCTATATTTAGTCGTGGGTATCGAATAGGCCGGCAACATTTAGTCGTGGGTATCGAATAGGCCAGCTACATCTAGTCGGGGGTATCGAATAGGTCGGCTGGATTTAGTCGTGTGTATAGAATAGGCAGGCTTCATTTAGTCGTGGGTATCGAATAGGCCGGATACATTTAGTCATGGGTATCGAATAGGCCGGCTACATTTAGTCTTGGGTGTCGAATAGGCCGGCTATATGTAGTCCTGGGTATCGAATAGGCCGGCTACATTTAGTCGTGGGTATAGAATAGGCCGGCTACATTTAGTCGTGGGTATCGAATAGGCCGGATACATTTAGTCGTGGATATCGAATAGGCCGGATACATTTATTCGTGGGTATCGAATAGGCCGGCTACATTTAGTCGTGGGTATCGAATAGGCCGGCTACATTTAGTCGTGGGTATCGAATAGACCGGCTACATTTAGTCGTGGGTATCGAATAGGCCGGCCACATTTAGTCGTGGGTATCGAATAGGCCGCCTTCATTTAGTCGTGGGTATCAAATATTCCAGCTTCATTTAGTCGTGGGTATTGAATAGGCTGCTACATGTAGTCGTGGGTATCGAATAGGCCGGTTATATTTAGTCGTGTTTATCGAATAGGCCGGCTACATTTAGTCGTGGGTATCGAATTGGCCGGCAACATTTAGTCGTGGGTATAGAACATGCCTGCTACATTTAGTCGTGGGTATCGAATAGGCCGGCCACATTTAGTCGTGGGTATCGAATAGGCCGCCTTCATTTAGTCGTGGGTATCTAATAGGCCGGCTTCATTTAGTCGTGGGTATCGAATAGGCTGCTACATGTAGTCGTGGGTATCGAATTGGCCGGCTACATTTAGTCGTGGGTATCGAATAGGCCGGCTACATTTAGTCGTGGGTATCGCATAGGCCGGCT
This sequence comes from Prosapia bicincta, assembly GCA_036971475.1. Classification (NCBI taxonomy): domain Eukaryota; kingdom Metazoa; phylum Arthropoda; class Insecta; order Hemiptera; family Cercopidae; genus Prosapia; species Prosapia bicincta. The sequence goes on from JBAIZL010000002.1 coordinate 24,961,492, forward strand.
ACATTTAGTCGTGGGTATCGAATAGGCCGGGTACATTTAGTCGTGGGTACCGAATAGGCCAGCTACATTTAGTCGTGGTTATCGAATAGGCTGGCTACTCGTGGGTATCGAATAGGCCGGCTACATTTAGTTGTGGGTATCGAATTGGCCACCTACATTTAGTCGTGGGTATAGTATAGGCCGGCTACATTTAGTCGTGGGTATCGAATAGGCCACCTACATTTAGTCGTGGGTATCGAATAGGCCGGCTACATCTAGTCGTGGGTATCGAATAAGCCGGCTACATTTAGTCGTGGGTATCGAATAGGCCGGCTACATTTAGTCGTGTGTATCGAATAGGCCAGCTACAATTAGTCGTGGGTATCGAATAGGCCGGCTACATTTAGTCGTGGGTATCGAATAGGCCGGCTACGTTTAGTTGTGGGTATCGAATAGGCCGGCTACATTTAGTCGTGGGTATCGAATAGGCTGGCTACATTTTGTCATGGGTATCGAATAGGCCGGCTACATTTAGTCGTGGGTATAGTATAGGCCGGATACATTTAGTCGTGGGTATCGAATAGGCCACCTACATTTAGTCGTGGGTATCGAATAGGCCGGCTACATTTAGTCGTGTGTATCGAATAGTCTGGCTACATTTAGTCGTGGGTATCGAATAGGCCGGCTATATTTAGTCGTGGGTATCGAATAGGCCGGCTACATTTAGTCGTGGGTATCGAATAGGCCGGCTACATTTAGTCGTGGGTATCGAATAGGCCGGCTACATTTTGTCGTGGGTATCGAATAGGCCGGCTACATTAAGTCGTGGGTATCGAAAAGGCCGGCTATATTTAGTCGTGGTATCGAATAGGCCGGCTACATTTAGTTGTGGGTATCGAATAGGCAGGCTACTTTTAGTCGTGTGTATCGAATAATCCGGGTTCATTTAGTCGTGGGTATCGAATTGGCAGGCTACATTTAGTCGAGGTTATAGAATAGGCCGGCTACATTTAGTCGTGGGTATCGCATAGGCCGGATACATTTAGTCGTGGGTATCGAATAGGCCGGCTACATTTAGTCGTGGGTATCGAATAGGCCGGCTACATTCAGTCGTGGGTATCGAATAGGCCGGCTACATTTAGTCGTGGGTATCGAATAGGCCGGCTACATTTAGTCGTGGGTATAGTATAGGCCGGCTACATTTAGTCGTGGGTATCGAATAGGCCACCTACATTTAGTCGTGGGTATCGAATAGGCCGGCTACATTTAGTCGTGGGTATCGAATAGTCCGGCTACATTTAGTCGTGGGTATCGAATAGGCCGGCTACATTTAGTCGTGGGTATCGAATAGGCCGGCTACATCTAGTCGTGGGTATCGAATAAGCCGGCTACATTTAGTCGTGGGTATCGAATAGGCCGGCTACTTTAGTCGTGGGTATCGAATAGGCCGGCTACATTTAGTCGTGGGTATCGAATAGGCCGGCTACATTTAGTCGTGGGTATCGAATAGGCCGGCTACATTTAGTCGTGGGTATCGAATAGGCCGGCTACATTTAGTCGTGGGTATGGAATATCCCGGCTACATTTTGTTGTGGGTATCGAATAGGCCGGCTACATTTAGTCGTGGGTATCGAATAGGCCGACTACATTTAGTCGTGGGTATCGAATAGGCCGGCTACATTTAGTCGTGGGTATCGAATAGGCCGGCTACATTTAGTCGTGGGTATCGAATAGGCCGGCTATATTTAGTCGTGGGTATCGAAAGGCCGGCTACATTTAGTCGTGGGTATCGAATAGGCCGGCTACATCTAGTCGGGGGTATCGAATAGGTCGGCTGGATTTAGTCGTGTGTATAGAATAGGCCGGCTTCATTTAGTCGTGGGTATCGAATAGGCCGGATACATTTAGTCATGGGTATCGAATAGGCCGGCTACATTTAGTCTTGGGTATCGAATAGGCCGGCTATATGTAGTCGTGGGTATCGAATAGGCCGGCTACATTTAGTCGTGGGTATGGAATAGGCCGGCTACATTTAGTCGTGGGTATCGAATAGGCCGGATACATTTAGTCGTGGATATCGAATAGGCCGGATACATTTAGTCGTGGGTATCGAATAGGCCGGCTACATTTAGTCGTGGGTATCGAATAGGCCGGCTACATTTAGTCGTGGGTATCGAATAGGCCGGCTACATTTAGTCGTGGGTATCGAATAGGCCGGCCACATTTAGTCGTGGGTATCGAATAGGCCGCCTTCATTTAGTCGTGGGTATCGAATAGGCCACCTACATTTAGTCGTGGGTATCGAATAGGCCGGCTACATTTAGTCGTGGGTATCGAATAGTCCGGCTACATTTAGTCGTGGGTATCAAATAGGCCGGCTACATTTAGTAGTGGGTATCGAATAGGCCAGCTACATTTAGTCGTGGGTATCGAATAGGCCGGCTACATCTAGTCGGGGGTATCGAATAGGCCGGCTACATTTAGTCCTGGGTATCGAATAGGCCGACTATATTTAGTCGTGGGTATCGAAAGGCCGGCTACATTTAGTCGTGGGTATCGAATAGGCCGGCTACATCTAGTCGGGGGTATCGAATAGGCTGGCTACATTTAGTCGTGGGTATCGAATAGGCCGGCTATATTTAGTCGTGGGTATCGAATAGGCCGGCTACATTTAGTCGTGGGTATCGAATAGGCCGGCTACATTTAGTCGTGGGTATCGAATAGGCCGGCTTCATTTAGTCGTGGGTATCGAATTGGCCGGCTACATCTAGTCGGGGGTATCGAATAGGCCGGCTACTTTTAGTCCTGGGTATCGAATAGGCCGGCTATATTTAGTCGTGGGTATCGAAAGGCCGGCTACATTTAGTCGTGGGTATCGAATAGGCCGGCTACATCTAGTCGGGGGTATCGAATAGGCTGGCTACATTTAGTCGTGGGTATCGAATAGGCCGGCTATATTTAGTCGTGGGTATCGAATAGGCCGGCTACATTTAGTCGTGGGTATCGAATAGGCCGGCTACATTTAGTCGTGGGTATCGAATAGGCCGGCTTCATTTAGTCGTGGGTATCGAATTGGCCGGCTACATTTAGTCGTGGTTATAGAATAGGCCGGCTACATTTAGTCGTGGGTATCGAATAGGCCGGCTACATTTAGTCGTGGGTATCGAATAGGCCGGCTACATTTAGTCGTGGGTATCGAATAGGCCAGCTACATCTAGTCGGGGGTATCGAATAGGTCGGCTGGATTTAGTCGTGTGTATAGAATAGGCCGGCTTCATTTAGTCGTGGGTATCGAATAGGCCGGATACATTTAGTCGTGGGTATCGAATAGGCCGGCTTCATTTAGTCGTGGGTATCGAATTGGCCGGCTACATTTAGTCGTGGATATCGAATAGGCCGGATACATTTAGTCGTGGGTATCGAATAGGCCGGCTACATTTAGTCGTGGGTATCGAATAGGCCGGCTACATTTAGTCGTGGGTATCGAATAGGCCGGCTACATTTAGTCGTGGGTATGGAATAGGCCGGCTACATTTTGTTGTGGGTATCGAATAGGCCGGCTACATTTAGTCGTGGGTATCGAATAGGCCGACTACATCTAGTCGGGGGTATCTAATAGGCCGGCTACATTTAGTCCTGGGTATCGAATAGGCCGGCTATATTTAGTCGTGTGTATCGAAAGGCCGGCTTCATTTAGTCGTGGGTATCGAATAGGCCGGCTACATCTAGTCGGGGTATCGAATAGGCCGGCTACATTTAGTCGTGGGTATCGAATAGGCCGGCTATATTTAGTCGTGGGTATCGAATAGGCCGGCAACATTTAGTCGTGGGTATCGAATAGGCCAGCTACATCTAGTCGGGGGTATCGAATAGGTCGGCTGGATTTAGTCGTGTGTATAGAATAGGCAGGCTTCATTTAGTCGTGGGTATCGAATAGGCCGGATACATTTAGTCATGGGTATCGAATAGGCCGGCTACATTTAGTCTTGGGTGTCGAATAGGCCGGCTATATGTAGTCCTGGGTATCGAATAGGCCGGCTACATTTAGTCGTGGGTATAGAATAGGCCGGCTACATTTAGTCGTGGGTATCGAATAGGCCGGATACATTTAGTCGTGGATATCGAATAGGCCGGATACATTTATTCGTGGGTATCGAATAGGCCGGCTACATTTAGTCGTGGGTATCGAATAGGCCGGCTACATTTAGTCGTGGGTATCGAATAGACCGGCTACATTTAGTCGTGGGTATCGAATAGGCCGGCCACATTTAGTCGTGGGTATCGAATAGGCCGCCTTCATTTAGTCGTGGGTATCAAATATTCCAGCTTCATTTAGTCGTGGGTATTGAATAGGCTGCTACATGTAGTCGTGGGTATCGAATAGGCCGGTTATATTTAGTCGTGTTTATCGAATAGGCCGGCTACATTTAGTCGTGGGTATCGAATTGGCCGGCAACATTTAGTCGTGGGTATAGAACATGCCTGCTACATTTAGTCGTGGGTATCGAATAGGCCGGCCACATTTAGTCGTGGGTATCGAATAGGCCGCCTTCATTTAGTCGTGGGTATCTAATAGGCCGGCTTCATTTAGTCGTGGGTATCGAATAGGCTGCTACATGTAGTCGTGGGTATCGAATTGGCCGGCTACATTTAGTCGTGGGTATCGAATAGGCCGGCTACATTTAGTCGTGGGTATCGCATAGGCCGGCTACATTTAGTCGTGGGTATCGAATAGGCCGGGTACATTTAGTCGTGGGTACCGAATAGGCCAGCTACATTTAGTCGTGGTTATCGAATAGGCCGGCTACTCGTGGGTATCGAATAGGCCGGCTACATTTAGTTGTGGGTATCGAATTGGCCACCTACATTTAGTCGTGGGTATAGTATAGGCCGGCTACATTTAGTCGTGGGTATCGAATAGGCCACCTACATTTAGTCGTGGGTATCGAATAGGCCGGCTACATTTATTCGTGTGTATCGAATAGTCCGGCTACAATTAGTCGTGGGTATCGAATAGGCCGGCTACATTTAGTCGTGGGTATCGAATAGGCCGGCTACATCTAGTCGTGGGTATCGAATAAGCCGGCTACATTTAGTCGTGGGTATCGAATAGGCCGGCTACATTTAGTCGTGTGTATCGAATAGGCCAGCTACAATTAGTCGTGGGTATCGAATAGGCCGGCTACATTTAGTCGTGGGTATCGAATAGGCCGGCTACGTTTAGTTGTGGGTATCGAATAGGCCGGCTACATTTAGTCGTGGGTATCGAATAGGCTGGCTACATTTTGTCATGGGTATCGAATAGGCCGGCTACATTTAGTCGTGGGTATAGTATAGGCCGGATACATTTAGTCGTGGGTATCGAATAGGCCACCTACATTTAGTCGTGGGTATCGAATAGGCCGGCTACATTTAGTCGTGGGTATCGAATAGTCTGGCTACATTTAGTCGTGGGTATCGAATAGGCCGGCTATATTTAGTCGTGGGTATCGAATAGGCCGGCTACATTTAGTCGTGGGTATCGAATAGGCCGGCTACATTTAGTCGTGGGTATCGAATAGGCCGGCTACATTTTGTCGTGGGTATCGAATAGGCCGGCTACATTAAGTCGTGGGTATCGAAAAGGCCGGCTATATTTAGTCGTGGTATCGAATAGGCCGGCTACATTTAGTTGTGGGTATCGAATAGGCAGGCTACTTTTAGTCGTGTGTATCGAATAATCCGGGTTCATTTAGTCGTGGGTATCGAATTGGCAGGCTACATTTAGTCGAGGTTATAGAATAGGCCGGCTACATTTAGTCGTGGGTATCGAATAGGCCGGCTACATTTAGTCGTGGGTATCGAATAGGCCGGATACATTTAGTCGTGGATATCGAATAGGCCGGATACATTTAGTCGTGGGTATCGAATAGGCCGGCTACATTTAGTCGTGGGTATCAAATAGGCCGGCTTCATTTAGTCGTGGGTATTGAATAGGCTGCTACATGTAGTCGTGGGTATCGAATAGGCCGGCTACATTTAGTCGTGTTTATCGAATAGGCCGGCTACATTTAGTCGTGGGTATCGAATTGGCCGGCAACATTTAGTCGTGGGTATAGAATAGGCCTGCTACATTTAGTCGTGGTTATCGAATAGGCCGGCCACATTTAGTCGTGGGTATCGAAGAGGCCGCCTTCATTTAGTCGTGGGTATCTAATAGGCCGGCTTCATTTAGTCGTGGGTATCGAATAGGCTGCTACATGTAGTCGTGGGTATCGAATTGGCCGGCTACATTTAGTCGTGGGTATCGAATAGGCCGGCTACATTTAGTCGTGGGTATCGCATAGGCCGGCTACATTTAGTCGTGGGTATCGAATAGGCCGGGTACATTTAGTCGTGGGTACCGAATAGACCAGCTACATTTAGTCGTGGGTATCGAATAGGCCGGCTACTCGTGGGTATATAATAGGCCGGCTACTTTTAGTCGTGGGTATCGAATTGGCCACCTACATTTAGTCGTGGGTATAGTATAGGCCGGCTACATTTAGTCGTGGGTATCGAATAGGCCACCTACATTTAGTCGTGGGTATCGAATAGGCCGGCTACATTTAGTCGTGGGTATCAAATAGTCCGGCTACAATTAGTCGTTGGTATCGAATAGGCCGGCTACATTTAGTCGTGGGTATTGAATAGGCCGGCTACATCTAGTCGTGGGTATCGAATAGGCCGGCTACATTTAGTCGTGGGTATCGAATAGGCCGGCTACGTTTAGTCGTGGGTATCGAATAGGCCGGCTACATTTAGTCGTGGGTATCGAATAGGCCGGCTAAATTTTGTTATGTGTATCGAATAGGCCGGCTACATTTAGTCGTGGGTATAGTATAGGCCGGATACATTTAGTCGTGGGTATCGAATAGGCCACCTACATTTAGTCGTGGGTATCGAATAGGCCGGCTACATTTAGTCGTGGGTATCGAATAGTCCGGCTACATTTAGTCGTGGGTATTGAATAGGCCGGCTACATTTAGTCGTGGGTATCGAATAGGCCGGCTACATCTAGTCGTGGGTATCGAATAGGCCGGCTACATTTAGTCGTGGGTATCGAATAGGCCGGATACATTTAGTCGTGGGTATCGAATAGGCCGGCTACATTTAGTCGTGGGTATCGAATAGGCCGGCTTCATTTAGTCGTGGGTATCAAGTAGGAAGCTACATGTAGTCGTGGGTATCGAATAGGCCAACTATATTTAGTCGTGGGTATCGAATAGGCCGGCTACATTAAGTCGTGGGTATCGAATAGGCCAACTATATTTAGTCGTGGGTATCGAATAGGCCGGCTACATTTAGTCGTGGAGAGCGAATAGGCCGGCTACATTTAGTCGTGGGTATCGAATAGGCCGGCTTCATTTAGTCGTGGGTATCGAATTGGCCGGCTACATTTAGTCGTGGTTATAGAATAGGCCGGCTACATTTAGTCGTATGTATCGAATAGGCCGGCTTCATTTAGTCGTCGGTATCGAATAGGCCGGCTACATATAGTCGTGGGTATCGAATAGGCCAGCTACATTAAGTCGTGGGTATGGAATAGGCCGACTACATTTAGTCGTGGGTATCGAATAGGCCGGCTACATTTAGTCGTGGGTATCGAATAGGCCGGCTACATATAGTCGTGGGTATCGAATAAGCCAGCTACATTTAGTCGTGAGTATCGAATAGGCCGACTACATTTAGTCGTGGGTATCGAATAGGTCGGCTACATTTAGTCGTGGGTATCGAATGGGCCGGCTACATATAGTCGTGGGTATCGAATAGGCCAGCTACATGTAGTCGTGGGTATAAAATAGGCCCGCTACATGTAGTCGTGGGTATCGAAGAGGCCGACTACATGTAGTCTTGGGTATCGAATAGGCCGGCTACATGTAGTCGTGGGTATCGAATAGGCCGGCTACATTTAGTCGTGGGTATCTTAATAGGCCGGCTACATTTAGTCGTGGGTATCGAATAGGCCGCTACATTTAGTTGTGGGTATCGAATAGGCCGACTACATGTAGACGTGTTTATCGTATAAGCCGCCTACATTTAGTCGTGGATATCGAATAGGCCGGCTTCATTTAGTCGTGGGTATCGAATAGGCCGGCTTCATTTAGTCGTGGGAATCGAATAGGAAGCTACATGTAGTCGTGGGTATCGAATAGGCCGGCTACATTTAGTCGTGAGTATCGAATAGGCCGGCTACATTTAGTCGTGAGTATCGAATAGGCCGGCTACATTTAGTCGTGGGTATCAAATAGGCCGGCTTCATTTAGTCGTGGGTATCGAATTGGCCGGCAACATTTAGTCGTGGGTATAGAATAGGCCTGCTACATTTAGTCGTGGTTATCGAATAGGCCGGCCACATTTAGTCGTGGGTATCGAATAGGCCGCCTTCATTTAGTCGTGGGTATCTAATAGGCCGGCTTCATTTAGTCGTGGGTATCGAATAGGCTGCTACATGTAGTCGTGAGTATCGAATTGGCCGGCTACATTTAGTCGTGGGTATCGAATAGGCCGGCTACATTTAGTCGTGGGTATCGCATAGGCCGGCTACATTTAGTCGTGGGTATCGAATAGGCCGGGTACATTTAGTCGTGGGTACCGAATAGGCCAGCTACATTTAGTCGTGGGTATCGAATAGGCCGGCTACTCGTGGGTATCGAATAGGCCGGCTACTTTTAGTCGTGGGTATCGAATTGGTCACCTACATTTAGTCGTGGGTATAGTATAGGCCGGCTACATTTAGTCGTGGGTATCGAATAGGCCGGCTACATTTAGTCGTGGGTATTGAATAGGCCGGCTACATCTAGTCGTGGGTATCGAATAGGCCGGCTACATTTAGTCGTGGGTATCGAATAGGCCGGCTACGTTTAGTCGTGGGTATCGAATAGGCCGGCTACATTTAGTCGTGGGTATCGAATAGGCCGGCTACATTTTGTTATGGGTATCGAATAGGCCGGCTACATTTAGTCGTGGGTATAGTATAGGCCGGATACATTTAACCGTGGGTATCGAATAGGCCACCTACATTTAGTCGTGGGTATAGAATAGGCCGGCTACATTTAGTCGTGGGTATTGAATAGGCCGGCTACATTTAGTCGTGGGTATCGAATAGGCCGGCTACATCTAGTCGTGGGTATCGAATAAGCCGGCTACATTTAGTCGTGGGTATCGAATAGGCCGGCTACATTTAGTCGTGGGTATCGAATAGGCCGGCTACATTTAGTCGTGGGTATCGAATAGGCCGGCTACATTTAGTCGTGGGCATCGAATAGGCTGGCTACATTTAGTCGTGGGTATCGAATAGGCCGGCTACATTTTGTCGTGGGTATAGAATAGGCCGGCTACATTAAGTCGTGGGTATCGAAAAGGCCGGCTATATTTAGTCGTGGGTATCGAATAGGCCGGCTACATTTAGTTGTGGGTATCGAATAGGCCGGCTTCATTTAGTCGTGGGTATCAAGTAGGAAGCTACATGTAGTCGTGGGTATCGAATAGGCCAACTATATTTAGTCGTGGGTATCGAATAGGCCGGCTACATAGGCCGGCTACATTTAGTCGTGGGTATCGAATAGGCCGGCTTCATTTAGTCGTGGGTATCGAAATGGCCGGCTACATTTAGTCGTGGTTATAGAATAGGCCGGCTACATTTAGTCGTATGTATCGAATAGGCCGGCTTCATTTAGTCGTCGGTATCGAATTGGCCGGCTACATATAGTCGTGGGTATCGAATAGGCCAGCTACATTTAGTCGTGGGTATGGAATAGGCCGACTACATTTAGTCGGGGGTATCGAATAGGCCGGCTACATTTAGTCGTATGTATCGAATAGGCCGGCTACATATAGTCGTGGGTATCGGATAAGCCAGCTACATTTAGTCGTGGGTATCGAATAGGCCGACTACATTTAGTCGTGGGTATCGAATAGGTCGGCTACATTTAGTCGTGGGTATCGAATGGGCCGGCTACATATAGTCGTGGGTATCGAATAGGCCAGCTACATGTAGTCGTGATTATCAAATAGGCCGACTACATGTAGACGTGGGTATCGAATAGGCCGCTACATTTAGTCGTGGGTATCGAATAGGCCGGCTACATTTAGTCGTGGGTATCGAATAGGCCGGCTACATGTAGTCGTGGGTATCGAATAGGCCGGCTACATGTAGTCGTGGGTATCGAATAGGTCGGCTACATTTAGTCGTGGGTATTGAATAGGCCGGCTACATTTAGTCTTGGGTATGGAATAGGCCGGCTACATTTTGTCGTGGGTATCGAATAGGCTGGCTACATTTAGTCGTGGGTATCGAATAGGCCGACTACATTTAGTCGTGGGTATCGAATAGGCCGGCTACATATAGTCGTGGGTATCGAATAGGCCGGCTACATTTAGTCGTGGGTATCGAATAGGCCGGCTACATTTAGTCGTGGGCATCGAATAGGCTGGCTACATTTAGTCGTGGGTATCGAATAGGCCGGCTACATTTTGTCGTGGGTACCGAATAGGCCGGCTACATTAAGTCGTGGGTATCGAAAAGGCCGGCTATATTTAGTCGTGGGTATCGAATAGGCCGGCTACATTTAGTTGTGGGTATCGAATAGGCCGGCTTCATTTAGTCGTGGGTATCAAGTAGGAAGCTATATGTAGTCGTGGGTATCGAATAGGCCAACTATATTTAGTCGTGGGTATCGAATAGGCCGGCTACATAGGCCGGCTACATTTAGTCGTGGGTACCGAATAGGCCAGCTACATTTAGTCGTGGGTATCGAATAGGCCGGCTACTCGTGGGTATCGAATAGGCCGGCTACTTTTAGTCGTGGGTATCGAATTGGTCACCTACATTTAGTCGTGGGTATAGTATAGGCCGGCTACATTTAGTCGTGGGTATCGAATAGGCCGGCTACATTTAGTCGTGGGTATTGAATAGGCCGGCTACATCTAGTCGTGGGTATCGAATAGGCCGGCTACATTTAGTCGTGGGTATCGAATAGGCCGGCTACGTTTAGTCGTGGGTATCGAATAGGCCGGCTACATTTAGTCGTGGGTATCGAATAGGCCGGCTACATTTTGTTATGGGTATCGAATAGGCCGGCTACATTTAGTCGTGGGTATAGTATAGGCCGGATACATTTAACCGTGGGTATCGAATAGGCCACCTACATTTAGTCGTGGGTATCGAATAGTCCGGCTACATTTAGTCGTGGGTATTGAATAGGCCGGCTACATTTAGTCGTGGGTATCGAATAGGCCGGCTACATCTAGTCGTGGGTATCGAATAAGCCGGCTACATTTAGTCGTGGGTATCGAATAGGCCGGCTACATTTAGTCGTGGGTATCGAATAGGCCGGCTACATTTAGTCGTGGGTATCGAATAGGCCGGCTACATTTAGTCGTGGGCATCGAATAGGCTGGCTACATTTAGTCGTGGGTATCGAATAGGCCGGCTACATTTTGTCGTGGGTATAGAATAGGCCGGCTACATTAAGTCGTGGGTATCGAAAAGGCCGGCTATATTTAGTCGTGGGTATCGAATAGGCCGGCTACATTTAGTTGTGGGTATCGAATAGGCCGGCTTCATTTAGTCGTGGGTATCAAGTAGGAAGCTACATGTAGTCGTGGGTATCGAATAGGCCAACTATATTTAGTCGTGGGTATCGAATAGGCCGGCTACATAGGCCGGCTACATTTAGTCGTGGGTATCGAATAGGCCGGCTTCATTTAGTCGTGGGTATCGAAATGGCCGGCTACATTTAGTCGTGGTTATAGAATAGGCCGGCTACATTTAGTCGTATGTATCGAATAGGCCGGCTTCATTTAGTCGTCGGTATCGAATTGGCCGGCTACATATAGTCGTGGGTATCGAATAGGCCAGCTACATTTAGTCGTGGGTATGGAATAGGCCGACTACATTTAGTCGGGGGTATCGAATAGGCCGGCTACATTTAGTCGTATGTATCGAATAGGCCGGCTACATATAGTCGTGGGTATCGGATAAGCCAGCTACATTTAGTCGTGGGTATCGAATAGGCCGACTACATTTAGTCGTGGGTATCGAATAGGTCGGCTACATTTAGTCGTGGGTATCGAATGGGCCGGCTACATATAGTCGTGGGTATCGAATAGGCCAGCTACATGTAGTCGTGATTATCAAATAGGCCGACTACATGTAGACGTGGGTATCGAATAGGCCGCTACATTTAGTCGTGGGTATCGAATAGGCCGGCTACATTTAGTCGTGGGTATCGAATAGGCCGGCTACATGTAGTCGTGGGTATCGAATAGGCCGGCTACATGTAGTCGTGGGTATCGAATAGGTCGGCTACATTTAGTCGTGGGTATTGAATAGGCCGGCTACATTTAGTCTTGGGTATGGAATAGGCCGGCTACATTTTGTCGTGGGTATCGAATAGGCTGGCTACATTTAGTCGTGGGTATCGAATAGGCCGACTACATTTAGTCGTGGGTATCGAATAGGCCGGCTACATATAGTCGTGGGTATCGAATAGGCCGGCTACATTTAGTCGTGGGTATCGAATAGGCCGGCTACATTTAGTCGTGGGCATCGAATAGGCTGGCTACATTTAGTCGTGGGTATCGAATAGGCCGGCTACATTTTGTCGTGGGTACCGAATAGGCCGGCTACATTAAGTCGTGGGTATCGAAAAGGCCGGCTATATTTAGTCGTGGGTATCGAATAGGCCGGCTACATTTAGTTGTGGGTATCGAATAGGCCGGCTTCATTTAGTCGTGGGTATCAAGTAGGAAGCTATATGTAGTCGTGGGTATCGAATAGGCCAACTATATTTAGTCGTGGGTATCGAATAGGCCGGCTACATAGGCCGGCTACATTTAGTCGTGGGTATCGAATAGGCCGGCTTCATTTAGTCGTGGGTATCGAATTGGCCGGCTACATTTAGTCGTGGTTATAGAATAGGCCGGCTACATTTAGTCGTATGTATCGAATAGGCCGGCTTCATTTAGTCGTCGGTATCGAATTGGCCGGCTACATATAGTCGTGGGTATCGAATAAGCCAGCTACATTTAGTCGTGGGTATCGAATAGGCCGACTACATTTAGTCGTGGGTATCGAATAGGTAGGCTACATTTAGTCGTGGGTTTCGAATGGGCCGGCTACATATAGTCGTGGGTATCGAATAGGCCAGCTACATGTAGTCGTGGGTATCGAATAAGCCGACTACATGTAGACGTGGGTATCGAATAGGCCGCTACATTTAGTCGTGGGTATCGAATAGGCCGGCTACATTTAGTCGTGGGTATCGAATAGGCCGGCTACATGTAGTCGTGGGTATCGAATAGGCCGGCTACATGTAGTCGTGGGTATCGAATAGGTCGGCTACATTTAGTCGTGGGTATCGAATAGGCCGGCTACATGTAGTCGTGGGTATCGAATAGGCCGGCTACATGTAGTCGTGGGTATCGAATAGGCCGGCTACATTTAGTCTTGGGTATGGAATAGGCCGGCTACATTTTGTCGTGGGTATCGAATAGGCTGGCTACATTTAGTCGTGGGTATCGAATAGGCCGACTACATTTAGTCGTGGGTATCGAATAGGCCGGCTACATTTAGTCGTGGGTATCGAATAGGCCGGCTACATTTAGTCGTGGGTATCGAATAGGCCGGCTTCATTTAGTCGTGGGTATCGAATTGGCCGGCTACATTTAGTCGTGGTTATAGAATAGGCCGGCTACATTTAGTCGTGGGTATCGAATAGGCCGGCTACATTTAGTCGTGGGTATCGAATAGGCCAGCTATATCTAGTCGGGGGTATCGAATAGGTCGGCTGGATATAGTCGTGTGTATAGAATAGGCCGGCTTCATTTAGTCGTGGGTATCGAATAGGCCGGATACATTTAGTCATGGGTATCGAATAGGCCGGCTACAATTAGTCTTGTGTATCGAATAGGCCGGCTATATGTAGTCGTGGGTATCGAATAGGCCGGCTACATTTAGTCGTGGGTATCGAATACGCCGGCTACATTTAGTCGTGGGTATCTAATAGGCTGACTACATTTAGTCGTGGGTATCGAATAGGCCGGCTACATTTAGTCGTGGGTATCGAATAGGCCGGCTACATGTAGTCGTGGGTATCGAATAGGCCGACTACATGTAGACGTGGGTATCGAATAGGCCGCTACATTTAGTCGTGGTTATCGAATAGGCCGGCTACATTTAGTCGTAGGTATCGAATAGGCCGGCTACATTTAGTCGTGGGTATCGATTAGGCCGAATACATTTAGTCGTGGGTATCGAATAGGCCGGCTACATTTAGTCGTGGGTATCGAATAGGCGGGCTACATTTAGTCGTGGATATCGAATAGGCCGGCTACATTTAGTCGTGGGTATCGAATAGGCCGGCTACATTTAGTCGTGGGTATAGAATAATCCGGCTATATTTAGTCGTGGGTATCGAATAGGCCGGCTACATGTAGTTGTGGGTATCGAATAGGCCGGCTACTTGTAGTCGTGGGTATCGAATAGGCCGGCTACATTTAGTCGTGGTTATCGAATAGGCCAGCTACATGTAGTCGTGGGTATCGAATAGGCCGGCTACATTTAGTAGTGGGTATCGAATAGGCTGGCTACATTTAGTCGTGGGAATCGAATAGGCCTGCTACATTTAGTCGTGGGTATCGAATTGGCCGGCTACATTTAGTCGTGGTTATAGAATAGGCCGGCTACATTTAGTCGTGGGTATCGAATAGGCCGGCTACATTTAGTCGTGGGTATCGAGAAGCCAGCTACATTTTGTCGTGGGTATCTAATAGGCTGACTACATTTAGTCGTAGGTATCGAATAGGCCGGCTACATTTAGTCGTGGGTATCGAATAGGCCGGCTACATGTAGTCGTGGGTATCGAATAGGCCGACTACATGTAGACGTGGGTATCGAATAGGCCGCTACATTTAGTCGTGGGTATCGAATAGGCCGGCTACATTTAGTCGTGGGTATCGAATAGGCCGGCTACATGTAGTCGTGAGTATCGAATAGGTCGGCTACATTTAGTCGTGGGTATCGAATAGGCCGGCTACATGTAGTCGTGGGTATCGAATCGGCCGGCAACATGTAGTCGTGGGTATCGAATAGGCCGGCTATATGTAGTCGTGGGTATCGAATAGGGCGGCTACATTTATTCGTGGGTATCTTAATAGGCCAGCTACATTTAGTCGTGGGTATCGAATAGGCCGCTACATTTAGTCGTGGATATCGAATAGGCCGGCTTCATTTAGTCGTGGGTATCGTATAGGCCGGCTACATTTAGTCGTGGATATCGAATAGGCCGGCTACATTTAGTCGTGGGTATCGAATTGGCCGGCTACATCTAGTCGGGGGTATCGAATAGGCCGGCTACATTTAGTCGTGTGTATCGAATACGCCGGCTACATTTAGTCGTGAGTATCGAATAGGACGGCTTCATTTAGTCGTGGGTATCTAATTGGCCGGCTACATTTAGTCGTGGTTATAGAATAGGCCGGCTACATTTAGTCGTGGGTATCGAATAGGCCGACTACATTTAGTCGTGGGTATCGAATAGGTCAGCTACATTTAGTCGTGGGTATCGAATAGGCCGGCTACATATAGTCGTGGGTATCGAATAGGCCAGCTACATGTAGTCGTGGGTATCGAATAGGCCGGCTACATTTAGTCGTGGGTATAGAATAATCCGGCTATATTTAGTCGTGGGTATCGAATAGGCCGGCTACATGTAGTTGTGGGTATCGAATAGGCCGGCTACTTGTAGTCGTGGGTATCGAATAGGCCGGCTACATTTAGTCGTGGTTATCGAATAGGCCAGCTACATGTAGTCGTGGGTATCGAATAGGCCGGCTACATTTAGTAGTGGGTATCGAATAGGCTGGCTACATTTAGTCGTGGGTATCGAATAGGCCTGCTACATTTAGTCGTGGGTATCGAATTGGCCGGCTACATTTAGTCGTGGTTATAGAATAGGCCGGCTACATTTAGTCGTGGGTATCGAATAGGCCGGCTACATTTAGTCGTGGGTATCGAAAAGCCAGCTACATTTAGTCGTGGGTATCTAATAGGCTGACTACATTTAGTCGTAGGTATCGAATAGGCCGGCTACATTTAGTCGTGGGTATCGAATAGGCCGGCTACATGTAGTCGTGGGTATCGAATAGGCCGACTACATGTAGACGTGGGTATCGAATAGGCCGCTACATTTAGTCGTGGGTATCGAATAGGCCGGCTACATTTAGTCGTGGGTATCGAATAGGCCGGCTACATGTAGTCGTGAGTATCGAATAGGTCGGCTACATTTAGTCGTGGGTATCGAATAGGCCGGCTACATGTAGTCGTGGGTATCGAATCGGCCGGCAACATGTAGTCGTGGGTATCGAATAGGCCGGCTATATGTAGTCGTGGGTATCGAATAGGGCGGCTACATTTATTCGTGGGTATCTTAATAGGCCGGCTACATTTAGTCGTGGGTATAGAATAATCCGGCTATATTTAGTCGTGGGTATCGAATAGGCCGGCTACATGTAGTTGTGGGTATCGAATAGGCCGGCTACTTGTAGTCGTGGGTATCGAATAGGCCGGCTACATTTAGTCGTGGTTATCGAATAGGCCAGCTACATGTAGTCGTGGGTATCGAATAGGCCGGCTACATTTAGTAGTGGGTATCGAATAGGCTGGCTACATTTAGTCGTGGGTATCGAATAGGCCTGCTACATTTAGTCGTGGGTATCGAATTGGCCGGCTACATTTAGTCGTGGTTATAGAATAGGCCGGCTACATTTAGTCGTGGGTATCGAATAGGCCGGCTACATTTAGTCGTGGGTATCGAAAAGCCAGCTACATTTAGTCGTGGGTATCTAACAGGCTGACTACATTTAGTCGTAGGTATCGAATAGGCCGGCTACATTTAGTCGTGGGTATCGAATAGGCCGGCTACATGTAGTCGTGGGTATCGAATAGGCCGAATACATGTAGACGTGGGTATCGAATAGGCCGCTACATTTAGTCGTGGGTATCGAATAGGCCGGCTACATTTAGTCGTGGGTATCGAATAGGCCGGCTACATGTAGTCGTGAGTATCGAATAGGTCGGCTACATTTAGTCGTGGGTATTGAATAGGCCGGCTACATTTAGTCTTGGGTATGGAATAGGCCGGCTACATTTTGTCGTGGGTATCGAATAGGCTGGCTACATTTAGTCGTGGGTATCGAATAGGCCGACTACATTTAGTCGTGGGTATCGAATAGGCCGGCTACATATAGTCGTGGGTATCGAATAGGCCGGCTACATTTAGTCGTGGGTATCGAATAGGCCGGCTACATTTAGTCGTGGGCATCGAATAGGCTGGCTACATTTAGTCGTGGGTATCGAATAGGCCGGCTACATTTTGTCGTGGGTATCGAATAGGCCGGCTACATTAAGTCGTGGGTATCGAAAAGGCCGGCTATATTTAGTCGTGGGTATCGAATAGGCCGGCTACATTTAGTTGTGGGTATCGAATAGGCCGGCTTCATTTAGTCGTGGGTATCAAGTAGGAAGCTACATGTAGTCGTGGGTATCGAATAGGCCAACTATATTTAGTCGTGGGTATCGAATAGGCCGGCTACATAGGCCGGCTACATTTAGTCGTGGGTATCGAATAGGCCGGCTTCATTTAGTCGTGGGTATCGAATTGGCCGGCTACATTTAGTCGTGGTTATAGAATAGGCCGGCTACATTTAGTCGTATGTATCGAATAGGCCGGCTTCATTTAGTCGTCGGTATCGAATTGGCCGGCTACATATAGTCGTGGGTATCGAATAAGCCAGCTACATTTAGTCGTGGGTATCGAATAGGCCGACTACATTTAGTCGTGGGTATCGAATAGGTAGGCTACATTTAGTCGTGGGTTTCGAATGGGCCGGCTACATATAGTCGTGGGTATCGAATAGGCCAGCTACATGTAGTCGTGGGTATCGAATAAGCCGACTACATGTAGACGTGGGTATCGAATAGGCCGCTACATTTAGTCGTGGGTATCGAATAGGCCGGCTACATTTAGTCGTGGGTATCGAATAGGCCGGCTACATGTAGTCGTGGGTATCGAATAGGCCGGCTACATGTAGTCGTGGGTATCGAATAGGTCGGCTACATTTAGTCGTGGGTATCGAATAGGCCGGCTACATGTAGTCGAGGGTATCGAATAGGCCGGCTACATGTAGTCGTGGGTATCGAATAGGCCGGCTACATTTAGTCTTGGGTATGGAATAGGCCGGCTACATTTTGTCGTGGGTATCGAATAGGCTGGCTACATTTAGTCGTGGGTATCGAATAGGCCGACTACATTTAGTCGTGGGTATCGAATAGGCCGGCTACATTTAGTCGTGGGTATCGAATAGGCCGGCTACATTTAGTCGTGGGTATCGAATAGGCCGGCTTCATTTAGTCGTGGGTATCGAATTGGCCGGCTACATTTAGTCGTGGTTATAGAATAGGCCGGCTACATTTAGTCGTGGGTATCGAATAGGCCGGCTACATTTAGTCGTGGGTATCGAATAGGCCAGCTACATCTAGTCGGGGGTATCGAATAGGTCGGCTGGATATAGTCGTGTGTATAGAATAGGCCGGCTTCATTTAGTCGTGGGTATCGAATAGGCCGGATACAATTAGTCATGGGTATCGAATAGGCCGGCTACAATTAGTCTTGTGTATCGAATAGGCCGGCTATATTTAGTCGTGGGTATCGAATAGGCCGGCTACATGTAGTTGTGGGTATCGAATAGGCCGGCTACTTGTAGTCGTGGGTATCGAATAGGCCGGCTACATTTAGTCGTGGTTATCGAATAGGCCAGCTACATGTAGTCGTGGGTATCGAATAGGCCGGCTACATTTAGTAGTGGGTATCGAATAGGCTGGCTACATTTAGTCGTGGGTATCGAATAGGCCTGCTACATTTAGTCGTGGGTATCGAATAGGCCAGCTACATGTAGTCGTGGGTATCGAATAAGCCGACTACATGTAGACGTGGGTATCGAATAGGCCGCTACATTTAGTCGTGGGTATCGAATAGGCCGGCTACATTTAGTCGTGGGTATCGAATAGGCTGGCTACATGTAGTCGTGGGTATCGAATAGGCCGGCTACATGTAGTCGTGGGTATCGAATAGGTCGGCTACATTTAGTCGTGGGTATCGAATAGGCCGGCTACATGTAGTCGTGGGTATCGAATAGGCCGGCTACATGTAGTCGTGGGTATCGAATAGGCCGGCTACATTTAGTCTTGGGTATCGAATAGGCCGGCTACATTTAGTCGTGGGTATCGAATACGCCGGCTACATTTAGTCGTGGGTATCTAATAGGCTGACTACATTTAGTCGTGGGTATCGAATAGGCCGGCTACATTTAGTCGTGGGTATCGAATAGGCCGGCTACATGTAGTCGTGGGTATCGAATAGGCCGACTACATGTAGACGTGGGTATCGAATAGGCCGCTACATTTAGTCGTGGTTATCGAATAGGCCGGCTACATTTAGTCGTGGGTATCGAATAGGCCGGCTACATTTAGTCGTGGGTATCGATTAGGCCGGATACATTTAGTCGTGGGTATCGAATAGGCCGGCTACATTTAGTCGTGGGTATCGAATAGGCGGGCTACATTTAGTCGTGGATATCGAATAGGCCGGCTACATTTAGTCGTGGGTATCGAATAGGCCGGCTACATTTAGTCGTGGGTATCGAATAGGCCGGCTACATTTAGTCGTGGGTATCGAATAGGCCGGCTACATGTAGTCGTGGGTATCGAATAGGCCGACTACATGTAGACGTGGGTATCGAATAGGCCGCTACATTTAGTCGTGGTTATCGAATAGGCCGGCTACATTTAGTCGTGGGTATCGAATAGGCCGGCTACATTTAGTCGTGGGTATCGATTAGGCCGGATACATTTAGTCGTGGGTATCGAATAGGCCGGCTACATTTAGTCGTGGGTATCGAATAGGCGGGCTACATTTAGTCGTGGATATCGAATAGGCCGGCTACATTTAGTCGTGGGTATCGAATAGGCCGGCTACATTTAGTCGTGGGTATAGAATAATCCGGCTATATTTAGTCGTGGGTATCGAATAGGCCGGCTACATGTAGTTGTGGGTATCGAATAGGCCGGCTACTTGTAGTCGTGGGTATCGAATAGGCCGGCTACATTTAGTCGTGGTTATCGAATAGGCCAGCTACATGTAGTCGTGGGTATCGAATAGGCCGGCTACATTTAGTAGTGGGTATCGAATAGGCTGGCTACATTTAGTCGTGGGTATCGAATAGGCCTGCTACATTTAGTCGTGGGTATCGAATTGGCCGGCTACATTTAGTCGTGGTTATAGAATAGGCCGGCTACATTTAGTCGTGGGTATCGAATAGGCCGGCTACATTTAGTCGTGGGTATCGAGAAGCCAGCTACATTTTGTCGTGGGTATCTAATAGGCTGACTACATTTAGTCGTAGGTATCGAATAGGCCGGCTACATTTAGTCGTGGGTATCGAATAGGCCGGCTACATGTAGTCGTGGGTATCGAATAGGCCGACTACATGTAGACGTGGGTATCGAATAGGCCGCTACATTTAGTCGTGGGTATCGAATAGGCCGGCTACATTTAGTCGTGGGTATCGAATAGGCCGGCTACATGTAGTCGTGAGTATCGAATAGGTCGGCTACATTTAGTCGTGGGTATCGAATAGGCCGGCTACATGTAGTCGTGGGTATCGAATCGGCCGGCAACATGTAGTCGTGGGTATCGAATAGGCCGGCTATATGTAGTCGTGGGTATCGAATAGGGCGGCTACATTTATTCGTGGGTATCTTAATAGGCCAGCTACATTTAGTCGTGGGTATCGAATA
Organism: Prosapia bicincta; assembly: GCA_036971475.1. Classification (NCBI taxonomy): domain Eukaryota; kingdom Metazoa; phylum Arthropoda; class Insecta; order Hemiptera; family Cercopidae; genus Prosapia; species Prosapia bicincta. Next base: position 24,982,349 of record JBAIZL010000002.1, read on the forward strand.
GGCCGCTACATTTAGTCGTGGATATCGAATAGGCCGGCTTCATTTAGTCGTGGGTATCGTATAGGCCGGCTACATTTAGTCGTGGATATCGAATAGGCCGGCTACATTTAGTCGTGGGTATCGAATTGGCCGGCTACATCTAGTCGGGGGTATCGAATAGGCCGGCTACATTTAGTCGTGTGTATCGAATACGCCGGCTACATTTAGTCGTGAGTATCGAATAGGACGGCTTCATTTAGTCGTGGGTATCTAATTGGCCGGCTACATTTAGTCGTGGTTATAGAATAGGCCGGCTACATTTAGTCGTGGGTATCGAATAGGCCGACTACATTTAGTCGTGGGTATCGAATAGGTCAGCTACATTTAGTCGTGGGTATCGAATAGGCCGGCTACATATAGTCGTGGGTATCGAATAGGCCAGCTACATGTAGTCGTGGGTATCGAATAGGCCGGCTACATTTAGTCGTGGGTATAGAATAATCCGGCTATATTTAGTCGTGGGTATCGAATAGGCCGGCTACATGTAGTTGTGGGTATCGAATAGGCCGGCTACTTGTAGTCGTGGGTATCGAATAGGCCGGCTACATTTAGTCGTGGTTATCGAATAGGCCAGCTACATGTAGTCGTGTGTATCGAATAGGCCGGCTACATTTAGTAGTGGGTATCGAATAGGCTGGCTACATTTAGTCGTGGGTATCGAATAGGCCTGCTACATTTAGTCGTGGGTATCGAATTGGCCGGCTACATTTAGTCGTGGTTATAGAATAGGCCGGCTACATTTAGTCGTGGGTATCGAATAGGCCGGCTACATTTAGTCGTGGGTATCGAAAAGCCAGCTACATTTAGTCGTGGGTATCTAATAGGCTGACTACATTTAGTCGTAGGTATCGAATAGGCCGGCTACATTTAGTCGTGGGTATCGAATAGGCCGGCTACATTTAGTCGTGGGTATCGAATAGGCCGACTACATTTAGTCGTGGGTATCGAATAGGTCAGCTACATTTAGTCGTGGGTATCGAATAGGCCGGCTACATATAGTCGTGGGTATCGAATAGGCCAGCTACATGTAGTCGTGGGTATCGAATAGGCCGACTACATGTAGACGTGGGTATCGAAAAGGCCGGCTACATTTAGTCGTGGGTATCGAATAGGCCGGCTACATTTAGTCGTGGGTATCGAATAGGCCGGCTACATTTAGTCGTGGGTATCGATTAGGCCGGATACATTTAGTCGTGGGTATCGAATAGGCCGGCTACATTTAGTCGTGGGTATCGAATAGGCGGGCTACATGTAGACGTGGGTATCGAATAGGCCGCTACATTTAGTCGTGGGTATCGAATAGGCCGGCTACATTTAGTCGTGGGTATCGAATAGGCCGGCTACATGTAGTCGTGAGTATCGAATAGGTCGGCTACATTTAGTCGTGGGTATCGAATAGGCCGGCTACATGTAGTCGTGGGTATCGAATCGGCCGGCAACATGTAGTCGTGGGTATCGAATAGGCCGGCTATATGTAGTCGTGGGTATCGAATAGGGCGGCTACATTTATTCGTGGGTATCTTAATAGGCCGGCTACATTTAGTCGTGGGTATAGAATAATCCGGCTATATTTAGTCGTGGGTATCGAATAGGCCGGCTACATGTAGTTGTGGGTATCGAATAGGCCGGCTACTTGTAGTCGTGGGTATCGAATAGGCCGGCTACATTTAGTCGTGGTTATCGAATAGGCCAGCTACATGTAGTCGTGGGTATCGAATAGGCCGGCTACATTTAGTAGTGGGTATCGAATAGGCTGGCTACATTTAGTCGTGGGTATCGAATAGGCCTGCTACATTTAGTCGTGGGTATCGAATTGGCCGGCTACATTTAGTCGTGGTTATAGAATAGGCCGGCTACATTTAGTCGTGGGTATCGAATAGGCCGGCTACATTTAGTCGTGGGTATCGAAAAGCCAGCTACATTTAGTCGTGGGTATCTAATAGGCTGACTACATTTAGTCGTAGGTATCGAATAGGCCGGCTACATTTAGTCGTGGGTATCGAATAGGCCGGCTACATGTAGTCGTGGGTATCGAATAGGCCGAATACATGTAGACGTGGGTATCGAATAGGCCGCTACATTTAGTCGTGGGTATCGAATAGGCCGGCTACATTTAGTCGTGGGTATCGAATAGGCCGGCTACATGTAGTCGTGAGTATCGAATAGGTCGGCTACATTTAGTCGTGGGTATCGAATAGGCCGGCTACATGTAGTCGTGGGTATCGAATCGGCCGGAACATGTAGTCGTGGGTATCGAATAGGCCGGCTATATGTAGTCGTGGGTATCGAATAGGGCGGCTACATTTATTCGTGGGTATCTTAATAGGCCGGCTACATTTAGTCGTGGGTATCGAATAGGCCGCTACATTTAGTCGTGGATATCGAATAGGCCGGCTTCATTTAGTCGTGGGTATCGTATAGGCCGGCTACATTTAGTCGTGGATATCGAATAGGCCGGCTACATTTAGTCGTGGGTATCGAATTGGCCGGCTACATCTAGTCGGGGGTATCGAATAGGCCGGCTACATTTAGTCGTGTGTATCGAATACGCCGGCTACATTTAGTCGTGAGTATCGAATAGGACGGCTTCATTTAGTCGTGGGTATCTAATTGGCCGGCTACATTTAGTCGTGGTTATAGAATACTCCGGCTACATTTAGTCGTGGGTATCGAATAGGCCGACTACATTTAGTCGTGGGTATCGAATAGGTCAGCTACATTTAGTCGTGGGTATCGAATAGGCCGGCTACATATAGTCGTGGGTATCGAATAGGCCAGCTACATGTAGTCGTGGGTATCGAATAGGCCGACTACATGTAGACGTGGGTATCGAAAAGGCCGGCTACATTTAGTCGTGGGTATCGAATAGGCCGGCTACATTTAGTCGTGGGTATCGAATAGGCCGGCTACATTTAGTCGTGGGTATCGATTAGGCCGGATACATTTAGTCGTGGGTATCGAATAGGCCGGCTACATTTAGTCGTGGGTATCGAATAGGCGGGCTACATGTAGACGTGGGTATCGAATAGGCCGCTACATTTAGTCGTGGGTATCGAATAGGCCCGCTACATTTAGTCGTGGGTATCGAATAGGCCGGCTACATGTAGTCGTGAGTATCGAATAGGTCGGCTACATTTAGTCGTGGGTATCGAATAGGCCGGCTACATGTAGTCGTGGGTATCGAATCGGCCGGCAACATGTAGTCGTGGGTATCGAATAGGCCGGCTATATGTAGTCGTGGGTATCGAATAGGGCGGCTACATTTATTCGTGGGTATCTTAATAGGCCGGCTACATTTAGTCGTGGGTATAGAATAATCCGGCTATATTTAGTCGTGGGTATCGAATAGGCCGGCTACATGTAGTTGTGGGTATCGAATAGGCCGGCTACTTGTAGTCGTGGGTATCGAATAGGCCGGCTACATTTAGTCGTGGTTATCGAATAGGCCAGCTACATGTAGTCGTGGGTATCGAATAGGCCGGCTACATTTAGTAGTGGGTATCGAATAGGCTGGCTACATTTAGTCGTGGGTATCGAATAGGCCTGCTACATTTAGTCGTGGGTATCGAATTGGCCGGCTACATTTAGTCGTGGTTATAGAATAGGCCGGCTACATTTAGTCGTGGGTATCGAATAGGCCGGCTACATTTAGTCGTGGGTATCGAAAAGCCAGCTACATTTAGTCGTGGGTATCTAATAGGCTGACTACATTTAGTCGTAGGTATCGAATAGGCCGGCTACATTTAGTCGTGGGTATCGAATAGGCCGGCTACATGTAGTCGTGGGTATCGAATAGGCCGACTACATGTAGACGTGGGTATCGAATAGGCCGCTACATTTAGTCGTGGGTATCGAATAGGCCGGCTACATTTAGTCGTGGGTATCGAATAGGCCGGCTACATGTAGTCGTGAGTATCGAATAGGTCGGCTACATTTAGTCGTGGGAATCGAATAGGCCGGCTACATGTAGTCGTGGGTATCGAATCGGCCGGCAACATGTAGTCGTGGGTATCGAGTAGGCCGGCTATATGTAGTCGTGGGTATCGAATAGGGCGGCTACATTTATTCGTGGGTATCTTAATAGGCCGGCTACATTTAGTCGTGGGTATCTAATTGGCCGGCTACATTTAGTCGTGGTTATAGAATAGGCCGGCTACATTTAGTCGTGGGTATCGAATAGGCCGACTACATTTAGTCGTGGGTATCGAATAGGTCAGCTATATTTAGTCGTGGGTATCGAATAGGCCGGCTACATGTAGACGTGGGTATCGAAAAGGCCGGCTACATTTAGTCGTGGGTATCGAATAGGCCGGCTACATTTAGTCGTGGGTATCGAATAGGCCGGCTACATTTAGTCTTGGGTATGGAATAGGCCGGCTACATCTAGTCGGGGGTATCGAATAGGCCGGCTACATTTAGTCGTGGGTATCGAATACGCCGGCTACATTTAGTCGTGAGTATCGAATAGGACGGCTTCATTTAGTCGTGGATATCGAATAGGCCGGCTTCATTTAGTCGTGGGTATCGTATAGGCCGGCTACATTTAGTCGTGGATATCGAATAGGCCGGCTACATTTAGTCGTGGGTATCGAATTGGCCGGCTACATCTAGTCGGGGGTATCGAATAGGCCGGCTACATTTAGTCGTGGGTATCGAATACGCCGGCTACAATTAGTCGTGAGTATCGAATAGGACGGCTTCATTTAGTCGTGGGTATCTAATTGGCCGGCTACATTTAGTCGTGGTTATAGAATAGGCCGGCTACATTCAGTCGTGGGTATCGAATAGGCCGACTACATTTAGTCGTGGGTATCGAATAGGTCAGCTACATTTAGTCGTGGGTATCGAATAGGCCGGCTACATATAGTCGTGGGTATCGAATAGGCCAGCTACATGTAGTCGTGGGTATCGAATAGGCCGACTACATGTAGACGTGGGTATCGAAAAGGCCGGCTACATTTAGTCGTGGGTATCGAATAGGCCGGCTACATTTAGTCGTGGGTATCGAATAGGCCGGCTACATTTAGTCTTGGGTATGGAATAGGCCGGCTACATTTTGTCGTGGGTATCGAATAGGCTGGCTACATTTAGTCGTGGGTATCGAATAGGCCGACTACATTTAGTCGTGGGTATCGAATAGGCCGGCTACATTTAGTCGTGGGTATCGAATAGGCCGGCTACATTTAGTCGTGGTTATAGAATAGGCCGGCTACATTTAGTCGTGGGTATCGAATAGGCCGGCTACATTTAGTCGTGGGTATCGAATAGGCCAGCTACATCTAGTCGGGGGTATCGAATAGGCCGGCTACATATAGTCGTGGGTATCGAATAGGCCAGCTACATGTAGTCGTGGGTATCGAATAGGCCGACTACATGTAGACGTGGGTATCGAAAAGGCCGGCTACATTTAGTCGTGGGTATCGAATAGGCCGGCTACATTTAGTCGTGGGTATCGAATAGGCCGGCTACATTTAGTCGTGGGTATCGATTAGGCCGGATACATTTAGTCGTGGGTATCGAATAGGCCGGCTACATTTAGTCGTGGTTATCGAATAGGCCAGCTACATGTAGTCGTGGGTATCGAATAGGCCGGCTACATTTAGTAGTGGGTATCGAATAGGCTGGCTACATTTAGTCGTGGGTATCGAATAGGCCTGCTAAATTTAGTCGTGGGTATCGAATTGGCCGGCTACATTTAGTCGTGGTTATAGAATAGGCCGGCACATTTAGTCGTGGGTATCGAATAGGCCGGCTACATTTAGTCGTGCGTATCGAAAAGCCAGCTACATTTAGTCGTGGGTATCTAATAGGCTGACTACATTTAGTCGTAGGTATCGAATAGGCCGGCTACATTTAGTCGTGGGTATCGAATAGGCCGGCTACATGTAGTCGTGGGTATCGAATAGGCCGACTACATGTAGACGTGGGTATCGAATAGACCGCTACATTTAGTCGTGGGTATCGAATAGGCCGGCTACATTTAGTCGTGGGTATCGAATAGGCCGGCTACATGTAGTCGTGAGTATCGAATAGGTCGGCTACATTTAGTCGTGGGAATCGAATAGGCCGGCTACATGTAGTCGTGGGTATCGAATCGGCCGGCAACATGTAGTCGTGGGTATCGAGTAGGCCGGCTATATGTAGTCGTGGGTATCGAATAGGGCGGCTACATTTATTCGTGGGTATCTTAATAGGCCGGCTACATTTAGTCGTGGGTATCTAATTGGCCGGCTACATTTAGTCGTGGTTATAGAATAGGCCGGCTACATTTAGTCGTGGGTATCGAATAGGCCGACTACATTTAGTCGTGGGTATCGAATAGGTCAGCTATATTTAGTCGTGGGTATCGAATAGGCCGGCTACATGTAGACGTGGGTATCGAAAAGGCCGGCTACATTTAGTCGTGGGTATCGAATAGGCCGGCTACATTTAGTCGTGGGTATCGAATAGGCCGGCTACATTTAGTCTTGGGTATGGAATAGGCCGGCTACATCTAGTCGGGGGTATCGAATAGGCCGGCTACATTTAGTCGTGGGTATCGAATACGCCGGCTACATTTAGTCGTGAGTATCGAATAGGACGGCTTCATTTAGTCGTGGATATCGAATAGGCCGGCTTCATTTAGTCGTGGGTATCGTATAGGCCGGCTACATTTAGTCGTGGATATCGAATAGGCCGGCTACATTTAGTCGTGGGTATCGAATTGGCCGGCTACATCTAGTCGGGGGTATCGAATAGGCCGGCTACATTTAGTCGTGGGTATCGAATACGCCGGCTACAATTAGTCGTGAGTATCGAATAGGACGGCTTCATTTAGTCGTGGGTATCTAATTGGCCGGCTACATTTAGTCGTGGTTATAGAATAGGCCGGCTACATTCAGTCGTGGGTATCGAATAGGCCGACTACATTTAGTCGTGGGTATCGAATAGGTCAGCTACATTTAGTCGTGGGTATCGAATAGGCCGGCTACATATAGTCGTGGGTATCGAATAGGCCAGCTACATGTAGTCGTGGGTATCGAATAGGCCGACTACATGTAGACGTGGGTATCGAAAAGGCCGGCTACATTTAGTCGTGGGTATCGAATAGGCCGGCTACATTTAGTCGTGGGTATCGAATAGGCCGGCTACATTTAGTCTTGGGTATGGAATAGGCCGGCTACATTTTGTCGTGGGTATCGAATAGGCTGGCTACATTTAGTCGTGGGTATCGAATAGGCCGACTACATTTAGTCGTGGGTATCGAATAGGCCGGCTACATTTAGTCGTGGGTATCGAATAGGCCGGCTACATTTAGTCGTGGTTATAGAATAGGCCGGCTACATTTAGTCGTGGGTATCGAATAGGCCGGCTACATTTAGTCGTGGGTATCGAATAGGCCAGCTACATCTAGTCGGGGGTATCGAATAGGTCGGCTGGATATAGTCGTGTGTATAGAATAGGCCGGCTTCATTTAGTCGTGGGTATCGAATAGGCCGGATACATTTAGTCATGGGTATCGAATAGGCCGGCTACAATTAGTCTTGTGTATCGAATAGGCCGGCTATATGTAGTCGTGGGTATCGAATAGGCCGGCTACATTTAGTCGTGGGTATCGAATAGGCCGGATACATTTAGTCGTGGATATCGAATAGGCCGGATACATTTAGTCGTGGGTATCGAATAGGCCGGCTACATTTAGTCGTGGGTATCGAATAGGCCGGCTACATTTAGTCGTGGGTATCGAATAGGCCGGCTACATTTAGTCGTGGGTATCGAATAGGCCGGCCACATTTAGTCGTGGGTATCGAATAGGCCGCCTTCATTTAGTCGTGGGTATCAAATAGGCCGGCTTCATTTAGTCGTGGGTATTGAATAGGCTGCTACATGTAGTCGTGGGTATCGAATAGGCCGGCTACATTTAGTCGTGGGTATCGAAAAGCCAGCTACATTTAGTCGTGGGTATCTAATAGGCTGACTACATTTAGTCGTAGGTATCGAATAGGCCGGCTACATTTAGTCGTGGGTATCGAATAGGCCGGCTACATGTAGTCGTGGGTATCGAATAGGCCGACTACATGTAGACGTGGGTATCGAATAGGCCGCTACATTTAGTCGTGGGTATCGAATAGGCCGGCTACATTTAGTCGTGGGTATCGAATAGGCCGGCTACATGTAGTCGTGAGTATCGAATAGGTCGGCTACATTTAGTCGTGGGTATCGAATAGGCCGGCTACATGTAGTCGTGGGTATCGAATCGGCCGGCAACATGTAGTCGTGGGTATCGAATAGGCCGGCTATATGTAGTCGTGGGTATCGAATAGGGCGGCTACATTTATTCGTGGGTATCTTAATAGGCCGGCTACATTTAGTCGTGGGTATAGAATAATCCGGCTATATTTAGTCGTGGGTATCGAATAGGCCGGCTACATGTAGTTGTGGGTATCGAATAGGCCGGCTACTTGTAGTCGTGGGTATCGAATAGGCCGGCTACATTTAGTCGTGGTTATCGAATAGGCCAGCTACATGTAGTCGTGGGTATCGAATAGGCCGGCTACATTTAGTAGTGGGTATCGAATAGGCTGGCTACATTTAGTCGTGGGTATCGAATAGGCCTGCTACATTTAGTCGTGGGTATCGAATTGGCCGGCTACATTTAGTCGTGGTTATAGAATAGGCCGGCTACATTTAGTCGTGGGTATCGAATAGGCCGGCTACATTTAGTCGTGGGTATCGAAAAGCCAGCTACATTTAGTCGTGGGTATCTAATAGGCTGACCACATTTAGTCGTAGGTATCGAATAGGCCGGCTACATTTAGTCGTGGGTATCGAATAGGCCGGCTACATGTAGTCGTGGGTATCGAATAGGCCGAATACATGTAGACGTGGGTATCGAATAGGCCGCTACATTTAGTCGTGGGTATCGAATAGGCCGGCTACATTTAGTCGTGGGTATCGAATAGGCCGGCTACATGTAGTCGTGAGTATCGAATAGGTCGGCTACATTTAGTCGTGGGTATCGAATAGGCCGGCTACATGTAGTCGTGGGTATCGAATCGGCCGGAACATGTAGTCGTGGGTATCGAATAGGCCGGCTATATGTAGTCGTGGGTATCGAATAGGGCGGCTACATTTATTCGTGGGTATCTTAATAGGCCGGCTACATTTAGTCGTGGGTATCGAATAGGCCGCTACATTTAGTCGTGGATATCGAATAGGCCGGCTTCATTTTGTCGTGGGTATCGTATAGGCCGGCTACATTTAGTCGTGGATATCGAATAGGCCGGATACATTTAGTCGTGGGTATCGAATTGGCCGGCTACATCTAGTCGGGGGTATCGAATAGGCCGGCTACATTTAGTCGTGTGTATCGAATACGCCGGCTACATTTAGTCGTGAGTATCGAATAGGACGGCTTCATTTAGTCGTGGGTATCTAATTGGCCGGCTACATTTAGTCGTGGTTATAGAATAGGCCGGCTACATTTAGTCGTGGGTATCGAATAGGCCGACTACATTTAGTCGTGGGTATCGAATAGGTCAGCTACATTTAGTCGTGGGTATCGAATAGGCCGGCTACATATAGTCGTGGGTATCGAATAGGCCAGCTACATGTAGTCGTGGGTATCGAATAGGCCGACTACATGTAGACGTGGGTATCGAAAAGGCCGGCTACATTTAGTCGTGGGTATCGAATAGGCCGGCTACATTTAGTCGTGGGTATCGAATAGGCCGGCTACATTTAGTCGTGGGTATCGATTAGGCCGGATACATTTAGTCGTGGGTATCGAATAGGCCGGCTACATTTAGTCGTGGGTATCGAATAGGCGGGCTACATGTAGACGTGGGTATCGAATAGGCCGCTACATTTAGTCGTGGGTATCGAATAGGCCGGCTACATTTAGTCGTGGGTATCGAATAGGCCGGCTACATGTAGTCGTGAGTATCGAATAGGTCGGCTACATTTAGTCGTGGGTATCGAATAGGCCGGCTACATGTAGTCGTGGGTATCGAATCGGCCGGCAACATGTAGTCGTGGGTATCGAATAGGCCGGCTATATGTAGTCGTGGGTATCGAATAGGGCGGCTACATTTATTCGTGGGTATCTTAATAGGCCGGCTACATTTAGTCGTGGGTATAGAATAATCCGGCTATATTTAGTCGTGGGTATCGAATAGGCCGGCTACATGTAGTTGTGGGTATCGAATAGGCCGGCTACTTGTAGTCGTGGGTATCGAATAGGCCGGCTACATTTAGTCGTGGTTATCGAATAGGCCAGCTACATGTAGTCGTGGGTATCGAATAGGCCGGCTACATTTAGTAGTGGGTATCGAATAGGCTGGCTACATTTAGTCGTGGGTATCGAATAGGCCTGCTACATTTAGTCGTGGGTATCGAATTGGCCGGCTACATTTAGTCGTGGTTATAGAATAGGCCGGCTACATTTAGTCGTGGGTATCGAATAGGCCGGCTACATTTAGTCGTGGGTATCGAAAAGCCAGCTACATTTAGTCGTGGGTATCTAATAGGCTGACTACATTTAGTCGTAGGTATCGAATAGGCCGGCTACATTTAGTCGTGGGTATCGAATAGGCCGGCTACATGTAGTCGTGGGTATCGAATAGGCCGACTACATGTAGACGTGGGTATCGAATAGGCCGCTACATTTAGTCGTGGGTATCGAATAGGCCGGCTACATTTAGTCGTGGGTATCGAATAGGCCGGCTACATGTAGTCGTGAGTATCGAATAGGTCGGCTACATTTAGTCGTGGGTATCGAATAGGCCGGCTACATGTAGTCGTGGGTATCGAATCGGCCGGCAACATGTAGTCGTGGGTATCGAATAGGCCGGCTATATGTAGTCGTGGGTATCGAATAGGGCGGCTACATTTATTCGTGGGTATCTTAATAGGCCGGCTACATTTAGTCGTGGGTATCGAATAGGCCGCTACATTTAGTCGTGGATATCGAATAGGCCGGCTTCATTTAGTCGTGGGTATCGTATAGGCCGGCTACATTTAGTCGTGGATATCGAATAGGCCGGCTACATTTAGTCGTGGGTATCGAATTGGCCGGCTACATCTAGTCGGGGGTATCGAATAGGCCGGCTACATTTAGTCGTGTGTATCGAATACGCCGGCTACATTTAGTCGTGAGTATCGAATAGGACGGCTTCATTTAGTCGTGGGTATCTAATTGGCCGGCTACATTTAGTCGTGGTTATAGAATAGGCCGGCTACATTTAGTCGTGGGTATCGAATAGGCCGACTACATTTAGTCGTGGGTATCGAATAGGTCAGCTACATTTAGTCGTGGGTATCGAATAGGCCGGCTACATATAGTCGTGGGTATCGAATAGGCCAGCTACATGTAGTCGTGGGTATCGAATAGGCCGACTACATGTAGACGTGGGTATCGAAAAGGCCGGCTACATTTAGTCGTGGGTATCGAATAGGCCGGCTACATTTAGTCGTGGGTATCGAATAGGCCGGCTACATTTAGTCGTGGGTATCGATTAGGCCGGATACATTTAGTCGTGGGTATCGAATAGGCCGGCTACATTTAGTCGTGGTTATCGAATAGGCCAGCTACATGTAGTCGTGGGTATCGAATAGGCCGGCTACATTTAGTAGTGGGTATCGAATAGGCTGGCTACATTTAGTCGTGGGTATCGAATAGGCCTGCTACATTTAGTCGTGGGTATCGAATTGGCCGGCTACATTTAGTCGTGGTTATAGAATATGCCGGCTACATTTAGTCGTGGGTATCGAATAGGCCGGCTACATTTAGTCGTGCGTATCGAAAAGCCAGCTACATTTAGTCGTGGGTATCTAATAGGCTGACTACATTTAGTCGTAGGTATCGAATAGGCCGGCTACATTTAGTCGTGGGTATCGAATAGGCCGGCTACATGTAGTCGTGGGTATCGAATAGGCCGACTACATGTAGACGTGGGTATCGAATAGGCCGCTACATTTAGTCGTGGGTATCGAATAGGCCGGCTACATTTAGTCGTGGGTATCGAATAGGCCGGCTACATGTAGTCGTGAGTATCGAATAGGTCGGCTACATTTAGTCGTGGGTATCGAATAGGCCGGCTACATGTAGTCGTGGGTATCGAATCGGCCGGCAACATGTAGTCGTGGGTATCGAATAGGCCGGCTATATGTAGTCGTGGGTATCGAATAGGGCGGCTACATTTATTCGTGGGTATCTTAATAGGCCGGCTACATTTAGTCGTGGGTATCGAATAGGCCGCTACATTTAGTCGTGGGTATCGAATACGCCGGCTACATTTAGTCGTGAGTATCGAATAGGACGGCTTCATTTAGTCGTGGGTATCTAATTGGCCGGCTACATTTAGTCGTGGTTATAGAATAGGCCGGCTACATTTAGTCGTGGGTATCGAATAGGCCGACTACATTTAGTCGTGGGTATCGAATAGGTCAGCTACATTTAGTCGTGGGTATCGAATAGGCCGGCTACATGTAGACGTGGGTATCGAAAAGGCCGGCTACATTTAGTTGTGGGTATCGAATAGGCCGGCTACATTTAGTCGTGGGTATCGAATAGGCCGGCTACATTTAGTCTTGGGTATGGAATAGGCCGGCTACATCTAGTCGGGGGTATCGAATAGGCCGGCTACATTTAGTCGTGGGTATCGAATACGCCGGCTACATTTAGTCGTGAGTATCGAATAGGACGGCTTCATTTAGTCGTGGATATCGAATAGGCCGGCTTCATATAGTCGTAGGTATCGTATAGGCCGGCTACATTTAGTCGTGGATATCGAATAGGCCGGCTACATTTAGTCGTGGGTATCGAATTGGCCGGCTACATCTAGTCGGGGGTATCGAATAGGCCGGCTACATTTAGTCGTGGGTATCGAATACGCCGGCTACATTTAGTCGTGAGTATCGAATAGGACGGCTTCATTTAGTCGTGGGTATCTAATTGGCCGGCTACATTTAGTCGTGGTTATAGAATAGGCCGGCTACATTTAGTCGTGGGTATCGAATAGGCCGACTACATTTAGTCGTGGGTATCGAATAGGTCAGCTACATTTAGTCGTGGGTATCGAATAGGCCGGCTACATTTAGTCGTGGGTATCGAATAGGCCGGCTACATTTAGTCGTGGTTATAGAATAGGCCGGCTACATTTAGTCGTGGGTATCGAATAGGCCGGCTACATTTAGTCGTGGGTATCGAATAGGCCAGCTACATCTAGTCGGGGGTATCGAATAGGTCGGCTGGATATAGTCGTGTGTATAGAATAGGCCGGCTTCATTTAGTCGTGGGTATCGAATAGGCCGGATACATTTAGTCATGGGTATCGAATAGGCCGGCTACAATTAGTCTTGTGTATCGAATAGGCCGGCTATATGTAGTCGTGGGTATCGAATAGGCCGGCTACATTTAGTCGTGGGTATCGAATAGGCCGGATACATTTAGTCGTGGATATCGAATAGGCCGGATACATTTAGTCGTGGGTATCGAATAGGCCGGCTACATTTAGTCGTGGGTATCGAATAGGCCGGCTACATTTAGTCGTGGGTATCGAATAGGCCGGCTACATTTAGTCGTGGGTATCGAATAGGCCGGCCACATTTAGTCGTGGGTATCGAATAGGCCGCCTTCATTTAGTCGTGGGTATCAAATAGGCCGGCTTCATTTAGTCGTGGGTATTGAATAGGCTGCTACATGTAGTCGTGGGTATCGAATAGGCCGGCTACATTTAGTCCTGTTTATCGAATAGGCCGGCTACATTTAGTCGTGGCTATCGAATTGGCCGGCAACATTTAGTCGTGGGTATAGAATAGGCCTGCTACATTTAGTCGTGGGTATCGAATAGGCCGGCCACATTTAGTCGTTAGTATCGAATAGGCGGCCTTCATTTAGTCGTGGGTAACTAATAGGCCGGCTTCATTTAGTCGTGGGTATCGAATAGGCTGCTACATGTAGTCGTGAGTATCGAATAGGTCGGCTACATTTAGTCGTGGGTATCGAATAGGCCGGCTACATGTAGTCGTGGGTATCGAATCGGCCGGCCACATGTAGTCGTGGGTATCGAATAGGCCGGCTATATGTAGTCGTGGGTATCGAATAGGGCGGCTACATTTATTCGTGGGTATCTTAATAGGCCGGCTACATTTAGTCGTGGGTATCGAATAGGCCGCTACATTTAGTCGTGGATATCGAATAAGCCGGCTTCATTTAGTCGTGAGTATCGTATAGGCCGGCTACATTTAGTCGTGGATATCGAATAGGCCGGCTACAATTAGTCGTGGGTATCGAATAGGCCGGCTACATTTAGTCGTGGGTATGGAATAGGCCGGCTACATTTTGTCGTGGGTATCGAATAGGCCGGCTACATTTAGTCGTGAGTATCGAATAGGCCGACTACATTTAGTCGTGGGTATCGAATAGGCCAGCTACATTTAGTCGTGAGTATCGAATAGGCCGGCTAAATTTAGTCGTGGGTATCGAATTGGCCGGCTACATCTAGTCGGTGGTATCGAATAGGCCGGCTATATTTAGTCGTGGGTATCGAATAGGCCGGCTATATTTAGTCGTGGGTATCGAATAGGCCGGATACATTTAGTCGTGGGTATCGAATTGGCCGGCTACATTTAGTCGTGGTTATAGAATAGGCCGGCTACATTTAGTCGTGGGTATCGAATAGGCCGGCTACATTTAGTCGTGGGTATCGAAAAGCCAGCTACATTTAGTCGTGGGTATCGAATAGGCCGGCTACATTTAGTCGTGGGTATCGAATAGGCCGACTACATGTAGACGTGGGTATCGAATAGGCCGCTACATTTAGTCGTGGGTATCGAATAGGCCGGCTACATTTAGTCGTGGGTATCGAATAGGCCGGCTACATGTAGTCGTGAGTATCGAATAGGTCGGCTACATTTAGTCGTGGGTATCGAATAGGCCGGTTACATGTAGTCGTGGGTATCGAATCGGCCGACCACATGTAGTCGTGGGTATCGAATAGGCCGGCTATATGTAGTCGTGGGTATCGAATAGGGCGGCTACATTTATTCGTGGGTATCTTAATAGGCCGGCTACATTTAGTCGTGGGTATCGAATAGGAAGCTACATTTAGTCGTGGATATCGAATAGGCCGGCTTCATTTAGTCGTGGGTATCGTATAGGCCGGCTACATTTAGTCGTGGATATCAAATAGGCCGGCTACATTTAGTCGTGGGTATCGAATAGGCCGGCTACATTTAGTCGTGGGTATGGAATAGGCCGGCTACATTTTGTCGTGGGTATCGAATAGGCCGGCTACATTTAGTCGTGGATATCGAATAGGCCGACTACATTTAGTCGTGGGTATCGAATAGGCCGGCTACATTTAGTCGTGAGTATCGAATAGACCGGCTACATTTAGTCGTGGGTATCGAATTGGCCGGCTACATCTAGTCGGGGGTATCGAATAGGCCGGCTATATTTAGTCGTGGGTATCGAATAGGCCGGCTATATTTAGTCGTGGGTATCGAATAGGCCGGCTACATTTAGTCGTGGGTATCGAATAGGCCGGCTACATTTAGTCGTGGGTATCGAATAGGACGGCTTCATTTAGTCGTGGGTATCGAATTGGCCGGCTACATTTAGTCGTGGTTATAGAATAGGCCGGCTACATTTAGTCGTGGGTATCGAATAGGCCGTCTACATTTAGTCGTGGGTATCGAATAGGTCGGCTACATTTAGTCGTGGGTATCGAATAGGCCGGCTACATATAGTCGTGGGTATCGAATAGGCCAGCTACATGTAGTCGTGGGTATCGAATAGGCCGACTACATGTAGACGTGGGTATCGAAAAAGCCGGCTACATTTAGTCGTGGGTATCGAATAGGCCGGCCACATGTAGTCGTGGGTATCGAATAGGCCGGCTATATGTAGTCGTGGGTATCGAATAGGGCGGCTACATTTATTCGTGGGTATCTTAATAGGCCGGCTACATTTAGTCGTGGGTATCGAATAGGCCGCTACATTTAGTCGTGGATATCGAATAAGCCGGCTTCATTTAGTCGTGAGTATCGTATAGGCCGGCTACATTTAGTCGTGGATATCGAATAGGCCGGCTACATTTAGTCGTGGGTATCGAATAGGCCGGCTACATTTAGTCGTGGGTATGGAATAGGCCGGCTACATTTTGTCGTGGGTATCGAATAGGCCGGCTACATTTAGTCGTGAGTATCGAATAGGCCGACTACATTTAGTCGTGGGTATCGAATAGGCCAGCTACATTTAGTCGTGAGTATCGAATAGGCCGGCTAAATTTAGTCGTGGGTATCGAATTGGCCGGCTACATCTAGTCGGTGGTATCGAATAGGCCGGCTATATTTAGTCGTGGGTATCGAATAGGCCGGCTATATTTAGTCGTGGGTATCGAATAGGCCGGATACATTTAGTCGTGGGTATCGAATTGGCCGGCTACATTTAGTCGTGGTTATAGAATAGGCCGGCTACATTTAGTCGTGGGTATCGAATAGGCCGGCTACATTTAGTCGTGGGTATCGAAAAGCCAGCTACATTTAGTCGTGGGTATCGAATAGGCCGGCTACATTTAGTCGTGGGTATCGAATAGGCCGACTACATGTAGACGTGGGTATCGAAAAGGCCGGCTACATTTAGTCGTGGGTATCGAATAGGCCGGCCACATGTAGTCGTGGGTATCGAATAGGCCGGCTATATGTAGTCGTGGGTATCGAATAGGGCGGCTACATTTATTCGTGGGTATCTTAATAGGCCGGCTACATTTAGTCGTGGGTATCGAATAGGCCGCTACATTTAGTCGTGGATATCGAATAAGCCGGCTTCATTTAGTCGTGAGTATCGTATAGGCCGGCTACATTTAGTCGTGGATATCGAATAGGCCGGCTACATTTAGTCGTGGGTATCGAATAGGCCGGCTACATTTAGTCGTGGGTATGGAATAGGCCGGCTACATTTTGTCGTGGGTATCGAATAGGCCGGCTACATTTAGTCGTGAGTATCGAATAGGCCGACTACATTTAGTCGTGGGTATCGAATAGGCCAGCTACATTTAGTCGTGGGTATCGAATAGGCCGGCTAAATTTAGTCGTGGGTATCGAATTGGCCGGCTACATCTAGTCGGTGGTATCGAATAGGCCGGCTATATTTAGTCGTGGGTATCGAATAGGCCGGCTATATTTAGTCGTGGGTATCGAATAGGCCGGATACATTTAGTCGTGGGTATCGAATTGGCCGGCTACATTTAGTCGTGGTTATAGAATAGGCCGGCTACATTTAGTCGTGGGTATCGAATAGGCCGGCTACATTTAGTCGTGGGTATCGAAAAGCCAGCTACATTTAGTCGTGGGTATCGAATAGGCCGGCTACATTTAGTCGTGGGTATCGAATAGGCCGACTACATGTAGACGTGGGTATCGAATAGGCCGCTACATTTAGTCGTGGGTATCGAATAGGCCGGCTACATTTTTCGTGGGTATCGAATAGGCCGGCTACATGTAGTCGTGAGTATCGAATAGGTCGGCTACATTTAGTCGTGGGTATCGAATAGGCCGGTTACATGTAGTCGTGGGTATCGAATCGGCCGACCACATGTAGTCGTGGGTATCGAATAGGCCGGCTATATGTAGTCGTGGGTATCGAATAGGGCGGCTACATTTATTCGTGGGTATCTTAATAGGCCGGCTACATTTAGTCGTGGGTATCGAATAGGAAGCTACATTTAGTCGTGGATATCGAATAGGCCGGCTTCATTTAGTCGTGGGTATCGTATAGGCCGGCTACATTTAGTCGTGGATATCAAATAGGCCGGCTACATTTAGTCGTGGGTATCGAATAGGCCGACTACATTTAGTCGTGGGTATGGAATAGGCCGGCTACATTTTGTCGTGGGTATCGAATAGGCCGGCTACATTTAGTCGTGGATATCGAATAGGCCGACTACATTTAGTCGTGGGTATCGAATAGGCCGGCTACATTTAGTCGTGAGTATCGAATAGACCGGCTACATTTAGTCGTGGGTATCGAATTGGCCGGCTACATCTAGTCGGGGGTATCGAATAGGCCGGCTATATTTAGTCGTGGGTATCGAATAGGCCGGCTATATTTAGTCGTGGGTATCGAATAGGCCGGCTACATTTAGTCGTGGGTATCGAATAGGCCGGCTACATTTAGTCGTGGGTATCGAATAGGACGGCTTCATTTAGTCGTGGGTATCGAATTGGCCGGCTACATTTAGTCGTGGTTATAGAATAGGCCGGCTACATTTAGTCGTGGTTATCGAATAGGCCGTCTACATTTAGTCGTGGGTATCGAATAGGTCGGCTACATTTAGTCGTGGGTATCGAATAGGCCGGCTACATATAGTCGTGGGTATCGAATAGGCCAGCTACATGTAGTCGTGGGTATCGAATAGGCCGACTACATGTAGACGTGGGTATCGAAAAGGCCGGCTACATTTAGTCGTGGGTATCGAATAGGCCGGCTACATTTAGTCGTGGGTATCGAATAGGCCGGCTACATTTAGTCGTGGGTATCGAATAGGCCGGCTACATTTAGTCGTGGGTATCGAATAGTCCGGCTACATTTAGTAGTGGGTATCGAATAGGCCAGCTACATTTAGTCGTGGGTATCGAATAGGCCGGCTACATCTAGTCGGGGGTATCGAATAGGGCGGCTACATTTAGTCCTGGGTATCGAATAGGCCGGCTATATTTAGTCGTGGGTATCGAATAGGCCGGCTACATTTAGTCGTGGTTATAGAATAGGCCGGCTACATTTAGTCGTGGGTATCGAATAGGACGGCTTCATTTAGTCGTGGGTATCGAATTGGCCGGCTACATTTAGTCGTGGTTATAGAATAGGCCGGCTACTTTTAGTTGTCGGTATCGAATAGGCCGGCTTCATTTAGTCGTGGGTATCGAATTGGCCGGCTACATTTAGTCGTGGTTATAGAATAGGCCGGCTACATTTAGTCGTGGGTATCGAATAGGACGGCTTCATTTAGTCGTGGGTATCGAATTGGCCGGCTACATTTAGTCGTGGGTATCGAATTGGCCGGCTACATTTAGTCGTGGGTATCGAATAGGCCGAATACATTTAGTCGTGGGTATCGAATAGGTCGGCTACATTTAGTCGTGGGTATCGAATAGGCCGGCTACATTTAGTCGTGGGTATCGAATAGGCCGGCTACATTTAGTCGTGGGTATCGAATAGTCCGGCTACATTTAGTAGTGGGTATCGAATAGGCCAGCTACATTTAGTCGTGGGTATCGAATAGGCCGGCTACATTTAGTCGTGGGTATCGAATAGTCCGGCTACATTTAGTAGTGGGTATCGAATAGGCCGGCTACATTTAGTCATGGGTATCGAATAGTCCGGCTACATTTAGTAGTGGGTATCGAATTGGCCAGCTACATTTAGTCGTGGGTATCGAATAGGCCGGCTACATCTAGTCGGGGGTATCGAATAGGCCGGCTACATTTAGTCCTGGGTATCGAATAGGCCGGCTATATTTAGTCGTGGGTATCGAATAGGCCGGCTACATTTAGTCGTGGGTATCGAATAGGCCGGCTACTTTTAGTTGTCGGTATCGAATAGGCCGGCTTCATTTAGTCGTGGGTATCGAATTGGCCGGCTACATTTAGTCGTGGTTATAGAATAGGCCGGCTACATTTAGTCGTGGGTATCGAATAGGACGGCTTCATTTAGTCGTGGGTATCGAATTGGCCGGCTACATTTAGTCGTGGGTATAGAATAGGCCTGCTACATTTAGTCGTGGGTATCGAATAGGCCGGCCACATTTAGTCGTTAGTATCGAATAGGCCGCCTTCATTTAGTCGTGGGTAACTAATAGGCCGGCTTTATTTAGTCGTGGGTATCGAATAGGCTGCTACATGTAGTCGTGGGTATCGAATTGGCCGGCTACATTTAGTCGTGGGTATCGAATAGGCCGGCTACATTTAGTCGTGGGTATCGCATAGGCCGGCTATATTTAGTCGTGGGTATCGAATAGGCCGGCTAAATTTAGTTGTGGGTATCGAATATGCCGGCTACATTTAGTCGTGGGTATCGAATAGGCCAGATACATCTAGTCGTGGGTATCGAATAAGCCGGCTACATTTAGTCGTGGGTATCGAAAAGGCCGGCTACATTTAGTCGTGGGTATGGAATAGGCCGGCTACATTTTGTCGTGGGTATCGAATAGGCCGGCTACATTTAGTCGTGGGTATCGAATAGGCCGACTACATTTAGTCGTGTTTATCGAATAGGCCAGCTACATTTAGTCGTGAGTATCGAATTGGCCGGCTAAATTTAGTCCTGGGTATCGAATTGGCCGGCTACATCTAGTCGGGGGTATCGAATAGGCCGGCTATATTTAGTCGTGGGTATCGAATAGGCCGGCTATATTTAGTCGTGGGTATCGAATAGGCTGGATACATTTAGTTGTGGGTATCGAATAGGCCGGCTACATTTAGTCGTGGGTATCGAATAGGCCGGCTTCATTTAGTCGTGGGTATCGAATAGGCCACCTACATTTAGTCGTGGGTATCGAATAGGCCGGCTATATTTAGTCGTGGGTATCGAATAGTCCGGCTACATTTAGTCGTGGGTATCGAATAGGCCGGCTACATTTAGTAGTGGGTATCGAATAGGCTGGCTACATTTAGTCGTGGGTATCGAATAGGCCTGCTACATTTAGACGTGGGTATCGAATTGGCCGGCTACATTTAGTTGTGGTTATAGAATAGGCCGGCTATATTTAGTCGTGGGTATCGAATAGGCCGGCTACATTTAGTCGTGGTATCGAATAGGCCGGCTACATATAGTCGTGGGTATCGAAAAGCCAGCTACATTTAGTCGTGGGTATCTAATAGGCTGACTACATTTAGTCGTGGGTATCGAATAGGCCGGCTACATTTAGTCGTGGATATCGAATAGGCCGGCTACATGTAGTCGTGGGTATCGAATAGGCCGACTACATGTAGACGTGGGTATCGAATAGGCCGCTACATTTAGTCGTAGGTATCGAATAGGCCGGCTACATTTAGTCGTGGGTATCGAATAGGCCGGCTACATTTAGTCGTGGGTATCGATTAGGCCGGCTACTTGTAGTCGTGGGTATCGAATAGGCCGGCTACATTTAGTCGTGGGTATCGAATAGGCCAGCTACATGTAGTTGTGGGTATCGAATAGGCCGGCTACATTTAGTCGTGAGTATCGATTAGGCCGGATACATTTAGTCGTGGGTATCGAATAGTCCGGCTACATTTAGTCGTGGGTATCGACTAGGCCGGCTACATTTAGTCGTGGGTATCGAATAGGCCGACTACATGTAGACGTGGGTATCGAATAGGCCGCTACATTTAGTCGTGGGTATCGAATAGGCCGGCTACATGTAGTCGTGGGTATCCAATAGGCCGACTACATGTAGACGTGGGTATCGAATAGGCCGCTACATTTAGTCGTGGGTATCGAATAGGCCGGCTACATTTAGTCGTGGTTATCGAATAGGCCGGCTACATGTAGTCGTGAGTATCGAATAGGTCGGCTACATTTAGTCGTGGGTATCGAATAGGCCGGCTACATGTAGTCGTGGGTATCGAATCGGCCGGCCACATGTAGTCGTGGGTATCGAATAGGCCGGCTATATGTAGTCGTGGGTATCGAATAGGGCGGCTACATTTATTCGTGGTTATCTTAATAGGCCGGCTACATTTAGTCGTGGGTATCGAATAGGCCGCTACATTTAGTCGTGGATATCGAATAGGCCGGCTTCATTTAGTCGTGGGTATCGTATAGGCCGGCTACATTTAGTCGTGGATATCGAATAGGCCGGCTACATTTAGTCGTGTGTATCGAATAGGCCGGCTACATTTAGTCGTGGGTATGGAATAGGCCGGCTACATTTTGTCGTGGGTATCGAATAGGCCGGCTACATTTAGTCGTTAATATCGAATAGGCCGACTACATTTAGTCGTGGGTATCGAATTGGCCGGATACATCTAGTCGGGGGTATCGAATAGGCCGGCTATATTTAGTCGTGGGTATCGAATAGGCCGGCTATATTTAGTCGTGGGTATCGAATAGGCCGGCTACATTTAGTCGTGGGTATCGAATAGGCCGGCTACATTTAGTCGTGGGTATCGAATAGGACGGCTTCATTTAGTCGTGGGTATCGAATTGGCCGGCTACATTTAGTCGTGGTTATAGAATAGGCCGGCTACATTTAGTCGTGGGTATCGAATAGGCCGACTACATTTAGTCGTGGGTATCGAATAGGTCGGCTACATTTAGTCGTGGGTATCGAATAGGCCGGCTACATATAGTCGTGGGTATCGAATAGGCCAGCTACATGTAGTCGTGGGTATCGAATAGGCCGACTACATGTAGACGTGGGTATCGAAAAGGCCGGCTACATTTAGTCGTGGGTATCGAATAGGCCGGCTACATTTAGTCGTGGGTATCGAATAGGCCGGCTACATTTAGTCTTGGGTATGGAATAGGCCGGCTACATTTTGTCGTGAGTATCGAATAGGCTGGCTACATTTAGTCGTGGGTATCGAATAGGCCGACTACATTTAGTCGTGGGTATCGAATAGGCCGGCTACATTTAGTCGTGGGTATCGAATAGGCCGGCTACATTTAGTCGTGGGTATCGAATAGGACGGCTTCATTTAGTCGTGGGTATCGAATAGGCCGACTACATGTAGACGTGGGTATCGAATAGGCCGCTATATTTAGTCGTGGGTATCGAATAGGCCGGCTAAATGTAGTCGTGGGTATCCTATAGGCCGACTACATGTAGACGTGGGTATCGAATAGGCCGCTACATTTAGTCGTGGGTATCGAATAGGCCGGCTACATGTAGTCGTGAGTATCGAATAGGTCGGCTACATTTAGTCGTGGGTATCGAATAGGCCGGCTACATGTAGTCGTGGGCCGAATCGGCCGGCCACATGTAGTCGTGGGTATCGAATAGGCCGGCTATATGTAGTCGTGGTTATCGAATAGGGCGGCTACATTTATTCGTGGGTATCGTAATAGGCCGGCTACATTTAGTCGTGGGTATCGAATAGGCCGCTACATTTAGTCGTGGATATCGAATAGGCCGGCTTCATTTAGTCGTGGGTATCGTATAGGCCGGCTACATTTAGTCGTGGATATCGAATAGGCCGGCTACATTTAGTCGTGTGTATCGAATAGGCCGGCTACATTTAGTCGTGGGTATGGAATAGGCCGGCTACATTTTGTCGTGGGTATCGAATAGGCCGGCTACATTTAGTCGTGGGTATGGAATAGGCCGGCTACATTTTGTCGTGAGTATCGAATAGGCCGGCTACATTTAGTCGTTAATATCGAATAGGCCGACTACATTTAGTCGTGGGTATCGAATAGGCCGGCTACATTTAGTCGTGAGTATCGAATAGGCCGGCTACATTTAGTCGTGGGTATCGAATTGGCCGGCTACGTCTAGTCGGGGGTATCGAATAGGCCGGCTATATTTAGTCGTGGGTATCGAATAGGCCGGCTATATTTAGTCGTGGGTATCGAATAGGCCGGCTACATTTAGTCGTGGGTATCGAATAGGCCGGCTACATTTAGTCGTGGGTATCGAATAGGACGGCTTCATTTAGTCGTGGGTATCGAATTGGCCGGCTACATTTAGTCGTGGTTATAGAATAGGCCGGCTACATTTAGTCGTGGGTATCGAAAAGGCATACTACATTTAGTCGTGGGTATCGAATAGGTCGGCTACATTTAGTCGTGGGTATCGAATAGGCCGGCTACATATAGTCGTGGGTATCGAATAGGCCAGCTACATGTAGTCGTGGGTATCGAATAGGCCGACTACATGTAGACGTGGGTATCGAAAAGCCGGCTACATTTAGTCGTGGGTATCGAATAGGCCGGCTACATTTAGTCGTGGTTATCGAATAGGCCGGCTACATGTAGTCGTGAGTATCGAATAGGTCGGCTACATTTAGTCGTGGGTATCGAATAGGCCGGCTACATGTAGTCGTGGGTATCGAATCGGCCGGCCACATGTAGTCGTGGGTATCGAATAGGCCGGCTACATTTAGTCGTGGGTATCGAATAGGCCGCTACATTTAGTCGTGGATATCGAATAGGCCGGCTTCATTTAGTCGTGGGTATCGTATAGGCCGGCTACATTTAGTCGTGGATATCGAATAGGCCGGCTACATTTAGTCGTGTGTATCGAATAGGCCGGCTACATTTAGTCGTGGGTATGGAATAGGCCGGCTACATTTTGTCGTGGGTATCGAAAACGCCGGCTACATTTAGTCGTTAATATCGAATAGGCCGACTACATTTAGTCGTGGGTATAGAATAGGCCGGCTACATTTAGTCGTGAGTATCGAATAGGCCGGCTACATTTAGTCGTGGGTATCGAATTGGCCGGCTACATCTAGTCGGGGGTATCGAATAGGCCGGCTATATTTAGTCGTGGGTATCGAATAGGCCGGCTACATTTAGTCGTGGGTATCGAATAGGACGGCTTCATTTAGTCGTGAGTATCGAATTGGCCGGCTACATTTAGTCGTGGTTATAGAATAGGCCGGCTACATTTAGTCGTGGGTATCGAATAGGTCGGCTACATTTAGTCGTGGGTATCGAATAGGCCGGCTACATATAGTCGTGGGTATCGAATAGGACAGCTACATGTAGTCGTGGGTATCGAATAGGCCGACTACATGTAGACGTGGGTATCGAAAAGGCCGGCTACATTTAGTCGTGGGTATCGAATAGGCCGGCTACATTTAGTCGTGGGTATCGAATAGGCCGGCTACATTTAGTCTTGGGTATGGAATAGGCCGGCTACATTTTGTCGTGAGTATCGAATAGGTTGGCTACATTTAGTCGTGGGTATCGAATAGGCCGACTACATTTAGTCGTGGGTATCGAATAGGCCGGCTACATTTAGTCGTGGGTATCGAATAGGCCGGCTACATTTAGTCGTGGGTATCGAATAGGCCGGCTACATTTAGTAGTGGGTATCGAATAGGCCAGCTACATTTAGTCGTGGGTATCGAATAGGCCGGCTACTTTTAGTCGTCGGTATCGAATAGGCCGGCTTCATTTAGTCGTGGGTATCGAATTGGCCGGCTACATTTAGTCGTGGTTATAGAATAGGCCGGCTAAATTTTGTCGTGGGTATCGAATAGGCCGGCTACATTTAGTCGTGGGTATCGAATAGGCCAGCTACATCTAGTCGGGGGTATCGAATAGGTCGGCTGGATATAGTCGTGTGTATAGAATAGGCCGGCTTCATTTAGTCGTGGGTATCGAATAGGCCGGATACATTTAGTCATGGGTATCGCATAGGCCGGCTACATTTAATCTTGTGTATCGAATAGGCCGGCTATATGTAGTCGTGTGTATCGAATAGGCCGGCTACATTTAGTCGTGGGTATCGAATAGGCCGGCCACATTTAGTCGTGGGTATCGAATAGGCCGCCTTCATTTAGTCGTGGGTATCAGATAGGCCGGCTTCATTTAGTCGTGTGTATTGAATAGGCTGCTACATGTAGTCGTGGGTATCGAATAGGCCGGCTACATTTAGTCCTGTTTATCGAATAGGCCATCTACATTTAGTCGTGGGTATCGAATTGGCCGGCAACATTTAGTCGTGGGTATAGAATAGGCCTGCTACATTTAGTCGTGGGTATCGAATAGGCTGGCCACATTTAGTCGTTAGTATCGAATAGGCCGCCTTCATTTAGTCGTGGGTAACTAATAGGCCGGCTTTATTTAGTCGTGGGTATCGAATAGGCTGCTACATGTAGTCGTGGGTATCGAATTGGCCGGCTACATTTAGTCGTGGGTATCGAATAGGCCGGCTATATTTAGTCGTGGGTATCGAATAGGCCGGCTACATTTAGTCGTGGGTATCGAATAGGCCGGCTACTTTTAGTTGTCGGTATCGAATAGGCCGGCTTCATTTAGTCGTGGGTATCGAATTGGCCGGCTACATTTAGTCGTGGTTATAGAATAGGCCGGCTACATTTAGTCGTGGGTATCGAATAGGACGGCTTCATTTAGTCGTGGGTATCGAATTGGTCGGCTACATTTAGTCGTGGTTATAGAATAGGCCGGCTACATTTAGTCGTGGGTATCGAATAGGCCGACTACATTTAGTCGTGGGTATCGAATAGGTCAGCTACATTTAGTCGTGGGTATCGAATAGGCCGGCTACATATAGTCGTGGGTATCGAATAGGCCAGCTACATGTAGTCGTGGTTATCGAATAGGCCGACTACATGTAGACGTAAGTATCGAAAAGGCCGGCTACATTTAGTCGTGGGTATCGAATAGGCCAGCTACATTTAGTCGTGGGTATCGAATAGGCCGGCTACATTTAGTCTTGGGTATGGAATAGGACGGCTACATTTTGTCGTGGGTATCGAATAGGCTGGCTACATTTAGTCGTGGGTATCGAATAGGCCGACTACATTTAGTCGTGGGTATCGAATAGGCCGGTTACATTTAGTCGTGGGTATCGAATAGGCCGGCTACATTTAGTTGTGGGTATCGAATAGGCCGGCTACATTTAGTAGTGGGTATCGAATAGGCCAGCTACATTTTGTCGTGGGTATCGAATAGGCCGGCTACATCTAGTCGGGGGTATCGAACAGGCCGGCTACATTTAGTCCTGGGTATCGAATAGGCCGGCTATATTTAGTCGTGGGTATCGAATAGGCCGGCTACATTTAGTCGAGGGTATCGAATAGGCCGGCTACTTTTAGTCGTCGGTATCGAATAGGCCGGCTTCATTTAGTCGTGGGTATCGAATTGGCCGGCTACATTTAGTCGTGGTTATAGAATAGGCCGGCTACATTTAGTCGTGGGTATCGAATAGGCCGGCTACATTTAGTCGTGGGTATCGAATAGGCCGGCTACATTTAGTCTTGTGTATCGAATAGGCCGGCTATATGTAGTCGTGGGTATCGAATAGGCCGGCTACATTTAGTCGTGGGTATCGAATAGGCCGGCCACATTTAGTCGTGGGTATCGAATAGGCCGCCTTCATTTAGTCGTGGGTATCAAATAGGCCGGCTTCATTTAGTCGTGTGTATTGAATAGGCTGCTACATGTAGTCGTGGGTATCGAATAGGCCGGCTACATTTAGTCCTGTTTATCGAATAGGCCGGCTACATTTAGTCGTGGGTATCGAATTGGCCGGCAACATTTAATCGTGGGTATAGAATAGGCCTGCTACATTTAGTCGTGGGTATCGAATAGGCCGGCCACATTTAGTCGTTAGTATCGAATAGGCCGCCTTCATTTAGTCGTGGGTAACTAATAGGCCGGCTTTATTTAGTCGTGGGTATCGAATAGGCTGCTACATGTAGTCGTGGGTATCGAATTGGCCGGCTACATTTAGTCGTGGGTATCGAATAGGCCGGCTACATTTAGTCGTGGGTATCGCATAGGCCGGCTATATTTAGTCGTGGGTATCGAATAGGCCGGCTAAATTTAGTTGTGGGTATCGAATATGCCGGCTACATTTAGTCGTGGGTATCGAATAGGCCAGATACATCTAGTCGTGGGTATCGAATAAGCCGGCTACATTTAGTCGTGGGTATCGAAAAGGCCGGCTACATTTAGTCGTGGGTATGGAATAGGCCGGCTACATTTTGTCGTGGGTATCGAATAGGCCGGCTACATTTAGTCGTGGGTATCGAATAGGCCGACTACATTTAGTCGTGTTTATCGAATAGGCCAGCTACATTTAGTCGTGAGTATCGAATTGGCCGGCTAAATTTAGTCCTGGGTATCGAATTGGCCGGCTACATCTAGTCGGGGGTATCGAATAGGCCGGCTATATTTAGTCGTGGGTATCGAATAGGCCGGCTATATTTAGTCGTGGGTATCGAATAGGCTGGATACATTTAGTTGTGGGTATCGAATAGGCCGGCTACATTTAGTCGTGGGTATCGAATAGGCCGGCTTCATTTAGTCGTGGGTATCGAATAGGCCACCTACATTTAGTCGTGGGTATCGAATAGGCCGGCTATATTTAGTCGTGGGTATCGAATAGTCCGGCTACATTTAGTCGTGGGTATCGAATAGGCCGGCTACATTTAGTAGTGGGTATCGAATAGGCTGGCTACATTTAGTCGTGGGTATCGAATAGGCCTGCTACATTTAGACGTGGGTATCGAATTGGCCGGCTACATTTAGTTGTGGTTATAGAATAGGCCGGCTATATTTAGTCGTGGGTATCGAATAGGCCGGCTACATTTAGTCGTGGTATCGAATAGGCCGGCTACATATAGTCGTGGGTATCGAAAAGCCAGCTACATTTAGTCGTGGGTATCTAATAGGCTGACTACATTTAGTCGTGGGTATCGAATAGGCCGGCTACATTTAGTCGTAGATATCGAATAGGCCGGCTACATGTAGTCGTGGGTATCGAATAGGCCGACTACATGTAGACGTGGGTATCGAATAGGCCGCTACATTTAGTCGTAGGTATCGAATAGGCCGGCTACATTTAGTCGTGGGTATCGAATAGGCCGGCTACATTTAGTCGTGGATATCGATTAGGCCGGCTACTTGTAGTCGTGTGTATCGAATAGGCCGGCTACATTTAGTCGTGGGTATGGAATAGGCCGGCTACATTTTGTCGTGGGTATCGAATAGGCCGGCTACATTTAGTCGTTAATATCGAATAGGCCGACTACATTTAGTCGTGGGTATCGAATTGGCCGGATACATCTAGTCGGGGGTATCGAATAGGCCGGCTATATTTAGTCGTGGGTATCGAATAGGCCGGCTATATTTAGTCGTGGGTATCGAATAGGCCGGCTACATTTAGTCGTGGGTATCGAATAGGCCGGCTACATTTAGTCGTGGGTATCGAATAGGACGGCTTCATTTAGTCGTGGGTATCGAATTGGCCGGCTACATTTAGTCGTGGTTATAGAATAGGCCGGCTACATTTAGTCGTGGGTATCGAATAGGCCGACTACATTTAGTCGTGGGTATCGAATAGGTCGGCTACATTTAGTCGTGGGTATCGAATAGGCCGGCTACATATAGTCGTGGGTATCGAATAGGCCAGCTACATGTAGTCGTGGGTATCGAATAGGCCGACTACATGTAGACGTGGGTATCGAAAAGGCCGGCTACATTTAGTCGTGGGTATCGAATAGGCCGGCTACATTTAGTCGTGGGTATCGAATAGGACGGCTTCATTTAGTCGTGGGTATCGAATAGGCCGACTACATGTAGACGTGGGTATCGAATAGGCCGCTATATTTAGTCGTGGGTATCGAATAGGCCGGCTAAATGTAGTCGTGGGTATCCTATAGGCCGACTACATGTAGACGTGGGTATCGAATAGGCCGCTACATTTAGTCGTGGGTATCGAATAGGCCGGCTACATGTAGTCGTGAGTATCGAATAGGTCGGCTACATTTAGTCGTGGGTATCGAATAGGCCGGCTACATGTAGTCGTGGGTCGAATCGGCCGGCCACATGTAGTCGTGGGTATCGAATAGGCCGGCTATATGTAGTCGTGGTTATCGAATAGGGCGGCTACATTTATTCGTGGGTATCGTAATAGGCCGGCTACATTTAGTCGTGGGTATCGAATAGGCCGCTACATTTAGTCGTGGATATCGAATAGGCCGGCTTCATTTAGTCGTGGGTATCGTATAGGCCGGCTACATTTAGTCGTGGATATCGAATAGGCCGGCTACATTTAGTCGTGTGTATCGAATAGGCCGGCTACATTTAGTCGTGGGTATGGAATAGGCCGGCTACATTTTGTCGTGGGTATCGAATAGGCCGGCTACATTTAGTCGTGGGTATGGAATAGGCCGGCTACATTTTGTCGTGAGTATCGAATAGGCCGGCTACATTTAGTCGTTAATATCGAATAGGCCGACTACATTTAGTCGTGGGTATCGAATAGGCCGGCTACATTTAGTCGTGAGTATCGAATAGGCCGGCTACATTTAGTCGTGGGTATCGAATTGGCCGGCTACGTCTAGTCGGGGGTATCGAATAGGCCGGCTATATTTAGTCGTGGGTATCGAATAGGCCGGCTATATTTAGTCGTGGGTATCGAATAGGCCGGCTACATTTAGTCGTGGGTATCGAATAGGCCGGCTACATTTAGTCGTGGGTATCGAATAGGACGGCTTCATTTAGTCGTGGGTATCGAATTGGCCGGCTACATTTAGTCGTGGTTATAGAATAGGCCGGCTACATTTAGTCGTGGGTATCGAATAGGCATACTACATTTAGTCGTGGGTATCGAATAGGTCGGCTACATTTAGTCGTGGGTATGGAATAGGCCGGCTACATTTTGTCGTGGGTATCGAATAGGCCGGCTACATTTAGTCGTGGGTATCGAATAGGCCGACTACATTTAGTCGTGTTTATCGAATAGGCCAGCTACATTTAGTCGTGAGTATCGAATTGGCCGGCTAAATTTAGTCCTGGGTATCGAATTGGCCGGCTACATCTAGTCGGGGGTATCGAATAGGCCGGCTATATTTAGTCGTGGGTATCGAATAGGCCGGCTATATTTAGTCGTGGGTATCGAATAGGCTGGATACATTTAGTTGTGGGTATCGAATAGGCCGGCTACATTTAGTCGTGGGTATCGAATAGGCCGGCTTCATTTAGTCGTGGGTATCGAATAGGCCACCTTCATTTAGTCGTGGGTATCGAATAGGCCGGCTATATTTAGTCGTGGGTATCGAATAGTCCGGCTACATTTAGTCGTGGGTATCGAATAGGCCGGCTACATTTAGTAGTGGGTATCGAATAGGCTGGCTACATTTAGTCGTGGGTATCGAATAGGCCTGCTACATTTAGACGTGGGTATCGAATTGGCCGGCTACATTTAGTTGTGGTTATAGAATAGGCCGGCTATATTTAGTCGTGGGTATCGAATAGGCCGGCTACATTTAGTCGTGGTATCGAATAGGCCGGCTACATATAGTCGTGGGTATCGAAAAGCCAGCTACATTTAGTCGTGGGTATCTAATAGGCTGACTACATTTAGTCGTGGGTATCGAATAGGCCGGCTACATTTAGTCGTGGATATCGAATAGGCCGGCTACATGTAGTCGTGGGTATCGAATAGGCCTACTACATGTAGACGTGGGTATCGAATAGGCCGCTACATTTAGTCGTAGGTATCGAATAGGCCGGCTACATTTAGTCGTGGGTATCGAATAGGCCGGCTACATTTAGTCGTGGATATCGATTAGGCCGGCTACTTGTAGTCGTGGGTATCGAATAGGCCGGCTACATTTAGTCGTGGGTATCGAATAGGCCAGCTACATGTAGTTGTGGGTATCGAATAGGCCGGCTACATTTAGTCGTGAGTATCGATTAGGCCGGATACATTTAGTCGTGGGTATCGAATAGTCCGGCTACATTTAGTCGTGGGTATCGACTAGGCCGTCTACATTTAGTCGTGGGTATCGAATAGGCCGACTACATGTAGACGTGGGTATCGAATAGGCCGCTTCATTTAGTCGTGGGTATCGAATAGGCCGGCTACATGTAGTCGTGGGTATCCAATAGGCCGACTACATGTAGACGTGGGTATCGAATAGGCCGCTACATTTAGTCGTGGGTATCGAATAGGCCGGCTACATTTAGTCGTGGTTATCGAATAGGCCGGCTACATGTAGTCGTGAGTATCGAATAGGTCGGCTACATTTAGTCGTGGGTATCGAATAGGCCGGCTACATGTAGTCGTGGGTATCGAATCGGCCGGCCACATGTAGTCGTGGGTATCGAATAGGCCGGCTATATGTAGTCGTGGGTATCGAATAGGGCGGCTACATTTATTCGTGGTTATCTTAATAGGCCGGCTACATTTAGTCGTGGGTATCGAATAGGCCGCTACATTTAGTCGTGGATATCGAATAGGCCGGCTTCATTTAGTCGTGGGTATCGTATAGGCCGGCTACATTTAGTCGTGGATATCGAATAGGCCGGCTACATTTAGTCGTGTGTATCGAATAGGCCGGCTACATTTAGTCGTGGGTATGGAATAGGCCGGCTACATTTTGTCGTGGGTATCGAATAGGCCGGCTACATTTAGTCGTTAATATCGAATTGGCCGACTACATTTAGTCGTGGGTATCGAATTGGCCGGATACATCTAGTCGGGGGTATCGAATAGGCCGGCTATATTTAGTCGTGGGTATCGAATAGGCCGGCTATATTTAGTCGTGGGTATCGAATAGGCCGGCTACATTTAGTCGTGGGTATCGAATAGGCCGGCTACATTTAGTCGTGGGTATCGAATAGGACGGCTTCATTTAGTCGTGGGTATCGAATTGGCCGGCTACATTTAGTCGTGGTTATAGAATAGGCCGGCTACATTTAGTCGTGGGTATCGAATAGGCCGACTACATTTAGTCGTGGGTATCGAATAGGTCGGCTACATTTAGTCGTGGGTATCGAATAGGCCGGCTACATATAGTCGTGGGTATCGAATAGGCCAGCTACATGTAGTCGTGGGTATCGAATAGGCCGACTACATGTAGACGTGGGTATCGAAAAGGCCGGCTACATTTAGTCGTGGGTATCGAATAGGCCGGCTACATTTAGTCGTGGGTATCGAATAGGCCGGCTACATTTAGTCTTGGGTATGGAATAGGCCGGCTACATTTTGTCGTGAGTATCGAATAGGCTGGCTACATTTAGTCGTGGGTATCGAATAGGCCGACTACATTTAGTCGTGGGTATCGAATAGGCCGGCTACATTTAGTCGTGGGTATCGAATAGGCCGGCTACATTTAGTCGTGGGTATCGAATAGGACGGCTTCATTTAGTCGTGGGTATCGAATAGGCCGACTACATGTAGACGTGGGTATCGAATAGGCCGCTATATTTAGTCGTGGGTATCGAATAGGCCGGCTAAATGTAGTCGTGGGTATCCTATAGGCCGACTACATGTAGACGTGGGTATCGAATAGGCCGCTACATTTAGTCGTGGGTATCGAATAGGCCGGCTACATGTAGTCGTGAGTATCGAATAGGTCGGCTACATTTAGTCGTGGGTATCGAATAGGCCGGCTACATGTAGTCGTGGGTCGAATCGGCCGGCCACATGTAGTCGTGGGTATCGAATAGGCCGGCTATATGTAGTCGTGGTTATCGAATAGGGCGGCTACATTTATTCGTGGGTATCGTAATAGGCCGGCTACATTTAGTCGTGGGTATCGAATAGGCCGCTACATTTAGTCGTGGATATCGAATAGGCCGGCTTCATTTAGTCGTGGGTATCGTATAGGCCGGCTACATTTAGTCGTGGATATCGAATAGGCCGGCTACATTTAGTCGTGTGTATCGAATAGGCCGGCTACATTTAGTCGTGGGTATGGAATAGGCCGGCTACATTTTGTCGTGGGTATCGAATAGGCCGGCTACATTTAGTCGTGGGTATGGAATAGGCCGGCTACATTTTGTCGTGAGTATCGAATAGGCCGGCTACATTTAGTCGTTAATATCGAATAGGCCGACTACATTTAGTCGTGGGTATCGAATAGGCCGGCTACATTTAGTCGTGAGTATCGAATAGGCCGGCTACATTTAGTCGTGGGTATCGAATTGGCCGGCTACGTCTAGTCGGGGGTATCGAATAGGCCGGCTATATTTAGTCGTGGGTATCGAATAGGCCGGCTATATTTAGTCGTGGGTATCGAATAGGCCGGCTACATTTAGTCGTGGGTATCGAATAGGCCGGCTACATTTAGTCGTGGGTATCGAATAGGACGGCTTCATTTAGTCGTGGGTATCGAATTGGCCGGCTACATTTAGTCGTGGTTATAGAATAGGCCGGCTACATTTAGTCGTGGGTATCGAATAGGCATACTACATTTAGTCGTGGGTATCGAATAGGTCGGCTACATTTAGTCGTGGGTATCGAATAGGCCGGCTACATATAGTCGTGGGTATCGAATAGGCCAGCTACATGTAGTCGTGGGTATCGAATAGGCCGACTACATGTAGACGTGGGTATCGAAAAGCCGGCTACATTTAGTCGTGGGTATCGAATAGGCCGGCTACATTTAGTCGTGGTTATCGAATAGGCCGGCTACATGTAGTCGTGAGTATCGAATAGGTCGGCTACATTTAGTCGTGGGTATCGAATAGGCCGGCTACATGTAGTCGTGGGTATCGAATCGGCCGGCCACATGTAGTCGTGGGTATCGAATAGGCCGGCTACATTTAGTCGTGGGTATCGAATAGGCCGCTACATTTAGTCGTGGATATCGAATAGGCCGGCTTCATTTAGTCGTGGATATCGAATAGGCCGGCTACATTTAGTCGTGTGTATCGAATAGGCCGGCTACATTTAGTCGTGGGTATGGAATAGGCCGGCTACATTTTGTCGTGGGTATCGAAAACGCCGGCTACATTTAGTCGTTAATATCGAATAGGCCGACTACATTTAGTCGTGGGTATCGAATAGGCCGGCTACATTTAGTCGTGAGTATCGAATAGGCCGGCTACATTTAGTCGTGGGTATCGAATTGGCCGGCTAAATCTAGTCGGGGGTATCGAATAGGCCGGCTATATTTAGTCGTGGGTATCGAATAGGCCGGCTACATTTAGTCGTGGGTATCGAATAGGACGGCTTCATTTAGTCGTGAGTATCGAATTGGCCGGCTACATTTAGTCGTGGTTATAGAATAGGCCGGCTACATTTAGTCGTGGGTATCGAATAGGTCGGCTACATTTAGTCGTGGGTATCGAATAGGCCGGCTACATATAGTCGTGGGTATCGAAAAGGACAGCTACATGTAGTCGTGGGTATCGAATAGGCCGACTACATGTAGACGTGGGTATCGAAAAGGCCGGCTACATTTAGTCGTGGGTATCGAATAGGCCGGCTACATTTAGTCGTGGGTATCGAATAGGCCGGCTACATTTAGTCTTGGGTATGGAATAGGCCGGCTACATTTTGTCGTGAGTATCGAATAGGTTGGCTACATTTAGTCGTGGGTATCGAATAGGCCGACTACATTTAGTCGTGGGTATCGAATAGGCCGGCTACATTTAGTCGTGGGTATCGAATAGGCCGGCTACATTTAGTCGTGGGTATCGAATAGGCCGGCTACATTTAGTAGTGGGTATCGAATAGGCCAGCTACATTTAGTCGTGGGTATCGAATAGGCCGGCTACTTTTAGTCGTCGGTATCGAATAGGCCGGCTTCATTTAGTCGTGGGTATCGAATTGGCCGGCTACATTTAGTCGTGGTTATAGAATAGGCCGGCTAAATTTTGTCGTGGGTATCGAATAGGCCGGCTACATTTAGTCGTGGGTATCGAATAGGCCAGCTACATCTAGTCGGGGGTATCGAATAGGTCGGCTGGATATAGTCGTGTGTATAGAATAGGCCGGCTTCATTTAGTCGTGGGTATCGAATAGGCCGGATACATTTAGTCATGGGTATCGCATAGGCCGGCTACATTTAGTCTTGTGTATCGAATATGCCGGCTATATGTAGTCGTGTGTATCGAATAGGCCGGCTACATTTAGTCGTGGGTATCGAATAGGCCGGCCACATTTAGTCGTGGGTATCGAATAGGCCGCCTTCATTTAGTCGTGGGTATCAAATAGGCCGGCTTCATTTAGTCGTGTGTATTGAATAGGCTGCTACATGTAGTCGTGGGTATCGAATAGGCCGGCTACATTTAGTCCTGTTTATCGAATAGGCCATCTACATTTAGTCGTGGGTATCGAATTGGCCGGCAACATTTAGTCGTGGGTATAGAATAGGCCTGCTACATTTAGTCGTGGGTATCGAATAGGCTGGCCACATTTAGTCGTTAGTATCGAATAGGCCGCCTTCATTTAGTCGTGGGTAACTAATAGGCCGGCTTTATTTAGTCGTGGGTATCGAATAGGCTGCTACATGTAGTCGTGGGTATCGAATTGGCCGGCTACATTTAGTCGTGGGTATCGAATAGGCCGGCTAAATTTAGTTGTGGGTATCGAATAGGCCGGCTACATTTAGTCGTGGGTATCGAATAGGCCAGATACATCTAGTCGTGGGTATCGAATAAGCCGGCTACATTTAGTCGTGGGTATCGAAAAGGCCGGCTACATTTAGTCGTGGGTATGGAATAGGCCGGCTACATTTTGTCGTAGGTATCGAGTAGGCCGGCTACATGTAGTCGTGGTTATAGAATAGGCCGGCCACATTTAGTCGTGGGTATCGAATAGGCCGGCTACATTTAGTCGTGGTATCGAATAGGCCTGCTACATATAGTCGTGGGTATCGAAAAGCCAGCTACATTTAGTCGTGGGTATCTAATAGGCTGACTACATTTAGTCGTGGGTATCGAATAGGCCGGCTACATTTAGTCGTGGGTATCGAATAGGCCGGCTACATGTAGTCGTGGGTATCGAATAGGCCGACTACATGTAGACGTGGGTATCGAATAGGCCGCTACATTTAGTCGTGGGTATCGAATAGGCCGGCTACATTTAGT
Organism: Prosapia bicincta; assembly: GCA_036971475.1. NCBI lineage: Eukaryota > Metazoa > Arthropoda > Insecta > Hemiptera > Cercopidae > Prosapia > Prosapia bicincta. Next base: position 25,018,878 of record JBAIZL010000002.1, read on the forward strand.
CGTGGGTATCGAATAGGCCGGCTACATTTAGTCGTGGGTATCGATTAGGCCGGATACATTTAGTCGTGGGTATCGAATAGGCCGGCTACATTTAGTCGTGGGTATCGAATAGGCGGGCTAAATTTAGTCGTGGATATCGAATAGGCCGGCTACATTTAGTCGTGGGTATCGAATAGGCCGGCTACATTTAGTCGTGGGTATAGAATAATCCGGCTATATTTAGTCGTGGGTATCGAATAGGCCGGCTACATGTAGTTGTGGGTATCGAATAGGCCGGCTACTTGTAGTCGTGGGTATCGAATAGGCCGGCTACATTTAGTCGTGGTTATCGAATAGGCCAGCTACATGTAGTCGTGGGTATCGAATAGGCCGGCTACATTTAGTCGTGGGTATCGATTAGGCCGGATACATTTAGTCGTGGGTATCGAATAGTCCGGTTACATTCAGTCGTGGGTATCTAATAGGCCGGCTACATTTAGTAGTGGGTATCGAATAGGCTGGCTACATTTAGTCGTGGGTATCGAATAGGCCTGCTACATTTAGTCGTGGGTATCGAATTGGCCGGCTACATTTAGTCGTGGTTATAGAATAGGCCGGCTACATTTGGTAGTGGGTATCGAATAGGCCGGCTACATTTAGTCGTGGGTATCGAAAAGCCAGCTACATTTAGTCGTGGGTATCTAATAGGCCGGCTACATTTAGTCGTGGGTATCGAATAGGCCGGCTACATGTAGTCGTGGGTATCGAATAGGCCGACTACATGTAGACGTGGGTATCGAATAGGCCGCTACATTTAGTCGTGGGTATCGAATAGGCCGGCTACATTTAGTCGTGGGTATAGAATAATCCGGCTACATTTAGTCGTGGGTATCGAATAGGCCGGCTACATGTAGTTGTGGGTATCGAATAGGCCGGCTACTTGTAGTCGTGGGTATCGAATAGGCCGGCTACATTTAGTCGTGGGTATCGAATAGGCCAGCTACATGTAGTTGTGGGTATCGAATAGGCCGGCTACATTTAGTCGTGGGTATCGATTAGGCCGGATACATTTAGTCGTGGGTATCGAATAGTCCGGCTACATTTAGTCGTGAGTATCGACTAGGCCGGCTACATTTAGTCGTGGGTATCGAATAGGCCGACTACATGTAGACGTGGGTATCGAATAGGCCGCTACATTTAGTCGTGGGTATCGAATAGGCCGGCTACATGTAGTCGTGGGTATCCAATAGGCCGACTACATGTAGACGTGGGTATCGAATAGGCCGCTACATTTAGTCGTGGGTATCGAATAGGCCGGCTACATTTAGTCGTGGGTATCTAATAGGCTGACTACATTTAGTCGTGGGTATCGAATAGGCCGGCTACATTTAGTCGTGGGTATCGAATAGGCCGGCTACATGTAGTTGTGGGTATCGAATAGGCCGACTACATGTAGACGTGGGTATCGAATAGGCCGCTACATTTAGTCGTGGGTATCGAATAGGCCGGCTACATTTAGTCGTAGGTATCGAATAGGCCGGCTACATTTAGTCGTGGGTATCGATTAGGCCGGATACATTTAGTCGTGGGTATCGAATAGGCCGGCTACATTTAGTCGTGGGTATCGAATAGGCGGGCTACATTTAGTCGTGGATATCGAATAGGCCGGCTACATTTAGTCGTGGGTATCGAATAGGCCGGCTACATTTAGTCGTGGGTATAGAATAATCCGGCTATATTTAGTCGTGGGTATCGAATAGGCCGGCTACATGTAGTTGTGGGTATCGAATAGGCCGGCTACTTGTAGTCGTGGGTATCGAATAGGCCGGCTACATTTAGTCGTGGTTATCGAATAGGCCATCTACATGTAGTCGTGGGTATCGAATAGGCCGGCTACATTTAGTCGTGGGTATCGATTAGGCCGGATACATTTAGTCGTGGGTATCGAATAGTCCGGTTACATTCAGTCGTGGGTATCGAATAGGCCGGCTACATTTAGTAGTGGGTATCGAATAGGCTGGCTACATTTAGTCGTGGGTATCGAATAGGCCTGCTACATTTAGTCGTGGGTATCGAATTGGCCGGCTACATTTAGTCGTGGTTATAGAATAGGCCGGCTAGTTTTAGTAGTGGGTATCGAATAGGCCGGCTACATTTAGTCGTGGGTATCGAAAAGCCAGCTACATTTAGTCGTGGGTATCTAATAGGCCGGCTACATTTAGTCGTGGGTATCGAATAGGCCGGCTACATGTAGTCGTGGGTATCGAATAGGCCGACTACATGTAGACGTGGGTATCGAATAGGCCGCTACATTTAGTCGTGGGTATCGAACAGGCCGGCTACATTTAGTCGTGGGTATAGAATAATCCGGCTACATTTAGTCGTGGGTATCGAGTAGCCCGGCTACATGTAGTTGTGGGTATCGAATAGGCCGGCTACTTGTAGTCGTGGGTATCGAATAGGCCGGCTATATTTAGTCGTGGGTATCGAATAGGCCAGCTACATGTAGTTGTGGGTATCGAATAGGCCGGCTACATTTAGTCGTGGGTATCGATTAGGCCGGATACATTTAGTCGTGGGTATCGAATAGTCCGGCTACATTTAGTCGTGAGTATCGACTAGGCCGGCTACATTTAGTCGTGGGTATCGAATAGGCCGACTACATGTAGACGTGGGTATCGAATAGGCCGCTACATTTAGTCGTGGGTATCGAATAGGCCGGCTACATGTAGTCGTGGGTATCCAATAGGCCGACTACATGTAGACGTGGGTATCGAATAGGCCGCTACACTTAGTCGTGGGTATCGAATAGGCCGGCTACATTTAGTCGTGGGTATCGAATAGGCCGGCTACATTTAGTCGTGGGTATCGAATAGGCCGGCTATATGTAGTCGTGGTTATCGAATAGGGCGGCTACATTTATTCGTGGGTATCTTAATAGGCCGGCTACATTTAGTCGTGGGTATCGAATAGGCCGCTACATTTAGTCGTGGATATCGAATAGGCCGGCTTCATTTAGTCGTGGGTATCGTATAGGCCGGCTACATTTAGTCGTGGATATCGAATAGGCCGGCTACATTTAGTCGTGTGTATCGAATAGGCCGGCTACATTTAGTCGTGGGTATGGAATAGGCCGGCTACATTTTGTCGTGGGTATCGAATAGGCCGGCTACATTTAGTCGTGGGTATGGAATAGGCCGGCTACATTTTGTCGTGGGTATCGAATAGGCCGGCTACATTTAGTTGTTAATATCGAATAGGCCGACTACATTTAGTCGTGGGTATCGAATAGGCCGGCTACATTTAGTCGTGGGTATCGAATAGGCCGGCTACATTTAGTCGTGGGTATCGAATAGGACGGCTTCATTTAGTCGTGGGTATCGAATTGGCCGGCTACATTTAGTCGTGGTTATAGAATAGGCCGGCTACATTTAGTCGTGGGTATCGAATAGGCATACTACATTTAGTCGTGGGTATCGAATAGGTCGGCTACATTTAGTCGTGGGTATCGAATAGGCCGGCTACATATAGTCGTGGGTATCGAATAGGCCAGCTACATGTAGTCGTGGGTATCGAATCGGCCGACTACATGTAGACGTGGGTATCGAATAGGCCGACTACATTTAGTCGTGGGTATCGAATAGGTCGGCTACATTTAGTCGTGGGTATCGAATAGGCCGGCTACATATAGTCGTGGGTATCGAATAGGCCAGCTACATGTAGTCGTGGGTATCGAATAGGCCGACTACATGTAGACGTGGGTATCGAAAAGGCCGGCTACATTTAGTCGTGGGTATCGAATAGGCCGGCTACATTTAGTCGTGGGTATCGAATAGGCCGGCTACATTTAGTCTTGAGTATGGAATAGGCCGGCTACATTTAGTCGTGGGTATCGAATAGGCCGGCTACATTTAGTCGTGGGTATCGAATAGGCCGGCTACATTTAGTCGTGGGTATCGAATAGGACGGCTTCATTTAGTCGTGGGTATCGAATTGGCCGGCTACATTTAGTCGTGGGTATCGAATAGGCCGACTACATGTAGACGTGGGTATCGAATAGGCCGCTACATTTAGTCGTGGGTATCGAATAGGCCAGCTACATGTAGTCGTGGGTATCCATTAGGCCGACTACATGTAGACGTGGGTATCGAATAGGCCGCTATATTTAGTCGTGGGTATCGAATAGGCCGGCTACATTTAGTCGTGGTTATCGAATAGGCCGGCTACATGTAGTCGTGAGTATCGAATAGGTCGGCTACATTTAGTCGTGGGTATCGAATAGGCCGGCTACATGTAGTCGTGGGTATCGAATCGGCCGGCCACATGTAGTCGTGGGTATCGAATAGGCCGGCTATATGTAGTCGTGGGTATCGAATAGGGCGGCTACATTTATTCGTGGGTATCTTAATAGGCCGGCTACATTTAGTCGTGGGTATCGAATTGGCCGGCTACATCTAGTCGGGGGTATCGAATAGGCCGGCTATATTTAGTCGTGGGTATCGAATAGGCCGGCTATATTTAGTCTTGGGTATCGAATAGGCCGGCTACATTTAGTCGTGGGTATCGAATAGGCCGGCTACATTTAGTCGTGGGTATCGAATAGGACGGCTTCATTTAGTCGTGAGTATCGAATTGGCCGGCTACATTTAGTCGTGGTTATAGAATAGGCCGGCTACATTTAGTCGTGGGTATCGAATAGGCCGACTACATTTAGTCGTGGGTATCGAATAGGTCGGCTACATTTAGTCGTGGGTATCGAATAGGCCGGCTACATATAGTCGTGGGTATCGAATAGGACGGCTACATGTAGTCGTGGGTATCGAATAGGCCGACTACATGTAGACGTGGGTATCGAAAAGGCCGGCTACATTTAGTCGTGGGTATCGAATAGGCCGGCTACATTTAGTCGTGGGTATCGAATAGGCCGGCTACATTTAGTAGTGGGTATCGAATAGGCCAGCTACATTTAGTCGTGGGTATCGAATAGGCCGGCTACTTTTAGTTGTCGGTATCGAATAGGCCGGCTTCATTTAGTTGTGGGGATCGAATTGGCCGGCTACATTTAGTCGTGGTTATAGAATAGGCCGGCTAAATTTTGTCGTGGGTATCGAATAGGCCGGCTACATTTAGTCGTGGGTATCGAATAGGCCAGCTACATTAGTCGGGGGTATCGAATAGGTCGGCTGGATATAGTCGTGTGTATAGAATAGGCCGGCTTCATTTAGTCGTGGGTATCGAATAGGCCTTATACCTTTAGTCATGGGTATCGCATAGGCCGGCTACATTTAGTCTTGTGTATCGAATAGGCCGGCTATATGTAGTCGTGTGTATCGAATAGGCCGGCTACATTTAGTCATGGGTATCGAATAGGCCGGCCACATTTAGTCGTGGGTATCGAATAGGCCGCCTTCATTTAGTCGTGGGTATCAAATAGGCCGGCTTCATTTAGTCGTGTGTATTGAATAGGCTGCTACATGTAGTCGTGGGTATCGAATAGGCCGGCTACATTTAGTCCTGTTTTTCGAATAGGCCGGCTACATTTAGTCGTGGGTATCGAATTGGCCGGCAACATTTAGTCGTGGGTATAGAATAGGCCTGCTACATTTAGTCGTGGGTATCGAATAGGCTGGCCACATTTAGTCGTTAGTATCGAATAGGCCGCCTTCATTTAGTCGTGGGTAACTAATAGGCCGGCTTTATTTAGTCGTGGGTATCGAATTGGCTGCTACATGTAGTCGTGGGTATCGAATTGGCCGGCTACATTTAGTCGTGGGTATCGAATAGGCCGGCTAAATTTAGTTGTGGGTATCGAATAGGCCGGCTACATTTAGTCGTGGGTATCGAATAGGCCAGATACATCTAGTCGTGGGTATCGAATAAGCCGGCTAAATTTAGTCGTGGGTATCGAAAAGGCCGGGTACATTTAGTCGTGGGTATGGAATAGGCCGGCTACATTTTGTCGTAGGTATCGAGTAGGCCGGCTACATGTAGTCGTGGTTATAGAATAGGCCGGCCACATTTAGTCGTGGGTATCGAATAGGCCGGCTACATTTAGTCGTGGTATCGAATAGGCCTGCTACATATAGTCGTGGGTATCGAAAAGCCAGCTACATTTAGTCGTGGGTAACTAATAGGCTGACTACATTTAGTCGTGGGTATGAAATAGGCCGGCTACATTTAGTCGTGGGTATCGAATAGGCCGCTACATTTAGTCGTGGATATCGAATAGGCCGGCTTCATTTAGTCGTGGGTATCGTATAGGCCGGCTACATTTAGTCGTGGATATCGAATAGGCCGGCTACATTTAGTCGTGTGTATCGAATAGGCCGGCTACATTTAGTCGTGGGTATGGAATAGGCCGGCTACATTTTGTCGTGGGTATCGAATAGGCCGGCTACATTTAGTCGTGGGTATGGAATAGGCCGGCTACATTTTGTCGTGGGTATCGAATAGGCCGGCTACATTTAGTCGTTAATATCGAATAGGCCGACTACATTTAGTCGTGGGTATCGAATAGGCCGGCTACATTTAGTCGTGGGTATCGAATAGGCCGGCTACATTTAGTCGTGGGTATCGAATAGGACGGCTTCATTTAGTCGTGGGTATCGAATTGGCCGGCTACATTTAGTCGTGGTTATAGAATAGGCCGGCTACATTTAGTCGTGGGTATCGAATAGGCATACTACATTTAGTCGTGGGTATCGAATAGGTCGGCTACATTTAGTCGTGGGTATCGAATAGGCCGGCTACATATAGTCGTGGGTATCGAATAGGCCAGCTACATGTAGTCGTGGGTATCGAATAGGCCGACTACATGTAGACGTGGGTATCGAATAGGCCGACTACATTTAGTCGTGGGTATCGAATAGGTCGGCTACATTTAGTCGTGGGTATCGAATAGGCCGGCTACATATAGTCGTGGGTATCGAATAGGCCAGCTACATGTAGTCGTGGGTATCGAATAGGCCGACTACATGTAGACGTGGGTATCGAAAAGGCCGGCTACATTTAGTCGTGGGTATCGAATAGGCCGGCTACATTTAGTCGTGGGTATCGAATAGGCCGGCTACATTTAGTCTTGAGTATGGAATAGGCCGGCTACATTTAGTCGTGGGTATCGAATAGGCCGGCTACATTTAGTCGTGGGTATCGAATAGGCCGGCTACATTTAGTCGTGGGTATCGAATAGGACGGCTTCATTTAGTCGTGGGTATCGAATTGGCCGGCTACATTTAGTCGTGGGTATCGAATAGGCCGACTACATGTAGACGTGGGTATCGAATAGGCCGCTACATTTAGTCGTGGGTATCGAATAGGCCAGCTACATGTAGTCGTGGGTATCCATTAGGCCGACTACATGTAGACGTGGGTATCGAATAGGCCGCTATATTTAGTCGTGGGTATCGAATAGGCCGGCTACATTTAGTCGTGGTTATCGAATAGGCCGGCTACATGTAGTCGTGAGTATCGAATAGGTCGGCTACATTTAGTCGTGGGTATCGAATAGGCCGGCTACATGTAGTCGTGGGTATCGAATCGGCCGGCCACATGTAGTCGTGGGTATCGAATAGGCCGGCTATATGTAGTCGTGGGTATCGAATAGGGCGGCTACATTTATTCGTGGGTATCTTAATAGGCCGGCTACATTTAGTCGTGGGTATCGAATTGGCCGGCTACATCTAGTCGGGGGTATCGAATAGGCCGGCTATATTTAGTCGTGGGTATCGAATAGGCCGGCTATATTTAGTCTTGGGTATCGAATAGGCCGGCTACATTTAGTCGTGGGTATCGAATAGGCCGGCTACATTTAGTCGTGGGTATCGAATAGGACGGCTTCATTTAGTCGTGAGTATCGAATTGGCCGGCTACATTTAGTCGTGGTTATAGAATAGGCCGGCTACATTTAGTCGTGGGTATCGAATAGGCCGACTACATTTAGTCGTGGGTATCGAATAGGTCGGCTACATTTAGTCGTGGGTATCGAATAGGCCGGCTACATATAGTCGTGGGTATCGAATAGGACGGCTACATGTAGTCGTGGGTATCGAATAGGCCGACTACATGTAGACGTGGGTATCGAAAAGGCCGGCTACATTTAGTCGTGGGTATCGAATAGGCCGGCTACATTTAGTCGTGGGTATCGAATAGGCCGGCTACATTTAGTAGTGGGTATCGAATAGGCCAGCTACATTTAGTCGTGGGTATCGAATAGGCCGGCTACTTTTAGTTGTCGGTATCGAATAGGCCGGCTTCATTTAGTTGTGGGGATCGAATTGGCCGGCTACATTTAGTCGTGGTTATAGAATAGGCCGGCTAAATTTTGTCGTGGGTATCGAATAGGCCGGCTACATTTAGTCGTGGGTATCGAATAGGCCAGCTACATCTAGTCGGGGGTATCGAATAGGTCGGCTGGATATAGTCGTGTGTATAGAATAGGCCGGCTTCATTTAGTCGTGGGTATCGAATAGGCCTTATACCTTTAGTCATGGGTATCGCATAGGCCGGCTACATTTAGTCTTGTGTATCGAATAGGCCGGCTATATGTAGTCGTGTGTATCGAATAGGCCGGCTACATTTAGTCATGGGTATCGAATAGGCCGGCCACATTTAGTCGTGGGTATCGAATAGGCCGCCTTCATTTAGTCGTGGGTATCAAATAGGCCGGCTTCATTTAGTCGTGTGTATTGAATAGGCTGCTACATGTAGTCGTGGGTATCGAATAGGCCGGCTACATTTAGTCCTGTTTTTCGAATAGGCCGGCTACATTTAGTCGTGGGTATCGAATTGGCCGGCAACATTTAGTCGTGGGTATAGAATAGGCCTGCTACATTTAGTCGTGGGTATCGAATAGGCTGGCCACATTTAGTCGTTAGTATCGAATAGGCCGCCTTCATTTAGTCGTGGGTAACTAATAGGCCGGCTTTATTTAGTCGTGGGTATCGAATTGGCTGCTACATGTAGTCGTGGGTATCGAATTGGCCGGCTACATTTAGTCGTGGGTATCGAATAGGCCGGCTAAATTTAGTTGTGGGTATCGAATAGGCCGGCTACATTTAGTCGTGGGTATCGAATAGGCCAGATACATCTAGTCGTGGGTATCGAATAAGCCGGCTAAATTTAGTCGTGGGTATCGAAAAGGCCGGGTACATTTAGTCGTGGGTATGGAATAGGCCGGCTACATTTTGTCGTAGGTATCGAGTAGGCCGGCTACATGTAGTCGTGGTTATAGAATAGGCCGGCCACATTTAGTCGTGGGTATCGAATAGGCCGGCTACATTTAGTCGTGGTATCGAATAGGCCTGCTACATATAGTCGTGGGTATCGAAAAGCCAGCTACATTTAGTCGTGGGTAACTAATAGGCTGACTACATTTAGTCGTGGGTATGAAATAGGCCGGCTACATTTAGTCGTGGGTATCGAATAGGCCAGCTACATGTAGTCGTGGGTATCGAATAGGCCGACTACATGTAGACGTGGGTATCGAATAGGCCGCTACATTTAGTCGTGGGTATCGAATAGGCCGGCTACATTTAGTCGTGGGTATCGAATAGGCCGGCTACATTTAGTCGTGGGTATCGATTAGGCCGGATACATTTAGTCGTGGGTATCGAATAGGCCGGCTACATTTAGTCGTGGGTATCGAATAGGCGGGCTACATTTAGTCGTGGATATCGAATAGGCCGGCTACATTTAGTCGTGGGTATCGAATAGGCCGGCTACATTTAGTCGTGGGTATAGAATAATCCGGCTATATTTAGTCGTGGGTATCGAATAGGCCGGCTACATGTAGTTGTGGGTATCGAATAGGCCGGCTACTTGTAGTCGTGGGTATCGAATAGGCCGGCTACATTTAGTCGTGGTTATCGAATAGGCCAGCTACATGTAGTCGTGGGTATCGAATAGGCCGGCTACATTTAGTCGTGGGTATCGATTTGGCCGGATACATTTAGTCGTGGGTATCGAATAGTCCGGTTACATTCAGTCGTGGGTATCGAATAGGCCGGCTACATTTAGTAGTGGGTATCGAATAGGCTGGCTACATTTAGTCATGGGTATCGAATAGGCCTGCTACATTTAGTCGTGGGTATCGAATTGGCCGGCTACATTTAGTCGTGGTTATAGAATAGGCCGGCTACATTTAGTAGTGGGTATCGAATAGGCCGGTTACATTTAGTCGTGGGTATCGAAAAGCCAGCTACATTTAGTCGTGGGTATCTAATAGGCCGGCTACATTTAGTCGTGGGTATCGAATAGGCCGGCTACATGTAGTCGTGGGTATCGAATAGGCCGACTACATGTAGACGTGGGTATCGAATAGGCCGCTACATTTAGTCGTGGGTATCGAATAGGCCGGCTACATTTAGTCGTGGGTATAGAATAATCCGGCTACATTTAGTCGTGGGTATCGAATAGGCCGGCTACATGTAGTTGTGGGTATCGAATAGGCCGGCTACTTGTAGTCGTGGGTATCGAACAGGCCGGCTACATTTAGTCGTGGGTATCGAATAGGCCAGCTACATGTAGTTGTGGGTATCGAATAGGCCGGCTACATTTAGTCGTGGGTATCGATTAGGCCGGATACATTTAGTCGTGGGTATCGAATAGTCCGGCTACATTTAGTCGTGAGTATCGACTAGGCCGGCTACATTTAGTCGTGGGTATCGAATAGGCCGACTACATGTAGACGTGGGTATCGAATAGGCCGCTACATTTAGTCGTGGGTATCGAATAGGCCGGCTACATGTAGTCGTGGGTATCCAATAGGCCGTCTACATGTAGACGTGGGTATCGAATAGGCCGCTACATTTAGTCGTGGGTATCGAATAGGCCGGCTACATTTAGTCGTGGTTATCGAATAGGCCGGCTACATGTAGTCGTGAGTATCGAATAGGTCGGCTACATTTAGTCGTGGGTATCGAATAGGCTGGCTACATGTAGTCGTGGGTATCGAATCGGCCGGCCACATGTAGTCGTGGGTATCGAATAGGCCGGCTATATGTAGTCGTGGGTATCGAATAGGGCGGCTACATTTATTCGTGGGTATCTTAATAGGCCGGGTACATTTAGTCGTGGGTATCGATTAGGCCGCTACATTTAGTCTGGATATCGAATAGGCCGGCTTCATTTAGTCGTGGGTATCGAATAGGCCGGCTATATTTAGTCGTGGGTATCGAATAGGCCGGCTACATTTAGTCGTGAGTATCGAATAGGCCGGCTACATTTAGTCGTGGGTATCGAATAGGACGGCTTCATTTAGTCGTGGGTATCGAATTGGCCGGCTACATTTAGTCGTGGTTATAGAATAGGCCGGCTAAATTTAGTCGTGGGTATCGAATAGGCCGACTACATTTATTCGTGGGTATCGAATAGGTCGGCTACATTTAGTCGTGGGTATCGAATAGGCCGGCTACATATAGTCGTGGGTATCGAATAGGCCAGCTACATGTAGTCGTGTGTATCGAATAGGCCGACTACATGTAGACGTGGGTATCGAAAAGGCCGGCTACATTTAGTCGTGGGTATCGAATAGGCCGGCTACATTTAGTCGTGGGTATCGAATAGGCCGGCTACATTTAGTCTTGGGTATGGAATAGGCCGGCTACATTTTGTCGTGTGTATCGAATAGGCTGGCTACATTTAGTCGTGTGTATCGAATAGGCCGGCTACATTTAGTAGTGGGTATCGAATAGGCCAGCTACATTTAGTCGTGGGTATCGAATAGGCCGGCTACTTTTAGTCGTCGGTATCGTATAGGCCGGCTTCATTTAGTCGTGGGTATCGAATTGGCCGGCTACATTTAGTCGTGGTTATAGAATAGGCCGGCTAAATTTTGTCGTGGGTATCGAATAGGCCGGCTACATATAGTCGTGGGTATCGAATAGGCCAGCTACATCTAGTCGTGGGTATCGAATAGGCCGGCTAAATTTAGTTGTGGGTATCGAATAGGCCGGCTACATTTAGTCGTTGGTATCGAATAGGCCAGATACATCTAGTCGTGGGTATCGAATAAGCCGGCTACATTTAGTAGTGGGTACCGAAAAGGCCGGCTTCATTTAGTCGTGGGTATCAAATAGGCCGGCTTCATTTAGTCGTGTGTATTGAATAGGCTGCTACATGTAGTCGTGGGTATCGAATAGGCCGGCTACATTTAGTCCTGTTTATCGAATAGGCCGGCTACATTTAGTCGTGGGTATCGAATTGGCCGGCAACATTTAGTCGTGGGTATAGAATAGGCCTGCTACATTTAGTCGTGGGTATCGAATAGGCCGGCCACATTTAGTCGTTAGTATCGAATAGGCCGCCTTCATTTAGTCGTGGGTAACTAATAGGCCGGCTTTATTTAGTCGTGGGTATCGAATAGGCTGCTACATGTAGTCGTGGGTATCGAATTGGCCGGCTACATTTAGTCGTGGGTATCGAATAGGCCGGCTAAATTTAGTTGTGGGTATCGAATAGGCCGGCTACATTTAGTCGTTGGTATCGAATAGGCCAGATACATCTAGTCGTGGGTATCGAATAAGCCGGCTACATTTAGTAGTGGGTATCGAAAAGGCCGGCTACATTTAGTCGTGGGTATGGAATAGGCCGGCTACATTTTGTCGTGGGTATCGAGTAGGCCGGCTACATTTAGCCGTGGGTATCGAATAGGCCGACTACATTTAGTCGTGGGTATCGAATAGGCCAGCTACATTTAGTCGTGAGTATCGAATAGGCCGGCTAAATTTAGTCCTGGGTATCGAATTGGCCGGCTACATCTAGTCGGGGGTATCGAAAAGGCCGGCTATATTTAGTCGTGGGTATCGAATAGGCCGGCTATATTTAGTCGTGGGTATCGAATAGGCCGGATACATTTAGTCGTGGGTATCGAATAGGCCGGCTACATTTAGTCGTGGGTATCGAATAGGCCGGCTTCATTTAGTCGTGGGTATCGAATAGGCCACCTACATTTAGTCGTGGGTATCGAATAGGCCGGCTATATTTAGTCGTGGGTATCGAATAGTCCGGCTACATTTAGTCGTGGGTATCGAATAGGCCGGCTACATTTAGTAGTGGGTATCGAATAGGCTGGCTACATTTAGTCGTGGGTATCGAATAGGCTTGCTACATTTAGACGTGGGTACGAATTGGCCGGCTACATTTAGTCGTGGTTATAGAATAGGCCGGCTACATTTAGTCGTGGGTATCGAATAGGCCGGCTACATTTAGTCGTGGTATCGAATAGGCCGGCTACATATAGTCGTGGGTATCGAAAAGCCAGCTACATTTAGTCGTGGGTATCTAATAGGCTGACTACATTTAGTCGTGGGTATTGAATAGGCCGGCTACATTTAGTCGTGGGTATCGAATAGGCCGGCTACATGTAGTCGTGGGTATCGAATAGGCCAACTACATGTAGACGTGGGTAACGAATAGGCCGCTACATTTAGTCGTGGGTATCGAATAGGCCGGCTACATTTAGTCGTGGGTATCGAATAGGCCGGCTACATTTAGTCGTGGGTATCGATTAGGCCGGATACATTTAGTCGTGGGTATCGAATAGGCCGGCTACATTTAGTCGTGGGTATCGAATAGGCGAGCTACATTTAGTCGTGGATATCGAATAGGCCGGCTACATTTAGTCGTGGGTATCGAATAGGCCGGCTACATTTAGTCGTGGGTATAGAATAATCCGGCTATATTTAGTCGTGGGTATCGAATAGGCCGGCTACATGTAGTTGTGTGTATCGAATAGGCCGGCTACTTGTAGTCGTGGGTATCGAATAGGCCGGCTACATTTAGTCGTGGTTATCGAATAGGCCAGCTATATGTAGTCGTGGGTATCGAATAGGCCGGCTACATTTAGTCGTGGGTATCGATTAGGCCGGATACATTTAGTCGTGGGTATCGAATAGTCCGGCTACATTCAGTCGTGGGTATCGAATAGGCCGGCTACATTTAGTAGTGGGTATCGAATAGGCTGGCTACATTTAGTCGTGGGTATCGAATAGGCCTGCTACATTTAGTCGTGGGTATCGAATTGGCCGGCTACATTTAGTCGTGGTTATAGAATAGGCCGGCTACATTTAGTCGTGGGTATCGAATAGGCCGGCTACATTTAGTCGTGGGTATCGAAAAGCCAGCTACATTTAGTCGTGGGTATCTAATAGGCTGACTACATTTAGTCGTAGGTATCGAATAGGCCGGCTACATTTAGTCGTGGGTATCGAATAGGCCGGCTACATTTAGTCGTGGGTATCGAATAGGCCGGCCACATTTAGTCGTGGGTATCGAATAGGCCGCCTTCATTTAGTCGTGGGTATCAAATAGGCCGGCTTCATTTAGTCGTGTGTATTGAATAGGCTGCTACATGTAGTCGTGGGTATCGAATAGGCCGGCTACATTTAGTCCTGTTTATCGAATAGGCCGGCTACATTTAGTCGTGGGTATCGAATTGGCCGGCAACATTTAGTCGTGGGTATAGAATAGGCCTGCTACATTTAGTCGTGGGTATCGAATAGGCCGGCCACATTTAGTCGTTAGTATCGAATAGGACGCCTTCATTTAGTCGTGGGTAACTAATAGGCCGGCTTTATTTAGTCGTGGGTATCGAATAGGCTGCTACATGTAGTCGTGGGTATCGAATTGGCCGGCTACATTTAGTCGTGGGTATCGAATAGGCCGGCTACATTTAGTCGTGGGTATCGCATAGGCCGGCTACATTTAGTCGTGGGTATCGAATAGGCCGGCTAAATTTAGTTGTGGGTATCGAATAGGCCGGCTACATTTAGTCGTGGGTATCGAATAGGCCAGATACATCTAGTCGTGGGTATCGAATAAGCCGGCTACATTTAGTCGTGGGTATCGAAGAGGCCGGCTACATTTAGTCGTGGGTATGGAATAGGCCGGCTACATTTTGTCGTGGGTATCGAGTAGGCTGGCTACATTTAGTCGTGGGTATCGAATAGGCCGACTACATTTAGTCGTGGGTATCGAATAGGCCAGCTACATTTAGTCGTGAGTATCGAATAGGCTGGCTAAATTTAGTCCTGGGTATCGAATTGGCCGGCTACATCTAGTCGGGGGTATCGAAAAGGCCGGCTATATTTAGTCGTGGGTATCGAATAGGCCGGCTATATTTAGTCGTGGGTATCGAATAGGCCGGATACATTTAGTCGTGGGTATCGAATAGGCCGGCTACATTTAGTCGTGGGTATCGAATAGGCCGGCTTCATTTAGTCGTGGGTATCGAATAGGCCACCTACATTTAGTCGTGGGTATCGAATAGGCCGGCTATATTTAGTCGTGGGTATCGAATAGTCCGGCTACATTTAGTCGTGGGTATCGAATAGGCCGGCTACATTTAGTAGTGGGTATCGAATAGGCTGGCTACATTTAGTCGTGGGTATCGAATAGGCCTGCTACATTTAGACGTGGGTATCGAATTGGCCGGCTACATTTAGTCGTGGTTATAGAATAGGCCGGCTACATTTAGTCGTGGGTATCGAATAGGCCGGCTACATTTAGTCGTGGTATCGAATAATCCGGCTACATATAGTCGTTGGTATCGAATAGGCCGGCTACATGTAGTCGTGGGTATCGAATAGGCCGACTACATGTAGACGTGGGTATCGAATAGGCCGCTACATTTAGTCGTGGGTATCGAATAGGCGGGCTACATTTAGTCGTGGGTATCGAATAGGCCGGCTACATTTAGTCGTGGATATCGAATAGGCCGGCTACATTTAGTCGTGGGTATCGAATAGGCCGGCTACATTTAGTCGTGGGTATAGAATAATCCGGCTATATTTAGTCGTGGGTATCGAATAGGCCGGCTACATGTAGTTGTGGGTATCGAATAGGCCGGCTACTTGTAGTCGTGGGTATCGAATAGGCCGGCTACATTTAGTCGTGGTTATCGAATAGGCCAGCTACATGTAGTCGTGGGTATCGAATAGGCCGGCTACATTTAGTCGTGGGTATCGATTAGGCCGGATACATTTAGTCGTGGGTATCGAATAGTCCGGCTACATTCAGTCGTGGGTATCGAATAGGCCGGCTACATTTAGTAGTGGGTATCGAATAGGCTGGCTACATTTAGTCGTGGGTATCGAATAGGCCTGCTACATTTAGTCGTGGGTATCGAATTGGCCGGCTACATTTAGTCGTGCTTATAGAATAGGCCGGCTACATTTAGTCGTGGGTATCGAAAAGCCAGCAACATTTAGTAGTGGGTATCGAATAGGCCGGCTACATGTAGTCGTGGGTATCGAATAGGTCGGCTACATTTAGTCGTGGGTATCGAATAGGCCGGCTACATGTAGTCGTGGGTATCGAATCGGCCGGCCACATGTAGTCGTGGGTATCGAATAGGCCGGCTATATGTAGTCGTGGGTATCGAATAGGGCGGCTACATTTATTCGTGGGTATCTTAATAGGCCGGCTACATTTAGTCGTGGGTATCGAATAGGCCGGCTATATTTAGTCGTGGGTATCGAATAGGCCGGCTACATTTAGTCGTGAGTATCGAATAGGCCAGCTACATTTAGTCGTGGTTATAGAATAGGCCGGCTACATTTAGTCGTGGGTATCGAATAGGCCGACTACATTTAGTCGTGGGTATCGAATAGGCAGGCTACATTTAGTCTTGGGTATGGAATAGGCCGGCTACATTTTGTCTTGGGTATGGAATAGGCCGGCTACATTTTGTCGTGAGTATCGAATAGGCTGGCTACATTTAGTTGTGGGTATCGAATAGGCCGACTACATTTAGTCGTGGGTATCGAATAGGCCGGCTACATTTAGTCGTGGGTATCGAATAGGCCGGCTACATTTAGTCGTGGGTATCGAATAGGCCGGCTACATTTAGTAGTGGGTATCGAATAGGCCAGCTACATTTAGTCGTGGGTATCGTATAGGCCGGCTTCATTTAGTCGTGGGTATCGAATTGGCCGGCTACATTTAGTCGTGGTTATAGAATAGGCCGGCTAAATTTTGTCGTGGGTATCGAATAGGCCGGATACATATAGTCGTGGGTATCGAATAGGCCAGCTACATCTAGTCGGGGGTATCGAATAGGTCGGCTGGATATAGTCGTGTGTATAGAATAGGCCGGCTTCATTTAGTCGTGGGTATCGAATAGGCCGGATACATTTAGTCATGGGTATCGAATAGGCTTGCTACATTTAGACGTGGGTACGAATTGGCCGGCTACATTTAGTCGTGGTTATAGAATAGGCCGGCTACATTTAGTCGTGGGTATCGAATAGGCCGGCTACATTTAGTCGTGGTATCGAATAGGCCGGCTACATATAGTCGTGGGTATCGAAAAGCCAGCTACATTTAGTCGTGGGTATCTAATAGGCTGACTACATTTAGTCGTGGGTATTGAATAGGCCGGCTACATTTAGTCGTGGGTATCGAATAGGCCGGCTACATGTAGTCGTGGGTATCGAATAGGCCAACTACATGTAGACGTGGGTAACGAATAGGCCGCTACATTTAGTCGTGGGTATCGAATAGGCCGGCTACATTTAGTCGTGGGTATCGAATAGGCCGGCTACATTTAGTCGTGGGTATCGATTAGGCCGGATACATTTAGTCGTGGGTATCGAATAGGCCGGCTACATTTAGTCGTGGGTATCGAATAGGCGAGCTACATTTAGTCGTGGATATCGAATAGGCCGGCTACATTTAGTCGTGGGTATCGAATAGGCCGGCTACATTTAGTCGTGGGTATAGAATAATCCGGCTATATTTAGTCGTGGGTATCGAATAGGCCGGCTACATGTAGTTGTGTGTATCGAATAGGCCGGCTACTTGTAGTCGTGGGTATCGAATAGGCCGGCTACATTTAGTCGTGGTTATCGAATAGGCCAGCTATATGTAGTCGTGGGTATCGAATAGGCCGGCTACATTTAGTCGTGGGTATCGATTAGGCCGGATACATTTAGTCGTGGGTATCGAATAGTCCGGCTACATTCAGTCGTGGGTATCGAATAGGCCGGCTACATTTAGTAGTGGGTATCGAATAGGCTGGCTACATTTAGTCGTGGGTATCGAATAGGCCTGCTACATTTAGTCGTGGGTATCGAATTGGCCGGCTACATTTAGTCGTGGTTATAGAATAGGCCGGCTACATTTAGTCGTGGGTATCGAATAGGCCGGCTACATTTAGTCGTGGGTATCGAAAAGCCAGCTACATTTAGTCGTGGGTATCTAATAGGCTGACTACATTTAGTCGTAGGTATCGAATAGGCCGGCTACATTTAGTCGTGGGTATCGAATAGGCCGGCTACATTTAGTCGTGGGTATCGAATAGGCCGGCCACATTTAGTCGTGGGTATCGAATAGGCCGCCTTCATTTAGTCGTGGGTATCAAATAGGCCGGCTTCATTTAGTCGTGTGTATTGAATAGGCTGCTACATGTAGTCGTGGGTATCGAATAGGCCGGCTACATTTAGTCCTGTTTATCGAATAGGCCGGCTACATTTAGTCGTGGGTATCGAATTGGCCGGCAACATTTAGTCGTGGGTATAGAATAGGCCTGCTACATTTAGTCGTGGGTATCGAATAGGCCGGCCACATTTAGTCGTTAGTATCGAATAGGACGCCTTCATTTAGTCGTGGGTAACTAATAGGCCGGCTTTATTTAGTCGTGGGTATCGAATAGGCTGCTACATGTAGTCGTGGGTATCGAATTGGCCGGCTACATTTAGTCGTGGGTATCGAATAGGCCGGCTACATTTAGTCGTGGGTATCGCATAGGCCGGCTACATTTAGTCGTGGGTATCGAATAGGCCGGCTAAATTTAGTTGTGGGTATCGAATAGGCCGGCTACATTTAGTCGTGGGTATCGAATAGGCCAGATACATCTAGTCGTGGGTATCGAATAAGCCGGCTACATTTAGTCGTGGGTATCGAAGAGGCCGGCTACATTTAGTCGTGGGTATGGAATAGGCCGGCTACATTTTGTCGTGGGTATCGAGTAGGCTGGCTACATTTAGTCGTGGGTATCGAATAGGCCGACTACATTTAGTCGTGGGTATCGAATAGGCCAGCTACATTTAGTCGTGAGTATCGAATAGGCTGGCTAAATTTAGTCCTGGGTATCGAATTGGCCGGCTACATCTAGTCGGGGGTATCGAAAAGGCCGGCTATATTTAGTCGTGGGTATCGAATAGGCCGGCTATATTTAGTCGTGGGTATCGAATAGGCCGGATACATTTAGTCGTGGGTATCGAATAGGCCGGCTACATTTAGTCGTGGGTATCGAATAGGCCGGCTTCATTTAGTCGTGGGTATCGAATAGGCCACCTACATTTAGTCGTGGGTATCGAATAGGCCGGCTATATTTAGTCGTGGGTGTCGAATAGTCCGGCTACATTTAGTCGTGGGTATCGAATAGGCCGGCTACATTTAGTAGTGGGTATCGAATAGGCTGGCTACATTTAGTCGTGGGTATCGAATAGGCCTGCTACATTTAGACGTGGGTATCGAATTGGCCGGCTACATTTAGTCGTGGTTATAGAATAGGCCGGCTACATTTAGTCGTGGGTATCGAATAGGCCGGCTACATTTAGTCGTGGTATCGAATAATCCGGCTACATATAGTCGTTGGTATCGAATAGGCCGGCTACATGTAGTCGTGGGTATCGAATAGGCCGACTACATGTAGACGTGGGTATCGAATAGGCCGCTACATTTAGTCGTGGGTATCGAATAGGCGGGCTACATTTAGTCGTGGGTATCGAATAGGCCGGCTACATTTAGTCGTGGATATCGAATAGGCCGGCTACATTTAGTCGTGGGTATCGAATAGGCCGGCTACATTTAGTCGTGGGTATAGAATAATCCGGCTATATTTAGTCGTGGGTATCGAATAGGCCGGCTACATGTAGTTGTGGGTATCGAATAGGCCGGCTACTTGTAGTCGTGGGTATCGAATAGGCCGGCTACATTTAGTCGTGGTTATCGAATAGGCCAGCTACATGTAGTCGTGGGTATCGAATAGGCCGGCTACATTTAGTCGTGGGTATCGATTAGGCCGGATACATTTAGTCGTGGGTATCGAATAGTCCGGCTACATTCAGTCGTGGGTATCGAATAGGCCGGCTACATTTAGTAGTGGGTATCGAATAGGCTGGCTACATTTAGTCGTGGGTATCGAATAGGCCTGCTACATTTAGTCGTGGGTATCGAATTGGCCGGCTACATTTAGTCGTGGTTATAGAATAGGCCGGCTACATTTAGTCGTGGGTATCGAAAAGCCAGCAACATTTAGTAGTGGGTATCGAATAGGCCGTCTACATGTAGTCGTGGGTATCGAATAGGTCGGCTACATTTAGTCGTGGGTATCGAATAGGCCGGCTACATGTAGTCGTGGGTATCGAATCGGCCGGCCACATGTAGTCGTGGGTATCGAATAGGCCGGCTATATGTAGTCGTGGGTATCGAATAGGGCGGCTACATTTATTCGTGGGTATCTTAATAGGCCGGCTACATTTAGTCGTGGGTATCGAATAGGCCGGCTATATTTAGTCGTGGGTATCGAATAGGCCGGCTACATTTAGTCGTGAGTATCGAATAGGCCAGCTACATTTAGTCGTGGTTATAGAATAGGCCGGCTACATTTAGTCGTGGGTATCGAATAGGCCGACTACATTTAGTCGTGGGTATCGAATAGGCAGGCTACATTTAGTCTTGGGTATGGAATAGGCCGGCTACATTTTGTCTTGGGTATGGAATAGGCCGGCTACATTTTGTCGTGAGTATCGAATAGGCTGGCTACATTTAGTTGTGGGTATCGAATAGGCCGACTACATTTAGTCGTGGGTATCGAATAGGCCGGCTACATTTAGTCGTGGGTATCGAATAGGCCGGCTACATTTAGTCGTGGGTATCGAATAGGCCGGCTACATTTAGTAGTGGGTATCGAATAGGCCAGCTACATTTAGTCGTGGGTATCGTATAGGCCGGCTTCATTTAGTCGTGGGTATCGAATTGGCCGGCTACATTTAGTCGTGGTTATAGAATAGGCCGGCTAAATTTTGTCGTGGGTATCGAATAGGCCGGATACATATAGTCGTGGGTATCGAATAGGCCAGCTACATCTAGTCGGGGGTATCGAATAGGTCGGCTGGATATAGTCGTGTGTATAGAATAGGCCGGCTTCATTTAGTCGTGGGTATCGAATAGGCCGGATACATTTAGTCATGGGTATCGCATAGGCCGGCTACATTTAGTCTTGTGTATCGAATAGGCCGGCTATATGTAGTCGTGGGTATCGAATAGGCCGGCTACATTTAGTCGTGTGTATCGAATACGCCGGCTACATTTAGTCGTGGGTATCGAATAGGCCTGATACATTTAGTCGTGGATATCGAATAGGCCGGATACATTTAGTCGTGTGTATCGAATAGGCCGGCTACATTTAGTCGTGGGTATCGAATAGGCCGGCCACATTTAGTCGTGGGTATCGAATAGGCCGCCTTCATTTAGTCGTGGGTATCAAATAGGCCGGCTTCATTTAGTCGTGGGTATCGAATAGGCCGGCTACATTTAGTCCTGTTTATCGAATAGGCCGGCTACATTTAGTCGTGGGTATCGAATTGGCCGGCAACATTTAGTCGTGGGTATAGAATAGGCCTGCTACATTTAGTCGTGGGTATCGAATAGGCCGGCCACATTTAGTCGTTAGTATCGAATAGGCCGCCTTCATTTAGTCGTGGGTAACTAATAGGCCGGCTTTATTTAGTCGTGGGTATCGAATAGGCTGCTACATGTAGTCGTGGGTATCGAATTGGCCGGCTACATTTAGTCGTGGGTATCGAATAGGCTGGCTAAATTTAGTCGTGGGTATCGAATAGGCCGGCTACATTTAGTCGTGGGTATCGAATAGGCCAGATACATCTAGTCGTGGGTATCGAATAAGCCGGCTACATTTAGTAGTGGGTATCGAAAAGGCCGGCTACATTTAGTCGTGGGTATGGAATAGGCCGGCTACATTTTGTCGTGGGTATCGAGTAGGCCGGCTACATTTAGCCGTGGGTATCGAATAGGCCGACTACATTTAGTCGTGGGTATCGAATAGGCCAGCTACATTTAGTCGTGAGTATCGAATAGGCCGGCTAAATTTAGTCCTTAGTATCGAATTGGCCGGCTACATCTAGTCGGGGGTATCGAAAAGGCCGGCTATATTTAGTCATGGGTATCGAATAGGGCGGCTATATTTAGTCGTGGGTATCGTATAGGCCGGATACATTTAGTCGTGGGTATCGAATAGGCCGGCTACATTTAGTCGTGGGTATCGAATAGGCCGGCTTCATTTAGTCGTGGGTATCGAATAGGCCACCTACATTTAGTCGTGGGTATCGAATAGGCCGGCTATATTTAGTCGTGGGTATCGAATAGTCCGGCTACATTTAGTCGTGGGTATCGAATAGGCCGGCTACATTTAGTAGTGGGTATCGAATAGGCTGGCTACATTTAGTCGTGGGTATCGAATAGGCCTGCTACATTTAGACGTGGGTACGAATTGGCCGGCTACATTTAGTCGTGGTTATAGAATCGGCCGGCTACATTTAGTCGTGGGTATCGAATAGGCCGGCTACATTTAGTCGTGGTATCGAATAGGCCGGCTACATATAGTCGTGGGTATCGAAAAGCCAGCTACATTTAGTCGTGGGTATCTAATAGGCTGACTACATTTAGTCGTGGGTATTAAATAGGCCGGCTACATTTAGTCGTGGGTATCGAATAGGCCGGCTACATGTAGTCGTGGGTATCGAATAGGCCGACTACATGTAGACGTGGGTATCGAATAGGCCGCTACATTTAGTCGTGGGTATCGAATAGGCCGGCTACATTTAGTCGTGGGTATCGAATAGGCCGGCTACATTTAGTCGTGGGTATCGATTAGGCCGGATACATTTAGTCGTGGGTATCGAATAGGCCGGCTACATTTAGTCGTGGGTATCGAATAGGCGAGCTACATTTAGTCGTGGATATCGAATAGGCCGGCTACATTTAGTCGTGGGTATCGAATAGGCCGGCTACATTTAGTCGTGGGTATAGAATAATCCGGCTATAATTAGTCGTGGGTATCGAATAGGCCGGCTACATGTAGTTGTGGGTATCGAATAGGCCGGCTACTTGTAGTCGTGGGTATCGAATAGGCCGGCTACATTTAGTCGTGGTTATCGAATAGGCCAGCTACATGTAGTCGTGGGTATCGAATAGGCCGGCTACATTTAGTCGTGGGTATCGATTAGGCCGGATACATTTAGTCGTGGGTATCGAATAGGCCGGCCACATTTAGTCGTGGGTATCGAATAGGCCGCCTTCATTTAGTCGTGGGTATCAAATAGGCCGGCTTCATTTAGTCGTGTGTATTGAATAGGCTGCTACATGTAGTCGTGGGTATCGAATAGGCCGGCTACATTTAGTCCTTTTTATCGAATAGGCCGGCTACATTTAGTCGTGGGTATCGAATTGGCCGGCAACATTTAGTCGTGGGTATAAAATAGGCCTGCTACATTTAGTCGTGGGTATCGAATAGGCCGGCCACATTTAGTCGTTAGTATCGAATAGGACGCCTTCATTTAGTCGTGGGTAACTAATAGGCCGGCTTTATTTAGTCGTGGGTATCGAATAGGCTGCTACATGTAGTCGTGGGTATCGAATTGGCCGGCTACATTTAGTCGTGGGTATCGAATAGGCCGGCTACATTTAGTCGTGGGTATCGCATAGGCCGGCTACATTTAGTCGTGGGTATCGAATAGGCCGGCTAAATTTAGTTGTGGGTATCGAATAGGCCGGCTACATTTAGTCGTGGGTATCGAATAGGCCAGATACATCTAGTCGTGGGTATCGAATAAGCCGGCTACATTTAGTCGTGGGTATTGAAAAGGCCGGCTACATTTAGTCGTGGGCATGGAATAGGCCGGCTACATTTTGTCGTGGGTATCGAGTAGGCTGGCTACATTTAGTCGTGGGTATCGAATAGGCCGACTACATTTAGTCGTGGGTATCGAATAGGCCAGCTACATTTAGTCGTGAGTATCGAATAGGCCGGCTAAATTTAGTCCTGGGTATCGAATTGGCCGGCTACATCTAGTCGGGGGTATCGAAAAGGCCGGCTATATTTAGTCGTGGGTATCGAATAGGCCGGCTATATTTAGTCGTGGGTATCGAATAGGCCGGATACATTTAGTCGTGGGTATCGAATAGGCCGGCTACATTTAGTCGTGGGTATCGAATAAGCCGGCTTCATTTAGTCGTGGGTATCGAATAGGCCACCTACATTTAGTCGTGGGTATCGAATAGGCCGGCTATATTTAGTCGTGGGTATCGAATAGTCCGGCTACATTTAGTCGTTTGTATCGAATAGGCCGGCTACATTTAGTAGTGGGTATCGAATAGGCTGGCTACATTTAGTCGTGGGTATCGAATAGGCCTGCTACATTTAGACGTGGGTACGAATTGGCCGGCTACATTTAGTCGTGGTTATAGAATAGGCCGGCTACATTTAGTCGTGGGTATCGAATAGGCCGGCTACATTTAGTCGTGGTATCGAATAGGCCAGCTACATATAGTCGTGGGTATCGAAAAGCCAGCTACATTTAGTCGTGGGTATCTAATAGGCTGACTACATTTAGTCGTGGGTATTGAATAGGCCGGCTACATTTAGTCGTGGGTATCGAATAGGCCGGCTACATGTAGTCGTGGGTATCGAATAGGCCGACTACATGTAGACGTGGGTATCGAATAGGCCGCTACATTTAGTCGTGGGTATCGAATAGGCCGGCTACATTTAGTCGTGGGTATCGAATAGGCCGGCTACATTTAGTCGTGGGTATCGATTAGGCCGGATACATTTAGTCGTGGGTATCGAATAGGCCGGCTACATTTAGTCGTGGGTATCGAATAGGCGAGCTACATTTAGTCGTGGATATCGAATAGGCCGGCTACATTTAGTCGTGGGTATCGAATAGGCCGGCTACATTTAGTCGTGGGTATAGAATAATCCGGCTATATTTAGTCGTGGGTATCGAATAGGCCGGCTACATGTAGTTGTGGGTATCGAATAGGCCGGCTACTTGTAGTCGTGGGTATCGAATAGGCCGGCTACATTTAGTCGTGGTTATCGAATAGGCCAGCTACATGTAGTCGTGGGTATCGAATAGGCCGGCTACATTTAGTCGTGGGTATCGATTAGGCCGGATACATTTAGTCGTGGGTATCGAATAGGCCGGCCACATTTAGTCGTGGGTATCGAATAGGCCGCCTTCATTTACTCGTGGGTATCAAATAGGCCGGCTTCATTTAGTCGTGTGTATTGAATAGGCTGCTACATGTAGTCGTGGGTATCGAATAGGCCGGCTACATTTAGTCCTTTTTATCGAATAGGCCGGCTACATTTAGTCGTGGGTATCGAATTGGCCGGCAACATTTAGTCGTGGGTATAGAATAGGCCTGCTACATTTAGTCGTGGGTATCGAATAGGCCGGCCACATTTAGTCGTTAGTATCGAATAGGACGCCTTCATTTAGTCGTGGGTAACTAATAGGCCGGCTTTATTTAGTCGTGGGTATCGAATAGGCTGCTACATGTAGTCGTGGGTATCGAATTGGCCGGCTACATTTAGTCGTGGGTATCGAATAGGCCGGCTACATTTAGTCGTGGGTATCGCATAGGCCGGCTACATTTAGTCGTGGGTATCGAATAGGCCGGCTAAATTTAGTTGTGGGTATCGAATAGGCCGGCTACATTTAGTCGTGGGTATCGAATAGGCCAGATACATCTAGTCGTGGGTATCGAATAAGCCGGCTACATTTAGTCGTGGGTATGGAATAGGCCGGCTACATTTTGTCGTGGGTATCGAGTAGGCTGGCTACATTTAGTCGTGGGTATCGAATAGGCCGACTACATTTAGTCGTGGGTATCGAATAGGCCAGCTACATTTAGTCGTGAGTATCGAATAGGCCGGCTAAATTTAGTCCTGGGTATCGAATTGGCCGGCTACATCTAGTCGGGGGTATCGAAAAGGCCGGCTATATTTAGTCGTGGGTATCGAATAGGCCGGCTATATTTAGTCGTGGGTATCGAATAGGCCGGATACATTTAGTCGTGGGTATCGAATAGGCCGGCTACATTTAGTCGTGAGTATCGAATAAGCCGGCTTCATTTAGTCGTGGGTATCGAATAGGCCACCTACATTTAGTCGTGGGTATCGAATAGGCCGGCTATATTTAGTCGTGGGTATCGAATAGTCCGGCTACATTTAGTCGTGGGTATCGAATAGGCCGGCTACATTTAGTAGTGGGTATCGAATAGGCTGGCTACATTTAGTCGTGGGTATCGAATATGCCTGCTACATTTAGACGTGGGTATCGAATTGGCCGGCTACATTTAGTCGTAGTTATAGAATAGGCCGGCTACATTTAGTCGTGGGTATCGAATAGGCCGGCTACATTTAGTCGTGGTATCGAATAGGCCGGCTACATATAGTCGTGGGTATCGAAAAGCCAGCTACATTTAGTCGTGGGTATCGAATAGGCCGGCTACATTTAGTCGTGGGTATAGAATAGGCCGGCTACATTTAGTCGTGGGTATCGATTAGGCCGGATACATTTAGTCGTGGGTATCGAATAGGCCGGCTTCATTTAGTCGTGGGTATCGAATAGGCGGGCTACATTTAGTCGTGGATATCGAATAGGCCGGCTACATTTAGTCGTGGGTATCGAATAGGCCGGCTACATTTAGTCGTGGTTATAGAATAATCCGGCTATATTTAGTCGTGGGTATCGAATAGGCCGGCTACATGTAGTTGTGGGTATCGAATAGGCCGGCTACTTGTAGTCGTGGGTATCGAATAGGCCGGCTACATTTAGTCGTGGTTATCGAATAGGCCAGCTACATGTAGTCGTGGGTATCGAATAGGCCGGCTACATTTAGTCGTGGGTATCGATTAGGCCGGATACATTTAGTCGTGGGTATCGAATAGTCCGGCTACATTCAGTCGTGGGTATCGAATAGGCCGGCTACATTTAGTAGTGGGTATCGAATAGGCTGGCTACATTTAGTCGTGGGTATCGAATAGGCCTGCTACATTTAGTCGTGGGTATCGAATTGACCGGCTACATTTAGTCGTGGTTATAGAATAGGCCGGCTACATTTAGTCGTGGGTATCGAAAAGCCAGCTACATTTAGTCGTGGGTATCGAATAGGCCGGCTACATGTAGTCGTGGGTATCGAATAGGCCGACTACATGTAGACGTGGGTATCGAATAGGCCGCTACATTTAGTCGTGGGTATCGAATAGGCCGGCTACATTTAGTCGTGGGTATCGAATAGGCCGGCTACATGTAGTCGTGAGTATCGAATAGGTCGGCTACATTTAGTCGTGGGTATCGAATAGGCCGGCTACATGTAGTCGTGGGTATCGAATCGGCCCGCCACATGTAGTCGTGGGTATCGAATAGGCCGGCTATATGTAGTCGTTGGTATCGAATAGGGCGGCTACATTTATTCGTGGGTATCTTAATAGGCCGGCTACATTTAGTCGTGGGTATCGAATAGGCCGCTACATTTAGTGGTGGATATCGAATAGGCCGGCTTCATTTAGTCGTGGGTATCGTATAGGCCGGCTACATTTAGTCGTGGATATCGAATAGGCCGGCTACATTTAGTCGTGGGTATCGAATTGGCTTGCTACATCTAGTCGGGGGTATCGAATAGGCCGGCTACATTTAGTCGTGGGTATCGAATAGGCCGGCTACATTTAGTCGTGAGTATCGAATAGGACGGCTTCATTTAGTCGTGGGTATCGAATTGGCCGGCTACATTTAGTCGTGGTTATAGAATAGGCCGGCTACATTTAGTCGGGGGTATTGAATAGGCCGACTACATTTAGTCGTGGGTATCGAATAGGTCGGCTACATTTAGTCGTGGTTATCGAATAGGCCGGCTACATATAGTCGTGGGTATCGAATAGGCCGGCTTCATTTAGTCGTGGGTATCGAATTGGCCGGCTACATTTAGTCGTGGTTATAGAATAGGCCGGCTACATTTAGTCGTGGGTATCGAATAGGCCGGCTACATTTAGTCGTGGGTATCGAATAGGCCAGCTACATCTAGTCGGGGGTATCGAATAGGTCGGCTGGATATAGTCGTGTTTATAGAATAGGCCGGCTTCATTTAGTCGTGGGTATCGAATAGGCCGGATACATTTAGTCATGGGTATCGAATAGGCCGGCTACATTTAGTCGTGGTTATAGAATAGGCCGGCCACATTTACTCGGGGGTATCGAATAGGCCGGCTACATTTAGTCGTGGGTATCGAATTGGCCGGCAACATTTAGTCGTGGGTATCGAATAGGCCGGCTACATGTAGTCGTGGGTATCGAATAGGCTGACTACATTTAGTCGTAGGTATCGAATAGGCCGGCTACATTTAGTCGTGGGTATCGAATAGGCCGGCTACATTTAGTCGTGGGTATCGAATAGGCCGGCCACATTTAGTCGTGGGTATCGAATAGGCCGCCTTCATTTAGTCGTGGGTATCAAATAGGCCGGCTTCATTTAGTCGTGTGTATTGAATAGGCTGCTACATGTAGTCGTGGGTATCGAATAGGCCGGCTACATTTAGTCCTTTTTATCGAATAGGCCGGCTACATTTAGTCCTTTTTATTGAATTGGCCGGCAACATTTAGTCGTGGGTATAGAATAGGCCTGCTACATTTAGTCGTGGGTATCGAATAGGCCGGCCACATTTAGTCGTTAGTATCGAATAGGACGCCTTCATTTAGTCGTGGGTAACTAATAGGCCGGCTTTATTTAGTCGTGGGTATCGAATAGGCTGCTACATGTAGTCGTGGGTATCGAATTGGCCGGCTACATATAGTCGTGGGTATCGAATAGGCCGGCTACATTTAGTCGTGGGTATCGCATAGGCCGGCTACATTTAGTCGTGGGTATCGAATAGGCCGGCTAAATTTAGTTGTGGGTATCGAATAGGCCGGCTACATTTAGTCGTGGGTATCGAATAGGCCAGATACATCTAGTCGTGGGTATCGAATAAGCCGGCTACATTTAGTCGTGGGTATCGAAAAGGCCGGCTACATTTAGTCGTGGGTATTGAATAGGCCGGCTACATTTTGTCGTGGGTATCGAGTAGGCTGGCTACATTTAGTCGTGGGTATCGAATAGGCCGACTACATTTAGTCGTGGGTATCGAATAGGCCAGCTACATTTAGTCGTGAGTATCGAATAGGCCGGCTAAATTTAGTCCTGTGTATCGAATTAGCCGGCTACATCTAGTCGGGGGTATCGAAAAGGCCGGCTATATTTAGTCGTGGGTATCGAATAGGCCGGCTATATTTAGTCGTGGGTATCGAATAGGCCAGATACATTTAGTCGTGGGTATCGAATAGGCCGGCTACATTTAGTCGTGGGTATCGAATAAGCCGGCTTCATTTAGTCGTGGGTATCGAATAGGCCACCTACATTTAGTCGTGGGTATCGAATAGGCCGGCTATATTTAGTCGTGGGTATCGAATAGTCCGGCTACATTTAGTCGTGGGTATCGAATAGGCCGGCTACATTTAGTAGTGGGTATCGAATAGGCTGGCTACATTTAGTCGTGGGTATCGAATATGCCTGCTACATTTAGACGTGGGTATCGAATTGGCCGGCTACATTTAGTCGTGGTTATAGAATAGGCCGGCTACATTTAGTCGTGGGTATCGAATAGGCCGGCTACATTTAGTCGTGGTATCGAATAGGCCGGCTACATATAGTCGTGGGTATCGAAAAGCCAGCTACATTTAGTCGTGGCTATCTAATAGGCTGACTACATTTAGTCGTGGGTATCGAATAGGCCGGCTACATTTAGTCGTGGGTATCGAATAGGCCGGCTACATGTAGTCGTGGGTATCGAATAGGCCGACTACATGTAGACGTGGGTATCGAATAGGCCGCTACATTTAGTCGTGGGTATCGAATAGGCCGGCTACATTTAGTCGTGGGTATAGAATAGGCCGGCTACATTTAGTCGTGGGTATCGATTAGGCCGGATACATTTAGTCGTGGGTATCGAATAGGCCGGCTACATTTAGTCGTGGGTATCGAATAGGCGGGCTACATTTAGTCGTGGATATCGAATAGGCCGGCTACATTTAGTCGTGGGTATCGAATAGGCCGGCTACATGTAGTTGTGGGTATCGAATAGGCCGGCTACTTGTAGTCGTGGGTATCGAATAGGCCGGCTACATTTAGTCGTGGTTATCGAATAGGCCAGCTACATGTAGTCGTGGGTATCGAATAGGCCGGCTACATTTAGTCGTGGGTATCGATTAGGCCGGATACATTTAGTCGTGGGTATCGAATAGTCCGGCTACATTCAGTCGTGGGTATCGAATAGGCCGGCTACATTTAGTAGTGGGTATCGAATAGGCTGGCTACATTTAGTCGTGGGTATCGAATAGGCCTGCTACATTTAGTCGTGGGTATCGAATTGACCGGCTACATTTAGTCGTGGTTATAGAATAGGCCGGCTACATTTAGTCGTGGGTATCGAAAAGCCAGCTACATTTAGTCGTGGGTATCGAATAGGCCGGCTACATGTAGTCGTGGGTATCGAATAGGTCGGCTACATTTAGTCGTGGGTATCGAATAGGCCGGCTACATGTAGTCGTGGGTATCGAATCGGCCCGCCACATGTAGTCGTGGGTATCGATTAGGCCGGATACATTTAGTCGTGGGTATCGAATAGTCCGGCTACATTCAGTCGTGGGTATCGAATAGGCCGGCTACATTTAGTAGTGGGTATCGAATAGGCTGGCTACATTTAGTCGTGGGTATCGAATAGGCCTGCTACATTTAGTCGTGGGTATCGAATTGACCGGCTACATTTAGTCGTGGTTATAGAATAGGCCGGCTACATTTAGTCGTGGGTATCGAAAAGCCAGCTACATTTAGTCGTGGGTATCGAATAGGCCGGCTACATGTAGTCGTGGGTATCGAATAAGCCGGCTTCATTTAGTCGTGGGTATCGAATAGGCCACCTACATTTAGTCGTGGGTATCGAATAGGCCGGCTATATTTAGTCGTGGGTATCGAATAGGCCGCTACATTTAGTCGTGGGTATCGAATAGGCCGGCTACATTTAGTCGTGTGTATCGAATAGGCCGGCTACATGTAGTCGTGAGTATCGAATAGGTCGGCTACATTTAGTCGTGGGTATCGAATAGGCCGGCTACATGTAGTCGTGGGTATCGAATCGGCCCGCCACATGTAGTCGTGGGTATCGAATAGGCCGGCTATATGTAGTCGTGGGTATCGAATAGGGCGGCTACATTTATTCGTGGGTATCTTAATAGGCCGGCTACATTTAGACGTGGGTATCGAATAGGCCGCTACATTTAGTGGTGGATATCGAATAGGCCGGCTTCATTTAGTCGTGGGTATCGTATAGGCCGGCTACATTTAGTCGTGGATATCGAATAGGCCGGCTACATTTAGTCGTGGGTATCGAATTGGCCGGCTACATCTAGTCGGGGGTATCGAATAGGCCGGCTACATTTAGTCGTGGGTATCGAATAGGCCGGCTACATTTAGTCGTGAGTATCGAATAGGACGGCTTCATTTAGTCGTGGGTATCGAATTGGCCGGCTACATTTAGTCGTGGTTATAGAATAGGCCGGCTACATTTAGTCGGGGGTATCGAATAGGCCGACTACATTTAGTCGTGGGTATCGAATAGGTCGGCTACATTTAGTCGTGGTTATCGAATAGGCCGGCTACATATAGTCGTGGGTATCGAATAGGCCAGCTACATGTAGTCGTGGGTATCGAATAGGCCGACTACATGTAGACGTGGGTATCGAAAAGGCCGGCTACATTTAGTCGTGGGTATCGAATAGGCCGGCTACATTTAGTCGTGGGTATCGAATAGGCCGGCTACATTTAGTCGTGGGTATCGAATAGGCCGGCTTCATTTAGTCGTGGGTATCGAATTGGCCGGCTACATTTAGTCGTGGTTATAGAATAGGCCGGCTACATTTAGTCGTGGGTATCGAATAGGCCGGCTACATTTAGTCGTGGGTATCGAATAGGCCAGCTACATCTAGTCGGGGGTATCGAATAGGTCGGCTGGATATAGTCGTGTTTATAGAATAGGCCGGCTTCATTTAGTCGTGGGTATCGAATAGGCCGGATACATTTAGTCATGGGTATCGAATAGGCCGGCTACAATTAGTCTTGTGTATCGAATAGGCCGGCTATATGTAGTCGTGGGTATCGAATAGGCCGGCTACATTTAGTCGTGGGTATCGAATACGCCGGCTACATTTAGTCGTGGGTATCGAATAGGCCGGATACATTTAGTCGTGGATATCGAATAGGCCGGATACATTTAGTCGTGGGTATCGAATAGGCCGGCTACATTTAGTCGTGGGTATCGAATAGGCCGGCTACATTTAGTCGTGGGTATCGAATAGGCCGGCTACATTTAGTCGTGGGTATCGAATAGGCCGGCTACATTTAGTCGTGAGTATCGAATAGGACGGCTTCATTTAGTCTTGGGTATCGAATTGGCCGGCTACATTTAGTCGTGGTTATAGAATAGGCCGGCTACATTTACTCGGGGGTATCGAATAGGCCGGCTACATTTAGTCGTGGGTATCGAATTGGCCGGCAACATTTAGTCGTGGGTATCGAATAGGCCGGCTACATGTAGTCGTGGGTATCGAATAGGCCGACTACATGTAGACGTGGGTATCGAATAGGCCGCTACATTTAGTCGTGGGTATCGAATAGGCCGGCTACATTTAGTCGTGGGTATCGAATAGCCCGGCTACATGTAGTCGTGAGTATCGAATAGGTCGGCTACATTTAGTCGTGGGTATCGAATAGGCCGGCTACATGTAGTCGTGGGTATCGAATCGGCCGGCCACATGTAGTCGTGGGTATCGAATAGGCCGGCTATATGTAGTCGTGGGTATCGAATAGGGCGGCTACATTTATTCGTGGGTATCTTAATAGGCCGGCTACATTTAGTCGTGGGTATCGAATTGGCCGCTACATTTAGTCGTGGATATCGAATAGGCCGGCTTCATTTAGTCGTGGGTATCGTATAGGCCGGCTACATTTAGTCGTGGATATCGAATAGGCCGGCTACATTTAGTCGTGGGTATCAAATTGGCCGGCTACATCTAGTCGGGGGTATCGAATAGGCCGGCTACATTTAGTCGTGGGTATCGAATAGGCCGGCTACATTTAGTCGTGAGTATCGAATAGGACGGCTTCATTTAGTCGTGGGTATCGAATTGGCCGGCTACATTTAGTCGTGGTTATAGAATAGGCCGGCTACATTTAGTCGGGGGTATCGAATAGGCCGACTACATTTAGTCGTGGGTATCGAATAGGTCGGCTACATTTAGTCGTGGGTATCGAATAGGCCGGCTACATTTAGTCGTGGGTATCGAATAGGCCGGCTTCATTTAGTCGTGGGTATCGAATTGGCCGGCCACATTTAGTCGTGGTTATAAAATAGGCCGGCTACATTTAGTCGTGGGTATCGAATAGGCCGGCTACATTTAGTCGTGGGTATCGAATAGGCCAGCTACATCTAGTCGGGGGTATCGAATAGGTCGGCTACATTTAGTCGTGGGTATTGAATAGGCCGGCTACATATAGTCGTGGGTATCGAATAGGCCAGCTACATGTAGTCGTGGGTATCGAATAGGCCGACTACATGTAGACGTGGGTATCGAAAAGGCCGGCTACATTTAGTCGTGGGTATCGAATAGGCCGGCTACATTTAGTCGTGGGTATCGAATAGGCCGGCTACATTTAGTCGTTGGTATCGAATAGGCCGGATACATTTAGTCATGGGTATCGAATAGGCCGGCTACAATTAGTCTTGTGTATCGAATAGGCCGGCTATATGTAGTCGTGAGTATCGAATAGGCCGGCTACATTTAGTCGTGGGTATCGAATACGCCGGCTACATTTAGTCGTGGGTATCGAATAGGCCGGATACATTTAGTCGTGGATATCGAATAGGCCGGATACATTTAGTCGTGGGTATCGAATAGGCCGGCTACATTTAGTCGTGGGTATCGAATAGGCCGGCTACATTTAGTCGTGGGTATCGAATAGGCCGGCTACATTTAGTCGTGGGTATCGAATAGGCCGCTACATTTAGTGGTGGATATCGAATAATCCGGCTTCATTTAGTCGTGGGTATCGTATAGGCCGGCTACATTTAGTCGTGGATATCGAATAGGCCGGCTACATTTAGTCGTGGGTATCGAATTGGCCGGCTACATCTAGTCGGGGGTATCGAATAGGCCGGCTACATTTAGTCGTGGGTATCGAATAGGCCGGCTACATTTAGTCGTGGGTATCGAATAGGCCGGATACAATTAGTCATGGGTATCGAATAGGCCGGCTACAATTAGTCTTGTGTATCGAATAGGCCGGCTATATGTAGACGTGGGTATCGAATAGGCCGCTACATTTAGTCGTGGGTATCGAATAGGCCGGCTACATTTAGTCGTGGGTATCGAATAGGCCGGCTACATGTAGTCGTGAGTATCGAATAGGTCGGCTACATTTAGTCGTGGGTATCGAATAGGCCGGCTACATGTAGTCGTGGGTATCGAATCGGCCGGCCCCATGTAGTCGTGGGTATCGAATAGGCCGGCTATATGTAGTCGTGGGTATCGAATAGGGCGGCTACATTTATTCGTGGGTATCTTAATAGGCCGGCTACATTTAGTCGTGGGTATCGAATAGGCCGCTACATTTAGTCGTGGATATCGAATAGGCCGGCTTCATTTAGTCGTGGGTATCGTATAGGCCGGCTACATTTAGTCGTGGATATCGAATAGGCCGGCTACATTTAGTCGTGGGTATCGAATTGGCCGGCTACATCTAGTCGGGGGTATCGAATAGGCCGGCTACATTTAGTCGTGGGTATCGAATAGGCCGGCTACATTTAGTCGTGAGTATCGAATAGGACGGCTTCATTTAGTCGTGGGTATCGAATTGGCCGGCTACATTTAGTCGTGGTTATAGAATAGGCCGGCTACATTTAGTCGGGGGTATCGAATAGGCCGACTACATTTAGTCGTGGGTATCGAATAGGTCGGCTACATTTAGTCGTGGGTATCGAATAGGCCGGCTACATGTAGACGTGGGTATCGAAAAGGCCGGCTACATTTAGTCGTGGGTATCGAATAGGCCGGCTACATTTAGTCGTGGGTATCGAATAGGCCGGCTACATTTAGTCGTGGGTATCGAATAGGCCGGCTTCATTTAGTCGTGGGTATCGAATTGGCCGGCTACATTTAGTCGTGGGTATCGAATAGGCCGGCTTCATTTAGTCGTGGGTATCGAATTGGCCGGCCACATTTAGTCGTGGTTATAAAATAGGCCGGCTACATTTAGTCGTGGGTATCGAATAGGCCGGCTACATTTAGTCGTGGGTATCGAATAGGCCAGCTACATCTAGTCGGGGGTATCGAATAGGTCGGCTACATTTAGTCGTGGGTATCGAATAGGCCGGCTACATTTAGTCGTGGGTATCGAATAGGCCGGCTTCATTTAGTCGTGGGTATCGAATTGGCCGGCCACATTTAGTCGTGGTTATAAAATAGGCCGGCTACATTTAGTCGTGGGTATCGAATAGGCCGGCTACATTTAGTCGTGGGTATCGAATAGGCCAGCTACATCTAGTCGGGGGTATCGAATAGGTCGGCTACATTTAGTCGTGGGTATCGAATAGGCCGGCTACATATAGTCGTGGGTATCGAATAGGCCAGCTACATGTAGTCGTGGGTATCGAATAGGCCGACTACATGTAGACGTGGGTATCGAAAAGGCCGGCTACAATTAGTCTTGTGTATCGAATAGGCCGGCTATATGTAGTCGTGAGTATCGAATAGGCCGGCTACATTTAGTCGTGGGTATCGAATACGCCGGCTACATTTAGTCGTGGGTATCGAATAGGCCGGATAGATTTAGTCGTGGATATCGAATAGGCCCGATACATTTAGTCGTGGGTATCGAATAGGCCGGCTACATTTAGTCGTGGGTATCGAATAGGCTGGCTACATTTAGTCGTGGGTATCGAATAGGCCGGCTACATTTAGTCGTGGGTATCGAATAGGCCGGCTACATTTAGTCGTGAGTATCGAATAGGACGGCTTCATTTAGTCGTGGGTATCGAATTGGCCGGCTACATTTAGTCGTGGTTATAGAATAGGCCGGCTACATTTAGTCGGGGGTATCGAATAGGCCGGCTACATTTAGTCGTGGGTATCGAATAGGCCGGCTACATGTAGTCGTGGGTATCGAATAGGCCGACTACATGTAGACGTGGGTATCGAATAGGCCGCTACATTTAGTCGTGGGTATCGAATAGGCCGGCTACATTTAGTCGTGGGTATCGAATAGGCCGGCTACATGTAGTCGTGAGTATCGAATAGGTCGGCTACATTTAGTCGTGGGTATCGAATAGGCCGGCTACATGTAGTCGTGGGTATCGAATCGGCCGGCCCCATGTAGTCGTGGGTATCGAATAGGCCGGCTATATGTAGTCGTGGGTATCGAATAGGGCGGCTACATTTATTCTTGGGTATCTTGAAAGGCCGGCTACATTTAGTCGTGGGTATCGAATAGGCCGCTACATTTAGTCGTGGATATCGAATAGGCCGGCTTCATTTAGTCGTGGGTATCGTATAGGCCGGCTACATTTAGTCGTGGATATCGAATAGGCCGGCTACATTTAGTCGTGGGTATCGAATTGGCCGGCTACATCTAGTCGGGGGTATCGAATAGGCCGGCTACATTTAGTCGTGGGTATCGAATAGGCCGGCTACATTTAGTCGTGAGTATCGAATAGGACGGCTTCATTTAGTCGTGGGTATCGAATTGGCCGGCTACATTTAGTCGTGGTTATAGAATAGGCCGGCTACATTTAGTCGGGGGTATCGAATAGGCCGACTACATTTAGTCGTGGGTATCGAATAGGTCGGCTACATTTAGTCGTGGGTATCGAATAGGCCGGCTACATTTAGTCGTGGGTATCGAAAAGGCCGGCTACATTTAGTCGTGGGTATCGAATAGGCCGGCTACATTTAGTCGTGGGTATCGAATAGGCCGGCTACATTTAGTCGTGGGTATCGAATAGGCCGGCTTCATTTAGTCGTGGGTATCGAATTGGCCGGCTACATTTAGTCGTGGGTATCGAATAGGCCGGCTTCATTTAGTCGTGGGTATCGAATTGGCCGGCCACATTTAGTCGTGGTTATAAAATAGGCCGGCTACATTTAGTCGTGGGTATCGAATAGGCCGGCTACATTTAGTCGTGGGTATCGAATAGGCCAGCTACATCTAGTCGGGGGTATCGAATAGGTCGGCTACATTTAGTCGTGGGTATCGAATAGGCCGGCTACATATAGTCGTGGGTATCGAATAGGCCAGCTACATGTAGTCGTGGGTATCGAATAGGCCGACTACATGTAGACGTGGGTATCGAAAAGGCCGGCTACATTTAGTCGTGGGTATCGAATAGGCCGGCTACATTTAGTCGTGGGTATCGAATAGGCCGGCTACATTTAGTCGTGGGTATCAAATAGGCCGGCTACATTTAGTCGTGGGTATCGAATAGGCCGGCTACATTTAGTCGTGGGAATCGAATAGGCCGGCTACATTTAGTCGTGGGTATCGAATAGGCCGCTACATTTAGGGGTGGATATCGAATAGGCCGGCTTCATTTAGTCGTGGGTATCGTATAGGCCGGCTACATTTAGTCGTGGATATCGAATAGGCCGGCTACATTTAGTCATGGGTATCGAATTGGCCGGCTACATCTAGTCGGGGGTATCGAATAGGCCGGCTACATTTAGTCGTGGGTATCGAATAGGCCGGCTACATTTAGTCGTGAGTATCGAATAGGACGGCTTCATTTAGTCGTGGGTATCGAATTGGCCGGCTACATTTAGTCGTGGTTATAGAATAGGCCGGCTACATTTAGTCGGGGGTATCGAATAGGCCGACTACATTTAGTCGTGGGTATCGAATAGGTCGGCTACATTTAGTCGTGGTTATCGAATAGGCCGGCTACATATAGTCGTGGGTATCGAATAGGCCAGCTACATGTAGTCGTGGGTATCGAATAGGCCGACTACATGTAGACGTGGGTATCGAAAAGGCCGGCTACATTTATTCGTGGGTATCGAATAGGCCGGCTACATTTAGTCGTGGGTATCGAATAGGCCGGCTACATTTAGTCGTGGGTATCGAATAGGCCGGCTTCATTTAGTCGTGGGTATCGAATAGGCCGGCTACATTTAGTCGTGGGTATCGAATAGGCCAGCTACATCTAGTCGGGGGTATCGAATAGGTCGGCTGGATATAGTCGTGTGTATAGAATAGGCCGGCTTCATTTAGTCGTGGGTATCGAATAGGCCGGATACATTTAGTCATGGGTATCGAATAGGCCGGCTACAATTAGTATTGTGTATCGAATAGGCCGGCTATATGTAGTCGTGGGTATCGAATAGGCCGGCTACATTTAGTCGTGGGTATCGAATACGCCGGCTACATTTAGTCGTGGGTATCGAATAGGCCGGATACATTTAGTCGTGGATATCGAATAGGCCCGATACATTTAGTCGTGGGTATCGAATAGGCCGGCTACATTTAGTCTTGGGTATCGAATAGGCCGGCTACATTTAGTCGTGGGTATCGAATAGGCCAGCTACATTTAGTCGTGAGTATCGAATAGGCCGGCTACATTTAGTCGTGAGTATCGAATAGGACGGCTTCATTTAGTCGTGGGTATCGAATTGGCCGGCTACATTTAGTCGTGGTTATAGAATAGGCCGGCTACATTTAGTCGGGGGTATCGAATAGGCCGGCTACATTTAGTCGTGGGTATCGAATTGGCCGGCAACATTTAGTCGTGGGTATCGAATAGGCCGGCTACATGTAGTCGTGGGTATCGAATAGGCCGACTACATGTAGACGTGGGTATCGAATAGGCCGCTACATTTAGTCGTGGGTATCGAATAGGCCGGCTACATTTAGTCGTGGGTATCGAATAGGCCGGCTACATGTAGTCGTGAGTATCGAATAGGTCGGCTACATTTAGTCGTGGGTATCGAATAGGCCGGCTACATGTAGTCGTGGGTATCGAATCGGCCGGCCACATGTAGTCGTGGGTGTCGAATAGGCCGGCTATATGTAGTCGTGGGTATCGAATAGGGCGGCTACATTTATTCGTGGGTATCTTAATAGGCCGGCTACATTTAGTCGTGGGTATCGAATAGGCCGCTACATTTAGTCGTGGATATCGAATAGGCCGGCTTCATTTAGTCGTGGGTATCGTATAGGCCGGCTACATTTAGTCGTGGATATCGAATAGGCCGGCTACATTTAGTCGTGGGTATCGAATAGGCCGGCTACATTTAGTCGTGGGTATCGAATAGGCCGGCTACATTTAGTCGTGGGTATCGAATAGGCCGCTACATTTAGTGGTGGATATCGAATAATCCGGCTTCATTTAGTCGTGGCTATCGTATAGGCCGGCTACATTTAGTCGTGGATATCGAATAGGCCGGCTACATTTAGTCGTGGGTATCGAATTGGCCGGCTACATCTAGTCGGGGGTATCGAATAGGCCGGCTACATTTAGTCGTGGGTATCGAATAGGCCGGCTACATTTAGTCGTGAGTATCGAATAGGACGGCTTCATTTAGTCGTGGGTATCGAATTGGCCGGCTACATTTAGTCGTGGTTATAGAATAGGCCGGCTACATTTAGTCGGGGGTATCGAATAGGCCGACTACATTCAGTCGTGGGTATCGAATAGGTCGGCTACATTTAGTCGTGGTTATCGAATAGGCCGGCTACATATAGTCGTGGGTATCGAATAGGCCAGCTACATGTAGTCGTGGGTATCGAATAGGCCGACTACATGTAGACGTGGGTATCGAAAAGGCCGGCTACATTTAGTCGTGGGTATCGAATAGGCCGGCTACATTTAGTCGTGGGTATCGAATAGGCCGGCTACATTTAGTCGTGGGTATCGAATAGGCCGGCTTCATTTAGTCGTGGGTATCGAATTGGCCGGCTACATTTAGTCGCGGTTATAGAATAGGCCGGCTACATTTAGTCGTGGGTATCGAATAGGCCGGCTACATTTAGTCGTGGGTATCGAATAGGCCAGCTACATCTAGTCGGGGGTATCGAATAGGTCGGCTGGATATAGTCGTGTGTATAGAATAGGCCGGCTTCATTTAGTCGTGGGTATCGAATAGGCCGGATACAATTAGTCATGGGTATCGAATAGGCCGGCTACAATTAGTCTTGTGTATCGAATAGGCCGGCTATATGTAGTCGTGGGTATCGAATAGTCCGGCTACATTTAGTCGTGGGTATCGAATAGCCGGCTACATTTAGTCGTGGGTATCGAATAGGCCGGATACATTTAGTCGTGGATATCGAATAGGCCCGATACATTTAGTCGTGGGTATCGAATAGGCCGGCTACATTTAGTCGTGGTTATAGAATAGGCCGGCTACATTTAGTCGGGGGTATCGAATAGGCCGGCTACATTTAGTCGTGGGTATCGAATTGGCCGGCAACATTTAGTCGTGGGTATCGAATAGGCCGGCTACATGTAGTCGTGGGTATCGAATAGGCCGACTACATGTAGACGTGGGTATCGAATAGGCCGCTACATTTAGTCGTGGGTATCGAATAGGCCGGCTACATTTAGTCGTGGGTATCGAATAGGCCGGCTACATGTAGTCGTGAGTATCGAATAGGTCGGCTACATTTAGTCGTGTGTATCGAATAGGCCGGCTACATGTAGTCGTGGGTATCGAATCGGCCGGCCCCATGTAGTCGTGGGTATCGAATAGGCCGGCTATATGTAGTCGTGGGTATCGAATAGGGCGGCTACATTTATTCGTGGGTATCTTAATAGGCCGGCTACATTTAGTCGTGGGTATCGAATAGGTCGCTACATTTAGTCGTGGATATCGAATAGGCCGGCTTCATTTAGTCGTGGGTATCGTATAGGCCGGCTACATTTAGTCGTGGATATCGAATAGGCCGGCTACATTTAGTCGTGGGTATCGAATTGGCCGGCTACATCTAGTCGGGGGTATCGAATAGGCCGGCTACATTTAGTCGTGGGTATCGAATAGGCCGGCTACATTTAGTCGTGAGTATCGAATAGGACGGCTTCATTTAGTCGTGGGTATCGAATTGGCCGGCTACATTTAGTCGTGGTTATAGAATAGGCCGGCTACATTTAGTCGGGGGTATCGAATAGGCCGACTACATTTAGTCGTGGGTATCGAATAGGTCGGCTACATTTAGTCGTGGGTATCGAATAGGCCGGCTACAGGTAGACGTGGGTATCGAAAAGGCCGGCTACATTTAGTCGTGGGTATCGAATAGGCCGGCTACATTTAGTCGTGGGTATCGAATAGGCCGGCTACATTTAGTCGTGGGTATCGAATAGGCCGGCTTCATTTAGTCGTGGGTATCGAATTGGCCGGCTACATTTAGTCGTGGGTATCGAATAGGCCGGCTTCATTTAGTCGTGGGTATCGAATTGGCCGGCCACATTTAGTCGTGGTTATAAAATAGGCCGGCTACATTTAGTCGTGGGTATCGAATAGGCCGGCTACATTTAGTCGTGGGTATCGAATAGGCCAGCTACATCTAGTCGGGGGTATCGAATAGGTCGGCTACATTTAGTCGTGGGTATCGAATAGGCCGGCTACATTTAGTCGTGGGTATCGAATAGGCCGGCTTCATTTAGTCGTGGGTATCGAATTGGCCGGCCACATTTAGTCGTGGTTATAAAATAGGCCGGCTACATTTAGTCGTGGGTATCGAATAGGCCGGCTACATTAAGTCGTGAGTATCGAATAGGCCAGCTACATCTAGTCGGGGGTATCGAATAGGTCGGCTACATTTAGTCGTGGGTATCGAATAGGCCGGCTACATATAGTCGTGGGTATCGAATAGGCCAGCTACATGTAGTCGTGGGTATCGAATAGGCCGACTACATGTAGACGTGGGTATCGAAAAGGCCGGCTACAATTAGTCT
Organism: Prosapia bicincta; assembly: GCA_036971475.1. Lineage (NCBI taxonomy): Eukaryota > Metazoa > Arthropoda > Insecta > Hemiptera > Cercopidae > Prosapia > Prosapia bicincta. The sequence goes on from JBAIZL010000002.1 coordinate 25,060,975, forward strand.
TGTGTATCGAATAGGCCGGCTATATGTAGTCGTGAGTATCGAATAGGCCGGCTACATTTAGTCGTGGGTATCGAATACGCCGGCTACATTTAGTCGTGGGTATCGAATAGGCCGGATAGATTTAGTCGTGGATATCGAATAGGCCCGATACATTTAGTCGTGGGTATCGAATAGGCCGGCTACATTTAGTCGTGGGTATCGAATAGGCCGGCTACATTTAGTCGTGGGTATCGAATAGGCCGGCTACATTTAGTCGTGGGTATCGAATAGGCCGGCTACATTTAGTCGTGAGTATCGAATAGGACGTCTTCATTTAGTCGTGGGTATCGAATTGGCCGGCTACATTTAGTCGTGGTTATAGAATAGGCCGGCTACATTTAGTCGGGGGTATCGAATAGGCCGGCTACATTTAGTCGTGGGTATCGAATTGGCCGGCAACATTTAGTCGTGGGTATCGAATAGGCCGGCTACATGTAGTCGTGGGTATCGAATAGGCCGACTACATGTAGACGTGGGTATCGAATAGGCCGCTACATTTAGTCGTGGGTATCGAATAGGCCGGCTACATTTAGTCGTGGGTATCGAATAGGCCGGCTACATGTAGTCGTGAGTATCGAATAGGTCGGCTACATTTAGTCGTGGGTATCGAATAGGCCGGCTACATGTAGTCGTGGGTATCGAATCGGCCGGCCCCATGTAGTCGTGGGTATCGAATAGGCCGGCTATATGTAGTCGTGGGTATCGAATAGGGCGGCTACATTTATTCGTGGGTATCTTAATAGGCCGGCTACATTTAGTCGTGGGTATCGAATAGGCCGCTACATTTAGTCGTGGATATCGAATAGGCCGGCTTCATTTAGTCGTGGGTATCGTATAGGCCGGCTACATTTAGTCGTGGATATCGAATAGGCCGGCTACATTTAGTCGTGGGTATCGAATTGGCCGGCTACATCTAGTCGGGGGTATCGAATAGGCCGGCTACATTTAGTCGTGGGTATCGAATAGGCCGGCTACATTTAGTCGTGAGTATCGAATAGGACGGCTTCATTTAGTCGTGGGTATCGAATTGGCCGGCTACATTTAGTCGTGGTTATAGAATAGGCCGGCTACATTTAGTCGGGGGTATCGAATAGGCCGACTACATTTAGTCGTGGGTATCGAATAGGTCGGCTACATTTAGTCGTGGGTATCGAATAGGCCGGCTACATTTAGTCGTGGGTATCGAAAAGGCCGGCTACATTTAGTCGTGGGTATCGAATAGGCCGGCTACATTTAGTCGTGGGTATCGAATAGGCCGGCTGCATTTAGTCGTGGGTATCGAATAGGCCGGCTTCATTTAGTCGTGGGTATCGAATTGGCCGGCTACATTTAGTCGTGGGTATCGAATAGGCCGGCTTCATTTAGTCGTGGGTATCGAATTGGCCGGCCACATTTAGTCGTGGTTATAAAATAGGCCGGCTACATTTAGTCGTGGGTATCGAATAGGCCGGCTACATTTAGTCGTGGGTATCGAATAGGCCAGCTACATCTAGTCGGGGGTATCGAATAGGTCGGCTACATTTAGTCGTGGGTATCGAATAGGCCGGCTACATATAGTCGTGGGTATCGAATAGGCCAGCTACATGTAGTCGTGGGTATCGAATAGGCCGACTACATGTAGACGTGGGTATCGAAAAGGCCGGCTACATTTAGTCGTGGGTATCGAATAGGCCGGCTACATTTAGTCGTGGGTATCGAATAGGCCGGCTACATTTAGTCGTGGGTATCAAATAGGCCGGCTACATTTAGTCGTGGGTATCGAATAGGCCGGCTACATTTAGTCGTGGGTATCGAATAGGCCGGCTACATTTAGTCGTGGGTATCGAATAGGCCGCTACATTTAGTGGTGGATATCGAATAGGCCGGCTTCATTTAGTCGTGGGTATCGTATAGGCCGGCTACATTTAGTCGTGGATATCGAATAGGCCGGCTACATTTAGTCATGGGTATCGAATTGGCCGGCTACATCTAGTCGGGGGTATCGAATAGGCCGGCTACATTTAGTCGTGGGTATCGAATAGGCCGGCTACATTTAGTCGTGAGTATCGAATAGGACGGCTTCATTTAGTCGTGGGTATCGAATTGGCCGGCTACATTTAGTCGTGGTTATAGAATAGGCCGGCTACATTTAGTCGGGGGTATCGAATAGGCCGACTACATTTAGTCGTGGGTATCGAATAGGTCGGCTACATTTAGTCGTGGTTATCGAATAGGCCGGCTACATATAGTCGTGGGTATCGAATAGGCCAGCTACATGTAGTCGTGGGTATCGAATAGGCCGACTACATGTAGACGTGGGTATCGAAAAGGCCGGCTACATTTATTCGTGGGTATCGAATAGGCCGGCTACATTTAGTCGTGGGTATCGAATAGGCCGGCTACATTTAGTCGTGGGTATCGAATAGGCCGGCTTCATTTAGTCGTGGGTATCGAATAGGCCGGCTACATTTAGTCGTGGGTATCGAATAGGCCAGCTACATCTAGTCGGGGGTATCGAATAGGTCTGCTGGATATAGTCGTGTGTATAGAATAGGCCGGCTTCATTTAGTCGTGGGTATCGAATAGGCCGGATACATTTAGTCATGGGTATCGAATAGGCCGGCTACAATTAGTATTGTGTATCGAATAGGCCGGCTATATGTAGTCGTGGGTATCGAATAGGCCGGCTACATTTAGTCGTGGGTATCGAATACGCCGGCTACATTTAGTCGTGGGTATCGAATAGGCCGGATACATTTAGTCGTGGATATCGAATAGGCCCGATACATTTAGTCGTGGGTATCGAATAGGCCGGCTACATTTAGTCGTGGGTATCGAATAGGCCGGCTACATTTAGTCGTGAGTATCGAATAGGACGGCTTCATTTAGTCGTGGGTATCGAATTGGCCGGCTACATTTAGTCGTGGTTATAGAATAGGCCGGCTACATTTAGTCGGGGGTATCGAATAGGCCGGCTACATTTAGTCGTGGGTATCGAATTGGCCGGCAACATTTAGTCGTGGTTATCGAATAGGCCGGCTACATGTAGTCGTGGGTATCGAATAGGCCGACTACATGTAGACGTGGGTATCGAATAGGCCGCTACATTTAGTCGTGGGTATCGAATAGGCCGGCTACATTTAGTCGTGGGTATCGAATAGGCCGGCTACATGTAGTCGTGAGTATCGAATAGGTCGGCTACATTTAGTCGTGGGTATCGAATAGGCCGGCTACATGTAGTCGTGGGTATCGAATCGGCCGGCCACATGTAGTCGTGGGTGTCGAATAGGCCGGCTATATGTAGTCGTGGGTATCGAATAGGGCGGCTACATTTATTCGTGGGTATCTTAATAGGCCGGCTACATTTAGTCGTGGGTATCGAATAGGCCGCTACATTTAGTCGTGGATATCGAATAGGCCGGCTTCATTTAGTCGTGGGTATCGTATAGGCCGGCTACATTTAGTCGTGGATATCGAATAGGCCGGCTACATTTAGTCGTGGGTATCGAATTGGCCGGCTACATCTAGACGGGGGTATCGAATAGGCCGGCTACATTTAGTCGTGGGTATCGAATAGGCCGGCTACATTTAGTCGTGAGTATCGAATAGGACGGCTTCATTTAGTCGTGGGTATCGAATTGGCCGGCTACATTTAGTCGTGGTTATAGAATAGGCCGGCTACATTTAGTCGGGGGTATCGAATAGGCCGACTACATTTAGTCGTGGGTATCGAATAGGTCGGCTACATTTAGTCGTGGGTATCGAATAGGCCGGCTACATATAGTCGTGGGTATCGAATAGGCCAGCTACATGTAGTCGTGGGTATCGAATAGGCCGGCTTCATTTAGTCGTGGGTATCGAATTGGCCGGCCACATTTAGTCGTGGTTATAGAATAGGCCGGCTACATTTAGTCGTGGGTATCGAATAGGCCGGCTACATTTAGTCGTGGGTATCGAATAGGCCAGCTACATCTAGTCGGGGGTATCGAATAGGTCGGCTACATTTAGTCGTGGGTATCGAATAGGCCGGCTACATATAGTCGTGGGTATCGAATAGGCCAGCTACATGTAGTCGTGGGTATCGAATAGGCCGACTACATGTAGACGTGGGTATCGAAAAGGCCGGCTACATTTAGTCGTGGTAATCGAATAGGCCGGCTACATTTAGTCGTGGGTATCGAATAGGCCGGCTACATTTAGTCGTGGGTATCGAATAGGCCGGATACATTTAGTCATGGGTATCGAATAGGCCGGCTACAATTAGTCTTGTGTATCGAATAGGCCGGCTATATGTAGTCGTGAGTATCGAATAGGCCGGCTACATTTAGTCGTGGGTATCGAATACCCCGGCTACATTTAGTCGTGGGTATCGAATAGGCCGGATACATTTAGTCGTGGATATCGAATAGGCCGGATACATTTAGTCGTGGGTATCGAATAGGCCGGCTACATTTAGTCGTGTGTATCGAATAGGCCGGCTACATTTAGTCGTGGGTATCGAATAGGCCGGCTACATTTAGTCGTGAGTATCGAATAGGCCGGCCACATTTAGTCGTGGGTATCGAATAGGCCGCCTTCATTTAGTCGTGGGTAACAAATAGGCCGGCTTCATTTAGTCGTGGGTATCGAATAGGCCGGCTACAATTAGTCCTGTTTATCGAATAGGCCGGCTACATTTAGTCGTGGGTATCGAATTTGCCGGCAACATTTAGTCGTGGGTATAGAATAGGCCTGCTACATTTAGTCGTGGGTATCGAATTGGCCGGCTACATTTAGTCGTGGGTATCGAATAGGCCGGCTACATTTAGTCGTGGGTATCGCATAGGCCGGCTACATTTAGTCGTGGGTATCGAATAGGCCGGCTACATTTATTTGTGGGTATCGAATAGGCCGGCTACATTTAGTCGTGGGTATCGAATAGGCCAGATACATCTAGTCGTGGGTATCGAATAAGCCGGCTACATTTAGTCGTGGGTATCGAATAGGCCGGCTACATTTAGTCGTGTGTATGGAATAGGCCGGCTACATTTTGTCGTGGGTATCGAATAGGCCGGCTACATTTAGTCGTGAGTATGGAATAGGCCGACTACATTTAGTCGTGGGTATCGAATAGGCCAGCTACATTTAGTCGTGAGTATCGAATAGGCCGGCTAAATTTAGTCGTGGGTATCGAATTGGCCGGCTACATCTAGTCGGGGGTATCGAATAGGCCGGCTATATTTAGTCGTGGGTATCGAATAGGCCCTCTATATTTAGTCGTGGGTATCGAATAGGCCGGATACATTTAGTCGTGGGTATCGAATAGGCCGGCTACATTTAGTCGTCGGTATCGAATAGGCCGACTTCATTTAGTCGTGGGTATCGAATAGGCCGGCTACATTTAGTCGTGGGTATCGAATAGGTCGGCTACATTTAGTCGTGGGTATAGTATAGGCCGGCTACATTTAGTCGTGGGTATCGAATAGGCCACCTACATTTAGTCGTGGGTATCGAATAGGCCGCCTTCATTTAGTCGTGGGTATCAAATAGGCCGGCTTCATTTAGTCGTGGGTATTGAATAGGCTGCTACATGTAGTCGTGGGTATCGAATAGGCCGGCTATATTTAGTCCTGTTTATCGAATAGGCCGGCTAAATTTAGTCGTGGGTATCGAATTGGCCGGCTACATCTAGTCGGGGGTATCGAATAGGCCGGCTATATTTAGTCGTGGGTATCGAATAGGCCCTCTATATTTAGTCGTGGGTATCGAATAGGCCGGATACATTTAGTCGTGGGTATCGAATAGGCCGGCTACATTTAGTCGTCGGTATCGAATAGGCCGACTTCATTTAGTCGTGGGTATCGAATAGGCCGGCTACATTTAGTCGTGGGTATCGAATAGGTCGGCTACATTTAGTCGTGGGTATAGTATAGGCGGCCTTCATTTAGTCGTGGGTAACTAATAGGCCGGCTTCATTTAGTCGTGGGTATCGAATAGGCTGCTACATGTAGTCGTGGGTATCGAATTGGCCGGCTACATTTAGTCGTGGGTATCGAATAGGCCGGCTACATTTAGTCGTGGGTATCGCATAGGCCGGCTACATTTAGTCGTGGGTATGGAATAGGCCGGCTACATTTTGTCGTGGGTATCGAATAGGCCGGCTACATTTAGTCGTGAGTATCGAATAGGCCGACTACATTTAGTCGTGGGTATCGAATAGGCCAGCTACATTTAGTCGTGAGTATCGAATGGGCCGGCTAAATTTAGTCGTGGGTATCGAATTGGCCGGCTACATCTAGTCGGGGGTATCGAATAGGCCGGCTATATTTAGTCGTGGGTAACGAATAGGCCGGCTATATTTAGTCGTGGGTATCGAATAGGCCGGATACATTTAGTCGTGGGTATCGAATAGGCCGGCTACATTTAGTCGTGGGTATCGAATAGGCCGGCTTCATTTAGTCGTGGGTATCGAATAGGCCGGCTACATTTAGTCGTTGGTATCGAATAGGTCGGCTACATTTACTCGTGGGTATAGTATAGGCCGGCTACATTTAGTCGTGGGTATCGAATAGGCCACCTACATTTAGTCGTGGGTATCGAATAGGCCGGCTATATTTAGTCGTGGGTATCGAATAGTCCGGCTACATTTAGTCGTGGGTATCGAATAGGCCGGCTACATTTAGTAGTGGGTATCGAATAGGCCGGCTACATTTAGTAGTGGGTATCGAATAGGCTGGCTACATTTAGTCGTGGGTATCGAATAGGCCTGCTACATTTAGACGTGGGTATCGAATTGGCCGGCTACATTTAGTCGTGGTTATAGAATAGGCCGGCTACATTTAGTCGTGGGTATCGACTAGGCCGGCTACATTTAGTCGTGGTATCGAATAGGCCGGCTACATATAGTCGTGGGTATCGAAAAGCCAGCTACATTTAGTCGTGGGTATCTAATAGGCTGACTACATTTATGCGTGGGTATCGAATAGGCCGGCTACATTTAGTCGTGGGTATCGAATAGGCCGGCTACATGTAGTCGTGGGTATCGAATAGGGCGACTACATGTAGACGTGGGTATCGAATAGGCCGCTACATTTAGTCGTGGGTATCGAATAGGCCGGCTACATTTAGTCGTGGGTATCGAATAGGCCGGATACATTTAGTCGTGGGTATCGATTAGGCCGGATACATTTAGTCGTGGATATCGAATAGGCCGGCTACATTTAGTCGTGGGTATCGAATAGGCCGGCTACATTTAGTCGTGGGTATAGAATAATCCGGCTACATTTAGTCGTGGGTATCGAATAGGCCGGCTACATGTAGTTGTGGGTATCGAATAGGCCGGCTACTTGTAGTCGTGGGTATCGAATAGGCCGGCTACATTTAGTCGTGGGTATCGAATAGGCCAGCTACATGTAGTCGTGGGTATCGAATAGGCCGGCTACATTTAGTCGTGGGTATCGATTAGGCCGGATACATTTAGTCGTGGGTATCGAATAGTCCGGCTACATTCAGTCGTGAGTATCGAATAGGCCTGCTACATTTAGTCGTGGGTATCGAATTGGCCGGCTACATTTAGTCGTGGTTATAGAATAGGCCGGCTACATTTAGTCGTGGGTATCGAATAGGCCGGCTACATTTAGTCGTGTGTATCGAAAAGCCAGCTACATTTAGTCGTGGGTATCTAATAGGCTGACTACATTTAGTCGTAGGTATCGAATAGGCCGGCTACATTTAGTCGTGGGTATCGAATAGGCCGGCTACATGTAGTCGTGGGTATCGAATATGCCGACTAGATGTAGACGCGGGTATCGAATAGGCCGCTACATTTTGTCGTGGGTGACGAATAGGCCGGCTACATTTAGTCGTGGGTATCGAATAGGCCGGCTACATGTAGTCGTGAGTATCGAATAGGTCGGCTACATTTAGTCGTGGGTATCGAATAGGCCGGCTACATGTAGTCGTGGGTATCGAATCGGCCGGCCACATGTAGTCGTGGGTATCGAATAGGCCGGCTATATGTAGTCGTGGGTATCGAATAGGGCGGCTATATTTATTCGTGGGTATCTTAATAGGCCGGCTACATTTAGTCGTGGGTATCGAATAGGCCGCTACATTTAGTCGTGGGTATCGAATAGGCCGGCTTCATTATGTCGTGGATATCGTATAGGCCGGCTACATTTAGTCGTGGATATCGAATATTCCGGCTACATTTAGTCGTGGGTATCGAATAGGCCGGCTACATTTAGTCGTGGGTATGGAATAGGCCGGCTACATTTTGTCGTGGGTATCGAATAGGCCGGCTACATTTAGTCGTGGATATCGAATAGGCCGACTACATTTAGTCGTGGGTATCGAATAGGCCGGCTACATTTAGTCGTGAGTATCGAATAGGCCGGCTACATTTAGTCGTGGGTCGAATTGGCCGGCTACATCTAGTCGGGGGTATCGAATAGGCCGGCTATATTTAGTCGTGGGTATCGAATAGGCCGGCTATATTTAGTCGTGGGTATCGAATAGGCCGGCTATATTTAGTCGTGGGTATCGAATAGGCCGGCTACATTTAGTCGTGAGTATCGAATAGGACGGCTTCATTTAGTCGTGGGTATCGAATTGGCCGGCTACATTTAGTCGTGGTTATAAAATAGGCCGGCTACATTTAGTCGTGGGTATCGAATAGGCCGACTACATTTAGTCTTGGGTATCGAGTAGGTCGGCTACATTTAGTCGTGGGTATCGAATAGGCCGGCTACATATAGTCGTGGGTATCGAATAGGCCAGCAACATGTAGTCGTGGGTATCGAATAGGCCGACTACATGTAGACGTGGGTATCGAAAAGGCCGGCTACATTTAGTCGTGGGTATCGAATAGGCCGGCTACATTTAGTCGTGGGTATCGAATAGGCCGGCTACATTTAGTCTTGGGTATGGAATAGGCCGGCTACATTTTGTCGTGGGTATCGAATAGGCTGGCTACATTTAGTCGTGGGTATCGAATAGGCCGACTACATTTAGTCGTGGGTATCGAATAGGCCGGCTACATTTAGTCGTGGGTATCGAATAGGCCGGCTACATTTAGTCGTGGGTATCGAATAGGCCGGCTTCATTTAGTCGTGGGTATCGAATTGGCCGGCTACATTTAGTCGTGGTTATAGAATAGGCCGGCTACATTTAGTCGTGGGTATCGAATAGGCCGGCTACATTTAGTCGTGGGTATCGAATAGGCCAGCTACATCTAGTCGGGGGTATCGAATAGGTCGGCTGGATATAGTCGTGTGTACAGAATAGGCCGGCTTCATTTAGTCGTGGGTAAAGAATAGGCCGGATACATTTAGTCATGGGTATCGAATAGGCCGGCTACAATTAGTCTTGTGTATCGAATAGGCCGGCTATATGTAGTTGTGGGTATCGAATAGGCCGGCTACATTTAGTCGTGGGTATCGAATACGCCGGCTACATTTAGTCGTGGGTATCGAATAGGCCGGCTACATTTAGTCGTGGGTATGGAATAGGCCGGCTACATTTAGTCGTGGGTATCGAATAGGCCAGATACATCTAGTCGTGGGTATCCAATAAGCCGGCTACATTTAGTCGTGGGTATCGAATAGTCCGTCTACATTTAGTCGTGGGTATGGAATAGGCCGGCTACATTTTGTCGTGGATATCGAATAGGCCGGCTACATTTAGTCGTGAGTATCGAATAGGCCGACTACATTTAGTCGTGGGTATCGAATATGCCAGCTACATTTAGTCGTCGGTATCGAATAGGCCGGCTTCATTTAGTCGTGGGTATCGAATAGGCCGGCTACATTTAGTCGTGGGTATCGAATAGGTCGGCTACATTTAGTCGTGGGTATAGTATAGGCCGGCTACATTTAGTCGTGGGTATCGAATAGGCCACCTACATTTAGTCGTGGGTATCGAATAGGCCGCCTTCATTTAGTCGTGGGTATCAAATAGGCCGGCTTCATTTAGTCGTGGGTATTGAATAGGCTGCTACATGTAGTCGTGGGTATCGAATAGGCCGGCTATATTTCGTCCTGTTTATCGAATAGGCCGGCTACATTTAGTCGTGGGTATCGAATAGGCCGGCTACATTTAGTTGTGGGTATCGAATAGGCCGGCTACATTTAGTCGTGGGTATCGAATAGGCCAGATACATCTAGTCGTGGGTATCGAATAAGCCGGCTACATTTAGTCGTGGGTATCGAATAGGCCGGCTACATTTAGTCGTGTGTATGGAATAGGCCGGCTACATTTTGTCGTGGGTATCGGATAGGCCGGCTACATTTAGTCGTGAGTATCGAATAGGCCGACTACATTTAGTCGTGGGTATCGAATAGGCCAGCTACATTTAGTCGTGAGTATCGAATAGGCCGGCTAAATTTAGTCGTGGGTATCGAATTGGCCGGCTACATCTAGTCGGGGGTATCGAATAGGCCGGCTATATTTAGTCGTGGGTATCGAATAGGCCGGCTATATTTAGTCGTGGGTATCGAATAGGCCGGATACATTTAGTCGTGGGTATCGAATAGGCCGGCTACATTTAGTCGTGGGTATCGAATAGGCCGGCTTCATTTAGTCGTGGGTATCGAATAGGCCGGCTACATTTAGTCGTGGGTATCGAATAGGTCGGCTACATTTACTCGTGAGTATAGTATAAGCCGGCTACATTTAGTCGTGGGTATCGAATAGGCCACCTACATTTAGTCGTGGGTATCGAATAGGCCGGCTATATTTAGTCGTGGGTATCGAATAGTCCGGCTACATTTAGTCGTGGGTATCGAATAGGCCGGCTACATTTAGTAGTGGGTATCGAATAGGCCGGCTACAATTAGTCCTGTTTATCGAATAGGCCGGCTACATTTAGTCGTGGGTATCGAATTTGCCGGCAACATTTAGTCGTGGGTATAGAATAGGCCTGCTACATTTAGTCGTGGGTATCGAATTGGCCGGCTACATTTAGTCGTGGGTATCGAATAGGCCGGCTACATTTAGTCGTGGGTATCGCATAGGCCGGCTACATTTAGTCGTGGGTATCGAATAGGCCGGCTACATTTATTTGTGGGTATCGAATAGGCCGGCTACATTTAGTCGTGGGTATCGAATAGGCCAGATACATCTAGTCGTGGGTATCGAATAAGCCGGCTACATTTAGTCGTGGGTATCGAATAGGCCGGCTACATTTAGTCGTGTGTATGGAATAGGCCGGCTACATTTTGTCGTGGGTATCGAATAGGCCGGCTACATTTAGTCGTGAGTATGGAATAGGCCGACTACATTTAGTCGTGGGTATCGAATAGGCCAGCTACATTTAGTCGTGAGTATCGAATAGGCCGGCTAAATTTAGTCGTGGGTATCGAATTGGCCGGCTACATCTAGTCGGGGGTATCGAATAGGCCGGCTATATTTAGTCGTGGGTATCGAATAGGCCCTCTATATTTAGTCGTGGGTATCGAATAGGCCGGATACATTTAGTCGTGGGTATCGAATAGGCCGGCTACATTTAGTCGTCGGTATCGAATAGGCCGACTTCATTTAGTCGTGGGTATCGAATAGGCCGGCTACATTTAGTCGTGGGTATCGAATAGGTCGGCTACATTTAGTCGTGGGTATAGTATAGGCCGGCTACATTTAGTCGTGGGTATCGAATAGGCCACCTACATTTAGTCGTGGGTATCGAATAGGCCGCCTTCATTTAGTCGTGGGTATCGTATAGGCCGGCTACATTTAGTCGTGGATATCGAATAGGCCGGCTACATTTAGTCGTGGGTATCGAATTGGCCGGCTACATCTAGTCGGGGGTATCGAATTGGCCGGCCACATTTAGTCGTGGTTATAGAATAGGCCGGCTACATTTAGTCGTGGGTATCGAATAGGCCGGCTACATTTAGTCGTGGGTATCGAATAGGCCAGCTACATCTAGTCGGGGGTATCGAATAGGTCGGCTACATTTAGTCGTGGGTATCGAATAGGCCGGCTACATGTAGTCGTGGGTATCGAATAGGCCGGCTTCATTTAGTCGTGGGTATCGAATTGGCCGGCCACATTTAGTCGTGGTTATAGAATAGGCCGGCTACATTTAGTCGTGGGTATCGAATAGGCCGGCTACATTTAGTCGTGGGTATCGAATAGGCCAGCTACATCTAGTCGGGGGTATCGAATAGGTCGGCTACATTTAGTCGTGGGTATCGAATAGGCCGGCTACATATAGTCGTGGGTATCGAATAGGCCAGCTACATGTAGTCGTGGGTATCGAATAGGCCGACTACATGTAGACGTGTGTATCGAAAAGGCCGGCTACATTTAGTCGTGGTAATCGAATAGGCCGGCTACATTTAGTCGTGGGTATCGAATAGGCCGGCTACATTTAGTCGTGGGTATCGAATAGGCCGGATACATTTAGTCATGGGTATCGAATAGGCCGGCTACAATTAGTCTTGTGTATCGAATAGGTCGGCTACATTTAGTCGTGGGTATCGAATAGGCCGGCTACATGTAGTCGTGGGTATCGAATCGGCCGGCCACATGTAGTCGTGGGTATCGAATAGGCCGGCTATATGTAGTCGTGGGTATCGAATAGGGCGGCTATATTTATTCGTGGGTATCTTAATAGGCCGGCTACATTTAGTCGTGGGTATCGAATAGGCCGCTACATTTAGTCGTGGGTATCGAATAGGCCGGCTTCATTTTGTCGTGGATATCGTATAGGCCGGCTACATTTAGTCGTGGATATCGAATATTCCGGCTACATTTAGTCGTGGGTATCGAATAGGCCGGCTACATTTAGTCGTGGGTATGGAATAGGCCGGCTACATTTTGTCGTGGGTATCGAATAGGCCGGCTACATTTAGTCGTGGATATCGAATAGGCCGACTACATTTAGTCGTGGGTATCGAATAGGCCGGCTACATTTAGTCGTGAGTATCGAATAGGCCGGCTACATTTAGTCGTGGGTCGAATTGGCCGGCTACATCTAGTCGGGGGTATCGAATAGGCCGGCTATATTTAGTCGTGGGTATCGAATAGGCCGGCTATATTTAGTCGTGGGTATCGAATAGGCCGGCTATATTTAGTCGTGGGTATCGAATAGGCCGGCTACATTTAGTCGTGAGTATCGAATATTACGGCTTCATTTAGTCGTGGGTATCGAATTGGCCGGCTACATTTAGTCGTGGTTATAAAATAGGCCGGCTACATTTAGTCGTGGGTATCGAATAGGCCGACTACATTTAGTCTTGGGTATCGAGTAGGTCGGCTACATTTAGTCGTGGGTATCGAATAGGCCGGCTACATATAGTCGTGGGTATCGAATAGGCCAGCAACATGTAGTCGTGGGTATCGAATAGGCCGACTACATGTAGACGTGGGTATCGAAAAGGCCGGCTACATTTAGTCGTGGGTATCGAATAGGCCGGCTACATTTAGTCGTGGGTATCGAATAGGCCGGCTACATTTAGTCTTGGGTATGGAATAGGCCGGCTACATTTTGTCGTGGGTATCGAATAGGCTGGCTACATTTAGTCGTGGGTATCGAATAGGCCGACTACATTTAGTCGTGGGTATCGAATAGGCCGGCTACATTTAGTCGTGGGTATCGAATAGGCCGGCTACATTTAGTCGTGGGTATCGAATAGGCCGGCTTCATTTAGTCGTGGGTATCGAATTGGCCGGCTACATTTAGTCGTGGTTATAGAATAGGCCGGCTACATTTAGTCGTGGGTATCGAATAGGCCGGCTACATTTAGTCGTGGGTATCGAATAGGCCAGCTACATCTAGTCGGGGGTATCGAATAGGTCGGCTGGATATAGTCGTGTGTACAGAATAGGCCGGCTTCATTTAGTCGTGGGTAAAGAATAGGCCGGATACATTTAGTCATGGGTATCGAATAGGCCGGCTACAATTAGTCTTGTGTATCGAATAGGCCGGCTATATGTAGTTGTGGGTATCGAATAGGCCGGCTACATTTAGTCGTGGGTATCGAATACGCCGGCTACATTTAGTCGTGGGTATCGAATAGGCCGGCTACATTTAGTCGTGGGTATGGAATAGGCCGGCTACATTTAGTCGTGGGTATCGAATAGGCCAGATACATCTAGTCGTGGGTATCCAATAAGCCGGCTACATTTAGTCGTGGGTATCGAATAGTCCGTCTACATTTAGTCGTGGGTATGGAATAGGCCGGCTACATTTTGTCGTGGATATCGAATAGGCCGGCTACATTTAGTCGTGAGTATCGAATAGGCCGACTACATTTAGTCGTGGGTATCGAATATGCCAGCTACATTTAGTCGTCGGTATCGAATAGGCCGGCTTCATTTAGTCGTGGGTATCGAATAGGCCGGCTACATTTAGTCGTGGGTATCGAATAGGTCGGCTACATTTAGTCGTGGGTATAGTATAGGCCGGCTACATTTAGTCGTGGGTATCGAATAGGCCACCTACATTTAGTCGTGGGTATCGAATAGGTTGCCTTCATTTAGTCGTGGGTATCAAATAGGCCGGCTTCATTTAGTCGTGGGTATTGAATAGGCTGCTACATGTAGTCGTGGGTATCGAATAGGCCGGCTATATTTCGTCCTGTTTATCGAATAGGCCGGCTACATTTAGTCGTGGGTATCGAATAGGCCGGCTACATTTAGTTGTGGGTATCGAATAGGCCGGCTACATTTAGTCGTGGGTATCGAATAGGCCAGATACATCTAGTCGTGGGTATCGAATAAGCCGGCTACATTTAGTCGTGGGTATCGAATAGGCCGGCTACATTTAGTCGTGGGTATGGAATAGGCCGGCTACATTTTGTCGTGGGTATCGGATAGGCCGGCTACATTTAGTCGTGAGTATCGAATAGGCCGACTACATTTAGTCGTGGGTATCGAATAGGCCAGCTACATTTAGTCGTGAGTATCGAATAGGCCGGCTAAATTTAGTCGTGGGTATCGAATTGGCCGGCTACATCTAGTCGGGGGTATCGAATAGGCCGGCTATATTTAGTCGTGGGTATCGAATAGGCCGGCTATATTTAGTCGTGGGTATCGAATAGGCCGGATACATTTAGTCGTGGGTATCGAATAGGCCGGCTACATTTAGTCGTGGGTATCGAATAGGCCGGCTTCATTTAGTCGTGGGTATCGAATAGGCCGGCTACATTTAGTCGTGGGTATCGAATAGGTCGGCTACATTTACTCGTGAGTATAGTATAAGCCGGCTACATTTAGTCGTGGGTATCGAATAGGCCACCTACATTTAGTCGTGGGTATCGAATAGGCCGGCTATATTTAGTCGTGGGTATCGAATAGTCCGGCTACATTTAGTCGTGGGTATCGAATAGGCCGGCTACATTTAGTAGTGGGTATCGAATAGGCCGGCTACAATTAGTCCTGTTTATCGAATAGGCCGGCTACATTTAGTCGTGGGTATCGAATTTGCCGGCAACATTTAGTCGTGGGTATAGAATAGGCCTGCTACATTTAGTCGTGGGTATCGAATTGGCCGGCTACATTTAGTCGTGGGTATCGAATAGGCCGGCTACATTTAGTCGTGGGTATCGCATAGGCCGGCTACATTTAGTCGTGGGTATCGAATAGGCCGGCTACATTTATTTGTGGGTATCGAATAGGCCGGCTACATTTAGTCGTGGGTATCGAATAGGCCAGATACATCTAGTCGTGGGTATCGAATAAGCCGGCTACATTTAGTCGTGGGTATCGAATAGGCCGGCTACATTTAGTCGTGTGTATGGAATAGGCCGGCTACATTTTGTCGTGGGTATCGAATAGGCCGGCTACATTTAGTTGTGAGTATGGAATAGGCCGACTACATTTAGTCGTGGGTATCGAATAGGCCAGCTACATTTAGTCGTGAGTATCGAATAGGCCGGCTAAATTTAGTCGTGGGTATCGAATTGGCCGGCTACATCTAGTCGGGGGTATCGAATAGGCCGGCTATATTTAGTCGTGGGTATCGAATAGGCCCTCTATATTTAGTCGTGGGTATCGAATAGGCCGGATACATTTAGTCGTGGGTATCGAATAGGCCGGCTACATTTAGTCGTCGGTATCGAATAGGCCGACTTCATTTAGTCGTGGGTATCGAATAGGCCGGCTACATTTAGTCGTGGGTATCGAATAGGTCGGCTACATTTAGTCGTGGGTATAGTATAGGCCGGCTACATTTAGTCGTGGGTATCGAATAGGCCACCTACATTTAGTCGTGGGTATCGAATAGGCCGCCTTCATTTAGTCGTGGGTATCGTATAGGCCGGCTACATTTAGTCGTGGATATCGAATAGGCCGGCTACATTTAGTCGTGGGTATCGAATTGGCCGGCTACATCTAGTCGGGGGTATCGAATTGGCCGGCCACATTTAGTCGTGGTTATAGAATAGGCCGGCTACATTTAGTCGTGGGTATCGAATAGGCCGGCTACATTTAGTCGTGGGTATCGAATAGGCCAGCTACATCTAGTCGGGGGTATCGAATAGGTCGGCTACATTTAGTCGTGGGTATCGAATAGGCCGGCTACATGTAGTCGTGGGTATCGAATAGGCCGGCTTCATTTAGTCGTGGGTATCGAATTGGCCGGCCACATTTAGTCGTGGTTATAGAATAGGCCGGCTACATTTAGTCGTGGGTATCGAATAGGCCGGCTACATTTAGTCGTGGGTATCGAATAGGCCAGCTACATCTAGTCGGGGGTATCGAATAGGTCGGCTACATTTAGTCGTGGGTATCGAATAGGCCGGCTACATATAGTCGTGGGTATCGAATAGGCCAGCTACATGTAGTCGTGGGTATCGAATAGGCCGACTACATGTAGACGTGGGTATCGAAAAGGCCGGCTACATTTAGTCGTGGTAATCGAATAGGCCGGCTACATTTAGTCGTGGGTATCGAATAGGCCGGCTACATTTAGTCGTGGGTATCGAATAGGCCGGATACATTTAGTCATGGGTATCGAATAGGCCGGCTACAATTAGTCTTGTGTATCGAATAGGCCGGCTATATGTAGTCGTGAGTATCGAATAGGCCGGCTACATTTAGTCGTGGGTATCGAATACCCCGGCTACATTTAGTCGTGGGTATCGAATAGGCCGGATACATTTAGTCGTGGATATCGAATAGGCCGGATACATTTAGTCGTGGGTATCGAATAGGCCGGCTACATTTAGTCGTGTGTATCGAATAGGCCGGCTACATTTAGTCGTGGGTATCGAATAGGCCGGCTACATTTAGTCGTGAGTATCGAATAGGCCGGCCACATTTAGTCGTGGGTATCGAATAGGCCGCCTTCATTTAGTCGTGGGTAACAAATAGGCCGGCTTCATTTAGTCGTGGGTATCGAATAGGCCGGCTACAATTAGTCCTGTTTATCGAATAGGCCGGCTACATTTAGTCGTGGGTATCGAATTTGCCGGCAACATTTAGTCGTGGGTATAGAATAGGCCTGCTACATTTAGTCGTGGGTATCGAATTGGCCGGCTACATTTAGTCGTGGGTATCGAATAGGCCGGCTACATTTAGTCGTGGGTATCGCATAGGCCGGCTACATTTAGTCGTGGGTATCGAATAGGCCGGCTACATTTATTTGTGGGTATCGAATAGGCCGGCTACATTTAGTCGTGGGTATCGAATAGGCCAGATACATCTAGTCGTGGGTATCGAATAAGCCGGCTACATTTAGTCGTGGGTATCGAATAGGCCGGCTATATTTAGTCGTGTGTATGGAATAGGCCGGCTACATTTTGTCGTGGGTATCGAATAGGCCGGCTACATTTAGTCGTGAGTATGGAATAGGCCGACTACATTTAGTCGTGGGTATCGAATAGGCCAGCTACATTTAGTCGTGAGTATCGAATAGGCCGGCTAAATTTAGTCGTGGGTATCGAATTGGCCGGCTACATCTAGTCGGGGGTATCGAATAGGCCGGCTATATTTAGTCGTGGTATCGAATAGGCCCTCTATATTTAGTCGTGGGTATCGAATAGGCCGGCTATATTTAGTCGTGGGTATCGAATAGGCCGCCTTCATTTAGTCGTGGGTAACAAATAGGCCGGCTTCATTTAGTCGTGGGTATCGAATAGGCCGGCTACAATTAGTCCTGTTTATCGAATAGGCCGGCTACATTTAGTCGTGGGTATCGAATTTGCCGGCAACATTTAGTCGTGGGTATAGAATAGGCCTGCTACATTTAGTCGTGGGTATCGAATTGGCCGGCTACATTTAGTCGTGGGTATCGAATAGGCCGGCTACATTTAGTCGTGGGTATCGCATAGGCCGGCTACATTTAGTCGTGGGTATCGAATAGGCCGGCTACATTTATTTGTGGGTATCGAATAGGCCGGCTACATTTAGTCGTGGGTATCGAATAGGCCAGATACATCTAGTCGTGGGTATCGAATAAGCCGGCTACATTTAGTCGTGGGTATCGAATAGGCCGGCTACATTTAGTCGTGTGTATGGAATAGGCCGGCTACATTTTGTCGTGGGTATCGAATAGGCCGGCTACATTTAGTCGTGAGTATGGAATAGGCCGACTACATTTAGTCGTGGGTATCGAATAGGCCAGCTACATTTAGTCGTGAGTATCGAATAGGCCGGCTAAATTTAGTCGTGGGTATCGAATTGGCCGGCTACATCTAGTCGGGGGTATCGAATAGGCCGGCTATATTTAGTCGTGGGTATCGAATAGGCCCTCTATATTTAGTCGTGGGTATCGAATAGGCCGGATACATTTAGTCGTGGGTATCGAATAGGCCGGCTACATTTAGTCGTCGGTATCGAATAGGCCGACTTCATTTAGTCGTGGGTATCGAATAGGCCGGCTACATTTAGTCGTGGGTATCGAATAGGTCGGCTACATTTAGTCGTGGGTATAGTATAGGCCGGCTACATTTAGTCGTGGGTATCGAATAGGCCACCTACATTTAGTCGTGGGTATCGAATAGGCCGCCTTCATTTAGTCGTGGGTATCAAATAGGCCGGCTTCATTTAGTCGTGGGTATTGAATAGGCTGCTACATGTAGTCGTGGGTATCGAATAGGCCGGCTATATTTAGTCCTGTTTATCGAATAGGCCGGCTAAATTTAGTCGTGGGTATCGAATTGGCCGGCTACATCTAGTCGGGGGTATCGAATAGGCCGGCTATATTTAGTCGTGGGTATCGAATAGGCCCTCTATATTTAGTCGTGGGTATCGAATAGGCCGGATACATTTAGTCGTGGGTATCGAATAGGCCGGCTACATTTAGTCGTCGGTATCGAATAGGCCGACTTCATTTAGTCGTGGGTATCGAATAGGTCGGCTACATTTAGTCGTGGGTATAGTATAGGCGGCCTTCATTTAGTCGTGGGTAACTAATAGGCCGGCTTCATTTAGTCGTGGGTATCGAATAGGCTGCTACATGTAGTCGTGGGTATCGAATTGGCCGGCTACATTTAGTCGTGGGTATCGAATAGGCCGGCTACATTTAGTAGTGGGTATCGCATAGGCCGGCTACATTTAGTCGTGGGTATGGAATAGGCCGGCTACATTTTGTCGTGGGTATCGAATAGGCCGGCTACATTTAGTCGTGAGTATCGAATAGGCCGACTACATTTAGTCGTGGGTATCGAATAGGCCAGCTACATTTAGTCGTGAGTATCGAATGGTCCGGCTAAATTTAGTCGTGGGTATCGAATTGGCCGGCTACATCTAGTCGGGGGTATCGAATAGGCCGGCTATATTTAGTCGTGGGTAACGAATAGGCCGGCTATATTTAGTCGTGGGTATCGAATAGGCCGGATACATTTAGTCGTGGGTATCGAATAGGCCGGCTACATTTAGTCGTGGGTATCGAATAGGCCGGCTTCATTTAGTCGTGGGTATCGAATAGGCCGGCTACATTTAGTCGTGGGTATCGAATAGGTCGGCTACATTTACTCGTGGGTATAGTATAGGCCGGCTACATTTAGTCGTGGGTATCGAATAGGCCACCTACATTTAGTCGTGGGTATCGAATAGGCCGGCTATATTTAGACGTGGGTATCGAATAGTCCGGCTACATTTAGTCGTGGGTATCGAATAGGCCGGCTACATTTAGTAGTGGGTATCGAATAGGCCGGCTACATTTAGTAGTGGGTATCGAATAGGCTGGCTACATTTAGTCGTGGGTATCGAATAGGCCTGCTACATTTAGACGTGGGTATCGAATTGGCCGGCTACATTTAGTCGTGGTTATAGAATAGGCCGGCTACATTTAGTCGTGGGTATCGAATAGGCCGGCTACATTTAGTCGTGGTATCGAATAGGCCGGCTACATATAGTCGTGGGTATCGAAAAGCCAGCTACATTTAGTCGTGGGTATCTAATAGGCTGACTACATTTATGCGTGGGTATCGAATAGGCCGGCTACATTTAGTCGTGGGTATCGAATAGGCCGGCTACATGTAGTCGTGGGTATCGAATAGGGCGACTACATGTAGACGTGGGTATCGAATAGGCCGCTACATTTAGTCGTGGGTATCGAATAGGCCGGCTACATTTAGTCGTGGGTATCGAATAGGCCGGATACATTTAGTCGTGGGTATCGATTAGGCCGGATACATTTAGTCGTGGATATCGAATAGGCCGGCTACATTTAGTCGTGGGTATCGAATAGGCCGGCTACATTTAGTCGTGGGTATAGAATATTCCGGCTACATTTAGTCGTGGGTATCGAATAGGCCGGCTACATGTAGTTGTGGGTATCGAATAGGCCGGCTACTTGTAGTCGTGGGTATCGAATAGGCCGGCTACATTTAGTCGTGGGTATCGAATAGGCCAGCTACATGTAGTCGTGGGTATCGAATAGGCCGGCTACATTTAGTCGTGGGTATCGATTAGGCCGGATACTTTTAGTCGTTTGTATCGAATAGTCCGGCTACATTCAGTCGTGAGTATCGAATAGGCCTGCTACATTTAGTCGTGGGTATCGAATTGGCCGGCTACATTTAGTCGTGGTTATAGAATAGGCCGGCTACATTTAGTCGTGGGTATCGAATAGGCCGGCTACATTTAGTCGTGTGTATCGAAAAGCCAGCTACATTTAGTCGTGGGTATCTAATAGGCTGACTACATTTAGTCGTAGGTATCGAATAGGCCGGCTACATTTAGTCGTGGGTATCGAATAGGCCGGCTACATGTAGTCGTGGGTATCGAATATGCCGACTAGATGTAGACGCGGGTATCGAATAGGCCGCTACATTTTGTCGTGGGTATCGAATAGGCCGGCTACATTTAGTCGTGGGTATCGAATAGGCCGGCTACATGTAGTCGTGAGTATCGAATAGGTCGGCTACATTTAGTCGTGGGTATCGAATAGGCCGGCTACATGTAGTCGTGGGTATCGAATCGGCCGGCCACATGTAGTCGTGGGTATCGAATAGGCCGGCTATATGTAGTCGTGGGTATCGAATAGGGCAGCTATATTTATTCGTGGGTATCTTAATAGGCCGGCTACATTTAGTCGTGGGTATCGAATAGGCCGCTACATTTAGTCGTGGGTATCGAATAGGCCGGCTTCATTTAGTCGTGGATATCGTATAGGCCGGCTACATTTAGTCGTGGATATCGAATATTCCGGCTACATTTAGTCGTGGGTATCGAATAGGCCGGCTACATTTAGTCGTGGGTATGGAATAGGCCGGCTACATTTTGTCGTGGGTATCGAATAGGCCGGCTACATTTAGTCGTGGATATCGAATAGGCCGACTACATTTAGTCGTGGGTATCGAATAGGCCGGCTACATTTAGTCGTGAGTATCGAATAGGCCGGCTACATTTAGTCGTGGGTCGAATTGGCCGGCTACATCTAGTCGGGGGTATCGAATAGGCCGGCTATATTTAGTCGTGGGTATCGAATAGGCCGGCTATATTTAGTCGTGGGTATCGAATAGGCCGGCTATATTTAGTCGTGGGTATCGAATAGGCCGGCTACATTTAGTCGTGAGTATCGAATAGGACGGCTTCATTTAGTCGTGGGTATCGAATTGGCCGGCTACATTTAGTCGTGGTTATAAAATAGGCCGGCTACATTTAGTCGTGGGTATCGAATAGGCCGACTACATTTAGTCTTGGGTATCGAGTAGGTCGGCTACATTTAGTCGTGGGTATCGAATAGGCCGGCTACATATAGTCGTGGGTATCGAATAGGCCAGCAACATGTAGTCGTGGGTATCGAATAGGCCGACTACATGTAGACGTGGGTATCGAAAAGGCCGGCTACATTTAGTCGTGGGTATCGAATAGGCCGGCTACATTTAGTCGTGGGTATCGAATAGGCCGGCTACATTTAGTCTTGGGTATGGAATAGGCCGGCTACATTTTGTCGTGGGTATCGAATAGGCTGGCTACATTTAGTCGTGGGTATCGAATAGGCCGACTACATTTAGTCGTGGTTATCGAATAGGCCGGCTACATTTAGTCGTGGGTATCGAATAGGCCGGCTACATTTAGTCGTGGGTATCGAATAGGCCGGCTTCATTTAGTCGTGGGTATCGAATTGGCCGGCTACATTTAGTCGTGGTTATAGAATAGGCCGGCTACATTTAGTCGTGGGTATCGAATAGGCCGGCTACATTTAGTCGTGGGTATCGAATAGGCCAGCTACATCTAGTCGGGGGTATCGAATAGGTCGGCTGGATATAGTCGTGTGTACAGAATAGGCCGGCTTCATTTAGTCGTGGGTAAAGAATAGGCCGGATACATTTAGTCATGGGTATCGAATAGGCCGGCTACAATTAGTCTTGTGTATCGAATAGGCCGGCTATATGTAGTTGTGGGTATCGAATAGGCCGGCTACATTTAGTCGTGGGTATCGAATACGCCGGCTACATTTAGTCGTGGGTATCGAATAGGCCGGCTACATTTAGTCGTGGGTATGGAATAGGCCGGCTACATTTAGTCGTGGGTATCGAATAGGCCAGATACATCTAGTCGTGGGTATCCAATAAGCCGGCTACATTTAGTCGTGGGTATCGAATAGTCCGTCTACATTTAGTCGTGGGTATGGAATAGGCCGGCTACATTTTGTCGTGGATATCGAATAGGCCGGCTACATTTAGTCGTGAGTATCGAATAGGCCGACTACATTTAGTCGTGGGTATCGAATATGCCAGCTACATTTAGTCGTCGGTATCGAATAGGCCGGCTTCATTTAGTCGTGGGTATCGAATAGGCCGGCTACATTTAGTCGTGGGTATCGAATAGGTCGGCTACATTTAGTCGTGGGTATAGTATAGGCCGGCTACATTTAGTCGTGGGTATCGAATAGGCCACCTACATTTAGTCGAGGGTATCGAATAGGCCGCCTTCATTTAGTCGTGGGTATCAAATAGGCCGGCTTCATTTAGTCGTGGGTATTGAATAGGCTGCTACATGTAGTCGTGGGTATCGAATAGGCCGGCTATATTTCGTCCTGTTTATCGAATAGGCCGGCTACATTTAGTCGTGGGTATCGAATAGGCCGGCTACATTTAGTTGTGGGTATCGAATAGGCCGGCTACATTTAGTCGTGGGTATCGAATAGGCCAGATACATCTAGTCGTGGGTATCGAATAAGCCGGCTACATTTAGTCGTGGGTATCGAATAGGCCGGCTACATTTAGTCGTGGGTATGGAATAGGCCGGCTACATTTTGTCGTGGGTATCGGATAGGCCGGCTACATTTAGTCGTGAGTATCGAATAGGCCGACTACATTTAGTCGTGGGTATCGAATAGGCCAGCTACATTTAGTCGTGAGTATCGAATAGGCCGGCTAAATTTAGTCGTGGGTATCGAATTGGCCGGCTACATCTAGTCGGGGGTATCGAATAGGCCGGCTATATTTAGTCGTGGGTATCGAATAGGCCGGCTATATTTAGTCGTGGGTATCGAATAGGCCGGATACATTTAGTCGTGGGTATCGAATAGGCCGGCTACATTTAGTCGTGGGTATCGAATAGGCCGGCTTCATTTAGTCGTGGGTATCGAATAGGCCGGCTACATTTAGTCGTGGGTATCGAATAGGTCGGCTACATTTACTCGTGAGTATAGTATAAGCCGGCTACATTTAGTCGTGGGTATCGAATAGGCCACCTACATTTAGTCGTGGGTATCGAATAGGCCGGCTATATTTAGTCGTGGGTATCGAATAGTCCGGCTACATTTAGTCGTGGGT
The DNA here is from genome assembly GCA_036971475.1 of Prosapia bicincta. Taxonomy (NCBI): domain Eukaryota; kingdom Metazoa; phylum Arthropoda; class Insecta; order Hemiptera; family Cercopidae; genus Prosapia; species Prosapia bicincta. Next base: position 25,085,145 of record JBAIZL010000002.1, read on the forward strand.
ATCGAATAGGCCGGCTACATTTAGTAGTGGGTATCGAATAGGCCGGCTACATTTAGTAGTGGGTATCGAATAGGCTGGCTACATTTAGTCGTGGGTATCGAATAGGCCTGCTACATTTAGACGTGGGTATCGAATTGGCCGGCTACATTTAGTCGTGGTTATAGAATAGGCCGGCTACATTTAGTCGTGGGTATCGAATAGGACGGCTACATTTAGTCGTGGTATCGAATAGGCCGGCTACATATAGTCGTGGGTATCGAAAAGCCAGCTACATTTAGTCGTGGGTATCTAATAGGCTGACTACATTTATGCGTGGGTATCGAATAGGCCGGCTACATTTAGTCGTGGGTATCGAATAGGCCGGCTACATGTAGTCGTGGGTATCGAATAGGCCGACTACATGTAGACGTGGGTATCGAATAGGCCGCTACATTTAGTCGTGGGTATCGAATAGGTCGGCTACATTTAGTCGTGGGTATCGAATAGGCCGGCTACATTTAGTCGTGGGTATCGATTAGGCCGGATACATTTAGTCGTGGATATCGAATAGGCCGGCTACATTTAGTCGTGGGTATCGAATAGGCCGGCTACATTTAGTCGTGGGTATAGAATAATCCGGCTACATTTAGTCGTGGGTATCGAATAGGCCGGCTACATGTAGTTGTGGGTATCGAATAGGCCGGCTACTTGTAGTCGTGGGTATCGAATAGGCCGGCTACATTTAGTCGTGGGTATCTAATAGGCTGACTACATTTATGCGTGGGTATCGAATAGGCCGGATACATTTAGTCGTGGATATCGAATAGGCCGGCTACATTTAGTCGTGGATATCGAATATTCCGGCTACATTTAGTCGTGGGTATCGAATAGGCCGGCTACATTTAGTCGTGGGTATGGAATAGGCCGGCTACATTTTGTCGTGGGTATCGAATAGGCCGGCTACATTTAGTCGTGGATATCGAATAGGCCGACTACATTTAGTCGTGGGTATCGAATAGGCCGGCTACATTTAGTCGTGAGTATCGAATAGGCCGGCTACATTTAGTCGTGGGTCGAATTGGCCGGCTACATCTAGTCGGGGGTATCGAATAGGCCGGCTATATTTAGTCGTGGGTATCGAATAGGCCGGCTATATTTAGTCGTGGGTATCGAATAGGCCGGCTATATTTAGTCGTGGGTATCGAATAGGCCGGCTACATTTAGTCGTGAGTATCGAATAGGACGGCTTCATTTAGTCGTGGGTATCGAATTGGCCGGCTACATTTAGTCGTGGTTATAAAATAGGCCGGCTACATTTAGTCGTGGGTATCGAATAGGCCGACTACATTTAGTCTTGGGTATCGAGTAGGTCGGCTACATTTAGTCCTGGGTATCAAATAGGCCGGCTACATATAGTCGTGGGTATCGAATAGGCCAGCAACATGTAGTCGTGGGTATCGAATAGGCCGACTACATGTAGACGTGGGTATCGAAAAGGCCGGCTACATTTAGTCGTGGGTATCGAATAGGCCGGCTACATTTAGTCGTGGGTATCGAATAGGCCGGCTACATTTAGTCTTGGGTATGGAATAGGCCGGCTACATTTTGTCGTGGGTATCGAATAGGCTGGCTACATTTAGTCGTGGGTATCGAATAGGCCGACTACATTTAGTCGTGGGTATCGAATAGGCCGGCTACATTTAGTCGTGGGTATCGAATAGGCCGGCTACATTTAGTCGTGGGTATCGAATAGGCCGGCTTCATTTAGTCGTGGGTATCGAATTGGCCGGCTACATTTAGTCGTGGTTATAGAATAGGCCGGCTACATTTAGTCGTGGGTATCGAATAGGCAGGCTACATTTAGTCGTGGGTATCGAATAGGCCAGCTACATCTAGTCGGGGGTGTCGAATAGGTCGGCTGGATATAGTCGTGTGTACAGAATAGGCCGGCTTCATTTAGTCGTGGGTAAAGAATAGGCCGGATACATTTAGTCATGGGTATCGAATAGGCCGGCTACAATTAGTCTTGTGTATCGAATAGGCCGGCTATATGTAGTTGTGGGTATCGAATAGGCCGGCTACATTTAGTCATGGGTATCGAATACGCCGGCTACATTTAGTCGTGGGTATCGAATAGGCCGGCTACATTTAGTCGTGGGTATGGAATAGGCCGGCTACATTTAGTCGTGGGTATCGAATAGGCCAGATACATCTAGTCGTGGGTATCCAATAAGCCGGCTACATTTAGTCGTGGGTATCGAATAGTCCGTCTACATTTAGTCGTGGGTATGGAATAGGCCGGCTACATTTTGTCGTGGATATCGAATAGGCCGGCTACATTTAGTCGTGAGTATCGAATAGGCCGACTACATTTAGTCGTGGGTATCGAATATGCCAGCTACATTTAGTCGTCGGTATCGAATAGGCCGGCTTCATTTAGTCGTGGGTATCGAATAGGCCGGCTACATTTAGTCGTGGGTATCGAATAGGTCGGCTACATTTAGTCGTGGGTATAGTATAGGCCGGCTACATTTAGTCGTGGGTATCGAATAGGCCACCTACATTTAGTCGTGGGTATCGAATAGGCCGCCTTCATTTAGTCGTGGGTATCAAATAGGCCGGCTTCATTTAGTCGTGGGTATTGAATAGGCTGCTACATGTAGTCGTGGGTATCGAATAGGCCGGCTATATTTCGTCCTGTTTATCGAATAGGCCGGCTACATTTAGTCGTGGGTATCGAATAGGCCGGCTACATTTAGTTGTGGGTATCGAATAGGCCGGCTACATTTAGTCGTGGGTATCGAATAGGCCAGATACATCTAGTCGTGGGTATCGAATAAGCCGGCTACATTTAGTCGTGGGTATCGAATAGGCCGGCTACATTTAGTCGTGGGTATGGAATAGGCCGGCTACATTTTGTCGTGTGTATCGGATAGGCCGGCTACATTTAGTCGTGAGTATCGAATAGGCCGACTACATTTAGTCGTGGGTATCGAATAGGCCAGCTACATTTAGTCGTGAGTATCGAATAGGCCGGCTAAATTTAGTCGTGGGTATCGAATTGGCCGGCTACATCTAGTCGGGGGTATCGAATAGGCCGGCTATATTTAGTCGTGGGTATCGAATAGGCCGGCTATATTTAGTCGTGGGTATCGAATAGGCCGGATACATTTAGTCGTGGGTATCGAATAGGCCGGCTACATTTAGTCGTGGGTATCGAATAGGCCGGCTTCATTTAGTCGTGGGTATCGAATAGGCCGGCTACATTTAGTCGTGGGTATCGAATAGGTCGGCTACATTTACTCGTGAGTATAGTATAAGCCGGCTACATTTAGTCGTGGGTATCGAATAGGCCACCTACATTTAGTCGTGGGTATCGAATAGGCCGGCTATATTTAGTCGTGGGTATCGAATAGTCCGGCTACATTTAGTCGTGGGTATCGAATAGGCCGGCTACATTTAGTAGTGGGTATCGAATAGGCCGGCTACATTTAGTAGTGGGTATCGAATAGGCTGGCTACATTTAGTCGTGGGTATCGAATAGGCCTGCTACATTTAGACGTGGGTATCGAATTGGCCGGCTACATTTAGTCGTGGTTATAGAATAGGCCGGCTACATTTAGTCGTGGGTATCGAATAGGACGGCTACATTTAGTCGTGGTATCGAATAGGCCGGCTACATATAGTCGTGGGTATCGAAAAGCCAGCTACATTTAGTCGTGGGTATCTAATAGGCTGACTACATTTATGCGTGGGTATCGAATAGGCCGGCTACATTTAGTCGTGGGTATCGAATAGGCCGGCTACATGTAGTCGTGGGTATCGAATAGGCCGACTACATGTAGACGTGGGTATCGAATAGGCCGCTACATTTAGTCGTGGGTATCGAATAGGCCGGCTACATTTAGTCGTGGGTATCGAATAGGCCGGCTACATTTAGTCGTGGGTATCGATTAGGCCGGATACATTTAGTCGTGGATATCGAATAGGCCGGCTACATTTAGTCGTGGGTATCGAATAGGCCGGCTACATTTAGTCGTGGGTATAGAATAATCCGGCTACATTTAGTCGTGGGTATCGAATAGGCCGGCTACATGTAGTTGTGGGTATCGAATAGGCCGGCTACTTGTAGTCGTGGGTATCGAATAGGCCGGCTACATTTAGTCGTGGGTATCGAATAGGCCAGCTACATGTAGTCGTGGGTATCGAATAGGCCGGCTACATTTAGTCGTGGGTATCGATTAGGCCGGATATATATAGTCGTGGGTATCGAATAGTCCGGCTACATTCAGTCGTGGGTATCGAATAGGCCGGCTACATTTAGAAGTGGGTATCGAATAGGCTGGCTACATTTAGTCGTGGGTATCGAATAGGCCTGCTACATTTAGTCGTGGGTATCGAAATTGCCGGCTACATTTAGTCGTGGTTATAGAATAGGCCGGCTACATTTAGTTGTGGGTATCGAATAGGCCGGCTACATTTAGTCGTGTGTATCGAAAAGCCAGCTACATTTAGTCGTGGGTATCTAATAGGCTGACTACATTTAGTCGTAGGTATCGAATAGGCCGGCTACATTTAGTCGTGGGTATCGAATAGGCCGGCTACATGTAGTCGTGGGTATCGAATATGCCGACTAGATGTAGACGTGGGTACCGAATAGGCCGCTACATTTAGTCGTGGGTATCGAATAGGCCGGCTACATTTAGTCGTGGGTATCGAATAGGCCGGCTACATGTAGTCGTGAGTATCGAATAGGTCGGCTACATTTAGTCGTGGGTAACGAATAGGCCGGCTACATGTAGTCGTGGGTATCGAATCGGCCGGCCACATGTAGTCGTGGGTATCGAATAGGCCGGCTATATGTAGTCGTGGGTATCGAATAGGGCGGCTACATTTATTCGTGGGTATCTTAATAGGCCGGCTACATTTAGTCGTGAGTATCGAATAGGCCGCTACATTTAGTCGTGGGTATCGAATAGGCCGGCTTCATTTAGTCGTGGGTATCGTATAGGCCGGCTACATTTAGTCGTGGATATCGAATATTCCGGCTACATTTAGTCGTGGGTATCGAATAGGCCGGCTACATTTAGTCGTGGGTATGGAATAGGCCGGCTACATTTTGTCGTGGGTATCGAATAGGCCGGCTACATTTAGTCGTGGATATCGAATAGGCCGACTACATTTAGTCGTGGGTATCGAATAGGCCGGCTACATTTAGTCGTGAGTATCGAATAGGCCGGCTACATTTAGTCGTGGGTATCGAATTGGCCGGCTACATCTAGTCGGGGGTATCGAATAGGCCGGCTATATTTAGTCGTGGGTATCGAATAGGCCGGCTATATTTAGTCGTGGGTATCGAATAGGCCGGCTATATTTAGTCGTGGGTATCGAATAGGCCGGCTACATTTAGTCGTGAGTATCGAATAGGACGGCTTCATTTAGTCGTGGGTATCGAATTGGCCGGCTACATTTAGTCGTGGTTATAGAATAGGCCGGCTACATTTAGTCGTGGGTATCGAATAGGCCGACTACATTTAGTCTTGGGTATCGAGTAGGTCGGCTACATTTAGTCGTGGGTATCGAATAGGCCGGCTACATATAGTCGTGGGTATCGAATAGGCCAGCTACATGTAGTCGTGGGTATCGAATAGGCCGACTACATGTAGACGTGGGTATCGAAAAGGCCGGCTACATTTAGTCGTGGGTATCGAATAGGCCGGCTACATTTAGTCGTGGGTATCGAATAGGCCGGCTACATTTAGTCGTGGGTATCGAATAGGCCGGCTTCATTTAGTCGTGGGTATCGAATTGGCCGGCTACATTTAGTCGTGGTTATAGAATAGGCCGGCTACATTTAGTCGTGGGTATCGAATAGGCCGACTACATTTAGTCGTGGGTATCGAATAGGCCGGCTACATTTAGTCGTGGGTATCGAATAGGCCGGCTACATTTAGTCGTGGGTATCGAATAGGCCGGCTTCATTTAGTCGTGGGTATCGAATTGGCCGGCTACATTTAGTCGTGGTTATAGAATAGGCCGGCTACATTTAGTCGTGGGTATCGAATAGGCCGGCTACATTTAGTCGTGGGTATCGAATAGGCCAGCTACATCTAGTCGGGGGTATCGAATAGGTCGGCTGGATATAGTCGTGTGTATAGAATAGGCCGGCTTCATTTAGTCGTGGGTAAAGAATAGGCCGGATACATTTAGTCATGGGTATCGAATAGGCCGGCTACAATTTGTCTTGTGTATCGAATAGGCCGGCTATATGTAGTTGTGGGTATCGAATAGGCCGGCTACATTTAGTCGTGGGTATCGAATACGCCGGCTACATTTAGTCGTGGGTATCGAATAGGCCGGATACATTTAGTCGTGGATATCGAATAGGCCGGATACATTTAGTCGTGGGTATCGAATAGGCCGGCTACATTTAGTCGTGGGTATCGCATAGGCCGGCTACATGTAGTCGTGGGTATCGAATAGGCCGGCCACATTTAGTCGTGGGTATCGAATAGGCCGCCTTCATTTAGTCGTGGGTATCAAATAGGCCGGCTTCATTTAGTCGTGGGTATTGAATAGGCTGTTACATGTAGTCGTGGGTATCGAATCGGCCGGCTACATTTAGTCCTGTTTATCGAATAGGCCGGCTACATTTAGTCGTGGGTATCGAATTGGCCGGCAACATTTAGTCGTGGGTATAGAATAGGCCTGCTACATTTAGTCGTGTGTATCGAATAGGCCGGCCACATTTAGTCGTTAGTATCGAATAGGCGGCCTTCATTTAGTCGTGGGTAACTAATAGGCCGGCTTCATTTAGTCGTGGGTATCGAATAGGCTGCTATATGTAGTCGTAGGTATCGAATTGGCCGGCTACATTTAGTCGTGGGTATCGAATAGGCCGGCTACATTTAGTCGTGGGTATCGCATAGGCCGGCTACATTTAGTTGTGGGTATCGAATAGGCCGGCTACATTTAGTCGTGGGTATCGAATAGGCCAGATACATCTAGTCGTGGGTATCGAATAAGCCGGCTACATTTAGTCGTGGGTATCGAATAGGCCGGCTACATTTAGTCGTGGGTATGGAATAGGCGGGCTACATTTTGTCGTGGGTATCGAATAGGCCGGCTACATTTAGTCGTGGGTATCGAATAGGCCGACTACATTTAGTCGTGGGTATCGAATAGGCCAGCTTCATTTAGTCGTGAGTATCGAATAGGCCGGCTAAATTTAGTCGTGGGTATCGAATAGGCCGGCTACATTTAGTCGTGGGTATAGTATAGGCCGGCTACATTTAGTCGTGGGTATCGAATAGGCCACCTACATTTAGTCGTGGGTATCAAATAGGCCGGCTATATTTAGTCGTGGGTATCGAATAGTCCGGCTACATTTAGTCGTGGGTATCGAATAGGCCGGCTACATTTAGTAGTGGGTATCGAATAGGCCGGCTACATTTAGTAGTGGGTATCGAATAGGCTGGCTACATTTAGTCGTGGGTATCGAATAGGCCTGCTACATTTAGACGTGGGTATCGAATTGGCCGGCTACATTTAGTCGTGGTTATAGAATAGGCCGGCTACATTTAGTCGTGGGTATCGAATAGGCCGGCTACATTTAGTCGTGGTATCGAATAGGCCAGCTAAATATAGTCGTATGTATCGAAAAGCCAGCTACATTTAGTCGTGGGTATCTAATAGGCTGACTACATTTAGTCTTGGGTATCGAATAGGCCGGCTACATTTAGTCGTGGGTATCGAATAGGCCGGCTACATGTAGTCGTGGGTATCGAATAGGCCGACTACATGTAGACGTGGGTATCGAATAGGCAGCTACATTTAGTCGTCGGTATCGAATAGGTCGGCTACATTTACTCGTGAGTATAGTATAAGCTGGCTACATTTAGTCGTGGGTATCGAATAGGCCACCTACATTTAGTCGTGGGTATCGAATAGGCCGGCTATATTTAGTCGTGGGTATCGAATAGTCCGGCTACATTTAGTCGTGGGTATCGAATAGGCCGGCTACATTTAGTAGTGGGTATCGAATAGGCCTGCTACATTTAGACGTGGGTATCGAATTGGCCGGCTACATTTAGTCGTGGTTATAGAATAGGCCGGCTACATTTAGTCGTGGGTATCGAATAGGACGGCTACATTTAGTCGTGGTATCGAATAGGCCGGCTACATATAGTCGTGGGTATCGAAAAGCCAGCTACATTTAGTCGTGGGTATCTAATAGGCTGACTACATTTATGCGTGGGTATCGAATAGGCCGGCTACATTTAGTCGTGGGTATCGAATAGGCCGGCTACATGTAGTCGTGGGTATCGAATAGGCCGACTACATGTAGACGTGGGTATCGAATAGGCCGCTACATTTAGTCGTGGGTATCGAATAGGCCGGCTACATTTAGTCGTGGTATCGAATAGGCCGGCTACATATAGTCGTGGGTATCGAAAAGCCAGCTACATTTAGTCGTGGGTATCTAATAGGCTGACTACATTTATGCGTGGGTATCGAATAGGCCGGCTACATTTAGTCGTGGGTATCGCATAGGCCGGCTACATTTAGTTGTGGGTATCGAATAGGCCGGCTACATTTAGTCGTGGGTATCGAATAGGCCAGATACATCTAGTCGTGGGTATCGAATAAGCCGGCTACATTTAGTCGTGGGTATCGAATAGGCCGGCTACATTTAGTCGTGGGTATGGAATAGGCGGGCTACATTTTGTCGTGGGTATCGAATAGGCCGGCTACATTTAGTCGTGGGTATCGAATAGGCCGACTACATTTAGTCGTGGGTATCGAATAGGCCAGCTTCATTTAGTCGTGAGTATCGAATAGGCCGGCTAAATTTAGTCGTGGGTATCGAATAGGCCGGCTACATTTAGTCGTGGGTATAGTATAGGCCGGCTACATTTAGTCGTGGGTATCGAATAGGCCACCTACATTTAGTCGTGGGTATCAAATAGGCCGGCTATATTTAGTCGTGGGTACCGAATAGTCCGGCTACATTTAGTCGTGGGTATCGAATAGGCCGGCTACATTTAGTAGTGGGTATCGAATAGGCCGGCTACATTTAGTAGTGGGTATCGAATAGGCTGGCTACATTTAGTCGTGGGTATCGAATAGGCCTGCTACATTTAGACGTGGGTATCGAATTGGCCGGCTACATTTAGTCGTGGTTATAGAATAGGCCGGCTACATTTAGTCGTGGGTATCGAATAGGCCGGCTACATTTAGTCGTGGTATCGAATAGGCCAGCTAAATATAGTCGTATGTATCGAAAAGCCAGCTACATTTAGTCGTGGGTATCTAATAGGCTGACTACATTTAGTCTTGGGTATCGAATAGGCCGGCTACATTTAGTCGTGGGTATCGAATAGGCCGGCTACATGTAGTCGTGGGTATCGAATAGGCCGACTACATGTAGACGTGGGTATCGAATAGGCAGCTACATTTAGTCGTCGGTATCGAATAGGTCGGCTACATTTACTCGTGAGTATAGTATAAGCCGGCTACATTTAGTCGTGGGTATCGAATAGGCCACCTACATTTAGTCGTGGGTATCGAATAGGCCGGCTATATTTAGTCGTGGGTATCGAATAGTCCGGCTACATTTAGTCGTGGGTATCGAATAGGCCGGCTACATTTAGTAGTGGGTATCGAATAGGCCTGCTACATTTAGACGTGGGTATCGAATTGGCCGGCTACATTTAGTCGTGGTTATAGAATAGGCCGGCTACATTTAGTCGTGGGTATCGAATAGGACGGCTACATTTAGTCGTGGTATCGAATAGGCCGGCTACATATAGTCGTGGGTATCGAAAAGCCAGCTACATTTAGTCGTGGGTATCTAATAGGCTGACTACATTTATGCGTGGGTATCGAATAGGCCGGCTACATTTAGTCGTGGGTATCGAATAGGCCGGCTACATGTAGTCGTGGGTATCGAATAGGCCGACTACATGTAGACGTGGGTATCGAATAGGCCGCTACATTTAGTCGTGGGTATCGAATAGGCCGGCTACATTTAGTCGTGGGTATCGAATAGGCCGGCTACATTTAGTCGTGGGTATCGATTAGGCCGGATACATTTAGTCGTGGATATCGAATAGGCCGGCTACATTTAGTCGTGGGTATCGAATAGGCCGGCTACATTTAGTCGTGGGTATAGAATAATCCGGCTACATTTAGTCGTGGGTATCGAATAGGCCGGCTACATGTAGTTGTGGGTATCGAATAGGCCGGCTACTTGTAGTCGTGGGTATCGAATAGGCCGGCTACATTTAGTCGTGGGTATCGAATAGGCCAGCTACATGTAGTCGTGGGTATCGAATAGGCCGGCTACATTTAGTCGTGGGTATCGATTAGGCCGGATACATATAGTCGTGGGTATCGAATAGTCCGGCTACATTCAGTCGTGGGTATCGAATAGGCCGGCTACATTTAGTAGTGGGTATCGAATAGGCTGGCTACATTTAGTCGTGGGTATCGAATAGGCCTGCTACATTTAGTCGTGGGTATCGAAATTGCCGGCTACATTTAGTCGTGGTTATAGAATAGGCCGGCTACATTTAGTTGTGGGTATCGAATAGGCCGGCTACATTTAGTCGTGTGTATCGAAAAGCCAGCTACATTTAGTCGTGGGTATCTAATAGGCTGACTACATTTAGTCGTAGGTATCGAATAGGCCGGCTACATTTAGTCGTGGGTATCGAATTGGCCGGCAACATTTAGTCGTGGGTATAGAATAGGCCTGCTACATTTAGTCGTGTGTATCGAATAGGCCGGCCACATTTAGTCGTTAGTATCGAATAGGCGGCCTTCATTTAGTCGTGGGTAACTAATAGGCCGGCTTCATTTAGTCGTGGGTATCGAATAGGCTGCTATATGTAGTCGTAGGTATCGAATTGGCCGGCTACATTTAGTCGTGGGTATCGAATAGGCCGGCTACATTTAGTCGTGGGTATCGCATAGGCCGGCTACATTTAGTCGTGGGTATCGAATAGGCCGGCTACATTTAGTTGTGGGTATCGAATAGGCCGGCTACATTTAGTCGTGGGTATCGAATAGGCCAGATACATCTAGTCGTGGGTATCGAATAAGCCGGCTACATTTAGTCGTGGGTATCGAATAGGCCGGCTACATTTAGTCGTGGGTATGGAATAGGCGGGCTACATTTTGTCGTGGGTATCGAATAGGCCGGCTACATTTAGTCGTGGGTATCGAATAGGCCGACTACATTTAGTCGTGGGTATCGAATAGGCCAGCTTCATTTAGTCGTGAGTATCGAATAGGCCGGCTAAATTTAGTCGTGGGTTTCGAATAGGCCGGCTACATTTAGTCGTGGGTATAGTATAGGCCGGCTACATTTAGTCGTGGGTATCGAATAGGCCACCTACATTTAGTCGTGGGTATCGAATAGGCCGGCTATATTTAGTCGTGGGTATCGAATAGTCCGGCTACATTTAGTCGTGGGTATCGAATAGGCCGGCTACATTTAGTAGTGGGTATCGAATAGGCCGGCTACATTTAGTAGTGGGTATCGAATAGGCTGGCTACATTTAGTCGTGGGTATCGAATAGGCCTGCTACATTTAGACGTGGGTATCGAATTGGCCGGCTACATTTAGTCGTGGTTATAGAATAGGCCGGCTACATTTAGTCGTGGGTATCGAATAGGCCGGCTACATTTAGTCGTGGTATCGAATAGGCCAGCTAAATATAGTCGTATGTATCGAAAAGCCAGCTACATTTAGTCGTGGGTATCTAATAGGCTGACTACATTTAGTCTTGGGTATCGAATAGGCCGGCTACATTTAGTCGTGGGTATCGAATAGGCCGGCTACATGTAGTCGTGGGTATCGAATAGGCCGACTACATGTAGACGTGGGTATCGAATAGGCAGCTACATTTAGTCGTGGGTATCGAATAGGCCGGCTAAATTTAGTCGTGGGTATCGAATAGGCCGGCTTCATTTAGTCGTGGGTATCGATTAGGCCGGATACATTTAGTCGTGGGTATCGAATAGGCCGGCTACATTTAGTCGTGAGTATCGAATAGGCGGGCTACATTTAGTCGTGGATGTCGAATAGGCCGGCTACATTTAGTCGTGGGTATCGAATAGGCCGGCTACATTTAGTCGTGGGTATAGAATAATCCGGCTACATTTAGTCGTGGGTATCGAATAGGCCGGCTACATGTAGTTGTGGGTATCGAATAGGCCGGCTACTTGTAGTCGTGGGTATCGAATAGGCCGGCTACATTTAGTCGTGGGTATCGAATAAGCCAGCTACATGTAGTCGTGGGTATCGAATAGGCCGGCTACATTTAGTCGTGGGTATCGATTAGGCCGGATACATTTAGTCGTGGGTACCGAATAGTCCGGCTACATTCAGTCGTGGGTATCGAATAGCCCGGCTACATTTAGTAGTGGGTATCGAGTAGGCTGGCTACATTTAGTCGTGGGTATCGAATAGGCCTGCTACATTTAGTCGTGGCTATCGAATTGGCCGGCTACATTTAGTCGTGGTTATAGAATAGGCCGGCTACATTTAGTCGTGGGTATCGAATAGGCCGGCTACATTTAGTCGTGGGTATCGAAAAGCCAGCTACATTTAGTCGTGGGTATCTAATAGGCTGACTACATTTAGTCGTAGGAATCGAAAAGGCCGGCTACATTTAGTCGTGGGTATCGAATAGGCCGGCTACATGTAGTCGTGGGTATCGAATAGGCCGACTACATGTAGACGTGGGTATCGAATAGACCGCTACATTTAGTCGTGGGTATCGAATAGGCCGGCTACATTTAGTCGTGGGTATCGAATAGGCCGGCTACATGTAGTCGTGAGTATCGAATAGGTAGGCTACATGTAGTCGTGGGTATCGAATAGGCCGGCTATATGTAGTCGTGGGTATCGAATAGGGCGGCTACATTTATTCGTGGGTATCTTAATAGGCCGGCTACATTTAGTCGTGGGTATCGAATAGGCCGCTACATTTAGTCGTGGATATCGAATAGGCCGGCTTCATTTAGTCGTGGGTATCGTATAGGCCGGCTACATTTAGTCGTGGATATCGAATAGGCCGGCTACATTTAGTCGTGGGTATCGAATAGGCCGGCTACATTTAGTCGTGGGTATGGAATAGGCCGGCTACATTTTGTCGTGGGTATCGAATAGGCCGGCTACATTTAGTCGTGGATATCGAATAGGCCGACTACATTTAGTCGTGGGTATCGAATAGGCCGGCTACATTTAGTCGTGAGTATCGAATTGGCCGGCTACATCTAGTCGGGGGTATCGAATAGGCCGGCTATATTTAGTCGTGGGTATCGAATAGGCCGGCTATATTTAGTCGTGGGTATCGAATAGGCCGGCTACATTTAGTCTTGGGTATGGAATAGGCCGGCTCCATTTTGTCGTGGGTATCGAATAGGCTGGCTACATTTAGTCGTGGGTATCGAATTTGCCGGCTACATTTAGTCGTGAGTATCGAATAGGACGGCTTCATTTAGTCGTGGGTATCGATTAGGCCGGATACATTTAGTCGTGGGTACCGAATAGTCCGGCTACATTCAGTCGTGGGTATCGAATAGCCCGGCTACATTTAGTAGTGGGTATCGAATAGGCTGGCTACATTTAGTCGTGTGTATCGAATAGGCCTGCTACATTTAGTCGTGGCTATCGAATTGGCCGGCTACATTTAGTCGTGGTTATAGAATAGGCCGGCTACATTTAGTCGTGGGTATCGAATAGGCCGGCTACATTTAGTCGTGGGTATCGAAAAGCCAGCTACATTTAGTCGTGGGTATCTAATAGGCTGACTACATTTAGTCGTAGGAATCGAAAAGGCCGGCTACATTTAGTCGTGGGTATCGAATAGGCCGGCTACATGTAGTCGTGGGTATCGAATAGGCCGACTACATTTAGTCGTGGGTATCGAATAGGCCGGCTACATGTAGTCGTGAGTATCGAATAGGTCGGCTACATGTAGTCGTGGGTATCGAATAGGCCGGCTATATGTAGTCGTGGGTATCGAATAGGGCGGCTACATTTATTCGTGGGTATCTTAAGAGGCCGGCTACATTTAGTCGTGGGTATCGAATAGGCCGCTACATTTAGTCGTGGATATCGAATAGGCCGGCTTCATTTAGTCGTGGGTATCGTATAGGCCGGCTACATTTAGTCGTGGATATCGAATAGGCCGGCTACATTTAGTCGTGGGTATCGAATAGGCCGGCTACATTTAGTCGTGGGTATGGAATAGGCCGGCTACATTTTGTCGTGGGTATCGAATAGGCCGGCTACATTTAGTCGTGGATATCGAATAGGCCGACTACATTTAGTCGTGGGTATCGAATAGGCCGGCTACATTTAGTCGTGAGTATCGAATTGGCCGGCTACATCTAGTCGGGGGTATCGAATGGGCCGGCTATATTTAGTCGTGGGTATCGAATAGGCCGGCTATATTTAGTCGTGGGTATCGAATAGGCCGGCTACATTTAGTCTTGGGTATGGAATAGGCCGGCTACATTTTGTCGTGGGTATCGAATAGGCTGGCTACATTTAGTCGTGGGTATCGAATAGGCCGGCTACATTTAGTCGTGTGTATCGAATAGGACGGCTTCATTTAGTCGTGGGTATCGAATTGGCCGGCTACATTTAGTCGTGGTTATAGAATAGGCCGGCTACATTTAGTCGTGGGTATCGAATAGGCCTACTACATTTATTCGTGGGTATCGAATAGGTCGGCTACATTTAGTCGTGAGTATCGAATAGGACGGCTTCATTTAGTCGTGGGTATCGAATTGGCCGGCTACATTTAGTCGTGGTTATAGAATAGGCCGGCTACATTTAGTCGTGGGTATCGAATAGGCCTACTACATTTATTCGTGGGTATCGAATAGGTCGGCTACATTTAGTCGTGGGTATCAAATAGGCCGGCTACTTTTAGTCGTGGTTATAGAATAGGCCGGCTACATTTAGTCGTGGGTATCGAATAGGCCTACTACATTTATTCGTGGGTATCGAATAGGTCGGCTACATTTAGTCGTGGGTATCAAATAGGCCGGCTACATTTAGTCGTGGGTATCTAATAGGCTGACTACATTTAGTCTTGGGTATCGAATAGGCCGGCTACATTTAGTCGTGGGTATCGAATAGGCCGGCTACATGTAGTCGTGGGTATCGAATAGGCCGACTACATGTAGACGTGGGTATCGAATAGGCAGCTACATTTAGTCGTGGGTATCGAATAGGCCGGCTAAATTTAGTCGTGGGTATCGAATAGGCCGGCTTCATTTAGTCGTGGGTATCGATTAGGCCGGATACATTTAGTCGTGGGTATCGAATAGGCCGGCTACATTTAGTCGTGAGTATCGAATAGGCGGGCTACATTTAGTCGTGGATGTCGAATAGGCCGGCTACATTTAGTCGTGGGTATCGAATAGGCCGGCTACATTTAGTCGTGGGTATAGAATAATCCGGCTACATTTAGTCGTGGGTATCGAATAGGCCGGCTACATGTAGTTGTGGGTATCGAATAGGCCGGCTACTTGTAGTCGTGGGTATCGAATAGGCCGGCTACATTTAGTCGTGGGTATCGAATAAGCCAGCTACATGTAGTCGTGGGTATCGAATAGGCCGGCTACATTTAGTCGTGGGTATCGATTAGGCCGGATACATTTAGTCGTGGGTACCGAATAGTCCGGCTACATTCAGTCGTGGGTATCGAATAGCCCGGCTACATTTAGTAGTGGGTATCGAGTAGGCTGGCTACATTTAGTCGTGGGTATCGAATAGGCCTGCTACATTTAGTCGTGGCTATCGAATTGGCCGGCTACATTTAGTCGTGGTTATAGAATAGGCCGGCTACATTTAGTCGTGGGTATCGAATAGGCCGGCTACATTTAGTCGTGGGTATCGAAAAGCCAGCTACATTTAGTCGTGGGTATCTAATAGGCTGACTACATTTAGTCGTAGGAATCGAAAAGGCCGGCTACATTTAGTCGTGGGTATCGAATAGGCCGGCTACATGTAGTCGTGGGTATCGAATAGGCCGACTACATGTAGACGTGGGTATCGAATAGGCCGCTACATTTAGTCGTGGGTATCGAATAGGCCGGCTACATTTAGTCGTGGGTATCGAATAGGCCGGCTACATGTAGTCGTGAGTATCGAATAGGTCGGCTACATGTAGTCGTGGGTATCGAATAGGCCGGCTATATGTAGTCGTGGGTATCGAATAGGGCGGCTACATTTATTCGTGGGTATCTTAATAGGCCGGCTACATTTAGTCGTGGGTATCGAATAGGCCGCTACATTTAGTCGTGGATATCGAATAGGCCGGCTTCATTTAGTCGTGGGTATCGTATAGGCCGGCTACATTTAGTCGTGGATATCGAATAGGCCGGCTACATTTAGTCGTGGGTATCGAATAGGCCGGCTACATTTAGTCGTGGGTATGGAATAGGCCGGCTACATTTTGTCGTGGGTATCGAATAGGCCGGCTACATTTAGTCGTGGATATCGAATAGGCCGACTACATTTAGTCGTGGGTATCGAATAGGCCGGCTACATTTAGTCGTGAGTATCGAATTGGCCGGCTACATCTAGTCGGGGGTATCGAATAGGCCGGCTATATTTAGTCGTGGGTATCGAATAGGCCGGCTATATTTAGTCGTGGGTATCGAATAGGCCGGCTACATTTAGTCTTGGGTATGGAATAGGCCGGCTCCATTTTGTCGTGGGTATCGAATAGGCTGGCTACATTTAGTCGTGGGTATCGAATAGGCCGGCTACATTTAGTCGTGAGTATCGAATAGGACGGCTTCATTTAGTCGTGGGTATCGATTAGGCCGGATACATTTAGTCGTGGGTACCGAATAGTCCGGCTACATTCAGTCGTGGGTATCGAATAGCCCGGCTACATTTAGTAGTGGGTATCGAATAGGCTGGCTACATTTAGTCGTGTGTATCGAATAGGCCTGCTACATTTAGTCGTGGCTATCGAATTGGCCGGCTACATTTAGTCGTGGTTATAGAATAGGCCGGCTACATTTAGTCGTGGGTATCGAATAGGCCGGCTACATTTAGTCGTGGGTATCGAAAAGCCAGCTACATTTAGTCGTGGGTATCTAATAGGCTGACTACATTTAGTCGTAGGAATCGAAAAGGCCGGCTACATTTAGTCGTGGGTATCGAATAGGCCGGCTACATGTAGTCGTGGGTATCGAATAGGCCGACTACATGTAGACGTGGGTATCGAATAGGCCGCTACATTTAGTCGTGGGTATCGAATAGGCCGGCTACATTTAGTCGTGGGTATCGAATAGGCCGGCTACATGTAGTCGTGAGTATCGAATAGGTCGGCTACATGTAGTCGTGGGTATCGAATAGGCCGGCTATATGTAGTCGTGGGTATCGAATAGGGCGGCTACATTTATTCGTGGGTATCTTAAGAGGCCGGCTACATTTAGTCGTGGGTATCGAATAGGCCGCTACATTTAGTCGTGGATATCGAATAGGCCGGCTTCATTTAGTCGTGGGTATCGTATAGGCCGGCTACATTTAGTCGTGGATATCGACTAGGCCGGCTACATTTAGTCGTGGGTATCGAATAGGCCGGCTACATTTAGTCGTGGGTATGGAATAGGCCGGCTACATTTTGTCGTGGGTATCGAATAGGCCGGCTACATTTAGTCGTGGATATCGAATAGGCCGACTACATTTAGTCGTGGGTATCGAATAGGCCGGCTACATTTAGTCGTGAGTATCGAATTGGCCGGCTACATCTAGTCGGGGGTATCGAATGGGCCGGCTATATTTAGTCGTGGGTATCGAATAGGCCGGCTATATTTAGTCGTGGGTATCGAATAGGCCGGCTACATTTAGTCTTGGGTATGGAATAGGCCGGCTACATTTTGTCGTGGGTATCGAATAGGCTGGCTACATTTAGTCGTGGGTATCGAATAGGCCGGCTACATTTAGTCGTGAGTATCGAATAGGACGGCTTCATTTAGTCGTGGGTATCGAATTGGCCGGCTACATTTAGTCGTGGTTATAGAATAGGCCGGCTACATTTAGTCGTGGGTATCGAATAGGCCTACTACATTTATTCGTGGGTATCGAATAGGTCGGCTACATTTAGTCGTGGGTATCAAATAGGCCGGCTACATATAGTCGTGGGTATCGAATAGGCCAGCTACATGTAGTCGTGGGTATCGAATAGGCCGACTACATGTAGACGTGGGTATCGAAAAGGCCGGCTACATTTAGTCGTGGGTATCGAATAGGCCGACTACATTTAGTCGTGGGTATCGAATAGGCCGGCTACATTTAGTCTTGGGTGTGGAATAGGCCGGCTACATTTTGTCGTGGGTATCGAATAGGCTGGCTACATTTAGTCGTGGGTATCGAATAGGCCCACTACATTTAGTCGTGGGTATCGAATAGGCCGGCTACATTTAGTCGTGGGTATCGAATAGGCCGGCTACATTTAGTCGTGGGTATCGAATAGGCCGGCTACATGTAGTCGTGAGTATCGAATAGGTCGGCTACATTTAGTCGTGGGTATCGAATAGGCCGGCTACATGTAGTCGTGGGTATCGAATCGGCCGGCCACATGTAGTCGTGGGTATCGAATAGGCCGGCTATATGTAGTCGTGGGTATCGAATAGGGCGGCTACATTTATTCATGGGTATCTTAATAGGCCGGCTACATTTAGTCGTGGGTATCGAATAGGCCGCTACATTTAGTCGTGGATATCGAATAGGCCGGCTTCATTTAGTCGTGGGTATCGTATAGGCCGGCTACATTTAGTCGTGGATATCGAATAGGCCGGCTACATTTAGTCGTGGGTATCGAATAGGACGGCTACATTTAGTCGTGGGTATGGAATAGGCCGGCTACATTTTGTCGTGGGTATCGAATAGGCCGGCTACATTTAGTCGTGGATATCGAATAGGCCGACTACATTTAGTCGTGGGTATCGAATAGGCCGGCTACATTTAGTCGTGAGTATCGAATTGGCCGGCTACATCTATTCGGGGGTATCGAATAGGCCGGCTACATTTAGTCTTGGGTATGGAATAGGCCGGCTACATTTTGTCGTGGGTATCGAATAGGCTGGCTACATTTACTCGTGGGTATCGAATAGGCCGGCTACATTTAGTCGTGAGTATCGAATAGGACGGCTTCATTTAGTCGTGGGTATCGAATTGGCCGGCTACATTTAGTCGTGGTTATAGAATAGGCCGGCTACATTTAGTCGTGGGTATCGAATAGGCCGGCTACATTCAGTCGTGGGTATGGAATAGGCCGGCTACATTTTGTCGTGGGTATCGAATAGGCCGGCTACATTTAGTCGTTGATATCGAATAGGCCGACTACATTTAGTCGTGGGTATCGAATAGGCCGGCTACATTTAGTCGTGAGTTTCGAATTGGCCGGCTACATCTAGTCGGGGGTATCGAATAGGCCGGCTACATTTAGTCTTGGGTATGGAATAGGCCGGCTACATTTTGTCGTGGGTATCGAATAGGCTGGCTACATTTAGTCGTGGGTATCGAATAGGCCGGCTACATTTAGTCGTGAGTATCGAATAGGACGGCTTCATTTAGTCGTGGGTATCGAATTGGCCGGCTACATTTAGTCGTGGTTATAGAATAGGCCGGCTACATTTAGTCGTGGGTATCGAATAGGCCTACTACATTTAGTCGTGGGTATCGAATAGGTCGGCTACATTTAGTCGTGGGTATCGAATAGGCCGGCTACATATAGTCGTGGGTATCGAATAGGCCAGCTACATGTAGTCGTGGGTATCGAATAGGCCGACTACATGTAGACGTGTGTATCGAAAAGTCCGGCTACATTTAGTCGTGGGTATCGAATAGGCCGGCTACATTTAGTCGTGGGTATCGAATAGGCCGGCTACATTTAGTCTTGGGTATGGAATAGGCCGGCTACATTTTGTCGTGGGTATCGAATAGGCTGGCTACATTTAGTCGTGGGTATCGAATAGGCCGACTACATTTAGTCGTGGGTATCGAATAGGCCGGCTACATTTAGTCGTGGGTATCGAATAGGCCGGCTACATTTAGTCGTGGGTATCGAATAGGCCGGCTTCATTTAGTCGTGGGTATCGAATTGGCCGGCTACATTTAGTCGTGGTTATAGAATAGGCCGGCTACATTTAGTCGTGGGTATCGAATAGGCCGGCTACATTTAGTCGTGGGTATCGAATAGGCCAGCTACATCTAGTCGGGGGTATCGAATAGGTCGGCTGGATATAGTCGTGTGTATAGAATAGGCCGGCTTCATTTAGTCGTCGGTATCGAATAGGCCGGATACATTTAGTCATGGGTATCGAATAGGCCGGCTACAATTAGTCTTGTGTATCGAATAGGCCGGCTATATGTAGTCGTGGGTATCGAATAGGCCGGCTACATTTAGTCGTGGGTATCGAATACGCCGGCTACATTTAGTCGTGGGTATCGAATAGGCCGGATACATTTAGTCGTAGATATTGAATAGGCCGGATACATTTAGTCTTTGGTATCGAATAGGCCGGCTACATTTAGTCGTGGGTATCGAATAGGCCGGCTACATTTAGTCGTGGGTATCGAATAGGCCGGCTACATTTAGTCGTGGGCATTGAATAGGCTGCTACATGTAGTCGTGGGTATCGAATTGGCCGGCAACATTTAGTCGTGGGTATAGAATAGGCCTGCTACATTTAGTCTTGGGTATCGAATAGGCCGGCCACATTTAGTCGTTAGTATCGAATAGGCGGCCTTCATTTAGTCGTGGGTAACTAATAGGCCGTCTTCATTTAGTCGGGGGTATCGAATAGGCCGGCTATATTTAGTCGTGGGTATCGAATAGGCCGGCTATATTTAGTCGTGGGTATCGAATAGGCCGGCTACATTTAGTCGGGGGTATCGAATAGGTCGGCTACATTTAGTCGTGGGTATAGTATAGGCCGGCTACATTTAGTCGTGGGTATCGAATAGGCCACCTACATTTAGTCGTGGGTATCGAATAGGCCGGCTATATTTAGTCGTGGGTATCGAATAGTCCGGCTACATTTAGTCGTGGGTATCGAATAGGCCGGCTACATTTAGTAGTGGGTATCGAATAGGCTGGCTACATTTAGTCGTGGGTATCGAATAGGCCTGCTACATTTAGACGTGGGTATCGAATTGACCGGCTACATTTAGTCGTGGTTATAGAATAGGCCGGATACATTTAGTCGTGGGTATCGAATAGGCCGGCTACATTTAGTCGTGGTATCGAATAGGCCGGCTACATATAGTCGTGGGTATCGAAAAGCCAGCTACATTTAGTCGTGGGTATCTAATAGGCTGACTACATTTAGTCGTGGGTATCGAATAGGCCGGCTACATTTAGTCGTGGGTATCGAATAGGCCGGCTACATGTAGTCGTAAGTATCGAATCGGCCGGCTATATGTAGTCGTGGGTATCGAATAGGGCGGCTACATTTATTCGTGGGTATCTTAATAGGCCGGCTACATTTAGTCGTGGGTATCGAATAGGCCGCTACATTTAGTCGTGGATATCGAATAGGCCGGCTTCATTTAGTCGTGGGTATCGTATAGGCCGGCTACATTTAGTCGTGGATATCGAATAGGCCGGCTACATTTAGTCGTGGGTATCGAATAGGCCGGCTACATTTAGTCGTGGGTATGGAATAGGCCGGCTACATTTTGTCGTGGGTATCGAATAGGCCGGCTACATTTAGTCGTGGATATCGAATAGGCCGACTACATTTAGTCGTGGGTATCGAATAGGCCGGCTACATTTAGTCGTGGGTATCGAATTGGCCGGCTACATCTAGTCGGGGGTATCGAATAGGCCGGCTATATTTAGTCGTGGGTATCGAATAGGCCGGCTATATTTAGTCGTGGGTATCGAATAGGCCGGCTACATTTAGTCTTGGGTATGGAATAGGCCGGCTACATTTTGTCGTGGGAATCGAATAGGCTGGCTACATTTAGTCGTGGGTATCGAATAGGCCGGCTACATTTAGTCGTGAGTATCGAATAGGACGGCTTCATTTGGTCGTGGGTATCGAATAGGCCAGCTACATGTAGTCGTGGGTATCGAATAGGCCGACTACATGTAGACGTGGGTATCGAAAAGGCCGGCTACATATAGTCGTGGGTATCGAATAGGCCGGCTACATTTAGTCTTGGGTATGGAATAGGCCGGCTACATTTTGTCGTGGGTATCGAATAGGCTGGCTACATTTAGTCGTGGGTATCGAATAGGCCGACTACATTTAGTCGTGGGTATCGAATAGGCCGGCTACATTTAGTCGTGGGTATCGAATAGGCCGGCTTTATTTAGTCGTGGGTATCGAATAGGCCGGCTTCATTTAGTCGTGGGTATCGAATTGGCCGGCTACATTTAGTCGTGGTTATAGAATAGGCCGGCTTCATTTAGTCGTGGGTATCGAATAGGCCTGCTACATTTAGTCCTGTTTATCGAATAGGCCGGCTACATTTAGTCGTGGGTATCGAATTGGCCGGCAACATTTAGTCGTGGGTATAGAATAGGCCTGCTACATTTAGTCGTGGGTATCGAATAGGCCGGCCACATTTAGTCGTTAGTATCGAATAGGCGGCCTTCATTTAGTCGTGGGTAACTATTAGGCCGGCTTCATTTAGTCGTGGGTATCGAATAGGCCGGCTACATTTAGTCGTGGGTATCGAATAGGTCGGCTATATTTAGTCGTGGGTATCGAATAGGCCGGATACATTTAGTCGTGGGTATCGAATAGGCCGGCTACATTTAGTCGTGGGTATCGAATAGGCCGGCTTCATTTAGTCGTGGGTATCGAATAGGCCGGCTACATTTAGTCGTGGGTATCGAATAGGTCGGCTACATTTAGTCGTGGGTATAGTATAGGCCGGCTACATTTAGTCGTGGGTATCGAATACGCCACCTACATTTAGTCGTGGGTATCGAATAGGCCGGCTATATTTAGTTGTGAGTATCGAATAGTCCGGTTACATTTAGTCGTGGGTATCGAATAGGCCGGCTACATTTAGTAGTGGGTATCGAATAGGCTAGCTACATTTAGTCGTGGTTATCGAATAGGCCTGCTACATGTAGACGTGGGTATCGAATTGGCCGGCTACATTTAGTCGTGGTTATAGAATAGGCTGGCTACATTTAGTCGTGGGTATCGAATAGGCCGGCTACATTTAGTCGTGGTATCGAAAAGGCCTGCTACATATAGTCGTGGGTATCGAAAAGCCAGCTACATTTAGTCGTGGGTATCTAATAGGCTGACTACATTTAGTCGTGGGTATCGAATAGGCCGGCTACATTTAGTCGTGGGTATCGAATAGGCCGGCTACATGTAGTCGTGGGTATCGAATAGGCCGACTACATGTAGACGTGGGTATCGAATAGGCCGCTACATTTAGTCGTGGGTATCGAATTGGCCGGCTACATGTAGTCGTGGGTATCGAATAGGCCGACTACATGTAGACGTGGGTATCGAATAGGCCGCTACATTTAGTCGTGGGTATCGAATAGGCCGGCTACATGTAGTCGTGGGTATCGAATCGGCCGGCCACATGTAGTCGTGGGTATCGAATAGGCCGGCTATATGTAGTCGTGGGTATCGAATAGGCCGGCTACATGTAGTCGTGGGTATCGAAGAGGCCGACTACATGTAGTCTTGGGTGTTGAATAGGCCGGCTACATGTAGTCGTGGGTATCGAATAGGGCGGCTACATTTAGTCGTGGGTATCTTAATAGGCCGGCTACATTTAGTCGTGGGTATCGAATAACCGCTACATTTAGTCGTGGGTATCGAATAGGCCGGCTTCATTTAGTCGTGGGTATCGAATAGGCCGGCTTCATTTAGTCGTGGGTATCGAATAGGAAGCTACATGTAGTCGTGGGTATCGAATAGGCCGGCTACATTTAGTCGTGTTTATCGAATTGGCCGGCTACATCTAGTCGGGATATCGAATAGGCCGGCTATATTTAGTCGTGGGTATCGAATAGGCCGGCTATATTTAGTCGTGGGTATCGAATAGGCCGGCTACATTTAGTCGTGGGTATCGAATAGGACGGCTACATTTAGTCGTGGGTATCGAATAGGCCGGCTACATTTAGTCGTGGGTATCGAATAGGCCAGCTACATGTAGTCGTGGGTATCGAATAGGCCGTCTACATGTAGACGTGGGTATCGAATAGGCCGCTACATTTAGTAGTGGGTATCGAATTGGCCGGCTACATTTAGTCGTGGGTATCGAATAGGCCGTATACATGTAGTCGTGGGTATCGAAGAGGCCGACTACATGTAGTCTTGGGTATCGAATAGGCCGGCTACATTTAGTCGTAGGTATCCTAATAGGCCGGCTACATTTAGTCGTGGGTATCGAATAGGCCGGCTTCATTTAGTCGTGGGAATCGAATAGGAAGCTACATGTAGTCGTTTGTATCGAGTAGGCCGGCTACATTTAGTCGTGAGTATCGAATAGGCCGGCTACATTTAGTCGTGGGTATCGAATTGGCCGGCTACATTTAGTCGTGGCTATAGAATAGGCCGGCTACATTTAGTCGTGGGTATCGAATAGGCCGGCCACATTTAGTCGTGGGTATCGAATAGGCCGGCATTATTTAGTCTTGGGTATCGAATAGGCCGGCTTCATTTAGTCGTGGGTATCGAATAGGCTGGCTACATTTAGTCGTGAGTATAGAATAGGCCGGCTACATTTAGTCGTGGGTATAGAACAGGCCGGCTACATTTAGTCGTGGGTATCGAATAGGCCGGCTACATTTAGTCGTGGGTTTCGAATTGGCCGGCTACATTTAGTCGTGGGTATAGAATAGGCCGGCTATATTTAGTCGTGGGTATCGAATATGCCGGCCACATTTAGTCGTGGGTATCGAATAAGCCGGCTTCATTTAGTCGTGGGTATCGAATAGGCCGGCTACATTTAGTCTTGCGTATCGAATAGGCCGGATACATTTAGTCGTGGGTATCGAATAGGCCGGCTATATTTAGTCGTGGGTATTGAATTGGCCGGATACATTTAGTCGTGGGTATCGAATAGGCCGGCTACATTTAGTCGTGGGTATCGAATAGGCCGGGTACATTTAGTCGTGGGTATAGAATAATCCGGCTACATTTAGTCGTGGGTATCTAATAGGCCGGCTACATGTAGTCGTGGGTATCGAATAGGCCGGCTACATGCAGTCGTGAGTATCGAATAGGCAGGCTATATTTAGTCGTGGGTATCGAATAGGCCGGCTATATTTAGTCGTGGGTATCGAATAGGCCGGATACATTTAGTCGTTGGTATCGAATAGGCCGGCTACATTTAGTCGTGGGTATCGAATAAGCCGGCTTCATTTAGTCGTGGGTATCGAATAGGCCGGCTACATTTAGTCGTGGGTATCGAATAGGTCGGCTACATTTAGTCGTGGGTATAGTATAGGCCGGCTACATTTAGTCGTGGGTATCGAATAGGCCACCTACATTTAGTCGTGGGTATCGAATAGGCCGGCTATATTTAGTCGTGGGTATCGAATAGTCCGGCTACATTTAGTCGTGGGTATCGAATAGGCCGGCTACATTTAGTAGTGGGTATCGAATAGGCTGGCTACATTTAGTCGTGGGTATCGAATAGGCCTGCTACATTTAGACGTGGGTATAGAATTGGCCGGCTACATTTAGTCGTGGTTATAGAATAGGCCGGCTACATTTAGTCGTGGGTATCGAATAGGCCAGCTACATTATTCGTGGTATCGAATAGGCCGGCTACATATAGTCGTGGGTATCGAAAAGCCAGCTACATTTAGTCGTGGGTATCTAATAGGCTGACTACATGTAGTCGTGGGTATCGAATAGGCCGGCTACATTTAGTCGTGGGTATCGAATAGGCCGGCTACATTTAGTCGTGGGTATCGAATAGGCCGACTACATGTAGACGTGGGTTTCGAATAGGCCGCTACATTTAGTCGTGGGTATCGAATAGGCCGGCTACATTTACTCTTGGGTATCGAATAGGACGGCTACATGTAGTCGTGGGTATCGAATAGGTCGGCTACATTTAGTCGTGGGTATCGAATAGGCCGGCTACATGTAGTCGTGGGTATCGAATCGGCCGGCCACATGTAGTCGTGGGTAACGAATAGGCCGGCTATATGTAGTCGTGGGTATCGAATAGGTCGGCTACATGTAGTCGTGGGTATCGAAGAGGCCGACTACATGTAGTCTTGGGTATCGAATAGGCCGGCTACATGTAGTCGTGGGTATCGAATAGGGCGGTCACATTTAGTCGTGGGTATCTTAATAGGCCGGCTACATTTAGTCGTGGGTATCGAATTACCGCTACATTTAGTCGTGGATATCGAATAGGCCGGCTTCATTTAGTCGTGAGTATCGAATAGGCCGGCTTCATTTAGTCGTGGGTATCGAATAGGAAGCTACATGTAGTCGTGGGTATCGAATAGGCCGGCTACATTTAGTCGTGGGTATCGAATTGGCCGGCTACATCTAGTCGGGATATCGAATAGGCCGGCTATATTTAGTCGTGGGTATCGAATAGGCCGGCTACATTTAGTCGTGGGTATCGAATAGGCCAGCTACATGTAGTCGTGGGTATCGAATAGGCCGACTACATGTAGACGTGGGTATCGAATAGGCCGCTACATTTAGTCGTGGGTATCGAATAGGCCGGCTACATTTAGTCGTGGGTATCGAATAGGCCGGCTACATGTAGTCGTGGGTATCGAAGAGGCCGACTACATGTAGTCTTGGGTATCGAATAGGCCGGCTACATTTAGTCGTGGGTATCGAATAGGCTGGCTACATTTAGTCGTGGGTATCGAATAGGCCTGCTACATTTAGTCGTGGCTATCGAATATGCCGGCTACATTTAGTCGTGGTTATAGAATAGGCCGGCTACATTTAGTCGTGGGTATCGAATAGGCCGGCTACATTTAGTCGTGGGTATCGAAAAGCCAGCTACATTTAGTCGTGGGTATCTAATAGGCTGACTACATTTAGTCGTAGGAATCGAATAGGCCGGCTACATTTAGTCGTGGGTATCGAATAGGCCGGCTACATGTAGTCGTGGGTATCGAATAGGCCGACTACATGTAGACGTGGGTATCGAATAGGCCGCTACATTTAGTCGTGGGTATCGAATAGGCCGGCTACATTTAGTCGTGGGTATCGAATAGGCCGGCTACATGTAGTCGTGAGTATCGAATAGGTCGGCTACATTTAGTCGTGTTTATGGAATAGGCCGGCTACATGTAGTCGTGGGTATCGAATCGGCCGGCCACATGTAGTCGTGGGTATCGAATAGGCCGGCTATATGTAGTCGTGGGTATCGAATAGGGCGGCTACATTTATTCGTGTGTATCTTAATAGGCCGGCTACATTTAGTCGTGGGTATCGAATAGGCCGCTACATTTAGTCGTGGATATCGAATAGGCCGGCTTCATTTAGTCGTGGGTATCGTATAGGCCGGCTACATTTAGTCGTGGATATCGAATAGGCCGGCTACATTTAGTCGTGGGTATCGAATAGGCCGGCTACATTTAGTCGTGGGTATGGAATAGGCCGGCTACATTTTGTCGTGGGTATCGAATAGGCCGGCTACATTTAGTCGTGGATATCGAATAGGCCGACTACATTTAGTCGTGGGTATCGAATAGGCCGGCTACATTTAGTCGTGAGTATCGAATTGGCCGGCTACATCTAGTCGGGGGTATCGAATAGGCCGGCTATATTTAGTCGTGGGTATCGAATAGGCCGGCTATATTTAGTCGTGGGTATCGAATAGGCCGGCTACCATTAGTCTTGGGTATGGAATAGGCCGGCTACATTTTGTCGTGGGTATCGAATAGGCTGGCTACATTTAGTCGTGGGTATCGAATAGGCCGGCTACATTTAGTCGTGAGTATCGAATAGGACGGCTTCATTTAGTCGTGGGTATCGAATTGGCCGGCTACATTTAGTCGTGGTTATAGAATAGGCCGGCTACATTTAGTCGTGGGTATCGAATAGGCCTACTACATTTATTCGTGGGTATCGAATAGGTCGGCTACATTTAGTCGTGGGTATCGAATAGGCCGGCTACATATAGTCGTGGGTATCGAATAGGCCAGCTACATGTAGTCGTGGGATTCGAATAGGCCGACGACATGTAGACGTGGGTATCGAAAAGGCCGGCTACATTTAGTCGTGGGTATCGAATAGGCCGGCTACATTTAGTCGTGGGTATCGAATAGGCCGGCTACATTTAGTCTTGGGTATGGAATAGGCCGGCTACATTTTGTCGTGGGTATCGAATAGGCTGGCTACATTTAGTCGTGGGTATCGAATAGGCCGACTACATTTAGTCGTGGGTATCGAATAGGCCGGCTACATTTAGTCGTGGGTATCGAATAGGCCGGCTACATTTAGTCGTGGGTATCGAATAGGCCGGCTACATGTAGTCGTGAGTATCGAATAGGTCGGCTACATTTAGTCGTGGGTATCGAATAGGCCGGCTACATGTAGTCGTGGGTATCGAATCGGCCGGCCACATGTAGTCGTGGGTATCGAATAGGCCGGCTATATGTAGTCGTGGGTATCGAATAGGGCTGCTACATTTATTCGTGGGTATCTTAATAGGCCGGCTACATTTAGTCGTGGGTATCGAATAGGCCGCTACATTTAGTCGTGGATATCGAATAGGCCGGCTTCATTTAGTCGTGGGTATCGTATAGGCCGGCTACATTTAGTCGTGGATATCGAATAGGCCGGCTACATTTAGTCGTGGGTATCGAACAGGCCGGCTACATTTAGTCGTGGGTATGGAATAGGCCGGCTACATTTTGTCGTGGGTATCGAATAGGCCGGCTACATTTAGTCGTGGATATCGAATAGGCCGACTACATTTAGTCGTGGGTATCGAATAGGCCGGCTACATTTAGTCGTGAGTATCGAATTGGCCGGCTACATCTAGTCGGGGGTATCGAATAGGCCGGCTACATTTAGTCTTGGGTATGGAATAGGCCGGCTACATTTTGTCGTGGGTATCGAATAGGCTGGCTACATTTACTCGTGGGTATCGAATAGGCCGGCTACATTTAGTCGTGAGTATCGAATAGGACGGCTTCATTTAGTCGTGGGTATCGAATTGGCCGGCTACATTTAGTCGTGGTTATAGAATAGGCCGGCTACATTTAGTCGTGGGTATCGAATAGGCTGGCTACATTTAGTCGTGGGTATGGAATAGGCCGGCTACATTTTGTCGTGGGTATCGAATAGGCCGGCTACATTTAGTCGTGGATATCGAATAGGCCGACTACATTTAGTCGTGGGTATCGAATAGGCCGGCTACATTTAGTCGTGAGTTTCGAATTGGCCGGCTACATCTAGTCGGGGGTATCAAATAGGCCGGCTATATTTAGTCGTGGGTATCGAATAGTCCGGCTATATTTAGTCGTGGGTATCGAATAGGCCGGCTACATTTAGTCTTGGGTATGGAATAGGCCGGCTACATTTTGTCGTGGGTATCGAATAGGCTGGCTACATTTAGTCGTGGGTATCGAATAGGCCGGCTACATCTAGTCGTGAGTATCGAATAGGACGGCTTCATTTAGTCGTGGGTATCGAATTGGCCGGCTACATTTAGTCGTGGTTATAGAATAGGCCGGCTAAATTTAGTCGTGGGTATCGAATAGGCCTACTACATTTAGTCGTGGGTATCGAATAGGTCGGCTACATTTAGTCGTGGGTATCGAATAGGCCGGCTACATATAGTCGTGGGTATCGAATAGGCCAGCTACATGTAATCGTGGGTATCGAATAGGCCGACTACATGTAGACGTGTGTATCGAAAAGGCCGGCTACATTTAGTCGTGGGTATCGAATAGGCCGGCTACATTTAGTCGTGGGTATCGAATAGGCCGGCTACATTTAGTCTTGGGTATGGAATAGGCCGGCTACATTTTGTCGTGGGTATCGAATAGGCTGGCTACATTTAGTCGTGGGTATCGAATAGGCCGACTACATTTAGTCGTGGTTATAGAATAGGCCGGGTACATTTAGTCGTGGGTATCGAATAGGCCGGCTACATTTAGTCGTGGGTATCGAATAGGCCAGCTACATCTAGTCGGGGGTATCGAATAGGTCGGCTGGATATAGTCGTGTGTATAGAATAGGCCGGCTTCATTTAGTCGTGGGTATCGAATAGGCCTTATACATTTAGTCATGGGTATCGAATAGGCCGGCTACAATTAGTCTTGTGTATCGAATAGGCCGGCTATATGTAGTCGTGGGTATCGAATAGGCCGGCTACATTTAGTCGTGGGTATCGAATACGCCGGCTACATTTAGTCGTGGGTATCGAATAGGCCGGATACATTTAGTCGTAGATATTGAATAGACCGGATACATTTAGTCTTTGGTATCGAATAGACCGGCTACATTTAGTCGTGGGTATCGAATAGGCCGGCTACATTTTGTCGTGGGTATCGAATAGGCCGGCTACATTTAGTCGTGGGTATCGAATAGGCCGGCCACATTTAGTCGTGGGTATCGAATAGGCCGCCTTCATTTAGTCGTGGGTATCAAATAGGCCGGCTTCATTTAGTCGTGGGCATTGAATAGGCTGCTACATGTAGTCGTGGGTATCGAATTGGCCGGCAACATTTAGTCGTGGGTATAGATTAGGCCTGCTACATTTAGTCTTGGGTATCGAATAGGCCGGCCACATTTAGTCGTTAGTATCGAATAGGCGGCCTTCATTTAGTCGTGGGTAACTAATAGGCCGTCTTCATTTAGTCGGGGGTATCGAATAGGCCGGCTATATTTAGTCGTGGGTATCGAATAGGCCGGCTATATTTAGTAGTGGGTATCGAATAGGCCGGCTACATTTAGTCGGGGGTATCGAATAGGTCGGCTACATTTAGTCGTGGGTATAGTATAGGCCGGCTACATTTAGTCGTGGGTATCGAATAGGCCACCTACATTTAGTCGTGGGTATCGAATAGGCCGGCTATATTTAGTCGTGGGTATCGAATAGTCTGGCTACATTTAGTCGTGGGTATCGAATAGGCCGGCTACATTTAGTAGTGGGTATCGAATAGGCTGGCTACATTTAGTCGTGGGTATCGAATAGGCCTGCTACATTTAGACGTGGTTATAGAATAGGCCGGCTAAATTTAGTCGTGGGTATCGAATAGGCCTACTACATTTAGTCGTGGGTATCGAATAGGTCGGCTACATTTAGTCGTGGGTATCGAATAGGCCGGCTACATATAGTCGTGGGTATCGAATAGGCCAGCTACATGTAGTCGTGGGTATCGAATAGGCCGACTACATGTAGACGTGTGTATCGAAAAGGCCGGCTACATTTAGTCGTGGGTATCGAATAGGCCGGCTACATTTAGTCGTGGGTATCGAATAGGCCGGCTACATTTAGTCTTGGGTATGGAATAGGCCGGCTACATTTTGTCGTGGGTATCGAATAGGCTGGCTACATTTAGTCGTGGGTATCGAATAGGCCGACTACATTTAGTCGTGGTTATAGAATAGGCCGGGTACATTTAGTCGTGGGTATCGAATAGGCCGGCTACATTTAGTCGTGGGTATCGAATAGGCCAGCTACATCTAGTCGGGGGTATCGAATAGGTCGGCTGGATATAGTCGTGTGTATAGAATAGGCCGGCTTCATTTAGTCGTGGGTATCGAATAGGCCGGATACATTTAGTCATGGGTATCGAATAGGCCGGCTACAATTAGTCTTGTGTATCGAATAGGCCGGCTATATGTAGTCGTGGGTATCGAATAGGCCGGCTACATTTAGTCGTGGGTATCGAATACGCCGGCTACATTTAGTCGTGGGTATCGAATAGGCCGGATACATTTAGTCGTAGATATTGAATAGACCGGATACATTTAGTCTTTGGTATCGAATAGGCCGGCTACATTTAGTCGTGGGTATCGAATAGGCCGGCTACATTTTGTCGTGGGTATCGAATAGGCCGGCTACATTTAGTCGTGGGTATCGAATAGGCCGTCCACATTTAGTCGTGGGTATCGAATAGGCCGCCTTCATTTAGTCGTGGGTATCAAATAGGCCGGCTTCATTTAGTCGTGGGCATTGAATAGGCTGCTACATGTAGTCGTGGGTATCGAATTGGCCGGCAACATTTAGTCGTGGGTATAGAATAGGCCTGCTACATTTAGTCTTGGGTATCGAATAGGCCGGCCACATTTAGTCGTTAGTATCGAATAGGCGGCCTTCATTTAGTCGTGGGTAACTAATAGGCCGTCTTCATTTAGTCGGGGGTATCGAATAGGCCGGCTATATTTAGTCGTGGGTATCGAATAGGCCGGCTATATTTAGTAGTGGGTATCGAATAGGCCGGCTACATTTAGTCGGGGGTATCGAATAGGTCGGCTACATTTAGTCGTGGGTATAGTATAGGCCGGCTACATTTAGTCGTGGGTATCGAATAGGCCACCTACATTTAGTCGTGGGTATCGAATAGGCCGGCTATATTTAGTCGTGGGTATCGAATAGTCTGGCTACATTTAGTCGTGGGTATCGAATAGGCCGGCTACATTTAGTAGTGGGTATCGAATAGGCTGGCTACATTTAGTCGTGGGTATCGAATAGGCCTGCTACATTTAGACGTGGGTTTCGAATTGGCCGGCTACATTTAGTCGTGGTTATAGAATAGGCCGGCTACATTTAGTCGTGGGTATCGAATAGGCCGGCTACATTTAGTCGTGGTATCGAATAGGCCGGCTACATATAGTCGTGGGTATCGAAAAGCCAGCTACATTTAGTCGTGTGTATCTAATAGGCTGACTACATTTAGTCGTGGGTATCGAATAGGCCGGCTACATTTAGTCGTGGGTATCGAATAGGCCGGCTACATGTAGTCGTGGGTATCGAATCGGCCGGTTTTATGTAGTCGTGGGTATCGAATAGGGCGGCTACATTTATTCGTGGGTATCTTAATAGGCCGGCTACATTTAGTCGTGGGTATCGAATAGGCCGCTACATTTAGTCGTGGATATCGAATAGGCCGGCTTCATTTAGTCGTGGGTATCGTATAGGCCGGCTACATTTAGTCGTGGATATCGAATAGGCCGGCTACATTTAGTCGTGGGTATCGAATAGGCCGGCTACATTTAGTCGTGGGTATGGAATAGGCCGGCTACATTTTGTCGTGGGTATCGAATAGGCCGGCTACATTTAGTCGTGGATATCGAATAGGCCGACTACATTTAGTCGTGGGTATCGAATAGGCCGGCTACATTTAGTCGTGGGTATCGAATTGGCCGGCTACATCTAGTCGGGGGTATCGAATAGGCCGGCTATATTTAGTCGTGGGTATCGAATAGGCCGGCTATATTTAGTCGTGGGTATCGAATAGGCCGGCTACATTTAGTCTTGGGTATGGAATAGGCCGGCTACATTTTGTCGTGGGTATCGAATGGGCTGGCTACATTTAGTCGTGGGTATCGAATAGGCCGGCTACATTTAGTCGTGAGTATCGAATAGGACGGCTTCATTTGGTCGTGGGTATCGAATAGGCCAGCTACATGTAGTCGTGGGTATCGAATAGGCCGACTACATGTAGACGTGGGTATCGAAAAGGCCGGCTACATTTAGTCGTGGGTATCGAATAGGCCGGCTACATTTAATCGTGGGTATCGAATAGGCCGGCTACATTTAGTCTTGGGTATGGAATAGGCCGGCTACATTTTGTCGTGGGTATCGAATAGGCTGGCTACATTTAGTCGTGGGTATCGAATAGGCCGACTACATTTAGTCGTGGGTATCGAATAGGCCGGCTACATTTAGTCGTGGGTATCGAATAGGCCGGCTACATTTAGTCGTGGGTATCGAATAGGCCGGCTTCATTTAGTCGTGGGTATCGAATTGGCCGGCTACATTTAGTCGTGGTTATAGAATAGGCCGGCTACATTTAGTCGTGGGTATCAAATAGGCCGGCTACATTTAGTCGTGGGTATCGAATAGGCCAGCTACATCTAGTCGGGGGTATCGAATAGGTCGGCTGGATATAGTCGTGTGTATAGAATATGCCGGCTTCATTTAGTCGTGGGTATCGAATAGGCCGGATACATTTAGTCATGGGTATCGAATAGGCCGGCTACAATTAGTCTTGTGTATCGAATAGGCCGGCTATATGTAGTCGTGGGTATTGAATAGGCCGGCTACATTTAGTCGTGGGTATCGAATACGCCGGCTACATTTAGTCGTGGGTATCGAATAGGCCGGATATATTTAGTCGTGAGTATCGCATAGGACGGCTTCATTTAGTCGTGGGTATCGAATTGGCCGGCTACATTTAGTCGTGGTTATAGAATAGGCCGGCTACATTTAGTCGTGGGTATCGAATAGGCCGGCTACATTTAGTCGTGGGTATGGAATAGGCCGGCTACATTTTGTCGTGGGTATCGAATAGGCCGGCTACATTTAGTCGTGGATATCGAATAGGCCGACTACATTTAGTCGTGGGTATCGAATAGGCCGGCTACATTTAGTCGTGAGTTTCGAATTGGCCGGCTACATCTAGTCGGGGGTATCGAATAGGCCGGCTACATTTAGTCGTGAGTATCGAATAGGACGGCTTCATTTAGTCGTGGGTATCGAATTGGCCGGCTACATTTAGTCGTGGTTATAGAATAGGCCGGCTAAATTTAGTCGTGGGTATCGAATAGGCCTACTACATTTAGTCGTGGGTATCGAATAGGTCGGCTACATTTAGTCGTGGGTATCGAATAGGCCGGCTACATATAGTCGTGGGTATCGAATAGGCCAGCTACATGTAGTCGTGGGTATCGAATAGGCCGACTACATGTAGACGTGTGTATCGAAAAGGCCGGCTACATTTAGTCGTGGGTATCGAATAGGCCGGCTACATTTAGTCGTGGGTATCGAATAGGCCGGCTACATTTAGTCTTGGGTATGGAATAGGCCGGCTACATTTTGTCGTGGGTATCGAATAGGCTGGCTACATTTAGTCGTGGGTATCGAATAGGCCGACTACATTTAGTCGTGGTTATAGAATAGGCCGGGTACATTTAGTCGTGGGTATCGAATAGGCCGGCTACATTTAGTCGTGGGTATCGAATAGGCCGGCTACAATTAGTCTTGTGTATCGAATAGGCCGGCTATATGTAGTCGTGGGTATCGAATAGGCCGGATACATTTAGTCGTGGGTATCGAATAGGCCGGATACATTTAGTCATGGGTATCGAATAGGCCGGCTACAATTAGTCTTGTGTATCGAATAGGCCGGCTATATGTAGTCGTGGGTATCGAATAGGCCGGCTACATTTAGTCGTGGGTATCGAATACGCCGGCTACATTTAGTCGTGGGTATCGAATAGGCCGGATACATTTAGTCGTGGGTATCGAATAGGCCGGCTACATTTAGTCGTGGGTATCGAATAGGCCGGCCACATTTAGTCGTGGGTATCGAATAGGCCGCCTTCATTTAGTCGTGGGTATCAAATAGGCCGGCTTCATTTAGTCGTGGGCATTGAATAGGCTGCTACATGTAGTCGTGGGTATCGAATTGGCCGGCAACATTTAGTCGTGGGTATAGAATAGGCCTGCTACATTTAGTCTTGGGTATCGAATAGGCCGGCCACATTTAGTCGTTAGTATCGAATAGGCGGCCTTCATTTAGTCGTGGGTAACTAATAGGCCGTCTTCATTTAGTCGGGGGTATCGAATAGGCCGGCTATATTTAGTCGTGGGTATCGAATAGGCCGGCTATATTTAGTCGTGGGTATCGAATAGGCCGGCTACATTTAGTCGAGGGTATCGAATAGGTCGGCTACATTTAGTCGTGGGTATAGTATAGGCCGGCTACTTTTAGTCGTGGGTATCGAATAGGCCACCTACATTTAGTCGTGGGTATCGAATAGGCCGGCTATATTTAGTCGTGGGTATCGAATAGTCCGGCTACATTTAGTCGTGGGTATCGAATAGGCCGGCTACATTTAGTAGTGGGTATCGAATAGGCTGGCTACATTTAGTCGTGGGTATCGAATAGGCCTGCTACATTTAGACGTGGGTTTCGAATTGGCCGGCTACATTTAGTCGTGGTTATAGAATAGGCCGGCTACATTTAGTCGTGGGTATCGAATAGGCCGGCTACATTTAGTCGTGGTATCGAATAGGCCGGCTACATATAGTCGTGGGTATCGAAAAGCCAGCTACATTTAGTCGTGTGTATCTAATAGGCTGACTACATTTAGTCGTGGGTATCGAATAGGCCGGCTACATTTAGTCGTGGGTATCGAATAGGCCGGCTACATGTAGTCGTGGGTATCGAATCGGCCGGCTATATGTAGTCGTGGGTATCGAATAGGGCGGCTACATTTATTCGTGGGTATCTTAATAGGCCGGCTACATTTAGTCGTGGGTATCGAATAGGCCGCTACATTTAGTCGTGGATATCGAATAGGCCGGCTTCATTTAGTCGTGGGTATCGTATAGGCCGGCTACATTTAGTCGTGGATATCGAATAGGCCGGCTACATTTAGTCGTGGATATCGAATAGGCCGGCTACATTTAGTCGTGGGTATGGAATAGGCCGGCTACATTTTGTCGTGGGTATCGAATAGGCCGGCTACATTTAGTCGTGGATATCGAATAGGCCGACTACATTTAGTCGTGGGTATCGAATAGGCCGGCTACATTTAGTCGTGGGTATCGAATTGGCCGGCTACATCTAGTCGGGGGTATCGAATAGGCCGGCTATATTTAGTCGTGGGTATCGAATAGGCCGGCTATATTTAGTCGTGGGTATCGAATAGGCCGGCTACATTTAGTCTTGGGTATGGAATAGGCCGGCTACATTTTGTCGTGGGTATCGAATAGGCTGACTACATTTAGTCGTGGGTATCGAATAGGCCGGCTACATTTAGTCGTGAGTATCGAATAGGACGGCTTCATTTGGTCGTGGGTATCGAATAGGCCAGCTACATGTAGTCGTGGGTATCGAATAGGCCGACTACATGTAGACGTGGGTATCGAAAAGGCCGGCTACATTTAGTCGTGGGTATCGAATAGGACGGCTACATTTAGTCGTGGGTATCGAATAGGCCGGCTACATTTAGTCTTGGGTATGGAATAGGCCGGCTACATTTTGTCGTGGGTATCGAATAGGCTGGCTACATTTAGTCGTGGGTATCGAATAGGCCGACTACATTTAGTCGTGGGTATCGAATAGGCCGGCTACATTTAGTCGTGGGTATCGAATAGGCCGGCTACATTTAGTCGTGGGTATCGAATAGGCCGGCTTCATTAAGTCGTGGGTATCGAATTGGCCGGCTACATTTAGTCGTGGTTATAGAATAGGCCGGCTACATTTAGTCGTGGGTATCGAATAGGCCGGCTACATTTAGTCGTGGGTATCGAATAGGCCAGCTACATCTAGTCGGGGGTATCGAATAGGTCGGCTGGATATAGTCGTGTGTATAGAATATGCCGGCTTCATTTAGTCGTGGGTATCGAAAAGGCCGGATACATTTAGTCATGGGTATCGAATAGGCCGGCTACAATTAGTCTTGTGTATCAAATAGGCCGGCTATATGTAGTCGTGGGTATCGAATAGGCCGGCTACATTTAGTCGTGGGTATCGAATACGCCGGCTACATTTAGTCGTGGGTATCGAATAGGCCGGATATATTTAGTCGTGGATATCGAATAGGCCGGATACATTTAGTCGTGGGTATCGAATAGACCGGCTACATTTAGTCGTGGGTATCGAATAGGCCGGCTACATTTAGTCGTGGGTATCGAATAGGCCGGCTACATTTAGTCGTGGGTATCGAATAGGCCGGCCACATTTAGTCGTGGGTATCGAATAGGTCGCCTTCATTTAGTCGTGGGTATCAAATAGGCCGGCTTCATTTAGTCGTGGGTATTGAATAGGCTGCTACATGTAGTCGTGGGTATCGAATAGGCCTGCTACATTTAGTCCTGTTTATCGAATAGGCCGGCTACATTTAGTCGTGGGTATCGAATTGGCCGGCAACATTTAGTCGTGGGTATAGAATAGGCCTGCTACATTTAGTCGTGGGTATCGAATAGGCCGGCCACATTTAGTCGTTAGTATCGAATAGGCGGCCTTCATTTAGTAAAGGGTAACTAATAGGCCGGCTTCATTTAGTCGTGGGTATCGAATAGGCCGGCTACATTTAGTCGTGGGTATCGAATAGGTCGGCTATATTTAGTCGTGGGTATCGAATAGGCCGGATACATTTAGTCGTGGGTATCGAATAGGCCGGCTACATTTAGTCGTGGGTATCGAATAGGCCGGCTTCATTTAGTCGTGGGTATCGAATAGGCCGGCTACATTTAGTCGTGGGTATCGAATAGGTCGGCTACATTTAGTCGTGGGTATCGAATAGGCCGGCCACATTTAGTCGTTAGTATCGAATAGGCGGCCTTCATTTAGTCGTGGGTAACTAATAGGCCGTCTTCATTTAGTCGGGGGTATCGAATAGGCCGGCTATATTTAGTCGTGGGTATCGAATAGGCCGGCTATATTTAGTCGTGGGTATCGAATAGGCCGGCTACATTTAGTCGAGGGTATCGAATAGGTCGGCTACATTTAGTCGTGGGTATAGTATAGGCCGGCTACTTTTAGTCGTGGGTATCGAATAGGCCACCTACATTTAGTCGTGGGTATCGAATAGGCCGGCTATATTTAGTCGTGGGTATCGAATAGTCCCGCTACATTTAGTCGTGGGTATCGAATAGGCCGGCTACATTTAGTAGTGGGTATCGAATAGGCTGGCTACATTTAGTCGTGGGTATCGAATAGGCCTGCTACATTTAGACGTGGGTTTCGAATTGGCCGGCTACATTTAGTCGTGGTTATAGAATAGGCCGGCTACATTTAGTCGTGGGTATCGAATAGGCCGGCTACATTTAGTCGTGGTATCGAATAGGCCGGCTACATATAGTCGTGGGTATCGAAAAGCCAGCTACATTTAGTCGTGTGTATCTAATAGGCTGACTACATTTAGTCGTGGGTATCGAATAGGCCGGCTACATTTAGTCGTGGGTATCGAATAGGCCGGCTACATGTAGTCGTGGGTATCGAATCGGCCGGCTATATGTAGTCGTGGGTATCGAATAGGGCGGCTACATTTATTCGTGGGTATCTTAATAGGCCGGCTACATTTAGTCGTGGGTATCGAATAGGCCGCTACATTTAGTCGTGGATATCGAATAGGCCGGCTTCATTTAGTCGTGGGTATCGTATAGGCCGGCTACATTTAGTCGTGGATATCGAATAGGCCGGCTACATTTAGTCGTGGGTATCGAATAGGCCGGCTACATTTAGTCGTGGGTATGGAATAGGCCGGCTACATTTTGTCGTGGGTATCGAATAGGCCGGCTACATTTAGTCGTGGATATCGAATAGGCCGACTACATTTAGTCGTGGGTATCGAATAGGCCGGCTACATTTAGTCGTGGGTATCGAATTGGCCGGCTACATCTAGTCGGGGGTATCGAATAGGCCGGCTATATTTAGTCGTGGGTATCGAATAGGCCGGCTATATTTAGTCGTGGGTATCGAATAGGCCGGCTACATTTAGTCTTGGGTATGGAATAGGCCGGCTACATTTTGTCGTGGGTATCGAATAGGCTGACTACATTTAGTCGTGGGTATCGAATAGGCCGGCTACATTTAGTCGTGAGTATCGAATAAGACGGCTTCATTTGGTCGTGGGTATCGAATAGGCCAGCTACATGTAGTCGTGGGTATCGAATAGGCCGACTACATGTAGACGTGGGTATCGAAAAGGCCGGCTACATTTAGTCGTGGGTATCGCATAGGACGGCTACATTTAGTCGTGGGTATCGAATAGGCCGGCTACATTTAGTCTTGGGTATGGAATAGGCCGGCTACATTTTGTCGTGGGTATCGAATAGGCTGGCTACATTTAGTCGTGGGTATCGAATAGGCCGACTACATTTAGTCGTGGGTATCGAATAGGCCGGCTACATTTAGTCGTGGGTATCGAATAGGCCGGCTACATTTAGTCGTGGGTATCGAATAGGCCGGCTTCATTAAGTCGTGGGTATCGAATTGGCCGGCTACATTTAGTCGTGGTTATAGAATAGGCCGGCTACATTTAGTCGTGGGTATCGAATAGGCCGGCTACATTTAGTCGTGGGTATCGAATAGGCCAGCTACATCTAGTCGGGGGTATCGAATAGGTCGGCTGGATATAGTCGTGTGTATAGAATATGCCGGCTTCATTTAGTCGTGGGTATCGAAAAGGCCGGATACATTTAGTCATGGGTATCGAATAGGCCGGCTACAATTAGTCTTGTGTATCAAATAGGCCGGCTATATGTAGTCGTGGGTATCGAATAGGCCGGCTACATTTAGTCGTGGGTATCGAATACGCCGGCTACATTTAGTCGTGGGTATCGAATAGGCCGGATATATTTAGTCGTGGATATCGAATAGGCCGGATACATTTAGTCGTGGGTATCGAATAGACCGGCTACATTTAGTCGTGGGTATCGAATAGGCCGGCTACATTTAGTCGTGGGTATCGAATAGGCCGGCTACATTTAGTCGTGGGTATCGAATAGGCCGGCCACATTTAGTCGTGGGTATCGAATAGGTCGCCTTCATTTAGTCGTGGGTATCAAATAGGCCGGCTTCATTTAGTCGTGGGTATTGAATAGGCTGCTACATGTAGTCGTGGGTATCGAATAGGCCTGCTACATTTAGTCCTGTTTATCGAATAGGCCGGCTACATTTAGTCGTGGGTATCGAATTGGCCGGCAACATTTAGTCGTGGGTATAGAATAGGCCTGCTACATTTAGTCGTGGGTATCGAATAGGCCGGCCACATTTAGTCGTTAGTATCGAATAGGCGGCCTTCATTTAGTAAAGGGTAACTAATAGGCCGGCTTCATTTAGTCGTGGGTATCGAATAGGCCGGCTACATTTAGTCGTGGGTATCGAATAGGTCGGCTATATTTAGTCGTGGGTATCGAATAGGCCGGATACATTTAGTCGTGGGTATCGAATAGGCCGGCTACATTTAGTCGTGGGTATCGAATAGGCCGGCTTCATTTAGTCGTGGGTATCGAATAGGCCGGCTACATTTAGTCGTGGGTATCGAATAGGTCGGCTACATTTAGTCGTGGGTATAGTATAGGCCGGCTACATTTAGTCGTGGGTATCGAATACGCCACCTACATTTAGTCGTGGGTATCGAATAGGCCGGCTATATTTAGTTGTGGGTATCGAATAGTCCGGCTACATTTAGTCGTGGGTATCGAATAGGCCGGCTACATTTAGTAGTGGGTATCGAATAGGCTAGCTACATTTAGTAGTGGGTATCGAATTGGCCGGCTACATTTAGTCGTGGTTATAGAATAGGCTGGCTACATTTAGTCGTGGGTATCGAATAGGCCGGCTACATTTAGTCGTGGTATCGAAAAGGCCGGCTACATATAGTCGTGGGTATCGAAAAGCCAGCTACATTTAGTCGTGGGTATCTAATAGGCTGACTACATTTAGTCGTGGGTATCGAATAGGCCGGCTACATTTAGTCGTGGGTATCGAATAGGCCGGCTACATGTAGTCGTGTGTATCGAATAGGCCGACTACATGTAGACGTGGGTATCGAATAGGCCGCTACATTTAGTCGTGGGTATCGAATAGGCCGGCTACATTTAGTCGTGGGTATCGAATAGGACGGCTACATGTAGTCGTGGGTATCGAATAGGTCGGCTACATTTAGTCGTGGGTATCGAATAGGCCGGCTACATGTAGTCGTGGGTATCGAATCGGCCGGCCACATGTAGTCGTGGGTATCGAATAGGCCGGCTATATGTAGTCGTGGGTATCGAATAGGCCGGCTACATGTAGTCGTGGGTATCGAAGAGGCCGACTACATGTAGTCTTGGGTGTTGAATAGGCCGGCTACATGTAGTCGTGGGTATCGAATAGGGCGGCTACATTTAGTCGTGGGTATCTTAATAGGCCGGCTACATTTAGTCGTGAGTATCGAATAGGCCGGCTTCATTTAGTCGTGGGTATCGAATAGGCCGGCTTCATTTAGTCGTGGGTATCGAATAGGAAGCTACATGTAGTCGTGGGTATCGAATAGGCCGGCTACATTTAGTCGTGGGTATCGAATTGGCCGGCTATATTTAGTCGTGGGTATCGAATAGGCCGGCTACATTTAGTCGTGGGTATCGAATAGGACGGCTACATTTAGTCGTGGGTATCGAATAGGCCGGCTACATTTAGTCGTGGGTATCGAATAGGCCAGCTACATGTAGTCGT
Organism: Prosapia bicincta; assembly: GCA_036971475.1. NCBI lineage: Eukaryota > Metazoa > Arthropoda > Insecta > Hemiptera > Cercopidae > Prosapia > Prosapia bicincta. Next base: position 25,127,498 of record JBAIZL010000002.1, read on the forward strand.
GGGTATCGAATAGGCCGTCTACATGTAGACGTGGGTATCGAATAGGCCGCTACATTTAGTAGTGGGTATCGAATTGGCCGGCTACATTTAGTCGTGGGTATCGAATAGGCCGTATACATGTAGTCGTGGGTATCGAAGAGGCCGACTACATGTAGTCTTGGGTATCGAATAGGCCGGCTACATTTAGTCGTGGGTATCTTAATAGGCCGGCTACATTTAGTCGTGGGTATCGAATAGGCCGGCTTCATTTAGTCGTGGGAATCGAATAGGAAGCTACATGTAGTCGTTTGTATCGAATAGGCCGGCTACATTTAGTCGTGAGTATCGAATAGGCCGGCTACATTTAGTCGTGGGTATCGAATTGGCCGGCTACATTTAGTCGTGGCTTTAGAATAGGCCGGCTACATTTAGTCGTGGGTATCGAATAGGCCGGCCACATTTAGTCGTGGGTATCGAATAGGCCGGCATTATTTAGTCGTGAGTATCGAATAGGCCGGCTTCTTTTAGTCGTGGGTATCGAATAGGCTGGCTACATTTAGTCGTGAGTATAGAATAGGCCGGCTACATTTAGTCGTGGGTATCGAATAGGCCGGCTACATTTAGTCGTGGGTTTCGAATTGGCCGGCTACATTTATTCGTGGGTATAGAATAGGCCGGCTATATTTAGTCATGGGTATCGAATAGGCCGGCCACATTTAGTCGTGGGTATCGAATAGGCCGGCTTCATTTAGTCGTGGTTATCGAATAGGCCGGCTACATTTAGTCTTGCGTATCGAATAGGCCGGATACATTTAGTCGTGGGTATCGAATAGGCCGGCTATATTTAGTCGTGGGTATTGAATTGGCCGGATACATTTAGTCGTGGGTATCGAATAGGCCGGCTACATTTAGTCGTGGGTATCGAATAGGCCGGGTACATTTAGTCGTGGGTATAGAATAATCCGGCTACATTTAGTCGTGGGTATCTAATAGGCCGGCTACATGTAGTCGTGGGTATCGAATAGGCCGGCTACATGCAGTCGTGAGTATCGAATAGGTAGGCTATTTTTAGTCGTGGGTATCGAATAGGCCGGCTATATTTAGTCGTGGTTATCGAATAGGCCGGATACATTTAGTCGTTGGTATCGAATAGGCCGGCTACATTTAGTCGTGGGTATCGAATAGGCCGGCTTCATTTAGTCGTGGGTATCGCATAGGCCGGCTACATTTAGTCGTGGGTATCGAATAGGTCGGCTACATTTAGTCGTGGGTATAGCATAGGCCGGCTACATTTAGTCGTGGGTATCGAATAGGCCACCTACATTTAGTCGTGGGTATCGAATAGGCCGGCTATATGTAGTCGTGGGTATCGAATAGTCCGGCTACATTTAGTCGTGGGTATCGAATAGGCCGGCTACATTTAGTAGTGGGTATCGAATAGGCTGGCTACATTTAGTCGTGGGTATCGAATAGGCCTGCTACATTTAGACGTGGGTATAGAATTGGCCGGCTACATTTAGTCGTGGTTATAGAATAGGCCGGCTACATTTAGTCGTGGGTATCGAATAGGCCGGCTACATTTAGTCGTGGTATCGAATAGGCCGGCTACATATAGTCGTGGGTATCGAAAAGCCAGCTACATTTAGTCGTGGGTATCTAATAGGCTGACTACATGTAGTCGTGGGTATCGAATAGGCCGGCTACATTTAGTCGTGGGTATCGAATAGGCCGGCTACATGTAGTCGTGGGTATCGAATAGGCCGACTACATGTAGACGTGGGTATCGAATGGGCTGGCTACATTTAGTCGTGGGTATCGAATAGGCCGGCTACATTTAGTCGTGAGTATCGAATAGGACGGCTTCATTTGGTCGTGGGTATCGAATAGGCCAGCTACATGTAGTCGTGGGTATCGAATAGGCCGACTACATGTAGACGTGGGTATCGAAAAGGCCGGCTACATTTAGTCGTGGGTATCGAATAGGCCGGCTACATTTAGTCGTGGGTATCGAATAGGCCGGCTACATTTAGTCTTGGGTATGGAATAGGCCGGCTACATTTTGTCGTGGGTATCGAATAGGCTGGCTACATTTAGTCGTGGGTATCGAATAGGCCGACTACATTTAGTCGTGGGTATCGAATAGGCCGGCTACATTTAGTCGTGGGTATCGAATAGGCCGGCTACATTTAGTCGTGGGTATCGAATAGGCCGGCTTCATTTAGTCGTGGGTATCGAATTGGCCGGCTACATTTAGTCGTGGTTATAGAATAGGCCGGCTACATTTAGTCGTGGGTATCAAATAGGCCGGCTACATTTAGTCGTGGGTATCGAATAGGCCAGCTACATCTAGTCGGGGGTATCGAATAGGTCGGCTGGATATAGTCGTGTGTATAGAATATGCCGGCTTCATTTAGTCGTGGGTATCGAATAGGCCGGATACATTTAGTCATGGGTATCGAATAGGCCGGCTACAATTAGTCTTGTGTATCGAATAGGCCGGCTATATGTAGTCGTGGGTATTGAATAGGCCGGCTACATTTAGTCGTGGGTATCGAATACGCCGGCTACATTTAGTCGTGGGTATCGAATAGGCCGGATATATTTAGTCGTGAGTATCGCATAGGACGGCTTCATTTAGTCGTGGGTATCGAATTGGCCGGCTACATTTAGTCGTGGTTATAGAATAGGCCGGCTACATTTAGTCGTGGGTATCGAATAGGCCGGCTACATTTAGTCGTGGGTATGGAATAGGCCGGCTACATTTTGTCGTGGGTATCGAATAGGCCGGCTACATTTAGTCGTGGATATCGAATAGGCCGACTACATTTAGTCGTGGGTATCGAATAGGCCGGCTACATTTAGTCGTGAGTTTCGAATTGGCCGGCTACATCTAGTCGGGGGTATCGAATAGGCCGGCTACATTTAGTCGTGAGTATCGAATAGGACGGCTTCATTTAGTCGTGGGTATCGAATTGGCCGGCTACATTTAGTCGTGGTTATAGAATAGGCCGGCTAAATTTAGTCGTGGGTATCGAATAGGCCTACTACATTTAGTCGTGGGTATCGAATAGGTCGGCTACATTTAGTCGTGGGTATCGAATAGGCCGGCTACATATAGTCGTGGGTATCGAATAGGCCAGCTACATGTAGTCGTGGGTATCGAATAGGCCGACTACATGTAGACGTGTGTATCGAAAAGGCCGGCTACATTTAGTCGTGGGTATCGAATAGGCCGGCTACATTTAGTCGTGGGTATCGAATAGGCCGGCTACATTTAGTCTTGGGTATGGAATAGGCCGGCTACATTTTGTCGTGGGTATCGAATAGGCTGGCTACATTTAGTCGTGGGTATCGAATAGGCCGACTACATTTAGTCGTGGTTATAGAATAGGCCGGGTACATTTAGTCGTGGGTATCGAATAGGCCGGCTACATTTAGTCGTGGGTATCGAATAGGCCGGCTACAATTAGTCTTGTGTATCGAATAGGCCGGCTATATGTAGTCGTGGGTATCGAATAGGCCGGATACATTTAGTCGTGGGTATCGAATAGGCCGGATACATTTAGTCATGGGTATCGAATAGGCCGGCTACAATTAGTCTTGTGTATCGAATAGGCCGGCTATATGTAGTCGTGGGTATCGAATAGGCCGGCTACATTTAGTCGTGGGTATCGAATACGCCGGCTACATTTAGTCGTGGGTATCGAATAGGCCGGATACATTTAGTCGTGGGTATCGAATAGGCCGGCTACATTTAGTCGTGGGTATCGAATAGGCCGGCCACATTTAGTCGTGGGTATCGAATAGGCCGCCTTCATTTAGTCGTGGGTATCAAATAGGCCGGCTTCATTTAGTCGTGGGCATTGAATAGGCTGCTACATGTAGTCGTGGGTATCGAATTGGCCGGCAACATTTAGTCGTGGGTATAGAATAGGCCTGCTACATTTAGTCTTGGGTATCGAATAGGCCGGCCACATTTAGTCGTTAGTATCGAATAGGCGGCCTTCATTTAGTCGTGGGTAACTAATAGGCCGTCTTCATTTAGTCGGGGGTATCGAATAGGCCGGCTATATTTAGTCGTGGGTATCGAATAGGCCGGCTATATTTAGTCGTGGGTATCGAATAGGCCGGCTACATTTAGTCGAGGGTATCGAATAGGTCGGCTACATTTAGTCGTGGGTATAGTATAGGCCGGCTACTTTTAGTCGTGGGTATCGAATAGGCCACCTACATTTAGTCGTGGGTATCGAATAGGCCGGCTATATTTAGTCGTGGGTATCGAATAGTCCGGCTACATTTAGTCGTGGGTATCGAATAGGCCGGCTACATTTAGTAGTGGGTATCGAATAGGCTGGCTACATTTAGTCGTGGGTATCGAATAGGCCTGCTACATTTAGACGTGGGTTTCGAATTGGCCGGCTACATTTAGTCGTGGTTATAGAATAGGCCGGCTACATTTAGTCGTGGGTATCGAATAGGCCGGCTACATTTAGTCGTGGTATCGAATAGGCCGGCTACATATAGTCGTGGGTATCGAAAAGCCAGCTACATTTAGTCGTGTGTATCTAATAGGCTGACTACATTTAGTCGTGGGTATCGAATAGGCCGGCTACATTTAGTCGTGGGTATCGAATAGGCCGGCTACATGTAGTCGTGGGTATCGAATCGGCCGGCTATATGTAGTCGTGGGTATCGAATAGGGCGGCTACATTTATTCGTGGGTATCTTAATAGGCCGGCTACATTTAGTCGTGGGTATCGAATAGGCCGCTACATTTAGTCGTGGATATCGAATAGGCCGGCTTCATTTAGTCGTGGGTATCGTATAGGCCGGCTACATTTAGTCGTGGATATCGAATAGGCCGGCTACATTTAGTCGTGGGTATCGAATAGGCCGGCTACATTTAGTCGTGGGTATGGAATAGGCCGGCTACATTTTGTCGTGGGTATCGAATAGGCCGGCTACATTTAGTCGTGGATATCGAATAGGCCGACTACATTTAGTCGTGGGTATCGAATAGGCCGGCTACATTTAGTCGTGGGTATCGAATTGGCCGGCTACATCTAGTCGGGGGTATCGAATAGGCCGGCTATATTTAGTCGTGGGTATCGAATAGGCCGGCTATATTTAGTCGTGGGTATCGAATAGGCCGGCTACATTTAGTCTTGGGTATGGAATAGGCCGGCTACATTTTGTCGTGGGTATCGAATAGGCTGACTACATTTAGTCGTGGGTATCGAATAGGCCGGCTACATTTAGTCGTGAGTATCGAATAGGACGGCTTCATTTGGTCGTGGGTATCGAATAGGCCAGCTACATGTAGTCGTGGGTATCGAATAGGCCGACTACATGTAGACGTGGGTATCGAAAAGGCCGGCTACATTTAGTCGTGGGTATCGAATAGGACGGCTACATTTAGTCGTGGGTATCGAATAGGCCGGCTACATTTAGTCTTGGGTATGGAATAGGCCGGCTACATTTTGTCGTGGGTATCGAATAGGCTGGCTACATTTAGTCGTGGGTATCGAATAGGCCGACTACATTTAGTCGTGGGTATCGAATAGGCCGGCTACATTTAGTCGTGGGTATCGAATAGGCCGGCTACATTTAGTCGTGGGTATCGAATAGGCCGGCTTCATTAAGTCGTGGGTATCGAATTGGCCGGCTACATTTAGTCGTGGTTATAGAATAGGCCGGCTACATTTAGTCGTGGGTATCGAATAGGCCGGCTACATTTAGTCGTGGGTATCGAATAGGCCAGCTACATCTAGTCGGGGGTATCGAATAGGTCGGCTGGATATAGTCGTGTGTATAGAATATGCCGGCTTCATTTAGTCGTGGGTATCGAAAAGGCCGGATACATTTAGTCATGGGTATCGAATAGGCCGGCTACAATTAGTCTTGTGTATCAAATAGGCCGGCTATATGTAGTCGTGGGTATCGAATAGGCCGGCTACATTTAGTCGTGGGTATCGAATACGCCGGCTACATTTAGTCGTTGGTATCGAATAGGCCGGATATATTTAGTCGTGGATATCGAATAGGCCGGATACATTTAGTCGTGGGTATCGAATAGACCGGCTACATTTAGTCGTGGGTATCGAATAGGCCGGCTACATTTAGTCGTGGGTATCGAATAGGCCGGCTACATTTAGTCGTGGGTATCGAATAGGCCGGCCACATTTAGTCGTGGGTATCGAATAGGTCGCCTTCATTTAGTCGTGGGTATCAAATAGGCCGGCTTCATTTAGTCGTGGGTATTGAATAGGCTGCTACATGTAGTCGTGGGTATCGAATAGGCCTGCTACATTTAGTCCTGTTTATCGAATAGGCCGGCTACATTTAGTCGTGGGTATCGAATTGGCCGGCAACATTTAGTCGTGGGTATAGAATAGGCCTGCTACATTTAGTCGTGGGTATCGAATAGGCCGGCCACATTTAGTCGTTAGTATCGAATAGGCGGCCTTCATTTAGTAAAGGGTAACTAATAGGCCGGCTTCATTTAGTCGTGGGTATCGAATAGGCCGGCTACATTTAGTCGTGGGTATCGAATAGGTCGGCTATATTTAGTCGTGGGTATCGAATAGGCCGGATACATTTAGTCGTGGGTATCGAATAGGCCGGCTACATTTAGTCGTGGGTATCGAATAGGCCGGCTTCATTTAGTCGTGGGTATCGAATAGGCCGGCTACATTTAGTCGTGGGTATCGAATAGGTCGGCTACATTTAGTCGTGGGTATCGAATAGGCCGGCCACATTTAGTCGTTAGTATCGAATAGGCGGCCTTCATTTAGTCGTGGGTAACTAATAGGCCGTCTTCATTTAGTCGGGGGTATCGAATAGGCCGGCTATATTTAGTCGTGGGTATCGAATAGGCCGGCTATATTTAGTCGTGGGTATCGAATAGGCCGGCTACATTTAGTCGAGGGTATCGAATAGGTCGGCTACATTTAGTCGTGGGTATAGTATAGGCCGGCTACTTTTAGTCGTGGGTATCGAATAGGCCACCTACATTTAGTCGTGGGTATCGAATAGGCCGGCTATATTTAGTCGTGGGTATCGAATAGTCCGGCTACATTTAGTCGTGGGTATCGAATAGGCCGGCTACATTTAGTAGTGGGTATCGAATAGGCTGGCTACATTTAGTCGTGGGTATCGAATAGGCCTGCTACATTTAGACGTGGGTTTCGAATTGGCCGGCTACATTTAGTCGTGGTTATAGAATAGGCCGGCTACATTTAGTCGTGGGTATCGAATAGGCCGGCTACATTTAGTCGTGGTATCGAATAGGCCGGCTACATATAGTCGTGGGTATCGAAAAGCCAGCTACATTTAGTCGTGTGTATCTAATAGGCTGACTACATTTAGTCGTGGGTATCGAATAGGCCGGCTACATTTAGTCGTGGGTATCGAATAGGCCGGCTACATGTAGTCGTGGGTATCGAATCGGCCGGCTATATGTAGTCGTGGGTATCGAATAGGGCGGCTACATTTATTCGTGGGTATCTTAATAGGCCGGCTACATTTAGTCGTGGGTATCGAATAGGCCGCTACATTTAGTCGTGGATATCGAATAGGCCGGCTTCATTTAGTCGTGGGTATCGTATAGGCCGGCTACATTTAGTCGTGGATATCGAATAGGCCGGCTACATTTAGTCGTGGGTATCGAATAGGCCGGCTACATTTAGTCGTGGGTATGGAATAGGCCGGCTACATTTTGTCGTGGGTATCGAATAGGCCGGCTACATTTAGTCGTGGATATCGAATAGGCCGACTACATTTAGTCGTGGGTATCGAATAGGCCGGCTACATTTAGTCGTGGGTATCGAATTGGCCGGCTACATCTAGTCGGGGGTATCGAATAGGCCGGCTATATTTAGTCGTGGGTATCGAATAGGCCGGCTATATTTAGTCGTGGGTATCGAATAGGCCGGCTACATTTAGTCTTGGGTATGGAATAGGCCGGCTACATTTTGTCGTGGGTATCGAATAGGCTGACTACATTTAGTCGTGGGTATCGAATAGGCCGGCTACATTTAGTCGTGAGTATCGAATAGGACGGCTTCATTTGGTCGTGGGTATCGAATAGGCCAGCTACATGTAGTCGTGGGTATCGAATAGGCCGACTACATGTAGACGTGGGTATCGAAAAGGCCGGCTACATTTAGTCGTGGGTATCGAATAGGACGGCTACATTTAGTCGTGGGTATCGAATAGGCCGGCTACATTTAGTCTTGGGTATGGAATAGGCCGGCTACATTTTGTCGTGGGTATCGAATAGGCTGGCTACATTTAGTCGTGGGTATCGAATAGGCCGACTACATTTAGTCGTGGGTATCGAATAGGCCGGCTACATTTAGTCGTGGGTATCGAATAGGCCGGCTACATTTAGTCGTGGGTATCGAATAGGCCGGCTTCATTAAGTCGTGGGTATCGAATTGGCCGGCTACATTTAGTCGTGGTTATAGAATAGGCCGGCTACATTTAGTCGTGGGTATCGAATAGGCCGGCTACATTTAGTCGTGGGTATCGAATAGGCCAGCTACATCTAGTCGGGTGTATCGAATAGGTCGGCTGGATATAGTCGTGTGTATAGAATATGCCGGCTTCATTTAGTCGTGGGTATCGAAAAGGCCGGATACATTTAGTCATGGGTATCGAATAGGCCGGCTACAATTAGTCTTGTGTATCAAATAGGCCGGCTATATGTAGTCGTGGGTATCGAATAGGCCGGCTACATTTAGTCGTGGGTATCGAATACGCCGGCTACATTTAGTCGTGGGTATCGAATAGGCCGGATATATTTAGTCGTGGATATCGAATAGGCCGGATACATTTAGTCGTGGGTATCGAATAGACCGGCTACATTTAGTCGTGGGTATCGAATAGGCCGGCTACATTTAGTCGTGGGTATCGAATAGGCCGGCTACATTTAGTCGTGGGTATCGAATAGGCCGGCCACATTTAGTCGTGGGTATCGAATAGGTCGCCTTCATTTAGTCGTGGGTATCAAATAGGCCGGCTTCATTTAGTCGTGGGTATTGAATAGGCTGCTACATGTAGTCGTGGGTATCGAATAGGCCTGCTACATTTAGTCCTGTTTATCGAATAGGCCGGCTACATTTAGTCGTGGGTATCGAATTGGCCGGCAACATTTAGTCGTGGGTATAGAATAGGCCTGCTACATTTAGTCGTGGGTATCGAATAGGCCGGCCACATTTAGTCGTTAGTATCGAATAGGCGGCCTTCATTTAGTAAAGGGTAACTAATAGGCCGGCTTCATTTAGTCGTGGGTATCGAATAGGCCGGCTACATTTAGTCGTGGGTATCGAATAGGTCGGCTATATTTAGTCGTGGGTATCGAATAGGCCGGATACATTTAGTCGTGGGTATCGAATAGGCCGGCTACATTTAGTCGTGGGTATCGAATAGGCCGGCTTCATTTAGTCGTGGGTATCGAATAGGCCGGCTACATTTAGTCGTGGGTATCGAATAGGTCGGCTACATTTAGTCGTGGGTATAGTATAGGCCGGCTACATTTAGTCGTGGGTATCGAATACGCCACCTACATTTAGTCGTGGGTATCGAATAGGCCGGCTATATTTAGTTGTGGGTATCGAATAGTCCGGCTACATTTAGTCGTGGGTATCGAATAGGCCGGCTACATTTAGTAGTGGGTATCGAATAGGCTAGCTACATTTAGTAGTGGGTATCGAATTGGCCGGCTACATTTAGTCGTGGTTATAGAATAGGCTGGCTACATTTAGTCGTGGGTATCGAATAGGCCGGCTACATTTAGTCGTGGTATCGAAAAGGCCGGCTACATATAGTCGTGGGTATCGAAAAGCCAGCTACATTTAGTCGTGGGTATCTAATAGGCTGACTACATTTAGTCGTGGGTATCGAATAGGCCGGCTACATTTAGTCGTGGGTATCGAATAGGCCGGCTACATGTAGTCGTGTGTATCGAATAGGCCGACTACATGTAGACGTGGGTATCGAATAGGCCGCTACATTTAGTCGTGGGTATCGAATAGGCCGGCTACATTTAGTCGTGGGTATCGAATAGGACGGCTACATGTAGTCGTGGGTATCGAATAGGTCGGCTACATTTAGTCGTGGGTATCGAATAGGCCGGCTACATGTAGTCGTGGGTATCGAATCGGCCGGCCACATGTAGTCGTGGGTATCGAATAGGCCGGCTATATGTAGTCGTGGGTATCGAATAGGCCGGCTACATGTAGTCGTGGGTATCGAAGAGGCCGACTACATGTAGTCTTGGGTGTTGAATAGGCCGGCTACATGTAGTCGTGGGTATCGAATAGGGCGGCTACATTTAGTCGTGGGTATCTTAATAGGCCGGCTACATTTAGTCGTGAGTATCGAATAGGCCGGCTTCATTTAGTCGTGGGTATCGAATAGGCCGGCTTCATTTAGTCGTGGGTATCGAATAGGAAGCTACATGTAGTCGTGGGTATCGAATAGGCCGGCTACATTTAGTCGTGGGTATCGAATTGGCCGGCTATATTTAGTCGTGGGTATCGAATAGGCCGGCTACATTTAGTCGTGGGTATCGAATAGGACGGCTACATTTAGTCGTGGGTATCGAATAGGCCGGCTACATTTAGTCGTGGGTATCGAATAGGCCAGCTACATGTAGTCGTGGGTATCGAATAGGCCGTCTACATGTAGACGTGGGTATCGAATAGGCCGCTACATTTAGTAGTGGGTATCGAATTGGCCGGCTACATTTAGTCGTGGGTATCGAATAGGCCGTATACATGTAGTCGTGGGTATCGAAGAGGCCGACTACATGTAGTCTTGGGTATCGAATAGGCCGGCTACATTTAGTCGTGGGTATCTTAATAGGCCGGCTACATTTAGTCGTGGGTATCGAATAGGCCGGCTTCATTTAGTCGTGGGAATCGAATAGGAAGCTACATGTAGTCGTTTGTATCGAATAGGCCGGCTACATTTAGTCGTGAGTATCGAATAGGCCGGCTACATTTAGTCGTGGGTATCGAATTGGCCGGCTACATTTAGTCGTGGCTTTAGAATAGGCCGGCTACATTTAGTCGTGGGTATCGAATAGGCCGGCCACATTTAGTCGTGGGTATCGAATAGGCCGGCATTATTTAGTCGTGAGTATCGAATAGGCCGGCTTCTTTTAGTCGTGGGTATCGAATAGGCTGGCTACATTTAGTCGTGAGTATAGAATAGGCCGGCTACATTTAGTCGTGGGTATCGAATAGGCCGGCTACATTTAGTCGTGGGTTTCGAATTGGCCGGCTACATTTATTCGTGGGTATAGAATAGGCCGGCTATATTTAGTCATGGGTATCGAATAGGCCGGCCACATTTAGTCGTGGGTATCGAATAGGCCGGCTTCATTTAGTCGTGGTTATCGAATAGGCCGGCTACATTTAGTCTTGCGTATCGAATAGGCCGGATACATTTAGTCGTGGGTATCGAATAGGCCGGCTATATTTAGTCGTGGGTATTGAATTGGCCGGATACATTTAGTCGTGGGTATCGAATAGGCCGGCTACATTTAGTCGTGGGTATCGAATAGGCCGGGTACATTTAGTCGTGGGTATAGAATAATCCGGCTACATTTAGTCGTGGGTATCTAATAGGCCGGCTACATGTAGTCGTGGGTATCGAATAGGCCGGCTACATGCAGTCGTGAGTATCGAATAGGTAGGCTATTTTTAGTCGTGGGTATCGAATAGGCCGGCTATATTTAGTCGTGGTTATCGAATAGGCCGGATACATTTAGTCGTTGGTATCGAATAGGCCGGCTACATTTAGTCGTGGGTATCGAATAGGCCGGCTTCATTTAGTCGTGGGTATCGCATAGGCCGGCTACATTTAGTCGTGGGTATCGAATAGGTCGGCTACATTTAGTCGTGGGTATAGCATAGGCCGGCTACATTTAGTCGTGGGTATCGAATAGGCCACCTACATTTAGTCGTGGGTATCGAATAGGCCGGCTATATGTAGTCGTGGGTATCGAATAGTCCGGCTACATTTAGTCGTGGGTATCGAATAGGCCGGCTACATTTAGTAGTGGGTATCGAATAGGCTGGCTACATTTAGTCGTGGGTATCGAATAGGCCTGCTACATTTAGACGTGGGTATAGAATTGGCCGGCTACATTTAGTCGTGGTTATAGAATAGGCCGGCTACATTTAGTCGTGGGTATCGAATAGGCCGGCTACATTTAGTCGTGGTATCGAATAGGCCGGCTACATATAGTCGTGGGTATCGAAAAGCCAGCTACATTTAGTCGTGGGTATCTAATAGGCTGACTACATGTAGTCGTGGGTATCGAATAGGCCGGCTACATTTAGTCGTGGGTATCGAATAGGCCGGCTACATGTAGTCGTGGGTATCGAATAGGCCGACTACATGTAGACGTGGGTTTCGAATAGGCCGCTACATTTAGTCGTGGGTATCGAATAGGCCGGCTACATGTAGTCGTGGGTATCGAATAGGCCGGCTACATGTAGTCGTGTGTATCGAATCGGCCGGCCACATGTAGTCGTGGGTATCGAATAGGCCGGCTATATGTAGTCGTGGGTATCGAATAGGTCGGCTACATGTAGTCGTGGGTATCGAAGAGGCCGACTACATGTAGTCTTGGGTATCGAATAGGCCGGCTACATGTAGTCGTGGGTATCGAATAGGGCGGCTACATTTAGTTGAGGGTATCTTAATAGGCCGGCTACATTTAGTCGTGGGTATCGAATTACCGCTACATTTAGTCGTGGATATCGAATAGGCCGGCTTCATTTAGTCGTGAGTATCGAATAGGCCGGCTTCATTTAGTCGTGGGTATCGAATAGGAAGCTACATGTAGTCGTGGGTATCGAATAGGCCGGCTACATTTAGTCGTGGGTATCGAATAGGCCGGCTACATTTAGTCGTGGGTATCGAATAGGTCGCCTACATTTAGTCGTGGGTATCGAATAGGCCGGCTACATGTAGTCGTGGGTATCGAATAGGCCAGCTACATGTAGTCGTGGGTATCGAATAGGCCGACTACATGTAGACGTGGGTATCGAATAGGCCGCTACATTTAGTCGTGGGTATCGAATAGGCCGGCTACATTTAGTCGAGGGTATCGAATAGGTCGCCTACATTTAGTCGTGGGTATCGAATAGGCCGGCTACATGTAGTCGTGGGTATCGAAGAGGCCGACTACATGTAGTCTTGGGTATCGAATAGGCCGGCTACATGTAGTCGTGGGTATCGAATAGGCCGGCTACATTTAGTCGTGGGTATCTTAATAGGCCGGCTGCATTTAGTCGTGGGTATCGAATAGGCCGCTACATTTAGTCGTGGATATCGAATAGGCCGGCTTCATTTAGTCGTGGGTATCGTATAGGCCGGCTACATTTAGTCGTGGATATCGAATAGGCCGGCTTCTTTTAGTCGTGGGTATCGAATAGGCCGGCTTCATTTAGTCGTGGGAATCGAATAGGAAGCTACATGTAGTCGTTTGTATCGAATAGGCCGGCTACATTTAGTCGTGAGTATCGAATAGGCCGGCTACATTTAGTCGTGGGTATCGAATTGGCCGGCTACATTTAGTCGTGGCTATAGAATAGGCCGGCTACATTTAGTCGTGGGTATCGAATAGGCTGGCCACATTTAGTCGTGGGTATCGAATAGGCCGGCATTATTTAGTCGTGGGTATCGAATAGGCCGGCTTCTTTTAGTCGTGGGTATCGAATAGGCCGGCTTCATTTAGTCGTGGGAATCGAATAGGAAGCTACATGTAGTCGTTTGTATCGAATAGGCCGGCTACATTTAGTCGTGAATATCGAATAGGCCGGCTACATTTAGTCGTGGGTATCGAATTGGCCGGCTACATTTAGTCGTGGCTATAGAATAGGCCGGCTACATTTAGTCGTGGGTATCGAATAGGCCGGCTACATGTAGTCGTAAGTATCGAAGAGGCCGACTACATGTAGTCTTGGGTATCGAATAGGCCGGCTACATGTAGTCGTGGGTATCGAATAGGCCGGCTACATTTAGTCGTGGGTATCTTAATAGGCCGGCTACATTTAGTCGTGGGTATCGAATAGGCCGCTACATTTAGTCGTGGATATCGAATAGGCCGGCTTCATTTAGTCGTGGGTATCGTATAGGCCGGCTACATTTAGTCGTGGATATCGAATAGGCCGGCTTCTTTTAGTCGTGGGTATCGAATAGGCCGGCTTCATTTAGTCGTGGGAATCGAATAGGAAGCTACATGTAGTCGTTTGTATCGAATAGGCCGGCTACATTTAGTCGTGAGTATCGAATAGGCCGGCTACATTTAGTCGTGGGTATCGAATTGGCCGGCTACATTTAGTCGTGGCTATAGAATAGGCCGGCTACATTTAGTCGTGGGTATCGAATAGGCTGGCCACATTTAGTCGTGGGTATCGAATAGGCCGGCATTATTTAGTCGTGGGTATCGAATAGGCCGGCTTCTTTTAGTCGTGGGTATCGAATAGGCTGGCTATATTTAGTCGTGAGTATAGAATAGGCCGGCTACATTTAGTCGTGGGTATAGAACAGGCCGGCTACATTTAGTCGTGGGTATCGAATAGGCCGGCTACATTTAGTCGTGGGTTTCGAATTGGCCGGCTACCTTTAGTCGTGGGTATAGAATAGGCCGGCTATATTTAGTCGTGGGTATCGAATAGGCCGGCCACATTTAGTCGTGGGTATCGAATAGGCCGGCTTCATTTAGTCGTGGGTATCGAATAGGCCAGCTACATTTAGTCGTGCGTATCGAATAGGCCGGATACATTTAGTCGTGGGTATCGAATAGGCCGGCTATATTTAGTCGTGGGTATTGAATAGGCCGGATACATTTAGTCGTGGGTATCGAATAGGCCGGCTACATGTAGTCGTGGGTATCGATTAGGCCGGATACATTTAGTCGTGTTTATCGAATAGGCCGGCTACAGTAGTCGTGGGTATCGAATAGGCCGGCTACATTTAGTCTTGGGTATCGAATAGGCCGGCTACATTTAGTCGTGTGTATCGAATAGGCCGGCTACATTTAGTCGTGGGTATCGAATAGGCCCGCTACATATAGTCGTGGGTATCGAATAGGCAGGCTACATTTAGTCGTGGGTATCGATTAGGCCGGCTACATGTATTCGTGGCTATCGAATAGGCCGGCTACATGTAGTCGTGGGTATCGATTCCGGATACATTTAGTCGTGTTTATCGAATAGGCCGGCTACAGTAGTCGTGGGTATCGAATAGGCCGGCTACATTTAGTCGTGTGTATCGAATAGGATGGCTACATTTATTCGTGTGTATCGAATAGGCCGGCTTCATTTAGTCGTGGGTATCGAATTGGCCGGCAACATTTAGTCGTGGGTATAGAATAGGCCGGCTACATTTAGTCGTGGGTATCGAATAGGCCGCCCACATTTAGACGTGGGTATCGATTAGGCCGGCCACATTTAGTCGTGGGTATCGAATAGGCCGGCTTCATTTAGTCGTGGGTATCGAATTGGCCGGCTTCATTTAGTCGTGGGTATCGAATAGGCCGGGTACATTTAGTCGTGGGTATAGAATAATCCGGCTACATTTATACGTGGGTATCTAATAGGCCGGCTACATGTAGCCGTTGGTATCGAATAGGCAGGCTACATTTAGTCGTGGGTATCGAATAGGCCGGCTATATGTAGTCGTGGTTATCGAATAGGCCGGCTACATGTAGTCGTGGGTATCGAAGAGGCCGACTACATGTAGTCTTGGGTATCGAATAGGCCGGCTACATGTAGTCGTGGGTATCGAATAGGGCGGCTACATTTAGTCGTGGGTATCGATTAGGCCGCTACATTTAGTCGTGGATATCGATTAGGCCGCTACATTTAGTCGTGGATATCGAATAGGCCGGCTTCATTTAGTCGTGGGTATCGTATAGGCCGGCTACATTTAGTCGTGGATATCGAATAGGCCAGCTTCATTTAGTCGTGGGTATCGAATAGGCCGGCTTCATTTAGTCGTGGGTATCGAATAGGAAGCTACATGTAGTCGTGGGTATCGAATAGGCCGGCTACATTTAGTCGTGGGTATCGAATTGGCCGGCTACATTTAGTCGTGGTTATAGAATAGGCCGGCTACATTTAGTCGTGGGTATCGAATAGGCCGACTACATTTAGTCGTGGGTATCGAATAGGCCAGCTACATGTAGTCGTGGATATCGAATAGGCCGACTACATGTAGACGTGGGTATCGAATAGGCCGCTACATTTAGTCGTGGGTATCGAATAGGCCGGCTACATTTAGTCGTGGGTATCGAATAGGTCGCCTACATTTAGTCGTGGGTATCGAATAGGCCGGCTACATGTAGTCGTGGGTATCGAATAGGCCAGCTACATGTAGTCGTGGGTATCGAATATTCCGACTACATGTAGACGTGGGTATCGAATAGGCCGCTACATTTAGTCGTGGGTATCGAATAGGCCGGCTACATTTAGTCGTGGGTATCGAATAGGTCGCCTACATTTAGTCGTGGGTATCGAATAGGCCGGCTACATGTAGTCGTGGGTATCGAAGAGGCCGACTACATGTAGTCTTGGGTATCGAATATGCCGGCTACATGTAGAGGTGGGTATCGAATAGGCCGGCTACATTTAGTCGTGGGTATCTTAATAGGCCGGCTACATTTAGTCGTGGGTATCGAATAGGCCGCTACATTTAGTCGTGGATATCGAATAGGCCGGCTTCATTTAGTCGTGGGTATCGTATAGGCCGGCTACATTTAGTCGTGGATATCGAATAGGCCGGCTTTATTTAGTCGTGGGTATCGAATAGGCCGGCTTCATTTAGTCGTGGGAATCGAATAGGAAGCTACATGTAGTCGTTTGTATCGAATAGGCCGGCTACATTTAGTCGTGAGTATCGAATAGGCCGGCTACATTTAGTCGTGGGTATCGAATTGGCCGGCTACATTTAGTCGTGGCTATAGAATAGGCCGGCTACATTTAGTCGTGGGTATCGAATAGGCTGGCCACATTTAGTCGTGGGTATCGAATAGGCCGGCATTATTTAGTCGTGGGTATCGAATAGGCCGGCTTCTTTTAGTCGTGGGTATCGAATAGGCTGGCTACATTTAGTCGTGAGTATAGAATAGGCCGGCTACATTTAGTCGTGGGTATAGAACAGGCCGGCTACATTTAGTCGTGGGTATCGAATAGGCCGGCTACATTTAGTCGTGGGTTTCGAATTGGCCGGCTTCATTTAGTCGTGGGTATCGAATAGGCCAGCTACATTTAGTCGTGCGTATCGAATAGGCCGGATACATTTAGTCGTGGGTATCGAATAGGCCGGCTATATTTAGTCGTGGGTATTGAATAGGCCGGATACATTTAGTCGTGGGTATCGAATAGGCCGGCTACATGTAGTCGTGGGTATCGATTAGGCCGGATACATTTAGTCGTGTTTATCGAATAGGCCGGCTACAGTAGTCGTGGGTATCGAATAGGCCGGCTACATTTAGTCTTGGGTATCGAATAGGCCGGCTACATTTAGTCGTGTGTATCGAATAGGCCGGCTACATTTAGTCGTGGGTATCGAATAGGCCCGCTACATATAGTCGTGGGTATCGAATAGGCAGGCTACATTTAGTCGTGGGTATCGATTAGGCCGGCTACATGTAGTCGTGGCTATCGAATAGGCCGGCTACATGTAGTCGTGGGTATCGATTAGGCCGGATACATTTAGTCGTGTTTATCGAATAGGCCGGCTACAGTAGTCGTGGGTATCGAATAGGCCGGCTACATTTAGTCGTGTGTATCGAATAGGCCGGCTTCATTTAGTCGTGGGTATCGAATTGGCCGGCTTCATTTAGTCGTGGGTATCGAATAGGCCGGGTACATTTAGTCGTGGGTATAGAATAATCCGGCTACATTTATACGTGGGTATCTAATAGGCCGGCTACATGTAGCCGTTGGTATCGAATAGGCAGGCTACATTTAGTCGTGGGTATCGAATAGGCCGGCTATATGTAGTCGTGGTTATCGAATAGGCCGGCTACATGTAGTCGTGGGTATCGAAGAGGCCGACTACATGTAGTCTTGGGTATCGAATAGGCCGGCTACATGTAGTCGTGGGTATCGAATAGGGCGGCTACATTTAGTCGTGGGTATCTTAATAGGCCGGTTACATTTAGTCGTGGGTATCGATTAGGCCGCTACATTTAGTCGTGGATATCGAATAGGCCGGCTTCATTTAGTCGTGGGTATCGTATAGGCCGGCTACATTTAGTCGTGGATATCGAATAGGCCAGCTTCATTTAGTCGTGGGTATCGAATAGGCCGGCTTCATTTAGTCGTGGGTATCGAATAGGAAGCTACATGTAGTCGTGGGTATCGAATAGGCCGGCTACATTTAGTCGTGGGTATCGAATTGGCCGGCTACATTTAGTCGTGGTTATAGAATAGGCCGGCTACATTTAGTCGTGGGTATCGAATAGGCCGACTACATTTAGTCGTGGGTATCGAATAGGCCGGCTACATTCAGTCGTGGGTATCTTAATAGGCCGGCTACATTTAGTCGTGGATATCGAATAGGCCGGCTTCATTTAGTCGTGGGTATCGAATAGGCCGGCTTCATTTAGTCGTGGGAATCGAATAGGAAGCTACATGTAGTCGTTTGTATCGAATAGGCCGGCTACATTTAGTCGTGAGTATCGAATAGGCCGGCTACATTTAGTCGTGGGTATCGAATTGGCCGGCTACATTTAGTCGTGGCTATAGAATAGGCCGGCTACATTTAGTCGTGTGTATCGAATAGGCCGGCCACATTTAGTCGTGGGTATCGAATAGGCCGGCTTCATTTAGTCGTGGGTATCGAATAGGCCGGCTACTTTTAGTCGTGGGTATCGAATAGGCCGGCTATATTTAGTCGTGGGTATCGAATCGGCCGGCTACATTTAGTCGTGGGTATCGAATAGGCCGGCTACATTTAGTCGTGGGTATCGAATAGGACGGCTTCATTTAGTCGTGGGTATCGAATTGGCCGGCTACATTTAGTCGTGGTTATAGAATAGGCCGGCTACATTTAGTCGTGGGTATCGAATAGGCCGACTACATTTAGTCGTGGGTATCGAATAGGTCGGCTACATTTAGTCGTGGGTATCGAATAGGCCGGCTACATATAGTCGTGGGTATCGAATAGGCCAGCTACATGTAGTCGTGGGTATCGAATAGGCCGACTACATGTAGACGTGGGTATCGAAAAGGCCGGCTACATTTAGTCGTGGGTATCGAATAGGCCGGCTACATTTAGTCGTGGGTATCGAATAGGCCGGCTACATTTAGTCTTGGGTATGGAATAGGCCGGCTACATTTTGTCGTGGGTATCGAATAGGCTATCTACATTTTGTCGTGGGTATCGAATAGGCCGACTACATTTAGTCGTGGGTATCGAATAGGCCGGCTACATTTAGTCGTGGGTATCGAATAGGCCGGCTGCATTTAGTCTTGAGTATCGAATATTCCGGCTACATTTAGTAGTGGGTATCGAATAGGCCAGCTACATTTAGTCGTGGGTATCGAATAGGCCGGCTACATCTAGTCGGGGGTATCGAATAGGCCGGCTACATTTAGTCCTGGGTATCGAATAGGCCGGCTATATTTAGTCGTGGGTATCGAATAGGCCGGCTACATTTAGTCGTGGGTATCGAATAGGCCGGCTACTTTTAGTCGTCGGTATCGAATAGGCCGGCGTCATTTAGTCGTGGGTATCGAATTGGCCGGCTACATTTAGTCGTGGTTATAGAATAGGCCGGCTACATTTAGTCGTGGGTATCGAATAGGCCGGCTACATTTAGTCGTGGGTATCGAATAGGCCAGCTACATCTAGTCCGGGGTATCGAATAGGTCGGCTGGATATAGTCGTGTGTATAGAATAGGCAGGCTTCATTTAGTCGTGGGTATCGAATAGGCCGGATACATTTAGTCATGGGTATCGAATAGGCCGGCTACATTTAGTCTTGTGTTAGAATATACCGGCTATATGTAGTCGTGGGTATCGAATAGGCCGGCTACATTTAGTCGTGGGTATCGAATACGCCGGCTACATTTAGTCGTGGGTATCGAATAGGCCGGATACATTTAGTCGTGGATATCGAATAGGCCGGATACATTTAGTCGTGGGTATCGAATAGGCCAGCTACATGTAGTAGTGGGTATCGAATAGGCCGACTAAATGTAGACGTGGGTATCGAAAAGGCCGGCTACATTTAGTCGTGGGTATCGAATAGGCCGGCTACATTTAGTCGTGGGTATCGAATAGGCCAGCTACATTTAGTCTTGGGTATGGAATAGGCCGGCTACATTTTCTCGTGGGTATCGAATAGGCTGGCTACATTTAGTCGTGGGTATCGAATAGGCCGACTACATTTAGTTGTGGGTATCGAATAGGCCGGCTACATTTAGTCGTGGGTATCGAATAGGCCGGCTACATTTAGTCGTGGGTATCGAATAGGCCAGATACATTTAGTCGTGGATATCGAATAGGCCGACTACATCTAGTCGGGGGTATCGAATAGGCCGGCTACATTTAGTCCTGGGTATCGAATAGGCCGGCTATATTTATTCGTGGGTATCGAATAGGCCGGCTACATTTAGTCGTGGGTATCGAATAGGCCGGCTACTTTTAGTCGTCGGTATCGAATAGGCAGGCTTCATTTAGTCGTGGGTATCGAATTGGCCGGCTACATTTAGTCGTGGTTATAGAATAGGCCGGCTACATTTAGTCGTGGGTATCGAATAGGCCGGCTACATTTAGTCGTGGGTATCGAATAATCCAGCTACATCTAGTCGGGGGTATCTAATAGGTCGGCTGGATATAGTCGTGTGTATAGAATAGGCCGGCTTCATTTAGTAGTGGGTATCGAATAGGCCGGATACATTTAGTCATGGGTATCGAATAGGCCGGCTACATTTAGTCTTGTGTATCGAATAGGCCGGCTATATGTAGTCGTGGGTATCGAATAGGCCGGCTATATTTAGTCGTGGGTATCGAATACGCCGGCTACATTTAGTCGTGGGTATCGAATAGGCCAGATACATTTAGTCGTGGATATCGAATAGGCCGACTACATTTTGTCGTAGGTATCGAATAGGCCGGCTACATTTAGTCGTGGGTATCGAATACGCCGGCTACATTTAGTCGTGGGTATCGAATAGGCCGTATACATGTAGTCGTGGGTATCGAAGAGGCCGACTACATGTAGTCTTGGGTATCGAATAGGCCGGCTACATGTAGTCGTGGGTATCGAATAGGCCGGCTACATTTAGTCGTGGGTATCTTAATAGGCCGGCTACATTTAGTCGTGGGTATCGAATAGGCCGGCTACATTTAGTCGTGGGTATCGAATAGGTCGCCTACATATAGTCGTGGGTATCGAATAGGCCGGCTACATGTAGTCGTGGGTATCGAAGAGGCCGACTACATGTAGTCTTGGGTATCGAATAGGCCGGCTACATGTAGTCGTGGGTATCGAATAGGCCGGCTACATTTAGTCGTGGGTATCTTAATAGGCCGGCTACATTTAGTCGTGGGTATCGAATAGGCCGGCTACATTTAGTCGTGGGTATCGAATAGGTCGCCTACATATAGTCGTGGGTATCGAATAGGCCGGCTACATGTAGTCGTGGGTATCGAAGAGGCCGACTACATGTAGTCTTGGGTATCGAATAGGCCGGCTACATGTAGTCGTGGGTATCGAATAGGCCGGCTACATTTAGTCGTGGGTATCGTATATGCCGGCTAGATTTAATCGTGGATATCGAATAGGCCGGCTTCATTTAGTCGTGGGTATCGAATAGGCCGGCTTCATTTAGTCGTGGGAATCGAATAGGAAGCTAAATGTAGTCGTTTGTATCGAATAGGCCGGCTACATTTAGTCGTGAGTATCGAATAGGCCGGCTACATTTAGTCGTGGGTATCGAATTCGCCGGCTACATTTAGTCGTGGTTATAGAATAGGCCGGCTACATTTAGTCGTGGGTATCGAATAGGCCGGCCACATTTAGTCGTGGGTATCGAATAGG
Source organism: Prosapia bicincta (assembly GCA_036971475.1). Lineage (NCBI taxonomy): Eukaryota > Metazoa > Arthropoda > Insecta > Hemiptera > Cercopidae > Prosapia > Prosapia bicincta. The sequence goes on from JBAIZL010000002.1 coordinate 25,149,555, forward strand.
CCGGCTTCATTTAGTCGTGGGTATCGAATAGGCCGGCTACATTTAGTCGTGGGTATGGAATAGGCCGGCTACATTTTGTCGTGGGTATCGAATACGCCGACTACATTTAGTCGTGGGTATCGAATAGGCCAGCTACATTTAGTCGTGAGTATCGAATAGGCCGGCTACATTTAGTCGTGGGTATCGAATTGGCCGGCTACATTTAGTCGTGGCTATAGAATAGGCCGGCTACATTTAGTCGTGGGTATCGAATAGGCCGGCCACATTTAGTCGTGGGTATCGAATAGGCCGGCTTCATTTAGTCGTGGGTATCGAATAGGCCGGCTACTTTTAGTCGTGGGTATCGAATAGGCCGGCTATATTTAGTCGTGGGTATCGAATCGGCCGGCTACATTTAGTCGTGGGTATCGAATTGGCCGGCTACATTTAGTCGTGGTTATAGAATAGGCCGGCTACATTTAGTCGTGGGTATCGAATAGGCCGACTACATTTAGTCGTGGGTATCGAATAGGTCGGCTACATTTAGTCGTGGGTATCGAATAGGCCGGCTACATATAGTCGTGGGTATCGAATAGGCCAGCTACATGTAGTCGTGGGTATCGAATAGGCCGACTACATGTAGACGTGGGTATCGAAAAGGCCGGCTACATTTAGTCGTGGGTATCGAATATTCCGGCTACATTTAGTCTTGGGTATGGAATAGGCCGGCTACATTTTGTCGTGGGTATCGAATAGGCTATCTACATTTTGTCGTGGGTATCGAATAGGCCGACTATATTTAGTAGTGGGTATCGAATAGGCCAGCTACATTTAGTCGTGGGTATCGAATAGGCCGGCTACATCTAGTCGGGGGTATCGAATAGGCCGGCTACATTTAGTCCTGGGTATCGAATAGGCCGGCTATATTTAGTCGTGGGTATCGAATAGGCCGGCTACATTTAGTCGTGGGTATCGAATAGGCCGGCTACTTTTAGTCGTCGGTATCGAATAGGCCGGCTTCATTTAGTCGTGGGTATCGAATTGGCCGGCTACATTTAGTCGTGGTTATAGAATAGGCCGGCTACATTTAGTCATGGGTATCGAATAGGCCGGCTACATTTAGTCGTGGGTATCGAATAGGCCAGCTACATCTAGTCCGGGGTATCGAATAGGTCGGCTGGATATAGTCGTGTGTATAGAATAGGCCGGCTTCATTTAGTCGTGGGTATCGAATAGGCCGGATACATTTAGTCATGGGTATCGAATAGGCCGGCTACATTTAGTCTTGTGTATCGAATAGGCCGGCTATATGTAGTCGTGGGTATCGAATAGGCCGGCTACATTTAGTCGTGGGTATCGAATACGCCGGCTACATTTAGTCGTGGGTATCGAATAGGCCGGATACATTTAGTCGTGGATATCGAATAGGCCGGATACATTTAGTCGTGGGTATCGAATAGGCCAGCTACATGTAGTAGTGGGTATCGAATAGGCCGACTACATGTAGACGTGGGTATCGAATAGGCCGGCTACATTTAGTCGTGGGTATCGAATAGGCCGGCTACATTTAGTCTTGGGTATGGAATAGGAGGGCTACATTTTGTCGTGGGTATCGAATAGGCTGGCTACATTTAGTCGTGGGTATCGAATAGGCCGACTACATTTAGTCGTGGGTATCGAATAGGCCGGCTACATTTAGTCGTGGGTATCGAATAGGCCGGCTACATTTAGTCGTGGGTATCGAATAGGCCAGATACATTTAGTCGTGGATATCGAATAGGCCGACTACATCTAGCCGGGGGTATCGAATAGGCCGGCTCCATTTAGTCCTGGGTATCGAATAGGCCGGCTATATTTATTCGTGGGTATCGAATAGGCCGGCTACATTTAGTCTTGGGTATCGAATAGGCCGGCTACTTTTAGTCGTCGGTATCGAATAGGCAGGCTTCATTTAGTCGTGGGTATCGAATTGGCCGGCTACATTTAGTCGTGGGTATCGAATAGGCCGGCTACATCTAGTCGGGGGTATCGAATAGGCCGGCTACATTTAGTCCTGGGTATCGAATAGGCCGGCTATATTTATTCGTGGGTATCGAATAGGCCGGCTACATTTAGTCGTGGGTATCGAATAGGCCGGCTACTTTTAGTCGTCGGTATTGAATAGGCAGGCTTCATTTAGTCGTGGGTATCGAATTGGCCGGCTACATTTAGTCGTGGTTATAGAATAGGCCGGCTACATTTAGTCGTGGGTATCGAATAGGCCGGCTACATTTAGTCGTGGGTATCGAATAGGCCAGCTACATCTAGTCGGGGGTATCGAATAGGTCGGCTGGATATAGTCGTGTGTATAGAATAGGCCGGCTTCATTTAGTCGTGGTCATCGAATAGGCCGGATACATTTAGTCATGGGTATCGAATAGGCTGGCTACATTTAGTCTTGTGTATCGAATAGGCCGGCTATATGTAGTCGTGGGTATCGAATAGGCCGGCTATATTTAGTCGTGGGTATCGAATACGCCGGCTACATTTAGTCGTGGGTATCGAATAGGCCAGATACATTTAGTCGTGGATATCGAATAGGCCGACTACATTTTGTCGTAGGTATCGAATAGGCCGGCTACATTTAGTCGTGGGTATCGAATACGCCGGCTACATTTAGTCGTGGGTATCGAATAGGCCGTATACATGTAGTCGTGGGTATCGAAGAGGCCGACTACATGTAGTCTTGGGTATCGAATAGGCCGGCTACATGTAGTCGTGGGTATCGAATAGGCCGGCTACATTTAGTCGTGGGTATCTTAATAGGCCGGCTACATTTAGTCGTGGGTATCGAATAGGCCGGCTACATTTAGTCGTGGGTATCGAATAGGTCGCCTACATTTAGTCGTGGGTATCGAATAGGCCGGCTACATGTAGTCGTGGGTATCGAAGAGGCCGACTACATGTAGTCTTGGGTATCGAATAGGCCGGCTACATGTAGTCGTGGGTATCGAATAGGCCGGCTACATTTAGTCGTGGGTATCGTATATGCCGGCTAGATTTAATCGTGGATATCGAATAGGCCGGCTTCATTTAGTCGTGGGTATCGAATAGGCCGGCTTCATTTAGTCGTGGGAATCGAATAGGAAGCTAAATGTAGTCGTTTGTATCGAATAGGCCGGCTACATTTAGTCGTGAGTATCGAATAGGCCGGCTACATTTAGTCGTGGGTATCGAATTCGCCGGCTACATTTAGTCGTGGCTATAGAATAGGCCGGTTACATTTAGTCGTGGGTATCGAATAGGCCGGCCACATTTAGTCGTGGGTATCGAATAGGCCGGCTTCATTTAGTCGTGGGTATCGAATAGGCCGGCTACATTTAGTCGTGGGTATGGAATAGGCCGGCTACATTTTGTCGTGGGTATCGAATAGGCCAGCTACATTTAGTCGTGAGTATCGAATAGGCCGGCTAAATTTAGTCGTGGGTATCGAATTGGCCGGCTAGATCTAGTCGGGGGTATCGAATAGGCCGGCTATATTTAGTCGTGGGTATGGAATAGGCCGGCTACATTTTGTCGTGGGTATCGAATAGGCCGGCTACATTTAGTCGTGGGTAACGAATAGGCCGACTACATTTAGTCGTGGGTATCGTATAGGCCAGCTACATTTAGTCGTGAGTATCGAATAGGCCGGCTAAATTTTGTCGTGGGTATCGAATTGGCCGGCTACATCTAGTCGTGGGTATCGAATAGGCCGGCTACATTTAGTCGTGGGTACCGAATAGGTCGGCTACATTTAGTTGTGGGTATAGTATAGGCCGGCTACATTTAGTCGTGGGTATCAAATAGGCCACCTACATTTAGTCGTGGGTATCGAATAGGCCGGCTATATTTAGTCGTGGGTATCGAATAGTCCGGCTACATTTAGTCGTGGGTATCGAATAGGCCGGCTACATTTAGTAGTGGGTATCGAATAGGCCGGCTACATTTAGTAGTGGGTATCGAATAGGCTGGCTACATTTAGTCGTGGGTATCGAATAGGCCTGCTACATTTAGACGTGGGTATCGAATTGGCCGGCTACATTTTGTCGTGGTTATAGAATATGCCGGCTACATTTAGTCGTGGGTATCGAATAGGCCGGCTACATTTAGTCGTGGTATCGAATAGGCCGGCTACTTATAGTCGTGGGTATCGAAAAGCCAGCTACATTTAGTCGTGGGTATCTAATAGGCTGACTACATTTAGTCGTGGGTATCGAATAGGCCAGCTACATTTAGTCGTGGGTATCGAATAGGCCGGCTACATGTAGTCGTGGGTATCGAATAGGCCGACTACAAGTAGACGTGGGTATCGAATAGGCCGCTACATTTAGTCGTGGGTATCGAATAGGCCGGCTACATTTAGTCGTGGGTATCGAATAGGACGGTTACATGTAGTCGTGGGTATCGAATAGGTCGGCTACATTTAGTCGTGGGTATCGAATCGGCCGGCCACATGTAGTCGTGGGTATCGAATAGGCCGGCTATATGTAGTCGTGGGTATCGAATAGGCCGGCTACATGTAGTCGTGGGTATCGAAGAGGCCGACTACATGTAGTCTTGGGTATCGAATAGGCCGGCTACATGTAGTCGTGGGTATCGAATAGGGCGGCTACATTTAGTCTTGGGTATCATAATAGGCCGGCTACATTTAGTCGTGGGTATCGAATAACCGCTACATTTAGTCGTGGATATCGAATAGGCCGGCTTCATTTAGTCGTAGGTATCGAATTGGCCGGCTACATCTAGTCGGGATATCGAATAGGCCGGCTATATTTAGTCGTGGGTATCGAATAGGCCGGCTATATTTAGTCGTGGGTATCGAATAGGCCGGCTACATTTAGTCGTGGGTATCGAATAGGACGGCTACATTTAGTCGTGGGTATCGAATAGGCCGGCTACATTTAGTCGTGGGTATCGAATAGGCCAGCTACATGTAGTCGTGGGTATCGAATAGGCCGACTACATGTAGACGTGGGTATCGAATAGGCCGCTACATTTAGTAGTGGGTATCGAATAGGCCGGCTACATTTAGTCGTGGGTATCGAATAGGCCGTATACATGTAGTCGTGGGTATCGAAGAGGCCGACTACATGTAGTCTTGGGTATCGAATAGGCCGGCTTCATTTAGTCGTGGGTATCGTATAGGCCGGCTAGATTTAGTCGTGGATATCGAATAGGCCGGCTTCATTTAGTCGTGGGTATCGATTAGGCCGGCTTCATTTAGTCGTGGGAATCGAATAGGAAGCTACATGTAGTCGTTTGTATCGAATAGGCCGGCTACATTTAGTCGTGAATATCGAATAGGCCGGCTACATTTAGTCGTGGGTATCGAATTGGCCGGCTACATTTAGTCGTGGCTATAGAATAGGCCGGCTACATTTAGTCGTGGGTATCGAATAGGCCGGCCACATTTAGTCGTGGGTATCGAATAGGCCGGCTTCATTTAGTCGTGGGTATCGAATAGGCCGGCTTCTTTTAGTCGTGGATATCGAATAGGCCGGCTTCATTTAGTCGTGGGTATCGTATAGGCCGGCTACATTTAGTCGTGGATATCGAATAGGCCGGCTACATTTAGTCGTGGCTATAGAATAGGCCGGCTACATTTAGTCGTGGGTATCGAATAGGCCGGCCACATTTAGTCGTGGGTATCGAATAGGCCGGCTACATTTAGTCGTGGGTATCGAATAGGCCGGGTACATTTAGTCGTGGGTATAGAATAATCCGGCTACATTTAGTCGTGGGTATCTAATAGGCCGGCTACATGTAGTCGTGGGTATCGAATAGGCCGGCTACATGCAGTCGTGGGTATCGAATTGGCAGGCTATATTTAGTCGTGGGTATCGAATAGGCCGGCTACATGTAGTCGTGGGTATCGAATAGGCCGGCTACATATAGTCGTGGGTATCGATTAGGCCGGATACATTTAGTCGTGTTTATCGAATATGCCGGCTACAGTAGTCGTGGTTATCGAATAGGCCGGCTACATTTAGTCGTGGGTATCGAATAGGCCGGCTACATATAGTCGTGGGTATCGAATAGGCAGGCTACATTTAGTCGTGGGTATCGATTAGGCCGGCTACATGTAGTCGTGGCTATCGAATAGGCCGGCTACATGTAGTCGTGGGTATCGATTAGGCCGGATACATTTAGTCGTGTTTATCGAATAGGCCGGCTACAGTAGTCGTGGGTATCGAATAGGCCGGCTACATTTAGTCGTGTGTATCGAATAGGCCGGCTACATTTATTCGTGTGTATCGAATAGGCCGGCTACATTTAGTCGTGGGTATCGAATTGGCCGGCAACATTTAGTCGTGGGTATAGAATAGGCCGGCTACATTTAGTCGTGGGTATCGAATAGGCCGCCCACATTTAGTCGTGGGTATCGAATAGGCCGGCCACATTTAGTCGTGGGTATCGAATAGGCCGGCTTCATTTAGTCGTGGGTATCGATTAGGCCGGCTTCATTTAGTCGTGAATATCGAATAGGCCGGGTACATTTAGTCGTGGGTATAGAATAATCCGGCTACATTTAGACGTGGGTGTCTAATAGGCCGGCTACATGTAGCCGTTTGTATCGAATAGGCAGGCTACATTTAGTCGTGGGTATCGAATAGGCCGGCTACATGTAGTCGTGGGTATCGAATAGGCCGACTACATGTAGTCGTGGGTATCGATTAGGCCGGATACATTTAGTCGTCTTTATCGAATAGGCCGGCTACAGTAGTCTTGGTTATCGAATAGGCCGGCTACATTTAGTCGTGGGTATCGAATAGGCCGGCTACATGTAGTCGTGGGTATCGAATAGGCCGGCAACATTTAGTCGTGGGTATAGAATAGGCCGGCTACATTTAGTCGTGGGTATCGAATAGGCCGCCCACATTTAGTCGTGGGTATCAAATAGGCCGGCTTCATTTAGTCGTGGGTATCAAATTGGCCGGCTTCATTTAGTCGTGGGTATCGAATAGGCCGGGTACATTTAGTCGTGGTTATAGAATAATCCGGCTACATTTAGACGTGGGTATCTAATAGGCCGGCTACATGTAGCCGTTGGTATCGAATAGGCAGGCTACATTTAGTCGTGGGTATCGAATAGGCCGGCTACATGTAGTCGTGGGTATCGAATAGGCCGGCTACATGTAGTCGTGGGTATCGATTAGGCCGGATACATTTAGTCGTCTTTATCGAAAAGGCCGGCTACAGTAGTCTTGGGTATCGAATAGGCCGGCTACATTTAGTCGTGGGTATCGATTAGGCCGGCTACATGTAGTCGTGGGTATCGATTAGGCCGGATACATTTAGTCGTGGGTATCGAATCGGCCGGCCACATGTAGTCGTGGGTATCGAATAGGCCGGCTACATGTAGTCGTGGGTATCGAATAGGGCGGCTACATTTAGTCGTGGGTATCCTAATAGGCCGGCTACATTTAGTCGTGGGTATCGAATAGGCCGCTACATTTAGTCGTGGGTATCGAATAGGCCGGCTTCATTTAGTCGTGGGTATCGAATTGGCCGGCTACATTTAGTCGTGGTTATAGAATAGGCCGGCTACATTTAGTCGTGGGTATCGAATAGGCCGGCTTCATTTAGTCTTGGGTATCGTATAGGCCGGCTACATTTAGTCGTGGATATCGAATAGGCTGGCTTCATTTAGTCGTGGGTATCGAATAGGCCGGCTTCATTTAGTCGTGGGTATCGAATAGGAAGCTACATGTAGTCGTGGGTATCGAATAGGCCGGCTACATTTAGTCGTGAGTATCGAATAGGCCGGCTACATTTAGTCGTGGGTATCGAATTTTCCGGCTACATCTAGTTGGGGGTATCGAATAGGCCGGCTATATTTAGTCTTGGGTATCGAATAGGCCGGCTATATTTAGTCGTGGGTATCGAATAGGCCGGCTACATTTAGTCGTGGGTATCGAATAGGCCGGCTATATTTAGTCGTGGGTATCGAATAGGCCGGATTCATTTAGTCGTGGGTATCGAATTGGCCGGCTACATTTAGTCGTGGTTATAGAATAGGCCGGCTACATTTAGTCGTCTTTATCGAATAGGCCGGCTACAGTAGTCTTGGGTATCGAATAGGCCGGCTACATTTAGTCGTGGGTATCGAATAGGCCGGCTACATGTTGTCGTGGGTATCGAATAGGCCGGCAACATTTAGTCGTGTGTATAGAATAGGCCGGCTACATTTAGTCGTGGGTATCGAATAGGCCGCCCACATTTAGTCGTGGGTATCGAATAGGCCGGCTTCATTTAGTCGTGGGTATCGAATTGGCCGGCTTCATTTAGTCGTGTGTATCGAATAGGCCGGGTACATTTAGTCGTGGGTATAGAATAATCCGGCTACATTTAGACATGGGTATCTAATAGGCCGGCTACATGTAGCCGTTGGTATCGAATAGGCAGGCTACATTTAGTCGTGGGTATCGAATAGGCCGGCTACATGTAGTCGTGGGTATCGAATAGGCCGGCTACATGTAGTCGTGGGTATCGATTAGGCCGGATACATTTAGTCGTCTTTATCGAATAGGCCGGCTACAGTAGTCTTGGGTATCGAATAGGCCGGCTACATTTAGTCGTGGGTATCGATTAGGCCGGCTACATGTAGTCGTGGGTATCGATTAGGCCGGATACATTTAGTCGTGGGTATCGAATCGGCCGGTCACATATAGTCGTGGGTATCGAATAGGCCGGCTACATGTAGTCGTGGGTATCGAATAGGGCGGCTACATTTAGTCGTGGGTATCCTAATAGGCCGGCTAAATTTAGTCGTGGGTATCGAATAGGCCGCTACATTTAGTCGTGGGTATCGAATAGGCCGGCTTCATTTAGTCGTGGGTATCGAATTGGCCGGCTACATTTAGTCGTGGTTATAGAATAGGCCGGCTACATTTAGTCGTGGGTATCGAATAGGCCGGCTTCATTTAGTCGTGGGTATCGTATAGGCCGGCTACATTTAGTCGTGGATATCGAATAGGCTGGCTTCATTTAGTCGTGGGTATCGAATAGGCCGGCTTCATTTAGTCGTGGGTATCGAATAGGAAGCTACATGTAGTCGTGGGTATCGAATAGGCCGGCTACATTTAGTCGTGAGTATCGAATAGGCCGGCTACATTTAGTCGTGGGTATCGAATTTTCCGGCTACATCTAGTTGGGGGTATCGAATAGGCCGGCTATATTTAGTCGTGGGTATCGAATAGGCCGGCTATATTTAGTCGTGGGTATCGAATAGGCCGGCTACATTTAGTCGTGGGTATCGAATAGGCCGGCTACATTTAGTCGTGGGTATCGAATAGGCCGGCTTCATTTAGTCGTGGGTATCGAATTGGCCGGCTACATTTAGTCGTGGTTATAGAATAGGCCGGCTACATTTAGTCGTGGGTATCGAATAGGCCGACTACATTTAGTCGTGGGTATCGAATAGGTCGGCTACATTTAGTCGTGGGTATCGAATAGGCCGGCTACATATAGTCCTGGGTATCGAATAGGCCAGCTACATGTAGTCGTGGGTATCGAATAGGCCGACTACATGTAGACGTGGGTATCGAATAGGCCGCTACATTTAATCGTGGGTATCGAATAGGCCGGCTACATTTAGTCGTGGTTATCGAATAGGTCGCCTACATTTAGTCGTGGGTATCGAATAGGCCGGCTAAATGTAGTCGTGGGTATCGAAGAGGCCGACTACATGTAGTCTTGGGTATCGAATAGGCCGGCTACATGTAGTCGTGGGTATCGAATAGGCCGGCTACATTTAGTCGTGGGTATCGAATAGGCCGGCTACATTTAGTCGTGGGTATCGAATAGGCCGCTACATTTAGTCGTGGATATCGAATAGGCCAGCTTCGTTTAGTCGTGGGTATCGTATAGGCCGGCTACATTTAGTCGTGGATATAGAATAGGCCGGCTTCATTTAGTCGTGGGTATCGAATAGGCCGGCTTCATTTAGTCGTGGGAATCGAATAGGAAGCTACATGTAGTCGTTTGTATCGAATAGGCCGGCTACATTTAGTCGTGAGTATCGAATAGGCCGGCTACATTTAGTCGTGGGTATCGAATTGGCCTGCTACATTTAGTCGTGGCTATAGAATAGGCCGGCTACATTTAGTCGTGGGTATCGAATAGGCCGGCCACATTTAGTCGTGGGTATCGAATAGGCCGGCTTCATTTAGTCGTGTGTATCGAATAGGCCGGCTCCTTTTAGTCGTGGGTATCGAATAGGCCGGCTACATTTAGTCGTGAGTATAGAATAGGCCGGCTACATTTAGTCGTGGGTATAGAACAGGCCGGCTACATTTAGTCGTGGGTATCGAATAGGCCGGCTACATTTAGTCGTGGGTTTCGAATTGGCCGGCTACATTTAGTCGTGGGTATAGAATAGGCCGGCTACATTTAGTCATGGGTATCGAATAGGCCGGCTACATTTAGTCGTGTGTATCGAATTGGCCGGCTACATTTAGTCGTGGGTATCGAATAGGCAAGCTACATATAGTCGTGGGTATCGAATAGGCAGGCTACATTTAGTCGTGGGTATCGAATAGGACGGCTACATGTAGTCGTGGCTATCGAATAGGCCGGCTACATGTAGTCGTGGGTATCGATTAGGCCGGATACATTTAGTCGTGTTTATCGAATTGGCCGGCTACAGTAGTCGTGGGTATCGAATAGGCCGGCTACATTTAGTCGTGCGTATCGAATAGGCCGGCTACATTTATTCGTGTGTATCGAATAGGCCGGCTACATTTAGTCGTGGGTATCGAATTGGCCGGCAACATTTAGTCGTGGGTATAGAATAATCCGGCTACATTTAGACGTGGGTATCTAATAGGCCGGCTACATGTAGCCGTTGGTATCGAATAGGCAGGCTACATTTAGTCGTGGGTATCGAATAGGCCGGCTACATGTAGTCGTGGGTATCGAATAGGCCGGCTACATGTAGTCGTGGGTATCGATTAGGCCGGATACATTTAGTCGTGGGTATCGAATTGGCCGGCAACATTTAGTCGTGGGTATAGAATAGGCGGCTACATGTAGTCGTGGAATCGAATAGGCCGGCTACATTTAGTCGTTTGTATCGATTAGGCCGGATACATTTAGTCGTGTTTATCGAATAGGCCGGCTATATGTAGTCGTGGGTATCGAATAGGCCGGCTTCATTTAGTCGTGGGTATCGAATAGGCCGGCTACATTTAGTCGTGGGTATCGAATAGGCTGGATACATTTAGTCGTGGGTATCGAATAGGCCGGCTACATTTAGTCGTGGGTATCGAATAGGCCGGCTACATTTAGTCGTGGATATCGAATAGGCCGGCTACATTTAGTCGTGGGTATCGAATAGGCCGGCTACATTTAGTCGTGGGTATCGAATAGGCCGGCTACATTTAGTCGTGGGTATAGAATAGGCCGGCTACATTTAGTCGTGGGTATCGAATAGGCCGCTACATTTAGTCGTGGGTATCGAATAGGCCGGCTACATTTAGTCGAAATTCAAGTCATAAATATTGGACACTAATTACTTGGAATAATTTACTGAGGTTTAATATTAATAAATAATATACACAACTTCTAACTACATATATTTTTATTTTAGTCCTACGTACATTTCGCTACAGAGTAAACATTCTCAATAACATGACAATGCAAACTTAAGTTTCATGTCTTTGAGGATGGTTACTTTGTAACAGAAATGTACACAAGACTAGAATAAACATAATTGTAGTTGTATGTATTTTTTATTGATAAATATAGTTTTTATTAAAATATAACTTTTAAATAGTTGTCAAATAGAATGATTAGTAAAAACGTTGCATTTTAAGGAGTGGGATAGGGAAATATGTTTAGACGTGAGTTTATTAAATTTTCGCCGACCTCCCGGGTATTTTTCACTCCTTTAAGATTTTTGCGGGGCCCATGAGCAGGACAGTGCAGGAGTAATTGAGTTAGTTTATAAAATAACCATTACTTTATTCTTAATACAATTAACAATTACTCAGTGTACGTTTGACACAGAAAGCGTATTCATAAATCTTTCAAATGGAAAAAAAACATTTATAAAGAACTTGAGAGTTATTACGCTTCAGCATTGAAAGCGCACCCTCTTTATAATCCCCCTATTGTGTTATAATACATGTGAACTTATCAGTTATAATTCCCACTCTACAAAGTTCCTTTTTGCTGACCATGGCGATATACTCAGCAGGCGGCTTCAAGCCCACCTTGTAGTACAGTTCGATGGCGAACATCACGGAGATTTGCCTGAACTCTGGCAACAGCTTATTGTTGACGTAATCGTTGACGATTCTCTCTTCGTTCATGTCGAAGTTTAGTAACACCGATGCGGTCGTGGTCAGATTCTTTAGCGAGTTGGTCAAGTAGGCGGCAAATGAGGAGTAGCGTACAGTGAAACAGTTGGTCATCTCTACTAGAGCATAGGCCTGTTGTTCGTCATAGCATGTACTGTATAGGAAGTTGTAGTCCAACCCTAAGTACGTCCTCTCTACGTCTGCCTGGATGTAGTCGGCCAGTTGGATGGCCAGTTGTGCCTGGATGGAGAAGTTCGCGTAGAATATATGGTACAGCTTGTAGTTCAGTTCGTAGAGCAGTGTGTGCGCTATCTGTAAGTCCGTTTCGTTTAGCAAGTGGTAGAGGTTGGTAGTCTGCAAGTACAACAACGTATCTGTGACTGGTTTCAACAACAGATTCGCCGGTTCGGTCAGATCAACTCTTCCCGTATAGTTCTTTACGAGGATTCTGTTTGCTATTACTTTGAGGTTGTAGGCGGCGTTCGGGATTGTTTGGTTGAATGCGCTGTACTTGTTGCGTATTAAGTACAAACCGTATCCCAACAGCTGATCGATTCTAATGTTGTTGTTGATGAACAGCGCCTGCGCGAGAGGCTTCATTAGATTCACGATGACCGCTGTTTCAATGTAGATGACTTCATCTCTCCATTTGTTCAGAATCAGCGTGATGTTTGAGAGCGAAGAGAATCCTTTGATGGACTCTGAATATGATTCCCTCAGCGCGGGAGTGTAATATGCTCCAAACGCGTCCACCTTTGCTAGCAGACACTTATACATATCGTAGAAATCCATTGTAATCGGACAGGAGACTGACAACTGGGCGGGTTCAAGTTTGGCAATCTCGGATTCCAGTGTGTCATTCATTCTATTCGCAGTTGATTGCAGTAAACTTATGTGTGAAGTGAAATCAGGTATGGTTGCCAAGACTTTGTTCGCCGCTTCGGTCGCGATTCGTATACCTTCGTCTCGTTCGGCATTGAATGTCTTCCTCCACAGAAGTACATAGATGGCGGATCCAATAGCGTCGTTGATAACGTAAGTGGCAGATCTGAGAGTGTAGTTTGCAAACGACACCATGTCTTGCGTTCTTGAAATGATACGGGCGGCGTGATTACGAACACTGATGATGTTATTTTGTATAGGGGTGACGTTGTAGCTCTTGAAACTCTGCAGCGACTGGACCAGAATGTGGTTGTTGGAAATGTTGTACGTTTGGATCACTTTGCCGCCTTCGTTGAGAGACAGTAACTTTGTAGCGTTAAATTCCAAAGTGAGTTTATCGTTAATGGCGGCGTTGGCATTTTTGGAGATGTTAACGGCCGAGTCTAGATAGATGTTTAGTTCCGGTTGCACCACCCTTAAGTAATTGTACAGATCGCTGGTAATGTTGCGCACGCAATCGGCAAACAACATCACAGAAAAGTTGTACGCCGAGCAGCGCGTAAGTATCAGCTGAGCGTTGAACTTGGTCAGATTTGAATTCACCCCGCTTTGGTATACTTTGATTTTGTTCTCAAGATCCACCGCTTCTATGATGAATTGTGCCAATTCGTTTTTGATTCTCTGTTTTGCGTCGTCTACAATCTTTTTAATTATCGGTAACTGTGCAGACAACTCTGCGGCCTTCGACGGGTTGTTGACGGTCGTAATGTTGATCGCGTACAACCAAGGTTCTGCTGCCTTTTCTAGTTTTGCGGTCAAGTCTATGAAAGCGCTCAGGTTTCCATTTTTCACGTTCCTTATAAGGCTGTTAATGTCTGAAATGAACACGTTTATTCCGTTCTTCTTGAGTTCGTCCAGTTCGGTAAGGAACCTCTTGATCTGTTCGTTTGGTGTGATAGATGCCACCGCTTTGCCTGCTTCGGCCGTAACTGATGCGTTTACTCGCGCGCGCTCTGCCGTCTTGTTTATGAACTCCTCGATCAGTCTCGGAGCGGTTGTTTTGATCTCTTCAATCTCGTCGACAATGTTTCTGGTTTTGTTCAGAGCATTCGTCACGTATGAGTTAAATTCGCGTATTAATGGGTCAATGCAGTCGGAGATGTAAGGCAGATATGCGTTCGTGTACTTCTTAATGCAGTTCGCGATATTTTGCTGCAACTCCAAAAATTCTACATTCAAGTTGTAACCGACTGCCAGGAAGTTGTGGTCAGTCGCGTTCTTCTCGATGCCTTTTATATAATCTGTGATGGTACCTTTCAGCTGATCGTAAAGTAATCGCCATTGATTGCTCAAATCGTTTGTGTTATAATTGGGGTTCACGTATTTGATTGTTTCTATTGCTTTCTTAATAGGCTCCAAAGACCAGTCTAAAGTCCTGTTGAACGAATTTACATAGCTGTCAGTGATACTAACGACATCGTTTGTCAGTTCTTGTGATCGCAATTTATCGCCGACTACTTCATTGTCGAATTCTTTTTCCAACTGTAGTACCAATTTTTTAGGCAGTTCTGCTAAAGTGAATCCGGCTGTTTCAAAGATATCGTTGATTACCTGTTGAACGGATCGCGTCAGTGGTTGTAAGTCGATGTTAGCCACAACAGTGGACGCAGTGCTGCTCACGGCGGAGAACTTCTGAGTCAGCAGGACAAGAGATTCCTGCGCCGACTTGACGACGGTGTTTGTTTTGTCGATGTAGTTTTTGAAACAGCGCTGTATAACAGGGATGCTCTCGTAGGCATCAACGTTCTCGATTTCTATACACTGCTTCAGGGTGTCCTTGATTGCGGCCACTTCGGTGTCATAATTCCTTAGAATCTGGCTCAAGTCTGTAGAAATATTAGCGAGCGCATTGATGCTGGGCTGTACGTCGGCGTTTAGTTTGTTTATGTAGTTTACTACTAGCTCCTGTCCGCTGTTTAAGTAGTTATTAAGTTGCGTCACTCTGTCGGGAGCGTACTTGCCGGCGAAATTAATGGCGCCCTCTACGGGCTGCACTTCCTGTTTCATTTGGATCTCCGCGTTCTTAGCAGCGCCTTGAATTTCGTTCTGTCTGCTGGCCACGAAATTAAGTACGTTTACTATGTCGTTACGGACGGTGCTACCATTGTTGGACAGTATAAGGTCCACCTGGGTTTTAGTGTTGCCCAGAAGCTGTCCTGGAGTTAGACCAGACACCCTTTTTAATTCGAATACAGTGGAATTAACGGTAACATTGACGCTGCCAAAGTCTACTGTTAGGATAAGGGAGATATTACCGATGCCGGCGTACTTGCTCAGCTCGTTCTTCAAATCGGTCTCCTTTTTGTTCGCCGCGTTCGATGACAGATTCAGTTCGTTGTTAAAACACGCTCTCAAGTACTCGATGTTCTCAATGTAATTTTCTTTTTGGTTGGCATAGCAACTGTCGACGTTGGCTTTAGAAAGTTCTAATTGTGCGTTTAACCCGCTATAAATGCCATCAAGTGAATCGTATATAGATTGTAGCAAAGTTTTTGTCGGTTGAATATTCATTTCCAGGTTTGTTATAGCGTTTTCCTTAATTTCCTTCGCACGTTCTCTGAACGCAATAATTTCAGCTGTTTTATCAAGGGCATATTTCACCAGTTCCTGGATGCCCAACTCTATCGGACTAACAGCCCCGTCCAAATTTATTTTTATATTTGCAATCTTGTCGTTTATATCGTTATTGGTGCGCGCTATATCGGATTTCAGTGCATCAACTCCTGCTAAAATATTCTTTCCTGTGCTTTCGTTAATGTATTTCAGTTCGTTAACGGTTTTGTTATACAGTTCTTCGGGAGTGAGCTGTTGATTGGCGACTATAGAATCCACTATTTCCTTAACGCCGGCTATATGCTTCTCGAAACCGGTAGAAATGTTTTTGTTTGAGTTATTGGCGGTGTTGGCTACGACATTGAACCGTTTGATTTCGTTGTTCAGCTGTCCGTTTGCGTTATTCGCCGCCGATATTATCGTGTTTACGTAGCTCCCTAAACAGTTCCTGACCGACGTCACTTGCTCCAGTTGATTGGTGTTGTTGTTCTCGCAGGTGTTCGCGGTCGCCCTGGTTCCCTCTACTTGCAGTTGGAAGTTGTCGTATATCAAGCCGGCTGTGTTGTATATCGCCTGCAGTTGAGCTTCTTCCGGTTGCGCGTCTGCTTTCACTTTTACTACCAATAGCTGCGCTTGGTTGAGCAGGCTTTCCAGTTCTTGCAATCTGTCTGGTGAATGGTGTAATACGAATTCTTTAGCCTCTTGAATAAATTTCGTGGTGTTTTCTAAGTAACTCTCAGCCGTTTTTACAGCCTGAGACGTCTGCGTTTGCAAATTGGCAACACTGTTTTTCAGTTTATTAATGTCGTCCATCAAGCTAACGGCAACAGTGTCGTTTATGGAAGATATTTGTTCGAAAGTTTTGTTCTGGAGTTGTTCACCTGTAAGGCCGGCTGTCTTCAATACATCGGCGACTACCTGGGCGGCCCGTTTCGACGCAGCGTCCGTATCCGCTTTAATCGAAATGTTTCCGATCGATCTGTATTTCTCGTAGCGATCGTACACGCCGCGTTGTGCATTATTCGCTTCGTCTACGATTTTATTCAGGACCTGTTTTATACACAATTGTATGTTTTCCACTTTTTCATATCTGTCCTCCGTTTTATCATTAGCGCAGAGAGACATATTTTGTTTCGCTTGGTCGATTTTTGATTGGAAACTCTTCAAAATATCGTCCTTGTTTTCAAAAACGGAATTCAGTTCACTGTAAACTGGCATTAAGCTATTGGCGATGTCTTGAACAAAGCTGCTCACTATTTCTTTCGCCTTTTGTCTAAACTTCTCCAGCTCGGTTGCATTGTCCGGATTGTATTCGGCAGCATAGTCGATTGCGATTCCTATAATTTTGACTGCCTGGTTGAGCGCTTTCTCGCTGTTATTCACCGCTTTCTGTATTTGATTCAGTGTGTTGTCAACAGAAAGTTGCAGATCTTGTATGCCGTCTTTTAGAGTGCTGTTAACTTGGCTGCCCACGCGTTCAACTTGCTCCAATCCTTTACGCTTCAGAGCTCCTGGCGAGAGCCCGTACGTCATGATCACGTCTCCTACTTGTTTAACAATGGAACCGATGACAACTTCGAAATCGGCGTTCAATGACTTGTTCAAGGAAGCAGACACATTGTCAATTAGATCGAACTTTTTCTCCTCTTCATTTAATCGTTCTTTTGAAACTTTTCCAGCGTTGAGTAATACATCGTAGTTGGTGTTAAAGCATCTGACGAACGTGGTTAAAGCGGACAAGTCTAAGAAAGCATCCTCTCTGGGGCAGTTCAGTATGTTAGCTTTTGTTTGGTTCAGCCTGGACTGCAGATCTGGGTAGATAGAGTCAATAATGTTCTGAATGGATTGCAGTTGAATTTTGGCGGGTTGTATGTCCGTCTTGGCTTTCAACACTATTTTCTGCGCTTCGTTAATGAGCTCCTGGAAGTCAGCAATCTTTTCAGGTGCGAATTTGGCAGCAAAATCAATAGCCACGGTTGCGTTAACGGTGATTTCGTTGAGGTATTTGTCGGCCACGCCGAGCGTAGCTGTTAGCTCGTCTTGTGTTTCAAATATATTTCTCGACAAGTTTTCTATACCTCGGTTTAAGTCTTTCGCTACAGTTTCGTTGTACAGGACCAGTTCTTGTAACTTCTTTTTCAAAAGAACATCCGGGACTAGTCCGGCAATTTCGAATGCTCTGTTAGTAATATTTTGTAAATCGGTAATTACTTTATTTAGATCGATAGCCACATTGACATTTGCAAGTTGTTTAAATATTTCAGCCTGTTTCGACAATACTTGTGTAGCGTTATCAGACACATTCCTAGCAATATTAAGGTAGTTATTTATACACGTGTCGATAGCTGCCAATCTGTCAAGCTCATCTTCGATTGTAGTATTGATACAACTACGGATTTTAATATCAATATCGGCTATTTTTTCATGGAAAGTAATGTTATTATCATTTATTGTCTGCAGTATCTGTTGTAGTTTGTCTTTAACTGGCTCTTGTATATTTTTGATGTCGTTCAAGACAGATTTCAACAGTTCTTCTTTTTCGGTTCTCAGTGCATTTAGTTCCGATAATTTGTTGGGGTCGTATTCTATGGCGTAGTTAATCGCTTCATCGGTGAATGTTATTTGTTTCAAAGCGGTTTCAGCTTGATTCTGAACGGCGTCGATGTCTTTCATGTAGCCTACGATGGTATTTCGCAGTTTTTCTGTAGCACTGTCGGGATTTCCGGTAACCTGGATCGACGTCAGACTAAGGACTCCTTTATTCTGTTGCGATTCGGGCGATAGTCCTGCAGATGCTATTAGGTCGTCCAATATCTTATCGACAAGATTTATTGTCTCGTTGAATGACGACTTCACGTTGTTCAACAGATTTGTTGTATTGGCTGCGAAGGAGTAGTATTTGCTTTGTTCCTCATTGAAAACTTTCACCAGTTTTGCCATTTCCAACCTCACGGTTTCCACATTTTGTTCCGCACATTGCGCGACGTTCTTCGCCCTAGCTATCCGATCTACTATGTCCGTCTCTGCGCATAAATTGATAGAATGGTAGCCATTTTTAAATTGGATTTGATAGTTTACAATTGAAGCATTTACTGAATTTAAACTGTCGTCAATTTTCGGGTGGATTGTTTGAAGCTCTGTTTTAGCCGCGTTTCCCACTTCAGTGACGTTTGATATGAAAGCTTTCAGAATTGGTTCTTTATCGGAACCATATTTGCTTGCAAAATAAATCGCTGCTTGTATAACATCGATCGTGTTCTTCAGATTCGTGTCGATGGTGTAAGCTCCTTGTTCGATCTGACTATGTACCTGAGCGAAAGCGTCTTTAAGCCATTCTGCTGCCACTATCAATCGATATCCCATTGCGATGTTAGTGGTGTTGATTGAAGTCAATTCTTCTTCGGCCCTTCTTAGGATTTCGGCGTCATTCAAGCCGGCCGCAGTGAGCACGCTGTCGACAATCGTCTTGACGTTTGCTCTGGTCGGATCCAGATCGACAACAAGTCTAGTGTTGGACACTTTCTGGAACCTTTCGGTTTCTCTCTGCAGCTTCGCCTGGGCTTCGTCAGTGGCCGCGATGGCAGCGTTCATGTGCGTGCTTAGGCATAGCTTTACCGATTCTATGCGCGTCAACCTGTCGCCTTCTTTAATTGCAGGACAGGCCGATAGACTCTTGTTCGCCAGGTCGATTTTGTTTTGCAAATTCCCAATAATATCAGAGCTGTCGTTGAGAATGTCGTCTAGTTCTATTAGCGCCGGATTAACGGTGGTTTTTAGCTTAAGCATTTCGCCGAACACCAGCTCGTCCGCCTTTGTTTGGTACGCCTTTAGCTCAGCAGTATTCAATTGCCTGTATTTTGTCGCGAACTCAATAGCGTTAGATACGGGCTTGATCACTTCGTTCAGAGACGTTTCGGCGGTCGATAAATCGTTGATCAGTCGATTCTTGGAGTTTGTGATGTCTTTGTGAAGGCTTTGAATGCCGTACAATAACGCGTCTTCAGCAGTCAAGTTTACCACCTGCAAGTCTTCCAGTGCAGTCTGCAGTTGCACTTCTGGAGCGAGTTTTTCCTGTTCTATTATAAAATCTACTTTGTCATTAACGCCGTTAAATATCGATCCCAAATTGAAACTGAGATTTCCGGTGACGTAGGACCCCATGGTCGATATATAGCTAAATGTGTCGTACTCTCTGCTCAACACGGACTTGATGTGTTCAGCGAGCAATCGAGACGTGTTCACTTGCTTATCCAAACACTTCCTAACCTCTTCGATATTACGTAGAGGATCTGGGTTGGAACTTTCGACGCATTTATTAGCGTTATTTTCACTGTCTTCAATCTGAGAGTTTAAACTTGTCGATAAGTTAGCAATAGTATCGATAATGACAGCGAGTTTGGGATTGATCGGTTTCAGGTCGGTTTTAATCTTGGTAACCAAGTTTTCGGTTTGGTTTAAGTAGCTTTTAAGAGGTTCGACATTGTTTGGTGAGTATTTTTCAGCGAACTTGATTGTATTAGATATAGAATTCAAAACCTTGTTTATGTAACTATCGATATTGCCTATTTCTAAACTAATTTGGTTCTGCATGCTTTGTGCATTGTTTTTCAATTCCTTCACGCCCCTTTCGATTGGGATTGCAAATTTTGCTTTCAGGTCTAAAAAGGCTGATTGAGCGTGGCTGAGTAGTATCGCCGGCGTTAAACCAGCGACCTTTAGGACGTCTGATATGGTCAAATCTACATCCTTCTTCACGTCGTCCACTTCCACAGTAACGGTCACCTTTCCGCTGGCCAAGTAAAGGTCTTTGTTGTTGGACAGCTTGGTTTCCGTCTGTTTGGCGGCATCTCTAGACGCGTTTACAAATCTGTTCAGACAGGCATCAACCGCTTCCACTTTGCCGAGCCGACCGTCACCTCGCTCTTCTTTACAGGCGGATAAACTTTCTTTGTTCTTTTGGAACAGTTCTTGAAGGTTGGGGTAGAACGATCTTATTTGATCTAAAATTGCTTGATATTGTATCGAAAACGGCAAGGCGTCGCTTTTTATTTTTGCTATGTAGTTGTTGAGCATTTCGTTTGAGTGTAAGTAGAAGGTTTTCAGTTCAGGGCCTTTGTCTGGGGCGTAATCTATAGAGTAACGTACCGTGGACGCTATCGGGTAAATAATCAGCTCGCTCAACAGCTGTTCAGCTTCGTTTATCTTCACCTTCACTCCGTCCAACGCTTCCAAAATAATGTTTGACAAATTTGCAACTCCGGATTGTATCTTGATTCCGTATGTAGTATTAAATTGGTCAATTTTTTGCTTTGCTCTTTCTACCATCTGATCGTAATCGAAATTCTTTTCAGAAATAATCTTGTCAATGGTGTTTTCGATTTTTCTAAGTATTTCTTGCAAGTCGGCGTTGGTTTTATAAGCAGGACTGATGTCGGGAAGGGATTGGTATTTCTCAATTTCAACGTCAAGTTGATGTTTGGCGTTGACAAAAATTGAATCAGCGACATTTTCATAGCCATGCAGACAGGCTATAACGTAGTCGATGTTCGCAAATCGATTAGTGTTTTCATTGGCCAAGCACTTTTTCAGGTTCACTAAAACATTCTCCTGAGATTCCTGGAGCTTACCAAGAATATTAGCCACGTTGGTAGCAATCGCTTGTAACTGGTTGGTTACCGGTTCAGCGTCGGATTTAAATTTTGAGACCACCTGTTGCGCCTCGCTCAGGTACTGTTTAATCTCCGCCACGTATTCGGGAGCATGTTTGTCGGCAAAGTTGATTGCCTGGCCGGCCAGTTTATCGATATTCGCATTGTACTCGTTAGCTTTGATCAGTTCTAGCGATAACGCGTTCAAGGACGCCGCGATGGAATTCTTCAACTGCTCAGCCTCCCCTCTTAGGAAATCGCTAGCGTTCTTAGTGGACGCGCCCAATTTGTTCTGCGCCTCTGCTAACAGGATCTGTTCAGACAGTCCGCTCTTCACGAGCATCTCTTCTACCACGTCGGCAACGTTCGGCTTCACTCCGGAAAACTCGACCTTGAAATCCAGCCGTTTCTGAGAGACTGAATCCAACGCCGAGTACTTGTCTTTCTCTTGCGATATATCCAGTTTACTATTGTTGGCGATCTCGACAGAAATGTTTACCTGTTTGTTTGTGCACTCCTTAATAGACTTTGTGTAAGTCAGTCTGTCTTCGATTTTTACCGGAATACATGCCTCCATGTCCTTCCTAGACTGGGAGATTTTCGTTTGGAAATCTACGTAGATACCGTCAAGATCGTCGGATATTTTATCCAAACTCGATCTAATCTGAGTCAACCCCGTGTTAAGGTCGCCTAAAGATTGGGAAATAATATCAAGCGCACGGTTCCTATAGGCGTCAAGTGTATCAGCTAATTCGGGTTTGCGTTTTGTTATAAACGTAATAGCCGTGTATATATCGGCGACGAGTTCTTTCAACTGAGGTTCGGCACCGCTGTAAGACAAGTTGATTTTATTCTTTGTTTGTTGTATTAACTGTTTGAGCTCGTTGATTGCCAGCTGGATAGCTGCGCTAGCAGTGGCATTCACTTGGTCGAACTGTTCGCTGGCCTTGCTCAAGATTGCTTTCGCCGACATGCCCGAGCATTGTAGAATCTCTTCGGCATAGTTAGTCATGTCATTGGAGGAGAGGGAGACGCTCGTGTCCACCGTGCTCCGTAACACCTTCAGTCCTGTGGTCTTCTTCAGGAACAGTGCCTTGTTATACGCGGTGGCGATCTTCACCGAGGACGAGACGATTAACTCTTTGTACGCCGCGGCTGTCCACTGGAGGCATTTCGATATCTGGTCTTGTCTGGCCGTCTTATTATTCACGCACTCGTTGAGGGCATCGATAATATCTTTGGTCTCCTTTTTCACCAGTGATAACTTAATATATTCAAGTTCTTTCAATATATCCTGGAAACTTTGCAAGTAGTAGAACGCGGAGGCGTCTATTTTGGAGCTCACTTGTTCCTCTACTTCTGTCACCGCCTCGGACGATCCCGAAGAGCAGTGCGATTTGTCTTGGTCCTTCGCTATATTGGTGGCCAATGTGACGTACACCTTATAGTTCCTCACTGCGCCCTTCGCCTGCATTACTATAGTGTCCACATCATCCTTGGCCTTCTCTGTGTACTTTATTGCAGTCTCGATGTTTCTCGACAGAATCTGTATGTTCTGTCCTAACGTCGTAACTTTATCGCTAGTGTCTTTTAGTTGTTGAGATATTGGAACCGCCACCAGATCCTGAAAAATTAGGACTTGTTAAATATGAATAGTAAAAATAGTTGCTGTAATGTAGGAAACGCCATCAGATCCTGAAAAATTAACACTTGTAAAATATGGATAGTAAACGCAATTACTCTGAATCGCCACCAGATCCTTAAAAATTTAGACTTGTTAAATATGATCAGAACAAATATTTGATGGCATATAGGAACCGCCACCAGATCCTTTCAAATTAAGATTTGTTAAGCAAGGACAGCATAAATTGTTGTTGGGAAATAGGAATCTTCACAAGGTAAAAAAAATAATTATTTTTTAAAAATATAGTTAATCAGTGGTCTTTCACAGTGTGGTTTTGTCAACCCATTTTGTTATCGCATGGATGCAATATAAAAACCACATTATATAAATACATAATAAAGCTCTCCAATTAGGTATATAGCCTCTTCAATTAGGAGCTTAAAAAGCGCTACTGCTTCGCCGTTTTGTTTGTTTTGCAGTGAGCGCGATTAGTGTGAAGGCATTTGCTTATCAGTTTGAGTATAGTTACGTCCAGCTATTTGCAAATGAGTATTGACATTGGGGTTAATAGTCAAGGAAGGATTCAAGCTATTAGATCACTCAGCCGCCTAATGCCTAGACCACGATTAGTTGTCAAACAATTTATTAGTGTTGCGTAAGCGAACACTTTATAGCTTTTCTAAAAACAATACTGACAACTTCAATGTACGCCTACACTCTGTATTAGTTTCGTTATTTTTCCCACTTGACGTCACAAATGTTCTATTTCCAGCATCTCCACTTAAATGTAATGTCGTCAGTAGTAGAATCAAAATTAGAAAAGTATTAAAAAGTGGACAGGGCGAGAGTACTTCCATAGTGGGACAAATTGTTATCGATTTTATGAAGAATTTGAATCAAAATTTACGTAAACATTTTAATTGAGTATTTCAAAGTTTTTGAAAGTGTCATACAGTGAGTCAGCTCTGAGTAAAAATATGTTTATAATTGGTATAAGTTCTTCCAAGATAACCGAGAAGACGCCAAAAATTTTGTTCTGGGTGACTCAGCACGTCAACAGATGAGAAAGTTGAAGCAAGGAAGGAAATTGTCTTGGAAAGTCGTCAGATCACTACTAGAGATGTGGCTGGATATTGGCATATCGGTTGGCTCGTGCCATGAAATTGTGGACAAAACAATCATGGCTTTTGCACTTCCTCAATCATCGTTGCTTGTTAGAGATGTTTTGGACAAAAAGAACACCACAATAATGGTTCCATCCAACATATTCACCACTTTTGGCTCTTACGACTTACATACAATTTTGTGAAGATTTTTTGATAACATTTTTTATCGCAGAAAATAGCCGAGCACACGAAAACACGTCTAACCTTAGTATTTGTCAAAAAAAAAAAATGAAATTTCCTATAGTTTTTAAACTGTAAATATATGTTCGAGACGTGTAGCAACACAACCAAAAATCTAATCTATAGTTGCGTTCAACTACTACGGTGCACATGCTTACTCCCTCTTTCTCCTATACTAGCACTTCTGAAAACATATTACAGTTTTAGAATATTCTATACATCAACAGCTCCTGCATCCGATGTGTCATACCGAACCTAATTTATCATAAAATTTTCTAATTTAGACCGTCTCATGCAAGTCAGGGTTTTAACAGACCTTGTCAGTCAGCCAGTCAGAGAAGGAGGGGGTTTGGAGCCCCCCCCCCCAGGATTTGCAGCGTCCGTCACATTTCTGCATGTTTTATTGGGTGGGACAAAGACAGACCTTGTCATGTTTGTAGGAAAGTATTTACACTGACTCAACGTAGCCCTCCACTTCTTGATCTCTCAAGGGCAAGTACATGGTTAAATGGTCCCGACTGTAAGTTTAGAATTGACAATTTTGGTAGAACATGTGTACTCAAGTTTTGTTGTCCTTGACGTAGGCGAATCTTTCAAATTTAAACTACTTGAACGAACGTAAAGCTCAAATAATGTGTTTAAAAACTCTCTGAGGCATAACTACACTAAGCAGTGGCGGGTTCAGAAATATATTTTTGGGCAGATGGTTGATGGGGGAGGGGGAGAGAGGTATCCCCGCACTTGGAAATATGGTAGCTGTAGTGTAAACTCTATGGCTCTTCTATCTGAGGGAAATACAGTAGTTATAAACCTACTCTGTGACATTACACAATCATAATTTAGCCCCATTTACCATATAGTTACAATACAACTCGCCTATTTATCACATTATGGATAGGCCTATTTAATTATGATTATGGTATGGTATTATAGTGATTAATATGGGTTTGTAAAGATATTGTACTAATCAATAAGTGGATTTAAATCAGGGACGAACGCAAACATAAGAAATCACCTTTTATTTTACATTTATGTCAGTTTATATTTTAAACATTCTCACATTTCCATTTTGGGGGGAAGGGGTCTCAAGCCTTAAAGCCCCTCATTAAATCCGCCATTGACAGTAAGATATCATCAGTGACAATAATATCACAATATTTTCATCTATAAAGGTAAAATGTAAAATAATACATTTAATTTCTCACTAGTTACGAATTTATTTAACCAACTAGTTTCGACTACATACTGCTGATAGGCGTACATCAGTGCGAGGGGACTTGGTCGTCAAAACTAGTTTGGTTAATAAACTCGTAGGTAGTAAGAGTTTGCTAATTTTCAGTTTACTGTTCACTAGAATTGTTTTCACTAGCTGAGATACATTTTACAATGTATAATTTTCAGCCACATTCATTATAGTGATTTTCAATTCCTACTATTAGTTCACACTCTCCCTGCACATATATACATTTCTTATTCGAAGTTTCAATAGGTAATAGAATTCATTTTATTCACCCACTCAAGTTCAAATACATTTTTTTAAACTCATAGTGGATGAATCTTGATTTTAAGGTTTTTCAATTATTAATTCAATAATAAAAATTAAATTATTAATTTTAGTTTTCTACGGGAGAAAAACTTTCCACAAAAGGAGCAAGATATGCAATAGGCTGTAGTTATTTCGTAGTATTTGGCTTAAAGTAAATGAAAACACACGATTCAATAAAACAGCTGATTTTATGTTATGTGGTAGAACAGCTGTTTTAATGCATAGATTATATTACTTTATTTATATTAATTGTAATTATCTAATATATAGTAACTAAAATACCATTTTCCTTTGTTGGCCTAAGTAGGAATTGACTTGTAGGATATGTCTGTTTATATTACTTGTTAGTTTAGCTAGAGCCACCCCTATTATGAGCATATACGGTGAAACAATACAGAGTAATTAACCTCGTCATGAAACTACGAATTATAAGTTAAAACTCTATAGTTAAGCAGATGTTTCACTTCAATTCAAAAATTTTGTTAAAATTACATAATTAGATTTATTATTCAGAAACGTTTAAAATAATTTACCACTCTTCAGTTACCTACTCTTTTAGAAATAATAAATAAAAATACTGACCTAAATATGATTTATAATGAAATAAGTAATGAAAATAATAAAAAATAAAATTTACTGAATAATTCCTTCTATTATTTCACACTCTCCTTGTATTGGACCTATATCATGTTCAAATTCGCAGTCGTTAATAAAATACTTTTTATTCATCCACTCAAGTTAAAATACATTTGTTTAAACTTGTAGTGAATGACACTTGATGTTAATACAGGTTTTTCAAAATATAGATTACATAATAAATTTAGGTTAATAATTTAAATAATTAATATTGCTTTTTGTTTTGCTATTTTATGTTGTGATTCTGACATACGTATATACATATTTATATTAAATGCAATTATTTAATAAAAAGTAACGGAAATAAATTTTTCTTTGTTGGTCTGAGAAGGAATTGAGTTTATTATTTTTTTTTATATCACTTGTTTAATTTTACGTCGATAGTTTTACGTCGATAGATTATATTTTAAATTGGTTACACGGGCTCTTTTTCTGTATTGATGCATACAAGTTATTTCATTATGATACATTTCACGTGATGTTTTGTAGGATATATTTTGTAAAACTTGATTTAATTTTATGATTTTTTTTCGGTTGTGTTATTGAGATTTGCGTTGCTGCTTTAATATGCGAATATCTGTTATTTAATGGAGAGTATTACAAATAAATTGTTAGGTCATGGAGAGGATTCCAATTGCTAATCGAAACTTAGAGCGATGTGTTATAAATAAATAAAGGTTGTTTCACTGTTGCCTAGAGGGTCTGTAATAGGTCGTAAAGGACAAAATAAATTTACAAAACTACATATAAACTATACACATTTTTTATATTAAATAATATTTGATAACTTTATTTTAATGGTTTGTTATAAATATAAATGCGTTAAGTAATGTGAAACAATTTTCAAATGGATTTAATAAATTTCTGTAAATATCTCTTGTGTTTGAATTGAAATTAATTATTTAAATAAAAATGATTATTTTTATTATTTTTTTAGTGAATAACTGTACTCTGTTTCATTTTAAAGGGCAACGTCAAATACTCAATTGAAAAGTGATGTTTAAACTTTGGCTAATTTGGAAATTATATTTCTAGGTAGAAGTGTAGCATAGGAACTGCTGTAGTTTCCTCTAATAAACCTGAGCGCCGTAAAAAGAGCATTATTTGCTGGTAGGCTGTAATTTGATTTTGCTTAAATTACACTTTTTGCAAGAATTTAAAATTAAATTTGGTGTGAATGAAACTTTTACATATTTTGCACGAGTTTAAAATTAAATTTTCTTTCAATGAAACTTTGTAATAAACTTTTACACGAATATAAAATTCAATATAATCGAGTACCATTTCTCTGTCTTTCCCAACATTATAGTATTTTCCTTTGTTGGCACGTTTCGGAATTACTCCATTTTAAAAACTTAAATAGTAAATCAACTTAGTCAGCCGTTAGAAGGTTTAAGACAGTAAAAGATTGGAATTTAATGTTAGGAGAGAATAATACTTAAGTTTAGAAAATGGAGTCATTCCGAAACGCGTCAACAGAAATGAAGATGGTATATTAAGAATAAAATTCAAATTCTTGTTATCAAAATTTTTCACCAATATAAAATTTAATTTGGTTAACCTTAATTTAACCTTGTCATCAAAATTTTGCACGAATTTAAAATGGAATTGTATCCAGTAAGAATTTGTAATCCAACTTTTGTATGAAATTAAATTTAATGAAACATTTACTCAGGTCCGTCCGTGGCCCAACGTAACGAAAAAAAAAATCTGAAAATGTTAGATGTAGAAAACGTATTTTTTAAAGTCAGGTGTAAATGCATTTCTAATATTATTGGCACAAAAACACAGACAGCCTTTATACCCGCCAAAGAGAATTGGACGCTAGGCTTTGGAAATTGAAATAATTGTAATTAATATAAATAAAGTTACATAATCTCAAGTTAAAACACCTATCCTAGCGCATAACCTATAACATAAAATCCGCTGATTTATGAAATCATATGTTATCACTTATTTTAAGCCAAATGAGACGAAATAACTATTTTGCATACCATGACCATTTTGTGAAAAGTTTTCCTCTCATATAAAACTAAAATTAATTTAGTAAATATAATTAATAAATTAACATTTGAAAAAACTGTAGGCCTATTAACGTAAAGTGTCGTCTACTACAATATTAGAAAATGTATTTAAACTTGAGTGGATGAATAAAAAGTGTTTTATTAACGATTGAAAATTTGAACAAGATATATATATATATATATATATATATATATATATATATATATATATCGCAATATGCATGTATCGCAGTTGAATTGTAAATTCAATTATAATTCTTGTATTTGTATTTTGACTTAGTTCTTTATATATATATATATATATATATATATATATATATATATGTGTGTGTGTGTGTGTGTGTGTGTGTGTGTGTGTGTTTGTGTAAAAGGAGAGTGTGGACTAATAAAGGGAACTAACTTATCAGGTAAATTTTATTTTTTATTATTTTCATTACTTATTTCTTCATGTATTATATTTTACACATTATTTTTATTTATTGTTTTTAAGAATGCCGGTAATTCCAGAGTTGTAAATTATTTTAAACGTTTCTAAATAATAAAGTAAATTATGTAATTTTAACAAAATTGTCAAAATGTGGGGAAACTTAACTATATGTGAAGCATTTCTTATTAAATATTAACTTAAAATTATTTATACATTTATTATTTGTAGCTCTAATTATGTAGTTAAAACAGTTTATTGTTTCTACCGTGTAGGCCAGAATGCGGGAGTTTTTACACACAAAACAAATGACACAAATTAAGCGATACAGGGAAATATCGCATTGTATCTGCGACAACAGTTCCATTAGTCTAAACTGCAGCTGTACAGTAAGTTATAAAATGCTCATATAAACAATACTCATAACTAGGCTCATACTGCACTCCGTTTGTGTTTCTACTATTGCAAGAACTTTGTGTCAAAGAACCAACTTGTTAGTCAATGAAACAAAGGTTCAACCAAAGCAGGGTTCCCATCCCATAGTTAAAACGCCGACGTATTCTTTTTCTTGCTTTGTGATAAAAACCCACTAGCTTCTGTACTGGGCTTTGAACTAGTGTGCACGCCTGTTCACCCATAACCTCTATCTATTATTAATCCTTTTAAATTTATTTTATTTTTCGGTGTCTCTCAAGTTGGACATCATATAAGTTAAAATTCCATACTTTTCAACCTTTGAACATTTTTTCTGTTTTCTTCTCGGTTTCAATAAGTAGACCATTCATGTTCACCTATAACCTCTATCTATTAATAACCCTTTTAATTTCATTTACTTCTCAATGTCTCTCTGGTTTTAGGTCGTATCTGTTAAAATTAGATCCCTCTTAACGTTTTAGCTTTTTTCTTTTCTTTTATTTTTTTCTCTGTTCCCAAAAAAATGGACTGGTTCACTCTTATCTACCGATAACCTTTATGTATTTCCTTTAATCCTTTGAATTTCTTTTTAATTTTCGATGTGTCTCAGGTTGTAGCTCGCATAGGTTACAATTTGACCCTTTGACCTCTGAACCTTCTTCGTTTCTCGGTGTTAAACAAATTCACGGGTTCATTTATGTCCATCCATAGCCTCTATATCTTATTAATCGTTCCAATTTCTTTTCGTTTGTAAAGTCTGTCAGGTGGAGCTAGTACCAGTCACACTTAGATCTCTTTTGACCCTTGACCTTCTTTCGCTCACTTACCTTCTTTCACTTGTTATTTGGTGCTTATCAGATTGCCAGCTCGTTTCTAGTCCCATCATCTGGTTTTCCACTGTCAATACTTGCAGTTGAATCAGTTTTCATTCTCTGGCTTTTGGCGCCCCTCTTCTCGACGCCTGTGCTTCTGTACAGCTCCTATACTCAACCGCCTTATAGCTCGTTTAATTCAAGGTTTTTCCTTCCGGAACTAGTCTTTTGCGTTTTCCTGAAAAGTATTGGGTGACCGATGTGTTTCAGGAGAGACTGAAGGCCGGCGATGAAGTTTCCCAATATCGAGACCTGACCTGGTCGCCCGTGTCAGGAGGTAGTTTGAGAGGTTGCTGATCACATGTTAGAGCAACACTCTGGCTTTTCTAACGACTTCAATTCTTACTAGCTCTAATAAATTTATAATAAATCCCAGCAGTGGCTCAGTCATTTATAAGTTTTCATAGGACAAACACTAATTACGGTCTTCTTCAAACACTAATCTATTTGGTGTATATGCAAAACACACAAAAGCACACACACACATTCACCCCCCCCCCCTACACACAGCCACTGCTGATACCAAAAGCAAACACAGCCCTGTGAAGGCAATTTAAGCTGATAACCGTGGAACATTTACCCGGTAACAAAAACTTGCTAAAATATATAACAGTAAAAATCAAGACTTTATGAAGAGATACTTATAACTTTTTATTTAGTACAAACTGGTTAAACAATATTAAATAATATTCAAAAACCTTGAGCCACAGAAATTTTTATTAAATAAGACTCTTTTTTTGTTATGCCTCTGAGGATGGTCACTTGGTAACCGAAATGTACATCAGGTTAAAATACAAACATTTGTAGTTAGAGGATTTTCGGTATTACTTATGAACATAAATTCTCTTAGGTGATATATTTTCCTAAAATTCAATATTTCTCTAATGCTCGAGAGATTAGTAACGGTTTGTGGCGACATAGGCGTCCTAAACAGGCGTCCTCGCTTAGACAAAAAGCAGGTGTTACTGGCAAGTGTTTGCATATTGTTATACACTTTAAAATGTTCAGGAGTAAACTAGTTGGTCAAGTTAATGGTGGAAACAATGAAAACGATTAGAAATTAGCATTGGTCTAGGACTAAGTGAACTTAACTAAATTTAATATCTAATAATTGAAATATAATATCTATTACTTTAATTTATGTTCATAATATTAAAAACCAATAATTATATATTTACCACTGCTCCAGTAGTCTGTGCAGTTTCGCAGGATAGCTGGAAACAAAACAAAACATATCAGTAATTATTAATTAAAGTTACAGTCAGTTGTTTAAAAATTATTAAAACAGTATAGAAGCAAGACTAAGAACATATTATGTTTAGTTAATTTTCATATAAATATTTAGGAATTGATTATGGGGTGACGAATACTGATTTATTGTATATCTGTGGGCTGGATTATATTTCTAAAGAGGCGCATACACGTCAAAACGTTAAAAAAAGATATAAATTTGTTATTTATTTGATTTTTCTACTGTTTAGTAGAATAACATAACATGTATGTTACATTAAATAAGGAGTTTTTGTTCTTTCTTTTCTTCCACTTGGACCCGTATAATTTTCATGCATTCACCAGTGTATATGTTCTAAACCGTTTCGTGTACTCAACTTGCGTGCTCCAGCTAATCTCACTCCGGTCATTAAAACTTTTATATCCTTTACGATTTTCTTTTAGGCAAGAGTAAGTATATAAGTATTACAAGTACTTACATAGGTGTAAGTATAAGTATAAGTGCATTGAAGTAAGTACATGGTTTGACCATTAATAAGTTTAGAACTCCAATTCCTACTAAATCGTATGTAGTTATAATATTAGTAGTAGATATACTGGACCCAAGGCTACTAATTATTTGGATATGGCTTGGACAGTGATAGTCTAGGACACAAATTACTAAATAATCGAGTATAGTTTGCATTGGAAAAGGGAGACTAGAACCCAGATTACTACTTAATTATATTTAGCATGGGCAAAAGAAGACTAAAATCCAGATTTCTACTTAATTGTATTTAACGTCGGCAAAGAGAGACTTAAATCCAGATTACTACTTAATCGTATTTAGCATGGGTAAAGGATGACTAAAATACAGCATACTACTTATTCGTATTTAGCATGGGCAAACTGAGCCTAGAACCCAAATTACTACTTAATCGTATGTAACATGGGTAAAGAGAGACTAGAACCAAAATTACTACTTAATCGTATTTAGCATGGGCAAAGAGAGACTAAAACCCAGATGACTACTTAATCGCAATTAGCATGGGCAAAGAGAGACTAAAATCCAGATTACTACTTAATCGTATTTAGCATGGAAACAGTGAGATTAGAACCCAGATTACTACTGATTCTATTTAACATGAGAAAAGGGAGACTAGAACCCAGATAGCTACTTATCTCATTTATCATTTGCAAAGGGAGACTAGAAACCAGATTACTACTTATCTTATTAATCATGGGCAAAGGGAAACTAGAACCCAAATTACTACTTATTCTTATGTAGTATGGTCAAAGGGAGACTAGAACCCAGATTACTACATGATCATATTCAGTATGGACAAAGGGAGACAAGAACCCAGATTACTACTGATTCCATTGCATGGGCATATGGAGACCAGAATCTAGATAACTACTTAATCGTATCTAGCATGCGCAAAGGGAGACTAGATCTTGGATTACTACTTAATCGTATCTAGCATGCGCAAAGGGAGACTAGATCTTGGATTACTACTTAATCGTATTTAGAATGGACAAAGGGAGACTAGAACCCGGATTACTACTTAAACGTATCTAGCATGCGCAAAGGGAGACTAGATCTTGGATTACTACTTAATCGTATTTAGAATGGACAAAGGGAGACTACAACCCAGATTACTACTTAATCGTATTTAGAATGGGCAAAGGGAGACTAGAACCCAAATGACTATTTAATCATATTTAGCGAGGTCTAGAACCAAGATTACTACTTAATCCTATTTAGCAGGACAAAGGCAAACTAGAACCAAGATTACTACTTAGTCTTATTTAGTATGGGCAAAGGGACAATAAAACCCAGATTACGATTTAATCCTATTTAGCAAGGGCAAAGGGGGACTAGAACCCAGATTATTACTTAAACGTATCTAGCATGCGCAAAGGGAGACTAGATCTTGGATTACTACTTAATCGTATTTAGAATGGGCAAAGAGAGACTAGAACCCTAATGACTATTTAATCGTATTTAGCGTGGTCTAAGGGAGACTAGAACCAAGATTACTACTTAATCCTATTTAGCAGGACAAAGGCAAACTAGAACCAAGATTACTACTTAGTCTTATTTAGTATGGGCAAAGGGACAATAAAACCCAGATTACTATTTAATCGTATTTAGCTTGGTCTAAGGGAGACTAAAACTACGATTACTACTTAAACTTATTTAGCAAGGGCTAAGTGACACTAGATCCGAAATTACTACTTAATCTTATTTAGTGTGGGCAAAGGGAAACTAGAACCCAGATTATCACTTAATCGTATTTAGTGTGGGAAGGGAAACTAGAACCGAAATTACTACTTAATCTTATTTAGTTGGATAAAGGGACACTAGAACCAAGATTATCATTTAATCCTATTTAGTGTGGACAAAGGGAAACTAGAATCCAGATTATCACTTAATCGTATTTAGTGTGGTCAAAGGGAAACTAGAACCCAGATTATCACTTAATCCTATTTAGTGTGGGAAGGGAAACTAGAACCGAAATTACTATTAATCTTATTTAGTAGGACAAAGGGAGAATAGAACCCAGATTACTACTTAATCGTATTTAGTATGGGCAAAGGGGGACTAGAACCCAGATTACTGCTTAATCGTATTTAGTGTGGGCAAAGGGGGACTAGAACCCAGATTACTAATTAACGTATTTAGCATGGGCAAAGGGAGATTAGAACCCAGATTACTGCTTAATCGTATTTAGTGTGGGCAAAGGGGGACTAGAACCCAGATTACCAATTAACGTATTTAGCGCGGGCAAAGGGTGACTAGAACCCAGATTACTAATTAACGTATTTAGATTGGGCAAAGGAAGACTAGAACCCAGATTACTACTTAATCGTATTTAGCATGGGCAAAGGGAGACTAGAACCCAGATTACTACTTAATCGTATTTAGCATGGACAAGGGAGACTAGAACCTGGATTACTACTTAATCGTATTTAGCATGGGCAAAGGGAGATTAGAACCCAGATTACTAATTAACGTATTTAGATTGGGCAAAGGAAGACTAGAACCCAGATGACTACTTAATTTTAATTAGCATGGGCAAAGAAAGACTACAACACAGATTTCTACTTAATCGTATTTAGCATGGGCCAAGGAAGATTAAAACCCAGATTAGTACTAAATCGTATCTAGCATGGGCAAAAGGAGACTAGAACCCAGATTACTACTTAATCGTATCTAGCATGGGCAAAGGGAGACTAGAAC
This sequence comes from Prosapia bicincta, assembly GCA_036971475.1. Classification (NCBI taxonomy): domain Eukaryota; kingdom Metazoa; phylum Arthropoda; class Insecta; order Hemiptera; family Cercopidae; genus Prosapia; species Prosapia bicincta. The sequence goes on from JBAIZL010000002.1 coordinate 25,184,339, forward strand.
CTGGATTACTACTTAATCGTATTTAGCATTGGCAAAGGTAGACTAGAACCCAGATGACTACTTAATCGTATCTAGCATGCAGAAAGGGAGACTAGAACCCAGATTACTACTGATTCTATTTAGCATGGGCAAAGAGAGACTAGAACCCAGATTACTACTGATTCTATTTAGCATGGGCAAAGAGAGACTAGAACCCAGATTACTACTTAATGGAATACACCTTGGGGAATGGTAGGCTACAACACAGGTTATTATCAACTATTCACGTACATATGTGACACTGGATAGTCTAGAACCCAGGTTACTACTTAATCGAATACATCTTGGGGAATGGTAGGCTAGAACTCAGGGGATTATCAAATATTCACGCACATATGTGGCACTGGGTAGTCTAGAACCCAGGTTACTACTTAATCGAATACATCTTAGGGAATGGTAGGCTAGAACTCAGGGGATTATCAAATATTCACGTACATATGTGACACTGGATAGTCTAGAACCCAGGTTACTACTTAATCGAATACATCTTGGGGAATGGTAGGCTAGAACTCAGGAGATTATCAAATATTCACGTACATATGTGACACTGGATAGTCTAGAACCCAGGTTACTACTTAATCGAATACATCTTGGGGAATGGTAGGCTAGAACTCAGGGTATTATCAAATATTCACGTACATATGTGACACTGGATAGTCTAGAACCTAGGTTACTACTTAATCGAATACATCTTGGGGAATGGTAGGCTAGAACTCAGGGGATTATCAAATATTCACGTACATATGTGACACTGGATAGTCTAGAACCCAGGTTACTACTTAATCGAATACACCTTGGGGAATGGTAGGCTAGAACTCAGGGGACTATCAAATATTTACGTACATATGTGACACTGGATAGTCTAGAACCCAGGTTACTACTTAATCGAATACACCTTGGGGAATGGTAGGCTAGAACTCAGGGTATTATCAAATATTCACGTACATATGTGGCACTGGGTAGTCTAGAACCCAGGTTACTACTTAATCGAATACATCTTGGGGAATGGTAGGCTAGAACTCAGGCGATTATCAAATATTCACGTACATATGTGACACTGGATAGTCTAGAACCCAGGTTACTACTTAATCGAATACATCTTGGGGAATGGTAGGCTAGAACTCAGGGGATTATCAAATGTTCACGTACATATGTGACACTGGATAGTCTAGAACCCAGGTTACTACTTAATCGAATACACCTTGGGGAATGGTAGGCTAGAACTCAGGGGATTATCAAATATTCACGTACATATGTGGCACTGGGTAGCCTAGAACCCAGGTTATTACTTAGTCATATAAATTTCTGGTAATGGTAGTAGGGCTCTCAGATTACTTTGTAGTATATAACTATTACAATGGTAGTATAGACTTCGGATTACTAATTAATTGCTTATAGTTTATGCGAAGGTAGTCTAGAACCTAGATTGATTGGGGGTTGGTAATCAAGAACCCAGTTTTCTACTTCATCCTATATAGTTTGGCCATTTACTGTTTACAACCTAGAGTACTACCTAATAGTGCAGTGTATAAATATGGCAATGGTAGTATAGCCTAGATCACTAATTATTCCCACTCATATGTAACAATAGTTACTCTTGAACCCAGATTACTATTTGATCGTATATAGCTAGGGCAATGATAGTCTAGAACCCAGATTACTACTTTGTCGTGTATATAGCTTAGGCATGTATGTTTGATTCGGGTTAGTCTGCAACTCATATTTCTTACATACATTTGTACATTTCTTCACTTATTTATATGTACAACACTTAAGTATTAGTATGTCTAGTAACAAGATGACTAAGTGTTTACAAACTATTTGGGTAATTTCACTCTGGAACTCAAATTATTAATTCTTCGCATATATACTTAGAACTGTTCGGCCTAAGATCCAAGCACGGGTCAGTCTAAAACCCAGATCATTATCTATTCCCATATATACTTTATATTGGTCAGTCTAAAACCCAGATCATTATCTATTCCCATATATACTTTATATTGGTCAGTCTAAAACCCAGATCATTATCTATTCCCATATATACTTTATATTGGTCAGTCTAGAACCCAGATCATTATCTATTCCCATATATACTTTATATTGGTCAGTCTAGAACCCAGATCATTATCTATTCCCATATATACTTTATATTGGTCAGTCTAGAACCCAGATCATTATCTATTCCCATATATACTTTATATTGGTCAGTCTAGAACCCAGATCATTATCTATTCCCATATATACTTTATATTGGTCAGTCTAGAACCCAGATCATTATCTATTCCCATATATACTTTATATTGGTCAGTCTAGAACCCAGATCATTATCTATTCCCATATATACTTTATATTGGTCAGTCTAGAACCCAGATCATTATCTATTCCCATATATACTTTATATTGGTCAGTCTAGAACCCAGATCATTATCTATTCCCATATATACTTTATATTGGTCAGTCTAGAACCCAGATCATTATCTATTCCCATATATACTTTATATTGGTCAGTCTAGAACCCAGATCATTATCTATTCCCATATATACTTTATATTGGTCAGTCTAGAACCCAGATCATTATCTATTCCCATATATACTTTATATTGGTCAGTCTAGAACCCAGATCATTATCTATTCCCATATATACTTTATATTGGTCAGTCTAGAACCCAGATCATTATCTATTCCCATATATACTTTATATTGGTCAGTCTAGAACCCAGATCATTATCTATTCCCATATATACTTTATATTGGTCAGTCTAGAACCCAGATCATTATCTATTCCCATATATACTTTATATTGGTCAGTCTAGAACCCAGATCATTATCTATTTCCATATATACTTTATATTGGTCAGTCTAGAACCCAGATCATTATCTATTCCCATATATACTTTATATTGGTCAGTCTAGAACCCAGATCATTATCTATTCCCATATATACTTTATATTGGTCAGTCTAGAACTCAGATCATTATCTATTCCCATATATACTTTATATTGGTCAGTCTAGAACCCAGATTACAACCAAATTGCAAATATAATTAGTATTGGTCAGTCTCGAACACATATTACTATCTATTCTCACATATAATATTTTATTGATTATGAAGACCCAGCTTACCATCCATTCAAACATGTATTTTTACATTGGTGAGTCTAGAAGAAATTTTATAATCTATTAGAACATATATTTAATGGGACATATTGGGTAGTCTAAAACCCAGATTATAATCTTTTCGAACATATAATTTATAGGGCATATTAATAAATCTAAAATCCAGATTATGATATTTCTCAACATATAATTTATTGGGCATATTGATAAGTCTAAAATCCAGACTATGATCTTTTCCAACATATAATGTATTGGACATATTGGTGAGTCGAAAACCCAGAATATAATCTATTAGAACATATATTTTATAGGGCATATTAATGAGTCTAAAACCCAGATTATATTCTATTCGAACATATATTTCATAGGGCATATTATTGAGTCTAAAACCCAGATTATATTCTATTCGGACATATATTTTATAGGGCATATTATTGAGTCTAAAACCCAGATTATATTCTATTCGAAAATATAGTTTATAGGTCTATTTGGTGAGTTTGGGACGCAGATTTCGTGCACACCCAATATTATGCGTGCCTGATCCTACACGTAATGGTTTATGCCTTCGTATATTTATGAAAACGAAAAACACTCATCCAGAAAGATGATAATATACTAAAGTGCAGAGTTAGAAGATATGCAACGATTTGTAGTTGTAGTTGCTACTAAATGGGAGATATGAGTGTAAGGTGTACTGCGCACAAGCTGCCGTACGTTGACTTGTTTACAACAGTTTTTGCTTGTCTGTGCCAAGGTCTTCTTTGTATTTTTGTTTCATTGAAAAAACAGATAAGAACATAACAACATATAAGTAAAAGGAATTATAATTTCGTTTTGGCTTTTCATGTTCTAGGTGAAATAGTTTTCGATTAATAAAAAGTCGATTCATACTGAAGGTTTGTTGCGTTACACCTAAGGGTGGCTTTAATTGATACCTTTAGGGATATTTTTTCGGGGAGTGAAGGGTTCCATAAACAGTAAATAGTAAAGGAACTATAAAAATGTTTAAGGCTCCAAGCTCTATATATCAGCCCCGCTTCCCTTTATTTTATGGGTTTATAATTTTAAAATTTCCAAACACCTCCAGCTTCCTTTATATCCTTTCCTGCAGACACAAATTTTGTATCAGTTAAAACACTAGGGAGAATGCATGTATTAGAAAGATGGTTGGAGAGTTTATCAGTTAAAACACGAGGAAGAATGTATGCATTAGAAAGACGGTTGGAGAGTTTATCATTTAAAACACGAGGGAGAATGTATGCATTAGAAAGATGGTTGGAGAGTTTATCAGTTAAAACACGATGGAAAATTATTGTATTAGAAAGATGTTTGAGAGTTCATCAGTTATAACACGAGGGAGAATGGATGTATTAAAAAGGCGGATGGAGAGTTTATCATTTAAAACACGAGGAAGAATGTATGCATTAGAAAGATGGTTGGAGAGTTTATCAGTTAAAACATGAGGGGGGAATGTATATAATAGAAAGATGGTTGGAGATTTTATCAGTTAAGACACGAAGTAGAATGTATGTATTACAAAGATGGATGGAGAGTTTATCCGTTAAAACACGTTGGAGAATGTATGCATTAGAAAGATGATTGGAGAGTTTATCAATTAAAACACGAGGGAGAATGTATGCATTATAAATATAGTAGGAGAGTTTATCAGTTGAAACACGATGGAGAATGTATGCATTAGAAAGATGGTTGGAGAGTTTATCAGTTAAAGCACGAGGGGAAAAGTATGTATTAGAAAGATGGTTGGAGTGGTTATCAGTTAAAACACGATGGAGAATGTGTGTGTTAGAAAGATGGTTGGGGAATGTATCAGTTAAGACACAGGAGAGCATGTATGCATTAGAAAGACGAGTGAAGAGTGTAATAATTTAAAACACAGGGGTCATGAACGTATAGAAAGACAAGTGAAGAGTGTAGGCCTAATAATTAAAATTACTGAGGAGCGTGTATGCATTAGAAAGACGGGTGGAGAGTGTAGTATTTAAAAACGGGGGAGAATGTATGCATTAGAAATACGGATGAAGACTGTATTAATTGAAAACACGAGAGGGTGTATGTATTAGAAAGTCGGGTGGAGAGGTTATCAAACAAAACACTGGGGAGCGGGTATGCTTTTGAGAGACGGGTGGAAAATGTATGAAATAAAAATATGGGAAAGATTATTAGGAAATCAGGTGCAGTGGGTATTAATTAGAAATGTGGGGAAGGGTGTATCAAATATAAAGAAGGGTAGAGTGTATCAGTTAAAACACAGGGGAGAATATATATATATATGCATTAAAAAAACGGGTGGAGAGTGTAATGATTAAAAACACGGGGAATAGTGAATGCTTTACAAAGTCGGGTGGAGAGTACATTAATTAAAAACACGGGAGTGAGTGTATGCAGGAGTGAGTCGGGTTGAGAGCGTGTTTGGATTAGAAAGACGCTGGAAACTATATTCATTAGAAAGCTGGGGAAGTGTATATCAATTAAAAAGACCGGTAAAGAGTGTATGGATTGCAAAGACCAGTTGAAAGTATCAATTAAAAAGGCGACTAAGGAGTGTGTCAATTACAAAAAATAGAACATCCATTAGAAAGACTGATGAAGACCCTGTATTAATTAGACACTCGGCTAGCGAGTGTATCAATTATCAATGAAAAAATAGATTTTAAAAAATATCAACAATTTTAAATGAATAAATGTGTATCGTAGTTGTTAGGGACAGGACTGAAGAAACAAACTATTGCAGCCCTACTGGAATCTGTGACGTACATTTGAAGGGGATTTCATCGTGTTAAATGCTAGGGTTTATTTAAAAAAGATTTTTAAAATAGAAGAACATGAGTTTGATTATGAATTATGCAGCTATCTAATTAGGGGAGTAGAGAAAGAAAGATGAAGCTAGGGGGTGTAGTGAAAGAAAGAAGAAACTAGGAGTGTAGTGAAAAAAAGAGGAAACTTGGGATATAGTGGGAGAAAGATAAAAGTAGGTGGGTAGTGGAAGAAAGGTAAAAGTAGGGGTGTAGTGAAAGAAAGGTTTATATAGTGTATAGTGAAAGAAAGATGAAACTAGTGGTGTAGTGGAAGAAAGAAGAAACTAAGGGTAGAAGAGAAAGAAAGATGAATCTAGGAGTGTAGTGGCAGAAAGGTGAAAGTAAGGGTGTAGTGGAAGATGAAACTGGGGTGTAGGGGAAGAAAGGTAAAAGTAGGGCGTGGGGAAGAGATGAAAGTAGCGGTGTATTGGAAGAAAGTTGAAACTAAAGGGTAGTCAAATAAAAATGAAAGTAAAGGTAGTGAACGAAAGAGTAATTTAAGGGAGGAGTGAAAGAAAGATGAAACGTGGAGTGTAGTGAAAGAAAGATGAAACTAGTGGTGTAGTTAAATAAAGATGAAACTAGGGGTTTAGTGAAAGAAATATGAAACTAGAGGTGTAGTGAAAGAGAGAAGATCCGTAGGGTGTAGTAAGTAAGACGAAAATAGGGGTTTAGTGAAAGAAAGAAGAAACTATTGCTGTACTGAAAGAAAGATCAAACTAGGGGTGTAGTAAAATAAAGACAAAACTAGGGGTGTAGTGAAATAAAGATGGAACTAAGGGTGTAGTGAAAGAAAGAAAAAACGAGGGGTTTAGTGAAATAAAGTTGGAAACAGGGGTGTAATAAATTAAAGATGGAACTAGGGGTGTAATGAAAGAAAGAAGAAAAGAGGGATTTAGTGAAAGAAAGTTGGAACTAAGGTTGTAAAAAAAGGATGGTATTAGGGTATAGTGAAAGAAAGATGGAACTAGGGATGTAATAAATTAAAGATGGAACTAGAGGTGTAATGAAAGAAAGAAGAAACGAGGGATTTAGTGAAAGAAAGTTGGAACTAGGGGTGTAGTGAAAGAAAGACGGAACTAGGGGTGTAATAAATTAAAGATGGAACTAGGGGTGTAATAAATTAAAGATGGAACTATGGGTGTAATGAAAGAAAGAAGAAACGAGGGATTTAGTGAAAGAAAGTTGGAACTAGGGTTGTAAAAAAAAGGATGGTATTAGGGTATAGTGAAAGAAAGATGGAACTAGGGGTGTAATAAATTAAAGATGGAACTAGGAGTGTAATGAAAGAAAGAAGAAACGAGGGATTTAGTGAAAGAAAGTTGGAACTAGGGGTGTAGTGAAAGAAAGACGGAACTAGGGGTGTAATAAATTAAAGATGGAACTAGGGGTGTAATGAAAGAATGATGGAACTAGGGGTGTAATGAAAGAATGATGGAACTAAGGGTGTAATAAATTAAAGATGGAACTAGGGGTGTAATGAAACAAAGTAGGAACGAGGGATTTAGTGAAAGAAAGTTGGAACTAGGGTTGTAAAAAAAGGATGGTATTAGGGTATAGTGAAAGAAAGATGGAACTAGGGGTGTAATAAATTAAAGATGAAACTAGGGGTGTAGTGAAATAAAGATGGAACTAAGGACGTAGTGAAAGAATGGTGGGATTAGGGCTATAGTGAAAGAAAGATGGAACTAGGGGTGTAATAAATTAAAGATGTAACTAGGGGTGTAGTGAAATTAAGATGGAACTAAGGATGTAGTGAAAGAATGGTGGAATTAGGGCTATAGTGAAAGAAAGATGGAACTAGGGGTGTAATAAATTAAAGATGAAACTAGGGGTGTAGTGAAAGAAAGATAGAACTATGGATGTAGTGAAAGAATGGTGGAATTAGGGCTATAGTGAAAGAAAGACGGAACTAGGGGTGTAATAAATTAAAGATGGAACTAGGGGTGTAATGAAACAAAGAAGAAACGAGGGATTTAGTGAAAGAAAGTTGGAACTAGGGTTGTAATAAATTAAAGATGGAACTAAGGGTGTAGTGAAACAAAGATGGAACTAGGGTTGAAAAAAAAGGATGGTATTAGGGTATAGTGAAAGAAAGATGGAACTAGGGGTGTAATAAATTAAAGATGGAACTAGGGGTGTAATGAAACAAAGAAGAAATGAGGGATTTAGTGAAAGAAAGTTGGAACTAGGGTTGTAAAAAAAAGGATGGTATTAGGGTATAGTGAAAGAAAGATGGAACTAGGGGTGTAATAAATTAAAGATGAAACTAGGGGTGTAATGAAAGAAAGAAGAAACGAAGGGTTTAGTTAAATAAAGTTGCAACTAAGTAAAAAAAAAGACTGTCAAGAAATGCCTGGCAAGCAAACCGTGGCACTTTCCTCCTTATCTAAACACTGGCATTTATTTATGGGTATAAATATTTTGAACATAACTTAATTCCCTTATTTATGGTTAAACATCATAAACTGTACGTAAACTAAACAATATTCGGAAATGTCACTTATTGGTTAAATATTGATTAAATACAATCACACATAATTGTTGTTGACCGTGTAAATAATGTTATTGACTGAAACATTTTACCTACCTGCGTTCCAATAACCAAAACGATGAGCAACCACGCACTCTGTGCCATGTTTGCCCAAACAGAGCAGCACACGATAATGCCCTTAAGTTAGATTCACGAGTCTTATATGCCTCGTATTTGTTATCTTTTGTTTGCATTTTAAGATGTTTTTTTTGACAGAAGTTATACTAATGTTGCGGGTAATGAAGTTTGACTCTGACCTAAATGAGTTGAAAAAAGATAAACATTTCAGCTATCAGAATAAGTTGACATTCTGTCATCAGAACGTGCTGGCAAATTCTTCAAGCAGGCACTACGCAGTTTCACTACGCGACGTCTATAACCCTGCGTGTGAAGAAATGTGTGTAGGTAAATGTTTCCTGGTTACAATTTTTATCAAAACAAAAATTTTGTAAACAAGAAGAGTACAAAGACTGCGCACGTATACCTTGCCAACATGGATATTAAGAACTATTCATAAGGCTAGGCATGAATAGTTTTTTATATATATTTAACTTAGTAGAATTTTTTTTTGTATTCACTTAGCACTTACACTTTAGTGATCATTAATAAAAATCTTATTTGGTTGATTTTCAAGACTACCTTCAAGTGCTTATTATATACAGTGCTCCCATTTTTGAGCATTTTGGAAGACTGTCTTCTAAAAAGCTCGCAAATATATCACGTAAGTTTCTTGTTTAGGTACATTCAAAATTTGAGATATATATATATATATATATATATATATATATATATATATATACATATATATATATATATATATATATATATATATATATATATATATACATATATACATATATATATATATATATATATATATATATATATATAATTATATTACTTTATATATACAAGATGGTATCTTACTTTTTTAAATAATTGCAATTATTATAAATAAAGTAACATAACCTGCGCTTTAAAACAGCTGTTTTATCGCATATCCTATAACATAAAATCAGCTGTTTCATGAAATCATTTGTAATCACTTATTTTAGGCCAAATGGATCGAAGTAACTCTATTGTATACCTTGACCTTTTTGTGAAAGGCTTTTCTTCCTTATAAAACTAAATGTAATTAATTAAATTTATATTGAATAAATACTTTAAAAACCTGTATTAGCATCGAAATCATCCACTAAGAGGGTTAAATTAATTTGAACCTGAGTGTATAGATAAAAAGTTGAAAATTTGAACATGATATATATAAGGAGAATGTGAATAGCAGGAATTGAAAAAGTTTTTAAAATTGTTTTTACAATAGTTGTTATATACTTTTTTAAAAGAATTTCATCAGTTATCTGAATGAAAAAAATGTTTAATGGTTTTTACTTGAGGTTATAAATATTTTTATGTAACATCATTATTTCATAAAAAAAAGCTCTACGATAAAAGTTTTAAAATGGTTTTTACTATAGATTATACTTTTTCGACAGTAAAAAGATTTTATTTGCTGATTTCCTAAATATTATTTGTTTTAAGTTGCTTTAATCGACGAGACACCCTCTTTTTATCATCTACGAGTGAGTGTAGGCCTACTAAATTTAGTCTTCGTCTAAAAAAGGCCACAAACCATTGCAGCTAAATTGAAAAATCACAATCAAATCATATTTTTCCACAACAGTAACAGTTATTTTAAGATTCAAGGTGAACTGCTCTTGATTTTAGAAAATTTATTTTCTGTTTACACGTTAACAGAGCTTATCTAAACATTATCTTCTGGAGACCTTCGCATTAGAACAAACTTGCGTCAGCTGAGATAAACTGTTTTCATCAAGCGTCCCGTTCGGATGGTTGGTACCGCTACAACATAGCACGGTTTGTTTACCCCAAACTGATAACGCGTAAACATTCGTTAAACATCTGGCTAATTTAACAATTTCACACTATCTGGATGTTTATAGAAAGTGAGAACTAAGATTTCGTGCCAGTGTGTTTTCATTTATTGTAGTTACATCTGTGAAGAAAATGAAATGTTGAAATTTCTAGCGTCGTGTGACGGTATTTTTTCAACAAGCGTTCGAAACTCGTAAATCTTGTAAAATTTTCAATTTCCTTGTGAAACATGATATTCTAGGAATGTTAACTCAAGTTTAGTTTACCATACATCTATTAAGTTTAGTATCATGCACCTCCACCAGGAGAGACCAGCGGCGCACCCAAAATTTTGTTAAGGGTGGCAAGGTTATCAACAACAGGGGGGCGGCACATTAACTTGGTTGTAATATTCCTCTGAGTTACTTCAATGCATACTTTGTTTTACTTTAGGGCGCAAACTCAATAACTGTGCATTTCTAAGAGATATTCCTGAAGCTTTTCATTATTGATGCATTTACATATTATTATCATTATAATTTGACATTTATTTAATGAACCTAATACTTAATGCACAAATAAAACTAAAAATTGTATTAATAACCCTTATTTATTGGCCAATCTTGGTCGTTTAATTATTATGCGGCACATGCACACTATATATTTTTCAATGATGGACGACGAGCGTAATTTCTTTTTCTTTATAGGAGTGGCAAAGGGAGGCCCTTTGTCCCTTCTTTTCAGCGCGCCACTAGTTCGCAGTATAATATATAGTACTTTTCTCAAAGATTTTATTTTCATTCGGTTTTTTTAAACCTATTTTTCTTTTCTTTAAAACATTTTACTTTACAGTATTGTATTCATTTGTAAACAATAACTTCCGTTCAACTAGAATTTTATATTTAAATCATGGGTGCACAACGTTTTTGCAAGAGTGGGCCAATTAATTTTATTTTTTTTCGATCCGGGATTAACAATATGAATAGACGCACGTCTTTTATAGTTTTATAAATTATCAATTATTAAACATTACTTTTTATATTGTAATATGCGTACATATACACACACAGCCATTTTATAATATATAATAGCATACATATCTGTAACAATGTATCCGGATGTCAATAATTCACTGTCTATAATGTTGCAATGTTGGTACATGATCAGGAATAAAAACATAAAACAATTTTCATCTTGAAAATGTTATGAACGTAAAATGAAGTCTGAAAAATAGTTGTGTTAGTGGGAAATTTGACGCTTTTTTCCTTTTGAAAATAGTGTAATGTATATTTCAATGATTGTAGTTGCTATATGTCACAGTTGATTCCAAGTGACTCGGATAAACGTACGAGCTTCAGTCTTGATAGCTTTCATTAACGAAAAAGTACGCTCACCAAAAAGGTACTTCCTAATGAACACGAAATTTTAAAAAAATATATACTTTTAACGGATTAATCATTTCTAGAGGTAAATAGTTTTTGTAATCAATTATTAATTTTTCACACAATTTTGATTTTAATCGAATCATTTGTTGCAGATCAATAAGCTCAAGTTCCACTTGAATATTGCCACAAATACTGCTAGTACAGCAATATTGTGCTGGCTTATGGCTTTCCCTATGAAATAGTATTACGTTTCTCTAAACTCAAGAGCAACCTTTTAGAGTGGTCTGAGGGCCGCAAAAACTAATCGGTGGCCGCGGGGTGTGTGGTTAATTTAAACTAACCATTGTCAAATTAACACTATAAAGGTGTTTGTAGTCTTAGGACGCTCGGTAGGACAGAACATTATCCCCGGCGAAGCATAAAAGGATAGTGAATAGGTAGGTTTAGGGTAGGGACATATAGCTCTTGGTACAGGATATAGGGGTGGTATGGGCATTCATGGTCTCGTACATGAAGTAGTCGTACTCCCTGACGGGATCATGGAGAGGTGTCCCCACAGATAAGGGACAACACTACAAGGGTAGGGACATATAGCTCTTGGTACAGGATATAGGGGTGGTATGGGCATTCATGGTCTCGTACATGAAGTAGTAGTACTCCCTGACGAGATCATGGAGACGTGTCCCCACAGATAAGGGACAACACTACAAGGGTAGGGACATATATCTCTTGGTACAGGATATAGGGGTGGTATGGGCATTCATGGTCTCGTACATGAAGTAGTAGTACTCCCTGACGGGATCATGGAGACGTGTCCCCACAGATAAGGGACAACACTACAAGGGTAGGGACATATAGCTCTTGGTACAGGATATAGGGGTGGTATGGGAATTCATGGTCTCGTACATGAAGTAGTCGTACTCCCTGACGAGATCATGGAGAGGTGTCCCCACAGATATGGGACACCACTATAAGGTTAGGGACAAAGAAGGGAAAGTAAGGGGTACTTATGTAGAGCGAAGTAATGGATAAAACTACCCACTTGTTCTATGAATACTATAAGTTGGGGCATCCTTTTGCAGCGAGGTATACGTGAAGCAGACTGCTCTCATACGAGCTCAAGTGAAGAATATACCGTCTGTCACCCCTCTCTCTATTATCTATCCACCTATACAAACACACACACACACACACACACACACACACACACACACACACACATACATACATACACATTTCATAAACAAGATTGTTTATAAAAGTAACTTTTTGTTACTATAATATATGGGCATTATAAAGTGCCTAATTCATTAGTTAACGGTTAAAACAATTTCTTATACAAGATTCTCAGTTAAAACTTGTTACAGTCCTGTATTATTATAACATATCTAGAACTCATATATTTGGTCACAAGTAAATAAAATGATTTGTATTGTTACACGATTGATTACACGCTCTTGAAAATGCCGTCACTGCCAGCGCTTTCTTTATTTTAATCTTGTGACGAAATGTTTGTAATAATAAATATAACAGAATGTATTATGTATGTCTTGCAACTTAAAAGAAGCCGGTTACTCTGGATCATTTCGATTCTCAACCGAATCCACATTCGGTAGCCAGCTCAACCGAATCCACATTCGTAGCCAGCTCAACCGAATTTTGAAAGGAGCTGGCTACTATCTGGCATATTCACTAGCCTCTCGACTCTGTCCTATGTTCGCAAGACCATGGCCAGTAATGAATATAACAACAGAAAAACGTAATATAAGGTATATGCTTATACTACATTTTATTAGTGGCATTTTTAATGTATATATTGTATAGAATATAAACGTTTTCATGAAAAAGAACTTTAATACGAATTAACAAATTGACGAACTTTGCACCGAGTATGGATGTAGTGACGGCATCTTCTGGTTACATGCATTACGAATGTAGTATTAGAGTATAGTATTCATTAAGTTTAGTATGTAAATCATTTTTAGCAAAGGGTTTTCTTTGTTAATACAGTGTTGACAAATTTACAAGTGCTAGCTTAATTGAATCCATAGGGTATAGCTAAAACCATCAATCATTCTGTAACTTTCAATGTTTTGATTTTAAATTGATACCAAACTTTCTTATTAATAATAGCTTATTAATATTGGATGTAATCAGATGATGCCGTCAGTGATTTTTCAAAACATTTAGCATTTTTATAGCAAATTTAAATACATGTTTATGAAAACATTTATACATAGTTATATTTAACTTAGCAAAACTGCATTATTGTATTCACTTATCACCTACACTTTAATATGCTTAAGTAAGAATCTTACTTGGTGTGTTTGCGAAAACTCTCAGTCTTCTAATAAGCTTGAAAATGAGAGCACGTAATAAAAAGTTCTCGAATGTTGACTCGAGAAAATCTATATATACACTCATAAGATTTCACATCTCCTATAAGGCTTTTGTTTATTCAAAGAAACAATTAATTAATTATAAATATTAAAAATTTGCGTATATCCCTCGACACACCCTATCGCGTGCAGCGGGGGGTTGTTAATTTATCAACCCTTAGATTAATTTACAATTATTTTAATAACCCGGTGATTTACTACGTTGTCATTACGTCGTATAAAGCTAAAACATTGAGTCCCGAGGGAACTATGTTTCCTCGTAAAGTAAAACGTATTCTGGGAGGAGATAATTTGTTCCGGATATGAACTCGTTTGCTGGTATTACATTAAACAGGCGTTATTTACACAGTTTAGAGTTTTTACGCATCTGCCAGTCTTGTAGCAAAGGCAACGGTTTGGTATGTTTTGTGAGAAAATATTTTTTATTAAATCTTTATTGCACCTGAGAATTTGTTAGAATGAGGAATATAGGCCTACATGTTAAATCTTTAAAAATCATTAGTTATTAAAAATTTTATTTAAATTTAATTCTCCTCAATATGTGCTTCCCATACTCAATTCCTTCTATTCAATTCACACTCTCCTTAAGCCTATATAAGTATTATTTGTTCAAATTTTCAATCGCTAATGTAATACATTTTATTTGCCTGGTCAAGTTCTAATACATTTTTTAACTTGTAGTAATTTACACTTGATGTTATTACATTTTTCAAATATTTATTAATTACTTTAATTTAATGAATTAATTTTAGTTTTATATGGGAGAAAAACGTTTCACAAAAAATGCAATGTGTGCAATAAAGTTATTTTGTTCCGTTTGGCTTAGAAATAAATGAAATATATGATTTTATAAAACAGCTGATTTTATGTTTTAGGTTATGTTGTAGAACAGCTGTTTTAAAGCATAGGTTACGTTGCTTTTTTATATTAATTGTAATTATTTAATTAATTCATTGTAATAATTTAATTTGTCGACCTAAGCAGGAATTGACCTAAAACATGTTTTGCTTAATATTACTTGTATTCAAATTATTAGGTATTATTTTAATTATGCTTTATTATCCTTAACGTGCTAGACTTCGGTTTTTTAAATTCTATAATTGTTCATAAACCGACAGGTCGTAAATAGAAGAAATATTTCTTCCACTTGGCATTGGGACAAAATATTCATTCATAATTTTCTTATTAAAATATAAATGTATTTTTTATTTGTGTAATCTAAATAATTTCAGAATTGAACTAACATTTGGTCATCAGTTTCCATGTCGCTGAATCAGATACAAAAATGCTTGAAAATTAAAATAGTTATAAATTGTTTTAATAAATCAAAGGGTTTACAAATAGTTAAAAGAGAGTGGAATAGAAATAGATAGAAAAAAAGTAGTGACAGCATTTTTGTCAGTTTTAAAAACGACTTTCTGTGTTGTTGAAACCACTGAAGTTGCCAATAAGAGCTGAAGGGTCTTACCAGTTCAAAACCTGCACAAGCAGAACCAAGCGGTAAACAGCAAATTCTTTACTTCAGTTGCTGGGTTAATGCGCGACGATCATGCGCAGAAGCATAAGATAGTTTGCTTCCTTATGCGACGGAGTAGTTTTTAGTTTAGTAAATTAGTTTTTTAAACGAAAGTTAAAGTAAAATTGTTGAAGAATAATGTTTTTAATAAAATATATGTTATTTCATTTATATTTCTAAAGCAGATATCATCGAATAAGGTAACAGTTTTTATTTGTTACATTTAACTACTGTTTAATTCAGTCAAATAGTTGAACATCTTTGAGGTTATTTGAAAGTGACACCACTTTTAGCATTCATTGGTGGATAAGTTTTGTTATAAATTCATCAAGGAATACAAATATTTTGTTATCGTTATGTATTACAATGCAATCAAAATAGTAACCTAGATGGAAATATTTAGCTTGTTCAAAAATAATCAATTAGGCTATTCTTAACAACTATTCTTTGAGCTTAGCTTGTGAGGTTATGTTGTTAAAAAATACAAAGCATACTTAAACTCACAAGTGAATAATCTATTCACTCAGACCCGTTTCAATGAGAAAGTCATCATCAGAGAGTATGGATGCAACAAACGCAATTACAACTCAAGTTAATTGAGTTGAGTGAATTCAAGTTATCCATTGTATCAACAAGTTATTCACAAGTTGAGTGAATATATTAATAAGTTATGAGTTTGTGTATGTCTTTTATTTGTTAATAAGCAATTATTATTAACGTAAAAGAACTGACTAGTAAGTAGATGTGTGTATTTAGTTGTGATCTGTTTACCATAAATACTAAACTCTTGGAAGAGTCGTAAATAAATAGAATTGACATTTTTCCGTTGAAACTATTTTTATCTCGCAGAAAATTTTAAATTTATCTAAGAAAACAACAAAACCTGTCAAAATATGGGTAAAAGTATAGTCTTAATGACGTAGTTTTTTAATTTTTTTATTTCTTTTTAAATTACTCGTTTTAATGTGCAGAACACAAATATTAACTTTTTCACGAAGGTAGGTGTTAACTTTCACAAAAAGTTAGTTTTTCTGCATTTTTAATGTTAGTCTGTAATAATAGCATGTATAGCGTGAACGGGCCGCGCAGTAGCTACAGCGCACTGCACTACGTCAAAGTCAGTTTATTTTAATACTAAACTTAAAATCTAAATATTTAACTTTCCGTTATAATTTTATACAACATTGCTGTATACCTACATTAAAATATACCTACGAAGTATTCAGTCAGGATAGATTTGGTTGTAGTTTTCTGCATCGGAAATAAGTCTAAATATTTACCAAAATTACAACCAAATCTATCCTGACTGAATACTTCGTAGGTACACTTATTTATAGGTAGATAGTAATATTGAATAAAATTAGAACCAAATCTATCCTAACTAGGTCCTTCGTAGGTATATTTTAATATACGTATATAGTAATGTTGTATAAAATTAAAACCAAATTTATCCTGATTGGATACTTCGTAGGTATATTTTAATATAGGTATATAGTAATGTATAAAATTACAACCAAATCTAGGCGTGTTCCTCAAAACCCGACTACACACTAGTTTGGCTAACACTAACCTTCAGCTAGTGATTGGATTCATAAACTAGTGTGTAGTCAGGATTTGTGTAAACTATATTTTAACGCGATTAGTGAATATTTTGTAGAATTAGATGTTACCTAGTGAGACCAATTCTCAACGGTGAATGTTCCTCAAAACCCGACTACACACTAGTTTTGCTAACACTAACCTTTAGCTAGTGATTGGATTCATAAACTAGTGTGTGGCGATGATTTGTGTAAACTATATTTTAACGTGATTAGTGAATATTTTGTGGAATTAGATGTTACCTAGTGAGACCAATTCCCAACGGTGAATGTTCCTCAAAACCCAACTACACACTAGTTTTGCTAACACTAACCTTTAGCTAGTGATTGGATTCATAAACTAGTGTGTGGCGATGATTTGTGTAAACTATATTTTAACGTGATTAGAAATATTTTGTAGAATTAGATGTTAACTAGTGAGACCAATTCCCAACGGTGAATGTTCCTCAAAACCCGACTACACACTAGTTTGGCTAACACTAACCTTCAGCTAGTGATTGGATTCATAAACTAGAGTGTAGTCAGGATTTGTGTAACTATATTTTAACGTGATTAGTGAATATTTTGTAGAATTAGATATTACCTAGTGAGAACAATTCACAACGGCGAATGTTCCTCAAAACCCGACTACACACTAGTTTGGCTAACACTAACCTTCAGCTAGTGATTGGATTCATAAACTAGTGTGTAGTCAGGATTTGTGTAAACTATATTTTAACGTGATTAGAAATATTTTGTAGAATTAGATGTTAACTAGTGAGACCAATTCCCAACGGTGAATGTTCCTCAAAACCCGACTACACACTAGTTTGGCTAACACTAACCTTCAGCTAGTGATTGGATTCATAAACTAGAGTGTAGTCAAGATTTGTGTAACTATATTTTAACGTGATTAGTGAATATTTTGTAGAATTAGATGTTACCTAGTGAGAACAATTCACAACGGCGAATGTTCCTCAAAACCCGACTACACACTAGTTTGGCTAACACTAACCTTCAGCTAGTGATTGGATTCATAAACTAGTGTGTAGTCAGGATTTGTGTAACTATATTTTAACGTGATTAGTGAATATTTTGTAAAATTAGATGTTACCTAGTGAGACCAATTCCCAACGGTGAATGTTCCTCAAAACCCGACTACACACTAGTTTGGCTAACACTAACCTTCAGCTAGTGATTGGATTCATAAACTAGTGTGTAGTCAGGATTTGTGTAAACTATATTTTAACGCGATTAGTGAATATTTTGTAGAATTAGATGTTACCTAGTGAGACCAATTCTCAACGGTGAATGTTCCTCAAAACCCGACTACACACTAGTTTTGCTAACACTAACCTTTAGCTAGTGATTGGATTCATAAACTAGTGTGTGGCGATGATTTGTGTAAACTATATTTTAACGTGATTAGTGAATATTTTGTGGAATTAGATGTTACCTAGTGAGACCAATTCCCAACGGTGAATGTTCCTCAAAACCCAACTACACACTAGTTTTGCTAACACTAACCTTTAGCTAGTGATTGGATTCATAAACTAGTGTGTGGCGATGATTTGTGTAAACTATATTTTAACGTGATTAGAAATATTTTGTAGAATTAGATGTTAACTAGTGAGACCAATTCCCAACGGTGAATGTTCCTCAAAACCCGACTACACACTAGTTTGGCTAACACTAACCTTCAGCTAGTGATTGGATTCATAAACTAGAGTGTAGTCAGGATTTGTGTAACTATATTTTAACGTGATTAGTGAATATTTTGTAGAATTAGATATTACCTAGTGAGAACAATTCACAACGGCGAATGTTCCTCAAAACCCGACTACACACTAGTTTGGCTAACACTAACCTTCAGCTAGTGATTGGATTCATAAACTAGTGTGTAGTCAGGATTTGTGTAAACTATATTTTAACGTGATTAGAAATATTTTGTAGAATTAGATGTTAACTAGTGAGACCAATTCCCAACGGTGAATGTTCCTCAAAACCCGACTACACACTAGTTTGGCTAACACTAACCTTCAGCTAGTGATTGGATTCATAAACTAGAGTGTAGTCAAGATTTGTGTAACTATATTTTAACGTGATTAGTGAATATTTTGTAGAATTAGATGTTACCTAGTGAGAACAATTCACAACGGCGAATGTTCCTCAAAACCCGACTACACACTAGTTTGGCTAACACTAACCTTCAGCTAGTGATTGGATTCATAAACTAGTGTGTAGTCAGGATTTGTGTAACTATATTTTAACGTGATTAGTGAATATTTTGTAAAATTAGATGTTACCTAGTGAGACCAATTCCCAACGGTGAATGTTCCTCAAAACCCGACTACACACTAGTTTGGCTAACACTAACCTTCAGCTAGTGATTGGATTCATAAACTAGTGTGTAGTCAGGATTTGTGTAAACTATATTTTAACGCGATTAGTGAATATTTTGTAGAATTAGATGTTACCTAGTGAGACCAATTCTCAACGGTGAATGTTCCTCAAAACCCGACTACACACTAGTTTGGCTAACACTAACCTTCAGCTAGCGATTGGATTCATAAACTAGTGTGTAGTCAGGATTTGTGTAAACTATATTTTAACGTGATTAGTGAATATTTTGTAGAATTAGATGTTACCTAGTGAGACCAATTCTCAACGGTGAATGTTCCTCAAAACCCGACTACACACTAGTTTGGCTAACACTAACCTTCAGCTTGTGATTGTATTCATAAATTAGAGTGTAGTCAGGATTTGAGTAAACTATATTTTAACGTGATTAGTGAATATTTTGTAGAATTAGATGTTACCTAGTGAGACCAATTCCCAACGGTGAATGTTCCTCAAAACCCGACTACACACTAGTTTGGCTAACACTAACCTTCAGCTAGTGATTGGATTCATAAACTAGAGTGTAGTCAGGATTTGTGTAACTATATTTTAACGTGATTAGTGAATATTTTGTAGAATTAGATATTACCTAGTGAGAACAATTCACAACGGCGAATGTTCCTCAAAACCCGACTACACACTAGTTTGGCTAACACTAACCTTCAGCTAGTGATTGGATTCATAAACTAGTGTGTAGTCAGGATTTGTGTAAACTATATTTTAACGTGATTAGAAATATTTTGTAGAATTAGATGTTAACTAGTGAGACCAATTCCCAACGGTGAATGTTCCTCAAAACCCGACTACACACTAGTTTGGCTAACACTAACCTTCAGCTAGTGATTGGATTCATAAACTAGAGTGTAGTCAGGATTTGTGTAACTATATTTTAACGTGATTAGTGAATATTTTGTAGAATTAGATGTTACCTAGTGAGAACAATTCACAACGGCGAATGTTCCTCAAAACCCGACTACACACTAGTTTGGCTAACACTAACCTTCAGCTAGTGATTGGATTCATAAACTAGTCTGTAGTCAGGATTTGTGTAACTATATTTTAACGTTTTTAGTGAATATTTTGTAAAATTAGATGTTACCTAGTGAGACCAATTCCCAACGGTGAATGTTCCTCAAAACCCGACTACACACTAGTTTGGCTAACACTAACCTTCAGCTAGTGATTGGATTCATAAACTAGTGTGTAGTCAGGATTTGTGTAAACTATATTTTAACGCGATTAGTGAATATTTTGTAGAATTAGATGTTACCTAGTGAGACCAATTCTCAACGGTGAATGTTCCTCAAAACCCGACTACACACTAGTTTGGCTAACACTAACCTTCAGCTAGTGATTGTATTCATAAACTAGTGTGTAGTCAGGATTTGTGTAAACTATATTTTAACGTGATTAGTGAATATTTTGTAGAATTAGATGTTACCTAGTGAGACCAATTCTCAACGGTGAATGTTCCTCAAAACCCGACTACACACTAGTTTGGCTAACACTAACCTTCAGCTTGTGATTGTATTCATAAATTAGAGTGTAGTCAGGATTTGAGTAAACTATATTTTAACGTGATTAGTGAATATTTTGAAACTCTTAAGCCTATGTAGAGCTAACATTTAGGTCTACACTGTTGCGTCTGCAATTCTGTACAATGACTTGTAAATCTGTGTGATTATTGAGAACTTAGTCATAGACAATTGCACTTAACGAGTGAGGCATGTGATGAAGTTCAGCTGGGATTTTGGTTGAAATAGTTTTGAACATGATTATCATCGGGATAAACGTTTAGTGACCTCAGAAGCAAAATCAAGAATAGGTTTTACATTTGACAAGCGCAACACCTATAAGGGAACGCACAAATGTGTGTGTGTGTGTGTGTGCGATCGCGCGCGCACCTACGGACGTATAACCGTTGATATTTTTGGGGAGTAGCTTATCAGACACTATTATGGGTTAAACCTTCAAGCCACCCTGACCAAACTCTTTGTCGTTACAATTAACCTTCAAGCCACCCTGACTAAACTCTTTGTCGTTACGATTAACCTTCAAGCCACCCTGACTAAACTCTTTGTCGTTACGATTAACCTTCAAGCCACCCTGACCAAACTCTTTGTCGTTACAATTAACCTTCAAGCCACCCTGACTAAACTCTTTGTCGTTACGATTAACCTGACAAGACACCTTGACTAAACTCTTTGTCGTTACGATTAACCTTCAAGCCACCCTGACCAAACTCTTTGTCGTTACAATTAACCTTCAAGCCACCCTGACTAAACTCTTTGTCGTTACGATTAACCTGACAAGACACCTTGACTAAACTCTTTGTCGTTACGATTAACCTGACAAGTCATCTTGACTAAACTCTTTGTCGTTACGATTAACCTGACAAGACATCTTGACTAAACTCTTTGTCGTTACGATTAACCTTCAAGCCACCCTGACCAAACTCTTTGTCGTTACAATTAACCTTCAAGCCACCCTGACTAAACTCTTTGTCGTTACGATTAACCTGACAAGACACCTTGACTAAACTCTTTGTCGTTACAATTAACCTTCAAGCCACCCTGACTAAACTCTTTGTCGTTACGATTAACCTGACAAGACATCTTGACTAAACTCTTTGTCGTTACGATTAACCTTCAAGCCACCCTGACCAAACTCTTTGTCGTTACAATTAACCTTCAAGCCACCCTGACTAAACTCTTTGTCGTTACGATTAACCTGACAAGACACCTTGACTAAACTCTTTGTCGTTACGATTAACCTGACAAGCCACCCTGACTAAACTCTTTGTCGTTACGATTAACCTGACAAGACATCTTGACTAAACTCTTTGTCGTTACGATTAACCTGACAAGCCACCCTGACTAAACTCTTTGACATTACAATTAACCTGGCAAGCCACCCTGACTAAACTCTTTGTCGTTACGATTAACCTTCAAGCCACCCTGACTAAACTCTTTGTCGTTACGATTAACCTGACAAGACATCTTGACTAAACTCTTTGTCGTTACGATTAACCTGACAAGCCACCCTGACTAAACTCTTTGTCGTTACAATTAACCTTCAAGCCACCCTGACCAAACTCTTTGTCGTTACGATTAACCTGACAAGCCACCCTGCTAAACTCTTTGTCGTTACGATTAACCTTCAAGCCACCCTGACTAAACTCTTTGTCGTTACGATTAACCTGACAAGACATCTTGACTAAACTCTTTGTCGTTACGATTAACCTGACAAGCCACCCTGACTAAACTCTTTGTCGTTACGATTAACCTTCAAGCCACCCTGACCAAACTCTTTGTCGTTACAATTAACCTTCAAGCCACCCTGACTAAACTCTTTGTCGTTACGATTAACCTGACAAGACATCTTGACTAAACTCTTTGTCGTTACGATTAACCTGACAAGCCACCCTGACTAAACTCTTTGTCGTTACGATTAACCTGACAAGTCATCTTGACTAAACTCTTTGTCGTTACGATTAACCTGACAAGCCACCCTGACTAAACTCTTTGTCGTTACGATTAACCTGACAAGACATCTTGACTAAACTCTTTGTCGTTACGATTAACCTGACAAGCCACCCTGACTAAACTCTTTGTCGTAACGATTAAGCTGAATAGTCACCCACACGAAACTCTTTGACATTACAATTAACCTGGCAAGCCACCCTGACTAAACTCTTTGTCGTTACGATTAACCTTACAAGCCACCCTGACTAAACTCTTTGTCGTTACGATTAATTGCCTTAACCTAACTGTTTCCCTTGACGTAACCTGACAAGCCGCATTGACTAAACTCTTTGTCGTTACAATTAACCTTCAAGCCACCCTGACTAAACTCTTTGTCGTTACGATTAACCTTACAAGCCACCCTGACTAAACTCTTTGTCGTTACGATTAATTGCCTTAACCTAACTGTTTCCCTTGACGTAACCTCACAAGCCGCATTGACTTAACTGTTTACCGTGATGAGTTAATCTGACCAGCCGCCTTGTCTTATCGGTTTGCCGTGACGAGTTAACCTTACAAGTCACCCTGACTAAACTCTTTGTCGTTACGATTAACTGCCTTAACCTAACTATTTCCCTTGACGTAACCTGACAAGCCGCATTGACTTAACTGTTTAATGAGTTAGTCTTTGATGAGTTAGTCTGACCAGCCTCCTTGTCTTATTGGTTTGCCGTGACGGGTTAACCTTACAAGCCGCCTTCACTTAACTATTTACCGTGACGATTAAATTGACAAGTCACCCTGACTAAATTGTTTGCCGTGACGATTAACCTGCCAAGCAGCATTAACCTGTCAGTATTGTCGAAAAAGTGTCAGGCAAATAAAAGGAGTGAAGCTGGTAACTGTGGGTGACTCCATCACGTCGATCTGTCGTTGTCTAAAGCAGCCAACAATCACAACCAGAAGGTAACCACCACCACAAGTCCTCGACATAGTTAAGTCCTTTAAATTTGTAAGTATGCACATCGTCCACGGCCCGAGGATGGTTTTTTTCAAAATTTTTTTTTAGGGGGCATTCTAAATTCTATTTCGGGGAACAACTTCGCTATTTAACGCGCACCCCCTTGATGTTTGTTTGTATTGACGCGAAGTAGACCCATTTCGTCCCTCGTCTGCCTGTCATATCCCCTCCTAAAACTACTCGATCAACTTGGGATGATTTTCTAGAATTTAAATTCTAAAGTTTAAAAATGTATATTTAACAATAAATAAGGCTATCTTACGTTCCATGTTATCTATGGGACATTAGAATATACACGTAATAAAAAACTGTTAGACTTCTGTAAGGATATGTCACGTCTATAAAACGCAATGTTTACAAGTCAAATTATCTGAACTTTTCGTCTGTTAGCAATCCTACTATTTTCGTTGTCTTTTAAGGGAATTATTGGCTCCCAATTCGGTGGCCAAAACGTGATTTATGTCGTTTATAACTTCATTGTTAATTTTGCCAACGCAAGCAATAAATTGCCTCTCTAACTCGCAATGTCATTTGCATTTACCGTGTAAATAACGTCCCCGCCTTGCGCAAAGCTATTTGTATTCCTTTGTGCAACAATGCGCCACTGTATCGCAATACATAAGGATTGCAGAGGAAGCGTTCCGTATAAATTGATAGATGAATCTTTGTTAGCAAATATAAGAAGGAAAGACGTTCGAAATGAAAAGAAAAAGGATTCCAATAAAGAAATATCTCTCCTTTTGTAAAGCTACGAACTGAATGGGCAAAATAAAGATATACGTTCCAGAGATCCGAAGCTGGGGATTGGGAATTCACTTTTGCAGAGGGAAATATAGGGCCGAGTTGCAAGTGTCTCGCAGAGTATTGGGAATATAATGCAGTCCTTAGCTAATAAACATTTAGTCTAAAAGTGTTGAATGCAACACGACGCAAACAAATAATAAATTAACGTTAGGTTATATCAATAAATAGAATTACCTAAATATAATTAGAAAATATTTAAATATTGTAACACAAAATGATTATTCCTGAGAATTTATTACTAGCACAATATATTTATCCTTTATAATTTAGTATAACAATAATGGCGAATGTTTTCTTGTTAAATGATTCATAAATATATCTACTTTCAGGATAATTCTGAAATATAAAATTAATTTTTTTAATGATAAAATTGTTACATCTCAGGGACAAACAAACTATTCTGAGAATGGTGAAAATGTAATGAGTGGAAGGCTTTGGCCTTAAGTATATAGGTCAAAATAATTCTTTTAGTTATTGTTTTAGTAAGTATAGTGCTAATTTAGTTCTTAGTTTTGAACAAAGAATTAGTATAGATTAAAATAATCTGCTAAAGTTTCGCTTTGTGTTTTATGGTACTAAAAAGTTAAAAGTGCTGATGTACTTATGGCTCTGACTAGATTTTAGTGCTGACTAAGTTATTGCTGACTAGCTTATCGAGCTGAATCGGTTATGGTGCCAACTAGGTTATGGTGCTGACTAGGTTGTGCTGATATTAATTTAAGTTATCTACTGAATTGAAAAAAAAGGTTTTAATCCTTTTAAGACCATCCATTTATGTCAAATAGCACGCGAGAAAGACCACACATTTTTTGGTTTTTGTAGTAATTTTGTAGAAAATGCTACGGTTGGTGTAGGTTATGGTTATACTGTTCACGCTATGGTGCCGAATACCATATCGTGCTGACTAGCTTCTGGTGCTGACAAGTTTCTGACTAGTGTATGTTGGTGACTATATTATAGTGCTGATGTAGCTCATAGTGTTGACTAGGCTATGGTCTGGCTAGTTTTTTGAGCTGAATTGCTTCTGCTGCTGACTAGGTTATGGTGCTGGCTAGGCTTTGGTGCTGGCTAGTTTTTTGAGCTGAATTGCTTCTGCTGCTGACTAGGTTATGGTGCTGGCTAGGCTATGGTGCTGGCTAGTTTTTTGAGCTGAATTGCTTCTGCTGCTGACTAGGTTATGGTGCTGGCTAGGCTATGGTGCTGGCTAGTTTTTTGAGCTGAATTGCTTATGCTGCTGACTAGGTTATGGTGCTGGCTAGGCTATGGTGCTGGCTAGGCTATGGTGCTGGCTAGTTTTTTGAGCTGAATTGCTTCTGCTGCTGACTAGGTTATGGTGCTGGCTAGGCTATAATGCTGGCTAGTTTTTTGAGCTGAATTGCTTCTGCTGCTGACTAGGTTATGATGCTGGCTAGGCTATGGTGCTGGCTAGATTTTTGAGCTGAATTGCTTCTGCTGCTGACTAGGTTATGGTGCTGGCTAGGCTATGGTGCTGGCTAGATTTTTGAGCTGAATTGCTTCTGCTGCTGACTAGGTTATGGTGCTGGCTAGGCTATAATGCTGGCTAGTTTTTTGAGCTGAATTGCTTCCGCTGCTGACTAGGTTATGGTGCTGGCTAGGCTATGGTGCTGGCTAGATTTTTGAGCTGAATTGCTTCTGCTGCTGGCTAGGTTATGGTGCTGGCTAGGCTATAATGCTGGCTAGTTTTTTGAGCTGAATTGCTTCCGCTGCTGACTAGGTTATAGTGCTGGCTAGGCTATGGTGCTGGCTAGATTTTTGAGCTGAATTGCTTATGCTGCTGACTAGGTTATGGTGCTGATTAGGCTATGGTGCTGGCTAGGCTATGGTGCTGGCTAGGCTATGGTGCTGGCTAGCCTATGGTGCTGGCTAGATTTTTTAGCTGAATTGCTTATGCTGCTGACTAGGTTATGGTGCTGGCTAGGCTATAATGCTGGCTAGATTTTTGAGCTGAATTGCTTCTGCTGCTGACTAGAATATGGTGCTGGCTAGGCTATGGTGCTGGCTAGGCTATGGTGCTGGCTAGATTTTTGAGCTGAATTGCTTCTGCTGCTGACTAGAATATGGTGCTGGCTAGGCTATGGTGCTGGCTAGGCTATGGTGCTGGCTAGATTTTTGAGCTGAATTGCTTCTGCTGCTGACTAGGTTATGGTGCTGGCTAGGCTATGGCGCTGGCTAGGCTATGGTGCTGGCTAGGCTATGGTGCTGGCTAGATTTTTGAGCTGAAATGCTTCTGCTGCTGACTAGGTTATGGTGGTGGCTAGGCTATAATTCTGGCTAGTTTTTTGAGCTGAATTGCTTCTGCTGCTGACTAGGTTATGGTGCTGGCTAGGCTATGGTGCTGGCTAGATTTTTGAGCTGAATTGCTTCTGCTGCTGGCTAGGTTATGGTGCTGGCTAGGCTATAATGCTGGCTAGTTTTTTGAGCTGAATTGCTTCCGCTGCTGACTAGGTTATAGTGCTGGCTAGGCTATGGTGCTGGCTAGATTTTTGAGCTGAATTGCTTATGCTGCTGACTAGGTTATGGTGCTGATTAGGCTATGGTGCTGGCTAGGCTATGGTGCTGGCTAGGCTATGGTGCTGGCTAGCCTATGGTGCTGGCTAGATTTTTTAGCTGAATTGCTTATGCTGCTGACTAGGTTATGGTGCTGGCTAGGCTATAATGCTGGCTAGATTTTTGAGCTGAATTGCTTCTGCTGCTGACTAGAATATGGTGCTGGCTAGGCTATGGTGCTGGCTAGGCTATGGTGCTGGCTAGATTTTTGAGCTGAATTGCTTCTGCTGCTGACTAGGTTATGGTGCTGGCTAGGCTATGGCGCTGGCTAGGCTATGGTGCTGGCTAGGCTATGGTGCTGGCTAGATTTTTGAGCTGAAATGCTTCTGCTGCTGACTAGGTTATGGTGGTGGCTAGGCTATAATTCTGGCTAGTTTTTTGAGCTGAATTGCTTCTGCTGCTGACTAGGTTATGGTGCTGGCTAGGCTATAATGCTGGCTAGATTTTTGAGCTGAATTGCTTCTGCTGCTGACTAGGTTATGGTGCTGGCTAGGCTATGGTGCTGGCTAGGCTATGGTGCTGGCTAGGCTATGGTGCTGGCTAGGCTATGGCGCTGGCTAGATTTTTGAGCTGAATTGCTTCTGCTGCTGGCTAGGTTATGGTGCTGGCTAGGCTATGGTGCTGGCTAGATTTTTGAGCTGAATTGCTTATGCTGCTGGCTAGGTTATGGTGCTGGCTAGGCTATAATGCTGGCTAGATTTTTGAGCTGAATTGCTTCTGCTGCTGACTAGGTTATGGTGCTGGCTAGGCTATGGTGCTGGCTAGATTTTTTAGCTGATTTGCTTCTGCTGCTGACTAGGTTATGTTGCTGGCTAGGCTATAATGCTGGCTAGATTTTTGAGCTGAATTGCTTCTGCTGCTGGCTAGGTTATGGTGCTGGCTAGGCTATAATGCTGGCTAGATTTTTGAGCTGAATTGTTTCTGCTGCTGGCTAGGTTATGGTGCTGGCTAGGCTATAATGCTGGCTAGATTTTTGAGCTGAATTGCTTCTGCTGATGACTAGGTTATGGTGCTGACTAGGCTATGGTGCTGGCTAGATTTTTGAGCTGAGTTGCTTCTGCTGCTGGCAAGGTTATGGTGCTGGCTAGGCTATAATGCTGGCTAGATTTTTGAGCTGAATTGCTTCTGCTGCTGACTAGGTTATGGTGCTGGCTAGGCTATGGTGCTGGCTAGGATATGGTGCTGGCTAGGCTATGGTGCTGGCTAGATTTTTGAGCTGAATTGCTTCTGCTGCTGGCTAGGTTATGGTGCTGGCTAGGCTATGGTGCTGGCTAGATTTTTGAGCTGAATTGCTTATGCTGCTGGCTAGGTTATGGTGCTGGCTAGGCTATAATACTGGCTAGATTTTTGAGCTGAATTGCTTCTGCTGCTGACTAGGTTATGGTGCTGGCTAGGCTATGGTGCTGGCTAGATTTTTGAGCTGAATTGCTTCTGCTGCTGACTAGGTTATGGTGCTGGCTAGGCTATAATGCTGGCTAGATTTTTGAGCTGAATTGCTTCTGCTGCTGACTAGGTTATGGTGCTGGCTAGGCTATAATGCTGGCTAGATTTTTGAGCTGAATTGCTTCTGCTGCTGGCTAGGTTATGGTGCTGGCTAGGCTATAATGCTGGCTAGATTTTTGAGCTGAATTGCTTCTGCTGCTGACTAGGTTATGGTGCTGGCTAGGCTATGGTGCTGGCTAGATTTTTGAGCTGAATTGCTTCTGCTGCTGGCAAGGTTATGGTGCTGGCTAGGCTATAATGCTGGCTAGATTTTTGAGCTGAATTGCTTCTGCTGCTGACTAGGTTATGGTGCTGGCTAGGCTATAATGCTGGCTAGATTTTTGAGCTGAATTGCTTCTGCTGCTGACTAGGTTATGGTGCTGGCTAGGCTATAATGCTGGCTAGATTTTTGAGCTGAATTGCTTCTGCTGCTGGCTAGGTTATGGTGCTGGCTAGGCTATGGTGCTGGCTAGATTTTTGAGCTGAATTGCTTATGCTGCTGATTAGGTTATGGTGCTGGCTAGGCTATAATGCTGGCTAGATTTTTGAGCTGAATTGCTTTTGCTGCTGACTAGGTTATGGTGCTGGCTAGTTTTATGGGCTGATTTTATCATGGTACTTTTGATACCGATGGGTATATGCTACTGATTTTATCGAATAATTACAACTAATATAAATATGTATATATATATGAAAGGATTACAAAATGCAGTAGCAAAATAAAAAGCGAAATTATTTA
Source organism: Prosapia bicincta (assembly GCA_036971475.1). Classification (NCBI taxonomy): domain Eukaryota; kingdom Metazoa; phylum Arthropoda; class Insecta; order Hemiptera; family Cercopidae; genus Prosapia; species Prosapia bicincta. The sequence continues at coordinate 25,214,072 of JBAIZL010000002.1, forward strand.
TTAAATTTATTATTATATAATTAAATTTAATTAATGCATTAATACTCGAAAAGACTGTATTAACATCAAGTGCCATCCACTACAACTTTAAACAAATGTATTTGAATTTGAGTGGATGCATATAGAGTATCTTATTCAAATAGTATTTAAAAAGTATATTATATTGAAAACTTGAGTGAGATGCGTATAAATGCATAGAAGGAGAGTGTGAACTAATAATAGGCATTGAAAAAGAATTATTTTTATTGCTTTTTGGGACAATACCCTCCAACCTTGTATTCCAGGAATATGTAGATGTATATTAGATGGAGTTAAACAAGTATGAAGTATTTAAATTTAGTTATTCGTAGAAGGAGGAAAAGAGAGACATCGCGTCGGTTAGGGTAGAAGCTATAAAGCAAACAAAACCGTCCGGCGAAGTTTTTGATATTACAACTATTTTGTACAGGTTGCAACTTACGCTTTTCCGGCAATACTAGATTCTCTTCTTGGTCGTCCACTTTGCAACCCCTCTCTTCCAGATACTAAGTCGTGTTTATCTTTTTAAGTTAGGATTTTGTTTTCAATTTCTTCTATTAGTTCACACTCTCCTTATTTAAGGCCTATATCTGTTCAAATTTTCAAACGTTAATAAAATTTTTTTATTCATCAACTCAAGTTCAAATAAATTTTTTAAATATTTGAAGTGGGTGACACTTGATTTTAATAAAGCTTTTTAAAATATTATATTTTAATTAAATTTAAAATGAATTAATTTTAGTGCTGTATGGGAGAAAAACCTTTCACAAAAGGGGCAAGTTATGCAATATAGTTTGGCCATTTGGCTTAAAATAAGTGATTAGATATGATTTCATAAAACAGCTGATTTTATGTTATAGGTTATGTTACATTATTTATATTAATTGTAATTATTTAATAAAAAGTATCTAAAATAATAATTTTCTTTGTTGACCTAAGTAGGAATTGACTTTTGTTTATATATACTTGTTTTCAGTTATATATTATTCACTATTCTCTTTCTGTATCTAACTTGATTCCTCCGTGTCTACAAAGAATTTCTATCCCTTTACAAACTGTATTTGTAATATTTTCCGTAAGCTATTACAATTTTGAAAAGCCAATTTAATATACAGCGATGTTTAATGTGCAAGTAAATAAACTAGATGCTGTAACTGGAACAAAACCGTAACTAATATTAGCTTTTTATAACACGAGTAAATGTAGCGAAAAATAATTAAATGTGACTTACAATGTGTAATATAAATGTACGATTTGGCTCTGTAATTAAACAAGGTAGTGGAAAGGTATTTATGTGGATAGGAAAGCAGGTCGACGCGACTGACTCCGTTTTATGGAAAAACGATACTAGAACGTTACAAACACAGTTTATTTATAATTGGTGACATTTTTAATTGGTTTCTGTCGAAGGGACGAATAAACCTGCATGAATGGTTTTGTTTGCGATGTGCGCCATCCATTCACTAAACAACTTCATCCAGAACCTTGAACCTTAAGTCTGTCCTCAAGATATGTTTTAATGAACTAAAGTCGTATTTGTATAAAGAGATTTATTTTACGTTTGTTATATTTTATCCTACTCATATAGAAATATATTTCTTTCCTTACGCCTTATTCCTTTAGCTTTTTTCCATCCCCTTAATTTTCTCCTCCCTTAATAATTTTTGTTTGTCTTTAATATCTCTCTTTCTTTCTCTTCGCCCTATAATTTTTTTACCCTCATCATTTTTCTTTCTCATTTACCTCTTTCACTCCTTTAACTTACTCCTATCCATTGTTCCCCAAATTATTTTCTTTATTATCTCTCTCTCCCTCTCTCACTTATCTTCCTCCTTCTGTCCCCTCTATTTTAACTACCCCTTTTTCCTAACTTCTTTTTCTTTTTTCCTTTATCTTTTGATCCCGCTTCACTCTCATTATTTTATCTTCCTCTTTTCTTAAATCCTTCTTAGTCTCCTCCGTCTTACCTTTCTCTTACTCTCTCCTTTTCTCCTTCATTGCTTCCTCCATGTTACCTTTCTCTTCATTCCTCCTATCTTACCTTCCTCCTGTTGTCCCCTTTATCTTACCTTTTTCTGTGACTCTGACTTTCTTTTTCCTTCCTCCTTCGCTATCCCTGTCTTTTCTTCCATTTTTTCTTACACCCGTCCTCTCTCATCCCTAACTTATTTTCCTTTCTCTCTTTCTGAAATTCTTTCATCACTCTCTGCTATTATTCCTGTCTTTATTCCTTTTTTTAAATCTAATTTACCTTCCTCTTTCTTCTTTCCTTTCTTACTCTTTTTCGTCTATCGTACTTTCTTCCTTTTCTCTTCTTCTTTCTTCAACTTTCCTTCCTTCTGTCTCTGTTGTAGGGAACCTTGCCTTTCGTCTTCCCTCTCTGCTGTTATATCTTCCTATTCTTCTTCTACTGTCTCTCCTCTTTATCTTTTCTTGCTTCCCTATTTGTAGCTCTAGGGACCAGCTCATGTTACAGATCCTAGAGCTGCCCTATACATAAGTAATACTAGGAAAGACTACACTGCTCATGCCATACATATTATACCTGATTCTTCTCATATATTTGTCCCTATATGTTAAGGATTATCTCGGGTTATAAAACCCAATAAGATCCCTTTATAGGATAGATAAGTGAGGCCTTACGTGAACCACAATTTACCCTATTCCGACCACCGAGAACATTTCCTTCCATTAGCTCTGTCGGTTTTATTCACCACATATTGACCCCACACGTTTATATGAATGTCTGTTTAAGGAGTGATTTTCGACTTAAAGATAGTGATTTCCTCTGGAACTATTAACCTTTCTTATTTATAATTTCACATCAGTTGGAGATTAAACGGAGACGACGGTGTTTTCATATAATGATTGCTATGCACGCTTTTGTCAAGCCGTGCAGTTTTTCTATAGAGTGTACTTATTGTAGAGGTTTTATCATCAGAAAATGATATAGTTTGGAACTGTGGAAGAGCCAGAATATATTGGCGAATGTAATTAGGTTCAATTTCCAACTTTAATCGAGTTTTGTTCAATAAAGCAGTTTCAAAGGTCAAGTGGAATTCACTTAAAACGAGAGGTTATAGACGATAGTTGGTAAAACTTTATTGGAGTTGGACGTTTAATAATAGAGTTTTAAATTTTAGGCCGTAAAATTTTATTGTTTTAAAGAAAGGGTTTGACTTTATATATATAAGAATATTTAAATAAAATATAACGTGATTTTTCGTTTTGCTTAGGAATAGCTCCCTTGACAATGCTTACCATTATTCTCCCAACTTTTTAACAAAAGTCCCACACCAATAATCATAACTTAATTATATTATAGCTTTAGCCCATTCAACTATTTTCAAGTGGCTAATTCTTTTCACGCGTTTCCACAAAAACAATGCTCTGGGGGAAAATATTCAGGCAAAAATCATCACAAATAACTGTATAGTTGTATATATGTGCTGGATTCAACTATTTTGCTTAAATTAAGTGCAACACATGATTTCATACAACAGCGGATTTTATGTCATAGGTTATGTTTAGAACAGCTGTTTTAACCGTAGGTTATGTTACATTATGTATTGTATATTATCAAGTTAAAATGTAAGTATTCAATATTTTTGTGGGTTTTTAAATATTATAATTTATATTTAAATGAATCATACTGCAGTTAATTCAATATTATGATTTTTTCCAAATATTGGAAATGAAACGTTCATAGCGCGTCTGGCGTTTGCTGGGAAATGGTTTGAGTTAAATGATTTAAACAAATATAGCTATATTATGTTATTATTCACTAAATTAACTAGATTTTACTGGGACATTTATTAACCACATTAAAAAAAAGTTTTCACTTTGCCCCAGTTTCAAATTAAAAATATTTTTACAAGTAAATAAAAAAATGAAATGAATTTATACATAAAAAAATATAACAGGTTTTATTCAAGTTTAAAACAGGTTATTTGAAAATCTGTAAATTTGAAATTGTGTTATGCGGAAAAGTGTAGGGAGAATTTGTGTCAATGAGTGCCAAAGATCATAAGGGTAGATCCTTGAGTGAGGTATCTCCAATCTACTCCCACGGGGTTTGAAACCGCTAAGAGTCCAACCTTAAACTCTGTTTCCATGGGGAATAGCGTCAGGTCCGAAACGAGGTGGGTTGCTGCCATGATCCGTGTTACCAGAATGAATCTAACTGTAAGGCCTGGACCAGTGACCGCCCCTGAAACGAAACGGATTCTAACCAGACACTGGGGTTCGACCGCTTTTCCAGAACTACTCTAAGTGCTTCGTCTGATTAGTTCAGTCCAGGTTGTGCAATCGGACCTGCATCCAATCTCGGTCGGCCTTACTCAAGGGCCTGACTTTCAAACTCGGAACTTGGTCCTAAGTGGGGATAAACCCATCCCGGAGATCTTAAGATTTTTGTACATAAATAGTAGATACGTAGGAAGAAGAAGAAGACGATAACGATGAATAAGAAGATGCGTATTTGGCGAGTAGTAAAGGCTGTCAAAGTTTTGTAAGCGTAGTTCGCGCATGTAGGAGAAGTGAGTGGGGAGAACATTCCGGCTGTATAAGGAATTACTCATATAAAAGATACTTACGTTGCGTGCTTTGGCCCGTTCTACTCCAGCTGACGTAAAGAAGGGATACTACTAAGCTATTACGGTCGACTATATAATTATTTGTGGTCGGTGGACATCCCCCAAGGATACGTCAACCCTTCCACCATGTTGGAGGTCGATCTTTTAAGAGAAAGAGGCTTCCGTAGGCCTAAACCATATTAACCTATGGTACGGAGAAACCAGAAAATTCACTAAATATATTTTGGTTACAATATTGGCTACATCGTTTTAATGCATTACTTGTAACTCATAATTTTATTTATAATGGCACAATGTCATCTGCGTCAGCCTCTTCACTGTCATTCTCAGATTTTCCATCACTGCTACTGTCACTGTCATTTGTAATTATTATACTTTCTAACTGCATGGCCATAGCTCTGTCTGTCTCGTAATATTCATTTTCTATTTTTAATACATGAACCTCCTGTTTCACTGGACTATGATTAGTCTTGATCCCTTTAAAATATGTCTTTTGTAGCCGTTAACAGATTCATCAGTCCATGCTAAATTCGTGGTATGCGTCGAATGAATATAAGACTCATCGGAAAATATATTGGCCTATTTTCCGCTCTATACTATCGAATTTTATTTAAATAGCATACTCTTTTAAAGCGTATGTCATGTTTTTCGATCATAACCCTTATTTTATTTTCAGTTTTTTCCATTTAAATCCCATGGATCTTAAAATTTTGCGTAAAGTTTCATGAGTGAAATTAAATTATAATTCCGGATATTCAAGCTTTAAAACTTTTAGCACATTCTTCAATGTTGGGAGCCCGTGATGAGTCGTATGAAAATTAAACACTATTTTTCGTAATGCACATTTTTTAAAAATCATCGATGTTGATTTTTTAAATTTTTCTTGGACGAATTTTACCTGGTGTACTGAATGTTTCGTTTTCTCCTAATCGTTTTTCCTTCGTTAAAAATTTCCTTAATTTATGAACTGATATTCCACAAATGTTTGATACGCGGTCTTGAATTACCGAGCAAGACATGTTGGGAATTTCAGAAGATATGTTGTTAAATACATTAATAATAATGCATTTAGTTTATCTTCTGAGCGCCACTCCTTTGCCGAACAGATTTGTTGTCTTCGGTTGAGGCATTTTTAGTATTGAAAAATAATGTTTTGGATGATACACTAAACACATAAACACTATTACAAAAACAAAAGCGATAACGGTACTATTTGCTGTGTTGTGCATTCCAGCGGGTCAGCTGTAAAATCCTCCTCCTCTACCGCACTACTATTTCTCCCCACCATCGTATCTCTACCAAATCCGTCTCTGTGCACCACGCTAACACACCTTTGACGACCTGTACCTGACTCAAGTCTTCCCCTCAAATCTCACACCATAGATCCTTAAACAGAGTCTACACTAACCCCACGAAACCTTTCCTCAATCCTTGTGGGCTGAGTACATGATATGTGGTACCGTATTTGATAATCAAGCCTACATTACTACAGCTTGCCACGACCTCCACCACCAACTGGGACTTACCGTGCCTTACAGACGTAACGGAATTAGTGGCATCACTACTGCTTGCCACGCCCTCCACCTCCGGCTGCGACTTACCGTGCCTTACAGACGTAGGCGGAATTAGTGGCATCACTACTGCTTGCCACGCTCTCCACCACCAACTCGGACTTACCGTGCCTTACAGAAGTAGCGGGATTAGTGGCATAATTACAGCTTGCGACGCCTTCCATCACCGACTTGGACTTACCGTGCCTTACATCTGTAACGAAATTAATGGAATCATTACAGCTTGCCACGCCCTCCACCACCGACTGGGACTTACCGTGCCTTACAGACGTAACGGAATTAGTGGCATCACTACTGCTTGCCACGCCCTCCACCTCCGGCTGCGACTTACCGTGCCTTACAGACGTAGGCGGAATTAGTGGCATCACTACTGCTTGCCACGCTCTCCACCACCTACTCGGACTTACCGTGCCTTACAGAAGTAGCGGGATTAGTGGCATAATTACAGCTTGCGACGCCTTCCATCACCGACTTGGACTTACCGTGCCTTACATCTGTAACGAAATTAATGGAATCATTACAGCTTGCCACGCCCTCCACCACCGACTGGGACTTACCGTGCTTTACAGACGTAGCGGAATTAGTGTAATCATTACAGCTTGCCTCGCTCTCCTTCACCGGCTGCGACTTACCGTGCCTTACAGTTGTAACGTAATTAGTGGAATCATTACAGCTTGCCACGCCCTCCACCACCGACTGGGATTTACCGTGCCTTACAGAAGTAGCGGGATTAGTGGCATAATTACAGCTTGCCACGCCCTCCTCCACCGAGTGGGACTTACCGTGCCTTACATTAGTAGCGGGATTAGTGGCATCACTACAGCTTGCCACGCCCTCCACCACCGACTGGGACTTGCCGTGCCTTACATATGTAACGGAATTAGTGGAATCATTACAGCTTGCCACGCCCTCCACCACCGACTAGGATTTACCGTGCCTTACAGAAGTAGTGGGATTAGTGGCATAATTACAGCTTGCCACGCCCTCCACCTCCGACTGGGGCTTACCGTGTCTTACAGACGTATCGGGATTAGTTAAATCACTACTGGTTGCCACGCTCTCCACCATCGACTAGAACTTACGTGCCTTACAGAATTAGTGCGATTAGTGGCAAAATTTCAGCTTGCCACGCCCTCCATCACCCACAGGGACTTACCGTGCCTTACAGAAGTAGTGGGATTAGTAGCATAATTACAGCTTGCCACGCCCTCTACCACCGCCTGTGACTTACCGTGCCTAAAAGAAATAAAGGGATTAGTGGCATAATTACAGCTTGCCACGCCCTCCACCACCAACTGGGACTTGCCGTGCCTTACAGATGTAACGAAATTAATGGAATCATTACAGCTTGCCACGCCCTCCACCACCGACTGGGACTTACCGTGCCTTACAGACGTAACGGAATTAGTGGCATCACTACTGCTTGCCACGCCCTCCACCTCCGGCTGCGACTTACCGTGCCTTACAGACGTAGGCGGAATTAGTGGCATCACTACTGCTTGCCACGCTCTCCACCACCTACTCGGACTTACCGTGCCTTACAGAAGTAGCGGGATTAGTGGCATAATTACAGCTTGCGACGCCTTCCATCACCGACTTGGACTTACCGTGCCTTACATCTGTAACGAAATTAATGGAATCATTACAGCTTGCCACGCCCTCCACCACCGACTGGGACTTACCGTGCTTTACAGACGTAGCGGAATTAGTGTAATCATTACAGCTTGCCTCGCTCTCCTTCACCGGCTGCGACTTACCGTGCCTTACAGTTGTAACGTAATTAGTGGAATCATTACAGCTTGCCACGCCCTCCACCACCGACTGGGATTTACCGTGCCTTACAGAAGTAGCGGGATTAGTGGCATAATTACAGCTTGCCACGCCCTCCTCCACCGAGTGGGACTTACCGTGCCTTACATTAGTAGCGGGATTAGTGGCATCACTACAGCTTGCCACGCCCTCCACCACCGACTGGGACTTGCCGTGCCTTACATATGTAACGGAATTAGTGGAATCATTACAGCTTGCCACGCCCTCCACCACCGACTAGGATTTACCGTGCCTTACAGAAGTAGTGGGATTAGTGGCATAATTACAGCTTGCCACGCCCTCCACCTCCGACTGGGGCTTACCGTGTCTTACAGACGTATCGGGATTAGTTAAATCACTACTGGTTGCCACGCTCTCCACCATCGACTAGAACTTACGTGCCTTACAGAATTAGTGCGATTAGTGGCAAAATTTCAGCTTGCCACTCCCTCCATCACCCACAGGGACTTACCGTGCCTTACAGAAGTAGTGGGATTAGTAGCATAATTACAGCTTGCCACGCCCTGTACCACCGCCTGTGACTTACCGTGCCTAAAAGAAATAAAGGGATTAGTGGCATAATTACACCTTGCCACACCCTCCACCAACGACTGGGACTTACCGTGCCTTACAGAAGTAGTGGGATTAGTGGCATAATTACAGCTTGTCACGCCCTCCACCTCAGACTGGGACTTACCGTGCCTTACAGACGTAGCGGGATTAGTGGCATCACTACTGGTTGCCACGCTCTCCACCACCGACTGGGACTTACCGTGCCTTACAGATGTAGCGAGATTAGTGGAATCATTATAGCTTGCCACGCCCTCCATCACCGACTAGGACTTACCGTGCCTTACAGACGTAGCGGGATTAGTGGCATCACTACAGCTTGCCACGCCCTCCACCACCGACTGGGACTTACCGTCTCTTACAGTTGTAACGGAATTAGTGGAATCCATACAGCTTGCCACGCTCTCCACCACTGACTGGAACTTAACATGCCTTACAGAAGTAGCGGGATTAGTGGCATAATTACAGCTTGCCACGCCCTCCACCACCGACTGGGACTTGCCGTGCCTTACAGATGTAACGCAATTAGTGGCATAATAACAGCTTTCAACGCCCTCCACCACCAGCTAGGACTTGCCGTGCCTTACATATGTAACGGAATTAGTGGAATCATTACAGCTTGCCACGCTTCCACCACCGACTGGGACTTACCGTGCCTTACAGAAGTAGTGGGGTTAGTGGCATAATTACAGCTTGTCACGCCCTCCACCTCCGACTTGGACTTACCGTGCCTTACAGACGTAGCGGGATTAGTGGCATCACTACTGGTTGCCATGCTCTCCACCACCGACTGGAAGTTATCATGCCTTACAGAATTATTGGTATTAGTGGCAAAATTACAGCTTGCCACGCCCTCCATCACTCACAGGGACTTACCGTGCCTTACAGAAGTAGTGGGATTAGTGGCATAGTTACAGCTTGCCACGCCCTCTACCACCGACTGGGACTTACCGTGCCTTACAGATGTAGCGAGATTAGTGGAATCATTACAGCTAGCCACGCAATCCACCACCGACTGGGACTTACCGTGCGTTACAGAAGTAGCGGGATTAGTGGCATAATTACAGCTTGCCACGCCCTCCACCACCGACTGGGACTTGCCGTGCCCTACAGATGTAACGCAATTAGTGGCATCATTACAGCTTGCCACGCCCTCCACCAGCGACTGGGACATACCGTGCCTTACAGATGTAACGGAATTAGTGGAATCATTACAGCTTGCCTCGCCCTCCACCACCGACTAGGACTTACAGTGCCTTACAGAAGTAGCGGGATTAATGTCATAATTACAGCTTGCCACACCCTCCACCACCGACTAGGACTTACCGTGCCTTACATTAGTATCGGGGTGAGGGGCATCACTACAGCTTGCCACGCCCTCCACCACCGACTGGGACTTACCGTGCCATACAGATGTAACGGAATTAGCTGAATGATTACAGTTTGCCAAGCCCTCCACCACCGACTAGGACTTACCGAGCCTTACAGAAGTAGTGGGATTAGTGGCATAATTACAGCTTGCCACGCCCTCCACCAACGACTGGGACGTAGCGTGCCTTACAGAAGTAGTGGGATTAGTGGCATAATTACAGCTTGACACGCCCTCCGCCAACGACTGGGACTTACCGTGCCTTACAAAACTATTGGGATTAGGGGCATAATTACAGCTTGCCACGCCCACTACCACCGATTCGGACTTATCGTGCCTTACAGAATTAGTGGGGTTCGTGGCAAAATTACAGATTGCCACGCCCTCTACCACCGACTGGGACTTACCGTGCCTTACAGACGTAGTGGGATTCGTGGCATAATTGCAGCTAGCCACGCCTTCCACCACAGACTGGGACTTGCCGTGCCTTACAGATGTAACGGAATTAGGGGAATCATTACTGCTTGCCACGCCCTCCACCATCGACTGGGACTTACCGTGCCTTACAGAAGTAGTGGGATTAGTGGCATATGTACAGCTTGCCACGCCCTCCACCACTGACTGGGACTTACCGTGCCTTACGGATGTAACAGAATTAGTGGAATCATAAGAGCTTGCCACGCCCACTACCACCGATTCGGACTTATTGTGCCTTACATTATTAGTGGGGTTCGTGGCAAAATTACAGCTTGCCACGCCCTCTACCACCGACTGGGACTTACCGTGCCTTACAGACGTAGTGGGATTCGTGGCATAATTGCAGCTAGCCACGCCCTCTACCACAGACTGGGACTTGCCGTGCCTTACAGATGTAGCGGAATTAGGGGAATCATTACTGCTTGCCACGCCCTCCACCATCGACTGGGACTTACCGTGCCTAACAGAAGTAGTGGGATTAGTGGCATAATTACAGCTTGCCACGCCCTTCGCCTCCGACTGGGACACACCGTGCCTTACAGAAGTAGTGGGATTGGTGGCATAGTTACAGCTTGCCACGCCCACTACCACCGATTTGGACTTACCGTGCCTTACAGACGTAGCGGGATTAGTGGCATCACGACTGCTGCTAGGCTCTCCACCACCGATTGGGACTTACCGTGCCTTACAGACGTAGTTTGATTCGTGGCATAATTACAGCTTGCCACGCCCTCCACCACCGACTGGGACTGCCGTGTCTTACAGATGTAACGGAATTAGTGGAATCATTACAGCTTGCCACGCCCTCCACCATTGACTGGGACTTACCGTGCTTCACAGAAGTAGTGGGATTAGTGGCATAATTACAGCTTGCCACGCCCTACACCTCCGACTGGACCTATCGTGCCTTACAAATCTAGCGGGATTAGTTTCATCACTACAGCTTGCCAAGCCCTCCACCACCGACTGGGCTTACTGTGCCTTACAGATGTAGCGGGATTAGTTGCATCACTACAGCTTGCCACGCCCTCTACCACCGACTGGGACCTATCATGCCTTACAGACGTACCGTGATGCCATTCCTCTTTTTACCCTATCCATTCACCATCCTCAAAAATCTTTTCAAAACAGCGACCATTTGAATTTGAAAACGTATCTATAAATGTAGAATATTTCCCACATGTTTAAGTTCAAGGTGTGTCGCTTCCCGCCGATAAAACGAAAGGAATATCTTGAACCCAGATATAGCATGTCTGATTGGTTGTCGTTGCAAGGACTATTCAACTATGCATAAAGTTAGTGACTTTATAGTGAAGTACGAGACTGTACCTGGTTCTATTCAACGGAAATTATTGTTTTACCAGCATTTCCTTTCCTTCAACGTGTATTTTTGTTGAGGTTACCAAATAACAGTCTTTACGGGTTTAGGAAAATTTAGTGTTCCAAATCCTTTTAAGATTAATCCCCATATTATAGAAGAAGTTTTAGTCTACATTCTTACATTATGTGTATATATATATATATATATATATATATATATATATATATATATATATATATACACACACACACGCACACAGACACACACACACACACACACACACACACACACACAGACACACACACACACACAGACACACACACACACACACACACACACACACACACACACACAGACACACACACACACACACACACACACACACACACACACACACACACACACACACACACACACACAAATATGCCCTATATATGTATATATTGTTCAAATTTTCAATCATTAATAAAATATTTTTTCATCCATTCAAGTTCAACTACATTTTTAAAACTTGTAGGGGATGACTTTTGAAAGTTAACACAGTCTTTTTTTTTTTAAAATAATTATTTTTAATTAAATAAGTTTATGTCCCTAGGTTCAACATACTGTAAAAGACTACATCTTTGAAATCCAGCAGAACCTTATTAATTAATATTAGAGAAAAATACTGTTTCAACATCAGTTGTCAACTTCTATAAGTTTTTAAACAAATTATATGAACTTGAATGGACGATTGAAAATTTGAATATTGATATATATATATTATATTAAATATGGTGAAATGTTTACGGCGAAAAGCTTGGAATAAATATATTCATTAAAAGTATTCTTGTTTTTGAAATATTTTAAATTTATTAACTATATTACAAGAAAACATATCACCATATTTAATATATTTAATATATATATATATATATATATATATATATATATATATATATATATATATATAGTTATATATTATTATATATTAATAGTATGTGGCTCGATGATTATGAAGCAATTAATAGAATGTAACTCGATGGTTATGAAGCAAATAATAGTATGCAACTCGATGGTTATGAAGCAATTAATAGAGTTTGGCTCGATGGTTATGAAGCAATTAATAGTATGTGGCTCGATGGTTATGAAGCAATTAATAGTATGTTATTCGATGGTTATGACGCAATTAATAGTATGTGGCGCGATGGTTATGACGCAATTAATAGTATGTAACTCGATGGTTATGAAGCCATTAATAGTATGTAACTCAATGGTTATGAAGCAATTATTAGTATGTGGCTCGATGGTTATGAAGCAATTAATAGTATGTGGCTCGATGGTTATGACGCAATTAATAGTATGTAACTCATTTATTTAATTAATTTAAATTCATTTAATTAATTTAAATGTTGAAACCAACACCCGCTCGTTTTATCTGGTACGAATGTCAGGGGGAATTGTGTACAAATTCGATTTCCTATATTGCATAGAAATGGCGAAGAGTGGGTCTAGGGTTTCGCTCGAACTTTCCATTCATGTGTTTAGCAGAAATATAACTTTGCCACGTCTGTATGGCAGCAACAAACAACAGTTTAGCGTGGTAACAGTGAGTAATTGTCTTGGCGTTCTTAAAACATAAGTGTAGAAATAATCGACAGTTGGACGTTCTAGAAGTCATGGATTTAGGGATAACGTTTGGAAGTAACAAAAGAAATTCGCTGGGGAATATAAGACCTATGGCAATTATTGAATTATTTATGAGATTGAATTAAAATATGTTTAAAGAATGGAATTCCTTAGAGAAAAGCTTCATGACTGGTTTAAAACTTTCTAAATTAATTGAGGAGTAATTTATGACAAAGAGTGCCTATTCTAGAGCTTGGCACACCGTATGGGGCTCGTTGGTTATGAAGCAATTAATAGTATGTTACTCAATGGTTATGAAGCAATTATTAGTATGGGGCTCGATGGTTATGAAGCAATTAATAGTATGTAACTCAATGGTTATGAAGTAATTATTAGTATGGGGCTCGATGATTATGAACCAATTAATAGATTGTAACTCGATGGTTATGAAGCAATTAATAGTATGTGGCTTGATGGTTATGAAGCAATTAATAGAATGTAACTCGATGGTTATGAAGCAAATAATAGTATGCAACTCGATGGTTATGAAGCAATTAATAGTATGTGGCTCGATGGTTATGAAGCAATTAATAGTATATAACTCGATGGTTATGAAGCCATTTAGTATGTAACTCAATGGTTATGAAGTAATTAATGGTATGTAACTCGATGGTTATGAAGCAATTAATAGTATGTGGCTCGATGGTTATGAAGCAATTAATAGTATGTGGCTCGATGGTTATAAAGCAATTAATAGTATGTAACTCGATGGTTATGAGGCCATTAACAGTATGTGGCTCGATGGTTATGAAGCAAATAATAGTATGTGGCTCGATGTTTATGAAGCAATTAATAGTATGTGGCTCGATGGTTATGAAGCAATTAATAGTATCTGACTCGATGGTTATGAAGCCATTAATAGTATGTAACTCAATGGTTATGAAGCCATTAATAGTATGTAACTCAATGGTTATGAAGCAATTATTAGTATGTGACTCGATGGTTATGACGCAATTAATAGTATGTGGTGCGATGGTTATGACGCAATTAATAGTATGTGGCGCGATGGTTATGAAATCATTAAAGATAAAGAGTTATACCTGATGCGTCTGCGTATATGATTAAGTGATTTGAACTAATTAATTGTAGCTATCTCCTGTTCTATGTTTTACCTCATCGCACGTCGCTCGATGGTTATGAATTAAGTAATAATTGATAGAGAAGACTTTTCTAGCTTGTGCACATTACATTGGCTCTATGGTTCTAGATTGCCGATTAAACTAACATTAGGGCTTGCCCCTTACTCATACTAGCCAACAACCCCTTTGGCATATGACCATGTGGTGACGCGCTGTCGTGTATAGACGGGCCTTTTCTAGGATACCCTCCACTGATCCGTGTGGGTGGTCCAGTCTCTAGCCAGTATGGAGGTACTCCCTAGCCAACATCCCCTCCCCTAGCATTTGAGTCATGTGTTGAGGAGCTGTTCACTATAGTAGCGCCTCTTGTAGGACAGCTTACATTGAATCCTGTGAGTAGTTAAGTCTCTAACAGATACGTCCTACAACTGCTGGCCTCACCTTCATCCAAGAGCCTTAAATACAAGATTCATTGTGATGTCTACTGAAAGTGTTGGCATTGGTTTTGGTATTACGTTTCAATTTCATAAGCGTATTCTAAACTAAATGTACTTAACTAAACGTATATGATATACAAGAAGCACGTACGGGTTTTATAAGTTCAAGGAATAAGAGAAACTGTATAAATCAACAAAGCGGTTGTGTAGTACATCCTTGCAGTACGGTAAATTCCACTTGAGTATAGTCTGGGGATGAAGACACGCTCTCTCCCCCCCCCCCTGTGTAAGTGCAGATAACAAGTACGAAATTTCACGTTCAATATTCTTTACAACCAGCGTAGAAATCTTCTTTTCTTCAGTATTTATTTTTCAATGTTTTGACTTTTTAATAATTAATTACTTTTGTTCGCAATGCACCATTTTAAAATGTTTATAAATTCATTCTATTAGTTCACACTGACTTTATATACATCTTGCTCAAATTTTCAATCGTTCATGAAATAATTTTTATTCACATATTCAAGTAAAAATATTTTTTTTTACGTTGTAGTGAATGACACTTGGTTATTACATTGTTTCAAATAATAATTCATTAATTAATTTTATTAATGGACGAATTTTAATTTTATATGGAAGAAAAACTTTTCACAAAAGTGCAAGTTATGCAATATAGTTATTTCGTCCCATTTGGCTTAAAATAAGTGATAACATACGATTCCATAAAATCGCTGGTTTTATGGTATAGAACAGCTTTTTTATGCATACATTATATTACTTTATGTATATTGATTGTAATTATTTATTAAAAAGTATAGGCCTAATCGTGCTTTCTTGTCTGTCTGTAACATTCAGATTTCTTAATCGATTTTAAACTAACTTCTTGATAGCTTAGATGTTTAAAAATTTTGAACATATCTCAGGATTTAATGACAATGCAATATTATAATAATTATGTAATATTGTATGTGTATGTGTGTATATATATATATATATATATATAAAATATGGTGATATATTTTCTTGTAATATAGTTAATAAATAAAAAAATATCTCAAAAACAAGAAAGTTTAATAACCTATATTATTCAAGGCTTTTCGCCGAAAAAGCAGTACCAGCATCTTAAGGAAAAAAATTATATCAACTGTATAACTCAAAACTATAATTATTTTTCCCGAAGATGCTGGTACTGTTTTATCGGCGAAAAGCTTTTGAATGATGTATGTAATTAAACTATTCTTATTTTAAAAATATTTTAAATTTATTAATACTGTGTGTGTTCGCGAGCGCGTACACGTGCTCTTTGTCTCTGTCTGTCTGTGTGTCCCTCTTTCTCTCCCTTTCTCTCTCTCACTCTCTCTCTCTCTCTCTATGTTTATGTATGTATATATATACAATGTGTGTGTTTACGAGCGCGTACACGTGCGCTTTGTCTCTGTCTGTCTGTGTGTCCCTCTTTCTCTCCCTTTCTCTCTCTGTCTTTTTCTGTCTGTCTGTCTGTCTCTCTCTCTCTCTCTCTATCTTGATGTATGTATCTCTCTATCTTTATATATATCCACATAAAACAGATTCAGTTTATATTTTGTTTCACAAAATTCATACACTTAAAGAATGTTCTATCGTGACCAGAGTTAAAACTACAAGCAATGTGTACTCAGAACATTTGAAGTTTGCTAGAGTAGCGCATTGCTGTCGTGCTGAAGAAAAGATAACATTTTCTTAACAGGTAAAGTTCGCCAAGACAGCTCAGGAAGGTGTTTCCGCGACTTGAAGTGTTGTGCAGGCTTCAGCTAACTATAGGCAACTACAGTTTGTCCTGGTTTCGCCAAGATCTCCAGCACAGTTCCCAGGACACTGAGCTAAACTTTATATTGTTTAAACTTTCAAGATTGCTTTTTGAATATAAAATCCTTCAGGAAAATCAAATCAAATGCATCCGTTATCGAATACAAAGTTTGAAATTCAGAAGGAAGGTCACTTTTAATGTTTTAAAAATATATCACACCATCGTGGACAGATACAATTCAGTTATGTGGATGGTATTTTCCTTTATTCACACGGTTTGATTTGTGAATAGGTTGACAGCCCAATTAACTTTTCTCGATCGTTTGTTTAATTCCCAGTTGCAGTGACCTCTGGCGAGACTTTTGTGTATGTGCTGACGTCAGTGCTAGGGCATTACATTCTATTCCATTAACATTTTTGAAATTTTATTTAATACTTTTATTTTACATTAGTATAAGTTGTGCCTGGACTAGACAAGGACGTTCCGAGTACTTTCAAGTTGACAAGCTTCTAGGGCAAGGATGCTCTTTGTCTCCCACTCTCTTTAGGATTTATTTAAATTCAGCGCTGAAAAACTGGTGTAGAAAAATGGGAACACAAATTAGGAAAGAATATATTTCAACACCATTATTTATAGTAGACCAGGTTGTTTTAGCTGAAGATAATCACGATGGTAAATATTTTGCTAGAAAACTAAGGGAAGAAATAAACAAATGGGGCCTGGAAATTAAAACTGAGAAAACACAATATTATATGTTAGTAGGATGTGTAGGACAAGATTTAAACATTGATGAAACATTATAGAAATACTAAAGAATACAAATATCTGGGAGTAACATTGACTGAAGATGGAAATGATAGAGAAAACATATTGCATAAAATAGGGAGAGGAGGAGATATTACAAGTAAACTAAATTAATTGTTATGGAATGAGAACATAAAGGAAATGACAGAAATATTATTTACAACACTGGGGGAAAGGACAGTGGACTTGCCGCTCTGAAGCCTGGACAGTGAACAAGAACATACAGAAACGCATAAATGCAATGTAAAAAAAGATTCTGTAGAAGATGATGTAGATGCACATTACAGGATCATATAAGAATGGACAGAGTTAGAGAAATAATGAATGTAGTGAGATCACTTAAAGACACCATAGAAAGAAGCAGCTTTCTTGGTACGGCCTTATGAGATGAATGACTGATGATAGATTACCATTAAAGGCCTGGAAATTGATCCAAAAAAAGACATAATAGAGAAGGAAGAGCAAGAGAATTATGGTGTAATAGGAGTTTAACTATTTATGTGTGGAAAAATATATACATTGAAATAATTCTAGTATTTGAAATATTTTTACTCATTTAATATGTTACAAGAAAACGCATCACGATATTTGATATATATATATATATATATATATATATATATATATATATATATATATATATATATATATATATATAAGTTACGTGTTATATTAAGCTTGAAAGGTTTTTAAAAATGATTTTATTTTTACAAACCTTTGTTAATTACGAAACATTTAATTTTGAAATGGTTACAATAATTTAGCTTAATAAAAACAAATACAATTGATGTACATTCAATCGGAGTGAGAACGTCTGTATGATACAGAGGCGACTTGCACACTGCTGGGGCTCTGTTCTCACCACCTATATAATACAAAAGCTGCGTAAGCAGGAATTTTCCTAGCACGCATTTAATTATGAAATGTTCACATAAATTGTTCATATAACTCCTCCATCCCTAAAGAAAACTTCTGGGGTTGGCGAAGTTTCGGCATCGGTTGAAGTCCTCTTCTTCTTCTTCTTGATGAGGGCGAAGTATATAAGGCTGCTGAATACGCCTCCGTAAAGGGCAATAGTCCAGATACTGATGTGGTGGGTTATTTCCATAGTTGGGTCAATTCTTGAGATGGTTTCCGTGTTTATTTTGTCCAACTCTAGGCGTTTAACGTTTACTGAGAATTCTGGCATTTTACTCATTGAAAATTGTAGTTTGGACGTGTCCATGAAAATAGGATGGCCTTTCGAAGTTCTTGATGTATGGCTCAGTTTCATGTTGTTGAAAAAGACTGAATCATTATTAGTTTTTATCAAATATATGCCTTGAAGGGTGACGGTGGTAGTTGCCTTGCGATTGGTAATTTCCAGAGTCTGCTTGTTGGGGAAGGTCGCCAGGTAAAGGTTGATTTCTGGGATCTAGTTAATTAAATTGTCTGTAACTTCCAATGCAGTATATTCACAGTTGCTGGCATCGTTGTTCCTGATGATGGACACTTCACAGTCTAATTTATGGTGTGTTAGAATGTCGAATGAGCAAAAGTATATGGAATCGGTTTTACAGTTACATTCATTGTCTAAACCTAATATTACAGAGTTAGACACTAATATGTACCTTACTTTTGGTATAATTGTTACATAATCTGTTTCATATTTTGTGGGTATAGAGTGTAGTTTATACAATTTAAATTGAGTTTTTTCTACAATGGGTAAATTTATAAAGTATACAATCCTTTCAGAATCTAGTTTACAATTAACTTTAATTAGGTTCTCTAATTCCCACATATTTTCCATTTTAGGTTCTAAAGGTAACCTCTCATTATAATATTTATAAATTTTGTTTAATTCTTCATATAATTCTTGGGTTGAAATAACATTAGGGTGTACAACACCTAGTTTACAAAATGTAAGAGAATTTTCTAAATCTGTGATTACTTGTAACATCATGTCATATAAAATGTTCAATTGATTTAGAATACTTCTAAATTTTTCTAGTTCAACAAAGTCATTTACATTACTATTCACAATACTTAACTTATTTTTTAATTCTACAAAATTTTCATCAATTACAATAAATGTTTTATTTAATTCTTTCATAATATTATTACTAAAGGAGTATTGAGATTCAATTTGATAATTAATTTTAATTTGCTCATTTTCAATATCTTTAATTATTTTGTCATATTTTTCCATCATATGCATCTAAATTGCCTGTTAAAGATTTGATAATGGATCCTAGTCCGTCTATAAGACCTCTTTTTGTTTTCTTGTTACCATTCTCTCTTAAGAGTATAATTTCTAATTTTTCTTCTATTACATTTTTACTGTGATTAACATATTTAAAATAATTAACAATATCTCTTATTCTATTACTGTTATCAGTTACATATTCATTGTTTAATAAGCTACCGTTGCAATTGTAGCAACTAGTTTCAAAATTTTGCAATACATCATAATAATAACCATCAATGTTATTTAAATGAGCTACTAAGTTTCTTATATTAAAATAGTGGACAAAGGTATGGTAGGAAGATTCTAATTTGGCCGGCCCAAGGTCTATTGGGATTATTCCGAGGTTGTTATTGATTTCTCTGATCTCTGCTGAGTCGGTGGCTGTGCCAATGACGAACAGGAGGGACCTGGAAAATTATTTTGAGCATTAGTTACATTTTTTATCTTCTTAGGCCTTTTAATTTTTGACAAATGTATTTTGTCTTTTGTGTTATGATGTCTAGGCTTTATTTTACCAGTTTTCCTTTCCTTGTTTATTGAAGCTATCTCTTCCTTGCTATATCTGTTTTTCGTTTTGCTTTGCTTTTGAACTGACTTTATATAAACTTCAGATGGTATTTCTGGAAGTGGTTCTTTGTTTACATTCCTTTTTTCTAAAACTTTTTCTTTAATTCTTTGATTGCTATCCCTAATGTTTTCGTAAAGTATTTTTGTTTTTTCTTTATGGTTTAAAACGTAGTCATTTACAATTTGTTTTTCTAAATCTATATCTAATAAAGAGTTTGAATTTATGTGTCCAAATAAGACTTCGCACGGCGTTAATTTTGTGACTGAATGTATGCTATTGTTATAGGCTACTATAGCATATTTAACTTTCTTAATTATACTGTCTTTCTTAAATTCGATTTGATTATTTAACAGCCTTATGTGTTCTATTAAGGTGGAATGAAATCTTTCACATAATCCGTTTGATTGGGGGTTTTGTGTGCTGATAAAGTGAATTTTGATTTTATGCAGGTCTAGTATCTCCTTTACAATTCTGTTATTAAACTCCGTTCCATTGTCTGAGATAATAACTGTTGGTAAGCAGAAATGCATGAAGTAATCTAATAGCTTGTCTGCAATCTCTGTAGCTTGAGAGCTTCCCAGGCGATAAACTTGAGCATATCTAGTGAAACTGTCGACAATGCTGATAAACGAATTCTTCTCCAAGGAGATAGTGTCAATGTGAATTATCTCGAATGGTCTCGCAGCTGTTGGTGTCAAGTTCATTTCCAGCTGTAAGGGAATTCTGTCGTATTTGGTTCTTTGACATATGTCACACTGATTTATGAAATTTTGGATTAGTGATTTTAAATTAGGCCAATAATATCTTCGCTTAATTTGTTCGTATGTTTCCTGTATCCCACGGTGATTGGTTTTGCCAACATGATAATTACTTATCGTTTCTAAGGTATCTTCTTCCGAAGTTAGGTCTAAGAGTTTGTTATTACACTTAACTAAATTTAGTTCAATTTGTTTGAAATTTTTGGCTATGCATGATGCAAATTTCTCATAAAAATTGTCTTCAAAATATCGATTATATTTTATTTTGGGTACCAAATATGATTTTACAAAATTAACTATCTCTTCTTTAAAATTATTTTCTGATATTTCGATCATTAAACGAATTTTTGAAGTTCCGAATCGTTTTATAATTTTTACTTTCTTTGGCTCATATCTTACTAATGATAAAAATATTTGATTTTTTCCAAAGTTTACAGGCTCGTCGGAAATTGGTATTTCAATTTGGGTGTTCCCTTCAAAGTTGGAATGCACGGTTTGACTGTCACTTTCTTGATCGTACTCTAAGTTGGCATTATCTGTTGCGTCGAGTTGTACGACCATAGATTCATTATCATTTAGTTCCGGGAAGTAACGTTGAAGTAAGCCGGCTGGAGATAATTCAAGGTCTGGTTCTACAGTGTGTTGGGTGTTCGTTGACCTTTTATCAGTAACATTCAATTGTATCCTAGACAATGCGTCTGCGTTTTGATTTAGTTTGCCTTTTTTGTATCTTATGTCATAATCATATTCTTCTAATTTTAATCTCCATCTTAAAAGTTTGGAATTTGGTTCTTTAACTGAAAATAACCATTGTAAAGGTTTATGGTCTGTATAAATTTTAAATTTTCTCCCAAATAAATAAGGCCTGAAATGTTTGGTAGCCCATACGATCGCTAATAATTCCTTTTCAATCGCGGAGTAATTAGTTTCGCTGTCGTTTAAAGTTCTGCTGGCATACGCTATAGGAAGGTCTTTTCCATTTTTGTCCTGGCTTAAAATTGCTCCTAGTGCAAAATTACTAGCGTCTGTCGTTAGAGTAAACTCCTTTTCAAAATCTGGGTGTTGTAGAAGGGGCTCGTTAGTCAATATATTTTTACATGTTTCAAAACATTCTATAAAGTCTGGATTTTCTGTGTTTATTTTTGCATTTTTCTTTAAACAGTTAGTAAACGGTTTTGTTATCTTGGCGAAGTTTTTAATAAATTTTCGATAATAGCCTAATAGTCCTAAAAATCCTTTAATTTATTTGGTGGTTTTAGGTATTGGATAGTCTTTGATTGCCAAAATCTTTGCTGGGTTAGGTTTTACGCCATCTAGTGTCACAACATGTCCCAAATATGCCACTTCTTTTCTTAAAAATTCTGTTTTATCCAGCTGTACTTTAAAGTTGGCTTTGCGTAATCTGTCGAAAACTTCTTTAAGTCTTTGTATATGTTCCTGGAGGCTAGTAGAATAAATTATAATGTCGTCTAAATAAACTAAACATGTTTCATTTTGGATGCCTCTCAGAATATTATTCATAATTCTTTGAAATGTAGGGGGGCTATTCTTTAGTCCAAAGGGCATTCTTAAAAATTCGTAGTGTCCCGTTTCTGTTGAAAACGCTGTTTTTTCTATGCTATTTTTATCCATTTCTACTTGGTGAAATCCTGAGGCTAAATCTAAAGTTGTAAAATACTGAGATCGTCCTAATTTATCTAATATGTCGGTAATGTTTGGCAAGGGAAATTTATCGTCAATTGTTTTCTTGTTTAATCCTCTAAAATCTATTACTAATCGAAATTTTCTTTTGCCAGAAGCGTCTTGTTTTTTGGGTACAATCCAGACAGGAGAGTTCCATGGAGAATTTGAAGGTCTAATAATTCCTTGTTCAAGCATGTCCTCAGTTTGTTTATTAATTTCGTTCTTGTAAATCTCTGGATATCTATAATTTCTAGAGTATACGGGAATTTCATCAGTAGTCCTAATAACATGTTTTATTTGGTTGGTAAAGGTTAAATCGTTTCCCTCAATATGGAATAAATCTGCATAATCTTCTATTAAACTTGTTATAGCGGATTTTTCTTCCGAGTTCATATGTTCCATTCTAAATTTTGATAAATCTAAATTTTTCTTCTCGATTTTTTTTGTTTATAATCTAATAAATTGAAATTAGCGTTCGTTTGCATTGCATCAGGTTTAAGGATATTGTATTCTTCTAAAGATTTTAATTTTAATGGTTCATTCACTGTTAATTCTACATTTTCCTCTGTGTTGTTTATTATAGGGCAGTAGACTTCTCCCTTGTGTACTGAGACTATACACTGCGGAATTTCTAATCCATTTAAGTGTTTGTATGGTAAGAGTCCTTCTCCATCTTGAATATTTTGTATTCTAAATTTAATCGTTCGGCTAGTGCGGGCTTGTATAACATAACTTGTTCCCTTTTTTGCTTTCTGTTCCTGACATTCCCTTTTATTATTATTATTATTATTATTATTATTTTGTTCTTCTGTGTTAAAATATTTAATCGGGATTTGCTTATTGCGAAATATTAATTTATCATTCACAAAATTTAAATTAATTTTTAATTCTTTTATGTTATCTAATCCAAGCAGTAAGTCAAAATCTTTATGGAAATCAAATAAATAGAATTTGGTTGTTTCTTTTCCCAAAAGTGGTAACGTACAACTGTATTTTTCTTTTGATACTCCATGAGCTGTACTCACTTCAAATGGTTCTTGTTTTAGGGTGTTTTTGAAAAATTGGAAAGCTATTGATTTTTTTATAAATGATCTCGTGCTTCCAGTGTCAATCAGCATCTTTAGGTTGGTCTTGGGATCGTGGATGTACGGTAGTTCGTTTGTGTCGTCTTCTATATGCATTATGGAAAATGTCTTTTTAATGTGGTTAGTCCTAAAAAATGATTTTGTGTATGATTGTCCTCTTGAGTGAATCCGCATGCGTTTTCCTCTTGCGTTGAATCATCAAAGTCTATGTAGCTGTCAGGGTCCTCTTGCGGTTCATAATCTGTTTGTTCGGTCAGATAAGAGTTAGTCATATGTTCAGTCAATCGATTCATAGTTTGATCGTAATTTTCCTCCTCTATTGGTTTCCCTGTCATCTGATAAAGTCTATTTTGTCTAATTGTGTTCCCTGTTTGACGTGTGGAAATGCTCATTGATTCTGGTTCAAATTTTTGATGAACTTTTAATGGTGTGTAGTTGTTAGACTGTCTCGGTTGTTGATTTTGCTGTACGTATGAGTTAGGTTTAGTAAATTGGTTAGGATTATTTTGGTAGTTGGGCCTATAATTTTGGAAGTTTTGTTTGTTAGGAAGGGGTTTGCCAATAGGCGGGTATTGTGGGGCCCTAGGTAGAATGTTCTGTTTAATATTTTGAAATAATTTGTTATTTTTAAATTGAAAGTCATTAGTAAGCATGTTAAGTGCTTCGCTAAGAGAATCTGGATTTTTGGTTCGCATTAGCGATCCTACGGGTTCATGTAAACCTCGAAGGAGAACTCTTAACCCTAATTTCTGTACATATTCTATTAAAACATCTTTGGCCAATTGTCTTTGTGGCTCTTTATTAACAAAAAATGAAATCTGTAAATTTAATAGTTTTTGAATTCTCTCATAAAATTTAAAAGATGATTCGTTATTCTCTTGTTTTAACTCAGCCATTTCTAAATTTAAAGTAAAACAATCTCTTTTGTCTGAGTAGCTGGTTAATAATACTTTTTTAATCTCATACCAATTATATGAATTTGAGTTTACTACCATTTCTAATGCTTGGCCTTTTAACTTAGCTAGTATAGAAGAAAATAGATATTCATTTTGAAAATCCTCTGGATTTTCGTTTACATAAAACTTATTTACTACTTTTTCACATATTGAAATAAATCTGTTGAGCATAGTGGGCTCTCCACTATACTCAGGAATCATATCAAGATATTCCTTCTTTAATGTTGGCGTTGCCATTTTAAAATATTATTTTCTTTAAAATAATAAAATTAAAAATCAATTATATAAAATTAAAAAGTATTTACTCTACTTTTCTTAATTCTATATCTTAAGATCTACTTACAAGTTGATCCAAAATACTTTGCTCATTTGAACAATTTTCACTTTTCACTTTTCACTTACACGATATTCACTCGTGCTCTTAATAGATATGCGCTCTATTAAGTGGTTGTAGATATTCACTCTACTTAAAGTTTCCTCAATTAACGGTTAAAACCGACGGACGTTATATTCACTAACTTCCTTGAGGCGTCCTACCGACTGCGCCAGTTACGTGTTATATTAAGCTTGAAAGGTTTTTAAAAATGATTTTATTTTTACAAACCTTTGTTAATTACGAAACATTTAATTTTGAAATGGTTACAATAATTTAGCTTAATAAAAACAAATACAATTGATGTACATTCAATCGGAGTGAGAACGTCTGTATGATACAGAGGCGACTTGCACACTGCTGGGGCTCTGTTCTCACCACCTATATAATACAAAAGCTGCGTAAGCAGGAATTTTCCTGACGTTATATTCACTAACTTCCTTGAGGCGTCCTACCGACTGCGCCAGTTACGTGTTATATTAAGCTTGAAAGGTTTTTAAAAATGATTTTATTTTTACAAACCTTTGTTAATTACGAAACATTTAATTTTGAAATGGTTACAATAATTTAGCTTAATAAAAACAAATACAATTGATGTACATTCAATCGGAGTGAGAACGTCTGTATGATACAGAGGCGACTTGCACACTGCTGGGGCTCTGTTCTCACCACCTATATAATACAAAAGCTGCGTAAGCAGGAATTTTCCTAGCACGCATTTAATTATGAAATGTTCAAGTAAATTGTTCATATAACTTATATATATATATATATATATATATATATATATATATATATATATATATATATATATATTTAAAACAACATAGATTATTCAAATACAAGAATATTAATTAATTTATATTTATTAATTTATATTGAATATAAATAAATAAATACTCTTGTATTTGAATAACCTATGTTGTTTTAAATTATTAAACGAGAAATCGTATTACATATATATATATATATATATATATATATATATATATATATATCGCAATATGTATTCTTGTGTATTAACAAAGAAATAAGTCAAAATACAAATACAAGAATTATTATTTAATTTACAATTCAAACCTTTTCGTTGGCAAACTACCAACATCATCTGGAATATTAAACAATTAAAATTAACATATGTGCAAATTAGATCAAAATTTTGATTGTTTATTATTCCTGATGTTGGTACTGTTAGCCAACGAAAAGCTTTGAATTGTAAATTCAATTATAATTCTTGTATTTGTATTTTGACTTATTATATATATGTATATATATATATGTATGTATATTATAAACAACCGAGATTTATTCTAATGCAAGTGTTATTTATTAATTTTAATTCTTGCATTCGAAATATATAAATACAGTAATAATAACGAATTGATAATTGAACAAATACATACTAAATTTAATAATATATTCAATGTTTATGTTACGGTATCAAGATAAAATTGGCAGTTTGTATAAATTTGGCAACAATGCTATTTCTAATTTAACATATGTTTTATATCTTGCATTTTTGTATTATTCATTGCTGATGATGTTGGTACTGTTTATCAACGAAAAGCCTTGAGTAAAATTGATAATTAATCTTGTATTTGAATAACCTCAGTTCTTTTTTATTATTATACAAGAAATCCTATTTTATAATATATATATATATATATATATATATATATATATATATAATTGTATAATATGTACTTGCTATTCCAAATGAACAAACATAAAGAATGAATGATATTGTTTGAACCCGTTTATAGTATCTGAGTATTGTTATATAATGCGATTAAAGACGCGAGTTTTGCAAACGATAAATTGCAGCATATAATTATAGTGTAATATTTCAAGAAACTTAATCCTACAAACTTCTTGCGAACTTGGGCTTGATGTTGGAAGAAAAGAAAAAGTTTGCGGTTCCGTCTTCTTGTTTAACATTAAGAGTTAATTAAAACCAGAGGTTAATATTACATCTGACTCGGGGCTTTAGTTCACAGACGCTCTTTCTAAGAAAGTTGGGAGTGTCTTTATGAAAAAACTGTAATGAAATATATTTCTGTCTTATTATTACTTATGCCGCAACAAGGTAAAAGGATATGAATGTTCCTAGCGGAAAGTTGGCGACCCTATTTTACCATAAATAGAGCTAGTAGCTCTTATAACAGATACACATGAATATAGAACATCCACAACTGTAAGCAATACAGGTCCTTTTCAGGTGTTGTAATATCACATGAAAACACGTCATAAATTAAATTTAAAAGTGTATATTTAACAAGGAAATTTGTGGAAATTTATAGAATATATTTAATGTAAGAGAGAATTAAGTTTCAAATGTGGTCGCTCTTATACTTCTGCTAAAATAAACAATAATCTTATATACTAGTTTAATAAATCACTTTAGTTCATTATGTAAATATACAGTATTGTTGTGTTAATAATTTCATATATGTTTGCAGATAAATTCACAAAGGGAGTTAATCAGCTCTTTATGCGGTCAGATGCAACACTACTAACGGTAAGTACGAGTAACTACAAAAATGTTTTAAGTAATACTAAATGAATGTCGCTTAAAGTGTTTTATATGTCTACTAGCTCTACTGTTCGTGTATGTTTTCTCAAGGTTTATTATTTGTCTACTAGCTCTACTATGGGTGTATGTTTTCTCAAGTTTTTTCATGGCCTACTCGTCGAGAGGGAAGGCCAGGCAGTTGTCACCCTTTTCTCGCATCTAGCCACAGTGGTAAACAAGATAGTTGCGTTATACGGATAGCAGCGATGCAGTCCCTACACATACCAAGAAACTTAAGAAAGCCATAGGGGTAGGGGAAAGCCAGGCACTTGTATACCCCTCTCTCGCATATAATCACAGTGGTAAACAAGACACAGTTGGGATGGACGGATACGTGTAGCAGCGATGCTAGTCCCGATACATACCAAGAGACTTGAGATGCATAGAAGGGGGCATGGTCGACTAGAAGAGGGTAAGGTCAGGCACTTGTCTACCCCTCTGACGCTTATAACCGCAGTGGTAAAAACGACACAGATGTGGGGGACGGATACGTATAGCAGCGATTTTAGACAAACACTGAGGGCAGGTAGGGTAATCGAGGACTCGAAAAACACGGACTTGGGCAAAAATAAGTGGAAAACGTACGGTAAACGGGTGAAATGATTAGACATACACCACCGTCGAAGGATTACCTAGGGGGATAAATGTTATTAACACAAATAGAATTTATAATATCCTCCCTTTAAAAAAAATTCCTTCTCAACTATCCTTAACTTGGTTCTTTTAACTTTAGAAAGGGACCGGGAAATTCATGTTTGTCACAAACAGCTGTTTATTATTTATCAGCTGTTAAGTGATGAGCTTCCGTTGAAACCATTGGAACTATTAACTATCTTTCGTTCACTGTTATCGAGATTTAGTGGTAATATAAATAAACACGTTTGCGGAATGAAAGCGATACTGATCAAACATAGCAACTAATGTACTCTTAATTTAAAAAATAACGTACAAATAACAATAAAACATAGAAACTAAATGAAAACACACATTTTTCTTCTAATTTTCTCCTACGCATTACATGGAGATGCTCTTGATCAATAAAATTGAAATTATGTTTTTACGTCATTGCCCTAGGAGCTCGCCTAGAGACATAATGCATAAACTAATATAAATAATTTTTACTATCTCGGATAATTTAGAACTCGGTTAAGCGTTGCTCGAATAACCAGGGTTCGGAAAATCGGGGCTGAACTTTGTAAAAACGTAACAAAAAAGTAGTATTCGCCTTTGATTTGTCAGAGAGACAAATATTCAAGACAGTCTGTCTATTACACTGTGCTTAAACCTCGAGCACATGTTTTCCTTAAATATATATTTTAGCCTACAAATATATGTTTCAATTTACTTTATTAATAGCCTGTATAATACACAATGTATTGTGATCGACACACTATAGCGTACTGAAAATTAAAACGAAAACACAAACCTAAGGAAGATTTGCGGGAAGTGAATGGTCCTGGTTATTCTATTCCATAGTAACTAAAAGGGGCTCCTCTAGGGACTTGCAGGGGTTTTAGTTAAGGGAGTCCATTTTCCCAAACCAATTTGTAACCGCGTTTAGAAGATTGAATAAAACAGTCTGCAAAGCTTTGTGCATGGAAGTGAATTCAGCATGTAATTGAGAATTTTGACTCACAAAGAGTTATAACGATCTCAGCGTGGAAATGTATATAACGTTTTAAATATGCTATTTGTAGCAAGAAGACGTACATATAAATAAATATATTCTTTAAAGCCCGTTTTAACTAAAACATGTATTTAAATATATTGAAGATATTCTGTAGCATAAAAATATAGCTCGTGTTTAAACTTTAATTATTTGTCTTAAAAAACAATAAATAATTTAAAGAATATACCAAAAATTTAGAAAATATACATTAAATTAAAGAATATAATTTTAAATGTAAATAAGTAATATAAAAAGAAATTAAAGTAAATTCCTATTGAGGTTACAAAGAAAAATTTTATTTTAGTTACCCTAGAGCGCTATTTATGATATTGTGTGGTAACCAAGGCAACAGTTTAAGGTTGAACAATGGAGGTTTCTACTACAACCAGATGTGGGAAAAAATTCATATACTTATAAGAAATAAATTTCTAGATATTAGAAAGTTGACGCAGTACCAAGGCGCACTAGACTTCGAACATTGAAATTCATAGTTCGAATCCGGCTGGAACCCACATATTTTATAATCTAATTATTTAATAAATATTTGAAAACAACTGTATTAACATCAATTGTCATCCACTATAGGTTTACAAAATTGTATTTTAACTTGATAGGATGCCCAAAAACGTATTTTGTTAACGATTGAAAATTTTTACAAGATATATATATCAGGAAAGTGTAAGCTAATGGAAGGAATTTTAAAAAAAAGTATCTACTATACTGTCAAGAGCACAGTGGTACAATATATTACAACAAAAATATTGGCAAAAACCCAAACACCACAAAAATACTAGATCAGTCTAGTTCTTAAATTATTGTATTCCAGACTGTAATTTTATAATATAACCTTCTTAGGTAACTTGTATTATTAGATATATTGTGCTATTGGGGTTTTTACCAATATTTCTAATGTAAATTATCTACTGTTAAATCCAAACCTGTAAAGTAAGGTGAGGGAATTGCTTCTATTACGTGTGCGTACTTAACTCTCTAGTAGGCTAGAAATATGATATTATCACCAAACACGTAATTTCCACTTTGTAACCATAGTAACCAGGTATTAATCTGATAATAATAAATATATCCACGTAAGCGATCGTGCCGAAGCTACCGGCCCCCATAGTTTTCCTCATTTACAGTATAAAACAGCCATTATGCTCGTACTATCTAGCCTTCCATATCTGTTTACGAGTAAGAGGTTTTAACAGACAGGCCCTCTTTACGACCCCGATAAAGTGTAGGTATCGTTCAGGTATCTGCATATGTTTTCCCCCAATACCTTCCTTTCATCCTGTACCAGCACATGTGTTATCTTGGGATAATTTTACTTATATTCACAACGCTTCCCTAGCTCATCGAGATTGATCGCGAAATTAACTGGAAAATATAAAAAACTCGCCATTATTTCTATGTTACCATGTAAAAAGCTTGATCAGAGAATCACCGCTCATCTACCAGAGGATACGTTTTATCGGCAGACTGTAAGAGTGTAGAGGTAGGTGACAACTTACAGCGTAGTTGTGTTTCTCTATTGTAACAGATGATACCTTCTAACTTACGTAACACATTTCAATTGAAATTTCATTGTAAAAGAAACGAAATTACCCAATGAAGGTGTGCATTATAACCAAATCATTTCCCTCTAATCCAAAACCTGAATAAACCCTTGAATGTAAACCAAATAAAGTAAGCAATGCGGCATTTACGGGAACTGAAATCATATTCATAATAATTCAAGTTACACTCGCACGGATTTGCTAATAGAAATAAAAGACGGTTGCTTTGCGAGTCAAGTATAATATTTTCCTCTACGGCAACGTTTCGATAGCTAGAGCGTTATCATCGTCAGCCCTATACCACATAAGGGACGTTTATATATTCTACCACCTCGCTAATACCAGCCGCACACCCTGTAATAGAATACTTGCAAAATCCCTTAAAAACCATTAAAAAAACCTATGGCCCAATGAAGAGTGCCACACGTTCTTTGCACTCGACTTCGCAATTGCTGAACTGTACTTGGCCCTTTTACAGACACAAAATGGGAAAGCTGCAGGAATGGATGGAGTTCTTCCAGAATTCCTAAAAAACCTAGGAAACAGAGCAAAACTTATCTTGTTTGCTGTCATCAACCTCACTTCGAGGATGCATGTTCCACAACAATGGAAATTTATGAAGTAATTCCCATCCTTAAACCAGTTACAGACCAGTATCTCTCACCAGTGCTTGCAGCAAAGTTGCTGAGAGAATTATAAATAACCGACTTTCACAGTATATAGAATCGCGCAAAATAATCGATAATGTCCAAACCGGCTTTAAAAATTATAAAGTCACCATGGACAACGTTATGCATTTCACTTAACATGTAAAAGACGGCATGCCTGGTAGACCCTAAGGCCGCCTATGATATAGTTTGGTGAACCATCCTCATCAAAGATTTATATACTATGAAATATCTGGCAACCTCTTGAACTACATTAAGTCCTTCCTGTCCCACAGAGAAATCCGAGGAAGGTTTTCTAACAGTTTATCAAAAGTTCATATCTAGAGACAAGGTCTACCCCAAGGGTTAGTAGTTTCATGTACACTGTTCAACCTTATGATAAATGACGTCTTCGACACCATGGACGCCATACCTGGTATCCAGGCGCTATTGTATGCTAACGATCTTCTCCTATGGTCTAGCGGCAGTAGCATCATTGCTCTATAGAGGTGTATGAACGATGAGACTTGATGGACAGAGCATAATGCCACGACCGTAAACACCTCGAAAACGAAGTTCCAAAATTTCCCACCAGAATCTCAATGGTGAGCTTAACATATAAGAACTCAATGTTGTCTAGCAGTGATATTTCAAGGTGCTTGGGAGTTTCATTGGATCGACGTATATCATGGAAACCACTCATTGTCCAGTGTGCTGAAAAAATTATAAAAAGAACAAGAGACTAACAGCTACTACTTGAGAAGCTAAATAAGATCTTCTACAAACTGCCTACAAGTCATATATAAGACCGATTTTAGAATGGGGTAGCGAGGTGACTGCCATAGCCAATAAATACACCAATAAATTTACTTGATTTGGGTCAAATCAATTCCTTAACAGCGATAACTGGTGCTGCGAAATCCCTGAGCCAGAATGGCTCCAAATTTACATTGATGGATCATCAAGCAAAGTGCTCCATGCTACTGCATATATTTTGAGGGATTTTCTGCTGTCAGGCCCACCTTAGCAACTACGACGGTGAGGTAGCTGCCATATATGCTGCAGAACCTAACTGCTCCGGCTAAGGCAGTTCTCATTGTTGACTCTAAGACCGTCACCTTGAACCTCTGTAGGAACTCACAGACTGACTAGTAGAACCATTGACTGTGGAAGAAAACTAAATGCTCGCATAAATTCCGGTTAGGTACTTAATTTCCAGTGGATCCAGAGCTATGTAAACATTACTGGTAATGAAAAGGCCGATCAACTAGCCAAGCTGGGAACAAGCCTCTCTAAGTCCGAGCATCTGAGTTCACTATAGTCCTCCAGGTGCCTAAAAATAATGTCAATAAAAAAAAATTTGGAATCACGTTCGATTGAGGGAATGGGTGGGAAAGTCTTGTGGCGGGGAGACCAATTGACCGTAACTTGCCCAGAGCTGTTAGCGTTGCAGCTTTCAGATTGACAACAGGCCATGATTACCTTGCTGCGCACCTCTACCTCCTCCATGTGCTACCGACCCCGGAGTGTCTGCTCTGTGGTGGAGAACTCATGATGGCGAACACTTTAATG
Organism: Prosapia bicincta; assembly: GCA_036971475.1. NCBI lineage: Eukaryota > Metazoa > Arthropoda > Insecta > Hemiptera > Cercopidae > Prosapia > Prosapia bicincta. The sequence continues at coordinate 25,247,242 of JBAIZL010000002.1, forward strand.
ATTGCACAGCCCTAGACCGGGCCCTGGACTACAACAGTCTCATCTTCAAGAAGGCCCATCTCTTCTGGTCAGCGCGTCATCATATGGGTCAACTGCCAAGGGTGGGCGTTGGCTAGTAAGTAAGTGTCACGTATTGGAACACATTGCGTATTGTAATTATTTTGTAACGTTTAGTGCTTCTTCAAAGTATGATTTTAATTTTAAATCTGAAATACTGTGATTTGTATTCCAGTTTTATTTGTATAACTCTGTTTTTTTAATAATTAATTAATTGTTTTTTCTTATAATCTTTCTGTTTTGTTACTTTATGTTATTTCATATTGTACAGAAATGTTACAGGTTAGTTTATTAATGTTTAAATACCAAAATCAAATTATTTGCCTATATGAACAATTTTTTTGTATTCCAGTATTCCTACCAAATAATAGTTATAAGTGTGTATGTTTAGTTACGTAACTATTGTATTTATACAAGGTAATAATTTGTGTGCTAAAAGTATTCATTATAATTAAAAGCTCTGTATGTATTATAATAAATATAAACGTCCATTGTGTGTTAGTCTGATGATGATAACGATCTAGTTATCGAAACGTCCCCGTAGCAAGATAAAATATTATACTTGACTCGCCAAACAGTCGTCTTTTATTTTTATTATAAAATCATATTCATTACGTGTAACAAAGTAAATACGCCCATATCCCTACTTTAGGCCGAATACACTCCGTCATAGTTCTAGGGCAAAGCTATTAAAATAATGTCAAGTCATGTTGCGTTTGATATTAGTTGAAGTACAGTGTTTACAAATGCAGGGAGTAATTACAGTAACAAAAATTAATCAGTCTAATGAACAAGAGCCCTTGCATAGGCTGTTAACGCGTTACTTGCATGTTGAACTTCATAAACGGGAAGATTGCTTTGAGAAAGAGGTTGTGAGGCGAGGCCGGTGAAGTTAGATCTGTTATTAAATGAGCGGCTTGAGCTAGACACTGCAGTGTAATTGAACGCGGGTATATGATCGAAAGAGTTGCATACTCAACAGAAATGTGTAATGCCCCATTGTAAAATATGAAAATTTAAAACTCTATAGATAATCCCACCTACCTTATAGCCTTATATATATATATATATATATATATATATATATATATATATATATATATATATATATATATATATAAGACTATGTATTATTATACTATTAGGCATATAGCCTTACTATATGAACATACTATAATACCATTACATTATAGTAAACTATATATATATATATATATATATTACTCAGACTATAATGTACTTAAAGAAGAATCTTACTTATATAGGCTATATATATGTGATTCGACTTTCGAGGACTAATTACATGCCGAGTCGACTCGCATATATACAAAGTAAGATTCTTGTTTAAGTACATTACAGTATAACTGATGAGTGAATACAATAAAAAAGTGTTGTAAAGTTATATATATATAAATAAATTAAGTAGCAATTTAGTAAAACTATTATTGGTCATGTACTCTTTATCATGGTCACATCATACAGAGTATGAAGACTTGTTGTTAAAGTTGACTAACAACACCAACTTGTCGATGTATGTTTTCAAGTGAAATTTACTTCGGTCTTAAGGTTGGATTTCTTAAAGTTTATAATTATATAAAAGTTTATGGTAAATTTTATTTACATTTTAAAATTGAGCTTTATGAAGTAGCCCAAGTGGTAATTAAAGTTGCAAATTATTTTGACATTGAAACCATAAGGGTCATGTAATGGCGGTTGGCGTGTTTTACGAGTATTATTTTGTCTTATTTATAGTGGTGTAGTTTGTTTTGAAAGGTTCCTAAAATTAGAAACTTACTTACAAAACATATACGGGCATAATAATTAATTACCTTATTTAAAACCATGTTGTAATCGGATCCATTATTGTAAAAACACAACACTTACCAAAAAGTTTAATTAAGTTTTCCGTGTGTCAGAAACAGCTGTTAGAATTTACGATACGGAGCGTAAGGTGAAATCATTGTATTAAGCGCGGCGCACAAGTCTGCCGGCGCTGCACACTGGAGAGTGGCGGGGCGGCGAGAAATATATTTCTCTAGGTTTTCAATTACGATTCAGAGAGATGATTTACGGTCGTTATTTATGGTTTCTTTGGCCGCAATCATGTCTTTTATATCATCTGCTCCGCACAAATCGAAAGTAGATTCCGTTCGTAGTGATTCGCATGAACTGTCGGCACCCTTATTTAACTTTATTAATTATGATCAAGTTGAGAAAAGTAATAGTTGATGGTGATAACAGTTGACGGTAGCTACTAAAAGAAATGGTTGACGAGATTAATAGCAACAGTTGACGGGATTATTAGTAACAGTTGACGGGACTAATAGTAACAGTTGATGGGGCTAATAGTAACAGTTGACGGGACTAATAGTAACAAATGATGGGACTAGTAGTAACAGTTGATGGGACTAATAGTAACAGTTGACGGGATTAATAGTAAGAGTTGACGGGATTAGTAGTAACAGTTGACGGAACTAATAGTAACAGTTGACGGGACTAATAGTAACATTTGATGGTACTTATAGTGGCAGTTGACGGGAGTAATAGTAACAGTTGACGGGACTAATAGTAACAGTTGACGGGACTAATAGTAACAGTAACAGGACTAATAGTAACAGTTGATGGGACTAATAGTAACAGTTGACGTGACTAATAGTAACAGTTGACGGAATTAAGAGTAACAGTTGATGGGATTAGTAGTAACAGTTGACGGAACTAATAGTAACAGTTGACGGTAGCTACTAAAAGGAATGGTTGAAGAGATTAATAGCAACAGTTGACGGGATTAATAGTAACAGTTGACGGGACTAACAGTAACAGTTGATGGGACTAATAGTAACAGTTGACGGGAGTAATAGTAACAGTTGACGGAACTAATAGTAACAGTTGATGGGATTAGTAGTAACAGTTGACGGAACTAATAGTAACAGTTGACGGGACTAATAGTAACAGTTGACGGGACTAATAGTAACAGTTGAAGGGATTAATAATAACAGTTGACCGGACTAATAGTAACAGTTGACGGGATTAATAGTAACAGTTTATGGACATAATAGTAACAATTGACGGGACAAATTGTAACATTTGATGGTACCTACAGTGTCAGTTGACGGGAGTAATAGTAACAGTTGACGGGACTAATAGTAACAGTTGATGGGACTAATTGTGACAGTTGACGGGATTAATAGTAACAGTTGACGGGATTAAAAGTAATAATTGACGGGACTAATAGTAACGGTTGACGGGACTAATAGTAACAGTTGACGGGACTAATAGCAACAGTTGACGGGACTAATAGAAACAGTTGACAGGCCTAATAGTAACAGTTGACGGGCCTAATAGTGACAGTTGACGGGACTAATAGTGACAGTTGACGGGACTAATAGTAACAGTAGACGGGATTAATAGTAACAGTTGACGTAACTAATAGTAACCGTTGACGGGACTAATAGTAACAGTTGACGGGACAAATAGTGATAGTTGACGGGAATCATAGTAACAGTTGACGGGACTAATAGTGACAGTTGACGGGACTAATAGTGACAGTTGACGGGATTAATAGTAACAGTTGACGGGATTAAAAATAACAGTTGACGGGATTAGTAGTAACAGTTGACGGGACTAATAGTGACAGTTGACGGGATTAATAGTAACAGTTGACGGGATTAATAGTAACAGTTGACGCGACTAATAGTAACAGTTGAATAGACTAATAGTAACAGTTGTCGGGACTAATAGTAACAGTTGACGGGACTAATAGTAACAGTTGACGGGACTAATAGTAACAGTTGACGGAACTAATAGTAACTGTTGACGGGACTGATGGTGACAGTTGACGGTACTAATAGTAACAGTTGACGGGATTAATAGTAACAGTTGACGGGATTATTAGTAACAGTTGACGGGATTAGTAGTAACAGGTGACGGGACTAATAGTAACAGTTGACGGGACTAATAGTAACAGTTGACGGGATTAATAGTAACAGTTGACGAGATTAGTAGTAACAGTTGACGAGAATAATAGTAACAGTTACGAGACTAATAGTAACAGTTGACGGGACTAATAGTAACAGTTGACGGGCCTAATAGTAACAGTTGACGGGACTAATAGTAACAGTTGACGGGAGTAACAGTAACAGTTGACGGGACTAATAGTAACAGTTGACGGGACTAATAGTAACAGTTGACGGGACTAATAGTAACAGTTGACGGGACTAATAGTAAGAGTTGACGGGATTAATAGTAACAGTTGACGGGATTAGTAGTAACAGTTGACGGGACTAATAGTGACAGTTGACGGGATTAATAGTAACAGTTGACGGGATTAATAGTAACAGTTAACGGGACTAATAGTAACAGTTGACGGGACTAATAGTAACAGTTGACGGGCCTAATAGTAACAGTTGACGGGACTAATAGTAACAGTTGATGGGGCTAATAGTAACAGTTGACGGGACTAATAGTAACAAATGATGGGACTAGTAGTAACAGTTGACGGGACTAATAGTAACAGTTGACGCGATTAATAGTAAGAGTTGACGGGATTAGTAGTAACAGTTGACGGAACTAATAGTAACAGTTGACGGGACTAATAGTAACATTTGATGGTACTTATAGTGGCAGTTGACGGGAGTAATAGTAACAGTTGACGGGACTAATAGTAACAGTTGACGGGACTAATAGTAACAGTTACAGGACTAATAGTAACAGTTGATGGGACTAATAGTAACAGTTGACGTGACTAATAGTAACAGTTGACGGAATTAAGAGTAACAGTTGATGGGATTAGTAGTAACAGTTGACGGAACTAATAGTAACAGTTGACGGTAGCTACTAAAAGGAATGGTTGAAGAGATTAATAGCAATTTATATCATCTGCTCCGCACAAATCGAAAGTAGATTCCGTTCATAGTGATTCGCATGAACTGTCGGCACCCTTATTTAACTTTATTAATTATGATCAAGTTGAGAAAAGTAATAGTTGATGGTGATAACAGTTGACGGTAGCTACTAAAAGAAATGGTTGACGAGATTAATAGCAACAGTTGACGGGATTATTAGTAACAGTTGACGGGACTAATAGTAACAGTTGATGGGGCTAATAGTAACAGTTGACGGAACTAATAGTAACAGTTGATGGGATTAGTAGTAACAGTTGACGGAACTAATAGTAACAGTTGACGGGACTAATAGTAACAGTTGACGGGACTAATAGTAACAGTTGAAGGGATTAATAATAACAGTTGACCGGACTAATAGTAACAGTTGACGGGATTAATAGTAACAGTTTATGGACATAATAGTAACAATTGACGGGACAAATTGTAACATTTGATGGTACCTACAGTGTCAGTTGACGGGAGTAATAGTAACAGTTGACGGGACTAATAGTAACAGTTGATGGGACTAATTGTGACAGTTGACGGGACTAATAGAAACAGTTGACAGGCCTAATAGTAACAGTTGACGGGCCTAATAGTGACAGTTGACGGGACTAATAGTGACAGTTGACGGGACTAATAGTAACAGTAGACGGGATTAATAGTAACAGTTGACGTAACTAATAGTAACCGTTGACGGGACTAATAGTAACAGTTGACGGGACAAATAGTGATAGTTGACGGGAATAATAGTAACAGTTGACGGGACTAATAGTGACAGTTGACGGGACTAATAGTGACAGTTGACGGGATTAATAGTAACAGTTGACGGGATTAAAAATAACAGTTGACGGGATTAGTAGTAACAGTTGACGGGACTAATAGTGACAGTTGACGGGATTAATAGTAACAGTTGACGGGATTAATAGTAACAGTTGACGCGACTAATAGTAACAGTTGAATAGACTAATAGTAACAGTTGTCGGGACTAATAGTAACAGTTGACGGGACTAATAGTAACAGTTGACGGGACTAATAGTAACAGTTGACGGAACTAATAGTAACTGTTGACGGGACTAATGGTGACAGTTGACGGGACTAATAGTAACAGTTGACGGGATTAATAGTAACAGTTGACGGGATTATTAGTAACAGTTGACGGGATTAGTAGTAACAGGTGACGGGACTAATAGTAACAGTTGACGGGACTAATAGTAACAGTTGACGGGATTAATAGTAACAGTTGACGAGATTAGTAGTAACAGTTGACGAGAATAATAGTAACAGTTAACGAGACTAATAGTAACAGTTGACGGGACTAATAGTAACAGTTGACGGGACTAATGGTAACAGTTGACGGGACTAATAGTAAGAGTTGACGGGATTAATAGTAACAGTTGACGGGATTAGTAGTAACAGTTGACGGGACTAATAGTGACAGTTGACGGGATTAATAGTAACAGTTGACGGGATTAATAGTAACAGTTAACGGGACTAATAGTAACAGTTAACGGGACTAATAGTAACAGTTGACGGGCCTAATAGTAACAGTTGACGGGACTAATAGTAACAGATGATGGGACTAACATTACCAGTTGACGGGACTAATAGTAACAGTTGACGGGACTAATAGTAACAGTTGACGGGACTAATAGTAACAGTTGACGGGACTAATAGTAACAGTTGACGGGCCTAATAGTAACAGTTGACGGGACTAATAGTAACAGTTGAAGAGAATAATAGTAACAGTTGTCGGGACTAACAGTAACACTTGACGGGACTAATAGTAACAGTTGACGGGACTAATAGTAACAATTGACGGGACCAATAGTAACAGTTAACGGAAATAACAGTAATAGTTGACGGGACTAATAGTAACAATTGACGGGACTAATATAACAGTTGACGGCACTAATAGTAAAAATTGAGTGGACTAATAGTAACAATTGACCGGAATGATAGTAACAGTTGATGGGACTAATAGTATTTGTTGAAGGGAATAATAATAATTTTGACGGAACTAATTGTAACAATTTACGGTCAATTTATATAATTTCAAATAATATGAGTAAATACGATACAGTATATACATATACAGTATAGGAAAAGATAAGCCTTCCTAACAGGATGTCAACCCAAGCATCTCTATCACTGGCCTCTAACCCTCTACTTTTGTCAATCTTACAGTGGGCGTACGAATTTATTCATATCGATATACACTACTATCAGTTTATAATAGATGTTTACTTAATTATAAAACATACTAATCACTATAATTTACTTGCATTTTAGCTGTCAGGAGTCTCACAATAGCTTTTAGTATATTTCTATTTACTAATTTTTTTATACTTGTTAATGTATAGTTCACTTATATTTAATTATATTCATAAATACTTATGATTTTATAAATTTCTTTTAAATATAAGCTATAATATTATAGCTTAGTATTAATAGATCATTATTATCATGTATACTTAATAAACTATATCTTACTTATGTTTATTAAATTATAACATATTTATATATTTATTATTTATGAGATCTGGGTTCTTAATAGCTTCTAATTAACTTACATTTCATAATTTTCATGAATACTTAATCATTTATAGTTTACTTTTAATTATAAGTTATAATACTATAATATATAATATATATAAATATATTATAATACTGTGCTGCCGCACAACAATCGCACCGTGGCACGGAACGGCGTTATGGTGTAGTTTTCAATTCTTCGCAATGGCTGGTCGCGCGCTCTTTACGCGGATTTCGCACGCGTGTCAGTAATTGCACGTAAAATGCAGCATTTACGGTCGTTCCAGTAGGCATGAACCCCTTTGAACAATGCTACCTCGGTCGAAAAAAAATCAGCATGGTTTTGATTTTGACATCCAAACATTTTTCGGACTCGGGGACCCTTGCGTGTGCCATTCTGAACTTTAAATTTATGTTACCGGGTTGTACTGAAACACCCACGATTCATCATCGGCAATAACGTTGTTGAGAAAATCTTCATCTTCCTGGACGCAGTCCAAAATATCGTGTGAAATTTTCACCCGCGTCAGGTTTTGTTCCTTGTTCAACACTTTTGGCGCCAGCTTCGAGCACACTTTTCTCATAGCAAGATCCTCTGTTACAATGTCGTGGACGGTCCCACTGAAAAACTGATTTCACTTTGGCCAGCTGAGCATAGGTTCGACCAGTCGTCGGGCGTCCGACGCGGTTCTCGTTTTCGACGAGCTCCCGACCTTCTTTAAACATTTTGTGCACTCAAAAACACTTGTGAGGCTCAAGGCATCATCCTCATAAGCCTGTTTAATGAGTGCAAGTGTCTCGGACGCGGATTTCCCGAGTTTAAAGCAAAACGTCACACCGTAACGTCACTCGGCGGTTTGCTCCATGCTGGCGCCATTACACTATAAACATCACACGTCACAAATATCCACCTCCTGTCTCAACGCATGTCCTCAGGCGACTTGATTAAAGGGCGCCTGAGTGGTGCTGGACCTCTCTACCTAGGACGGCCGGTCATACCCCCTCAACCGCTCCATTGAGGATACAGCGAACCAGTCCCGATACTTATTGAATCGACCTTGTATACTTATTAATTTCTAATTTACATAAATTTATTAATGGCCTGGTATCCTAATTATTTATAAAATACCTACATTTAATTTTTTTCAAAATTCCATTCCCAATGTATTTTTTATTTATATTTATTAATTTTCATGAATAATTATTAATATATAGTTTACTTGTATCTATAGGTTGATATTAATAGGTTTTTATTGTCATAAATACTGTACTTAACAATTTATAACTTATATTTCTTAATTGGCTCGTATACGTTGTTTTATTTAAAACAACTTTAGTAATTCCAAACACATA
>JBAIZL010000002.1:25261066-25268566 GCA_036971475.1 Prosapia bicincta
TCTCTCCGTCGTAGTCAATAATCCTATAAAACTGAATATTTTTTATATTTAGCTTTTGATACTATTGAAGCATACAAAGTTGCAAGAATTACTACTACCCAGTTGCTAAACACAAAATCCGTTATTTGTGGTGTAAAACTTAACTTTTACTTAACTAAAATGTTAGAATGTTAAATACTTCATAAAAGTATATGGAGTAAGGTGCAGCATATGACAAGTAAAGTTTCTCCCCTTGTCTTTCGTTCAGAATTCGGTTGAGTTTGTGTTTGTACGGCTCGCTAAGCATCAACGGCCCTCATTTGCCGGAGCAATCAAGATAACAACCTTCTCGCGGAACGCTGACACAGTACTTATTTTGTTTCCAGTTTCTACGGTGCTCAAATAAACATCACCTAAATGTGCGTCATCAAACGTAATAAAGGCAGCGAGACGCTGGCCTTAGATAACAGTCATTGATTTGGAAAGTTTTTTTTTCATATATTTTTAATACAATAAAATAACAATTTTAAAGTAAAATCTATAAAATATTATTGCTAATATATATATTTAAGTTGTATTTTGTTTCACTTCTTTCTATTACTTCCCACCCACATTATATATTTATATTCAAAATAATATATTATTTTTTATTCATCCACTCAAGTTTAAATGCATTTTTTAAACCTATAGTGGATGTCACTTGATGTTATTACAGTTTTTTAAAATATTATTTTATTAATTAAATATACATAATTAATTGTAGTTTTATATGGGAGAAAACGCTTCACAAAATTGGCAAGGTATGCATAATAGGTATTTCGCCATATTTGTTTTAAAATAAGTAATAACATATGATTTCATATAACAGCTGATTCTATGTTTTAGGTTATGTGGTAGAACAGCTGTTTTAACGTATAGGTTATGTTACTTTATTTATAATACTATAATTTAGTAATTGTAATTATTTAATCAAATGTAACTGAAATAATTGTTTACTTTGTTGACCTAAGTAAGTAGGAATTGACTAAACATTTTTGTTTATATTACTTGTTTCAAGTAAACGTTTTCTTTTAAATAAATTTAACAGAATTAAATTTAAAAATACGGTTCACTAACTAATCGTAAGGAACATTTAACTCAAACCCGTTAGATTTTACTTGAGCGATTTTAATGCCCGGTATTAACAGGATTCTGGTTACCGAGGTTAGATTGAAATCTTTGGTAAAACCAGGTCAAACATGGGACGTAATATTGCGGTGCATAGTTCCGAACACTAAGCACATAATCCCAAGCTTTACCCACGTATCTGATAAAGGTGTTTTATTAATTTCAACCTTTAGAAATCCCTTAATAAGTAAATTGAGAGGGTAAAACTTTTAAAACACTTTGCACAAGTTACTTCCTCAAGAAGTACTTATAAGAAGGCTTTGGAAATCTATTGAAGTACTTTTATAAGAAGCTCGTATTCGATTTATCACATTAAATCTACCGTACAATCGTGTGTCCCATTTCAGTTGAATGCAAATGGAAACTATTTCGAGTCTTGAACGTATTCTTCCTTTCGTGTTGTTTTTCTTTAAAGTACGATTACAACTGCCATGAACATTATAATAAAGCGTAGAGTGGAATACTGAGGAGGCTTTATGTGGATGGAAAATTTAGAAGAAGTACGGAATAGAATTTCTGAAGAGGGGCAGATAAAATTAGAAGAAATCAATTGTAAAAATAATATAGCACGGTAGTATATCATAAATAGAATTATTGTTGTCTAACGGAACTTGTGGGGCACGGAAAACCAGGGATCGGGAGTTTGACACCAAGTCTCCTGTGTCACACGAAGGGGAGTCCAAATCGAAGGAGGTTGTCGCTGTGAGACAACCTCTACTACGGGGCCGTAAGAGCCCACCATAGCGAATCCTGTTATGGTCTCACAAGTAGAGGAAGGTGTCGTGGGGTAGTGGATGTGCTAGCTGTAGGTAGATAAATGAAAGTGCAACCTACGTTGAATTTAGCATACAAATGGCCTTTATAGGTTTAACTTATATTACAAACATCGAAGCTAACTTAGCTTCAAGTTAGTGTCTAAGTAATTCTCACTTGTATATTGATTAATACTTGTTTGTTTCTGGTGTGACGCTTTGAAAAGGATTACATAGTTGCATATTACATGAGCCACCCACTCTAATCTCCATATAGTTCCCAATGCTGTCATGTGTTTGTCTCGGTAGGTACATCTCTGAGACCTCCCAGATTTAGTTCCAAGAAACCACACCGCCATACCTGTGTTTGACCGATCTTCCTCTCACTTATAGTGCGATCTTCCTCTCACTTAGCCTTGATAGATCGCACAAGATTTCTCGTGTACTACTACTTCTGAAAGCATTGTAATGTCAGAATGTTCTATACATCAACAGCTCTATATCAGATGTGTCTACACATACATATTTGAAGATGTGTGTTATTCTATACCGGAGCTAATTTATCATAGAATTTATCTAATATCGAGCGTCTCCTGCACGTCAGTGTTTTGACAGTTTCTAATCATGTATTTAAAAAAAAGTATGTATACTGACTCAAAACGGCCTTCCACCTTCCGTCTGAAGGTTTGTACTTTGAGATTTTCACTTGTACTTAGTGTTTAGGAATAGCGCTAGTGTTACTATAAAACCGTATATTGGGAAGTCATAGGTTTTACTAAACCTTAGGATTCACCAACATTCGATGGTTAATGTAAGGATCCTATTAATATGAAATTATTTGTCGGGCTTATATCATTAGAGGTTATGTCTTGGTGGTGATTGCTTTTGGGAATTAAACAATGAGTATTTTTAATAATTTATTTCTGGTTTTAAGTAATTTTTGCGTAACAGTGAAAATTATTGAACTTACATGCTGACGCGTTTCAAAATAATCATTTCATTGACGAAGCCAATTGTTTCGAAACTATTGTCTTCGAAACAAACCATTATTTCGAAACGCGTCAGCATGTAAGTTCAAAGGTTCTCGCGCAGTTAAGCAATAATTACCTATATTTTACGGTCTAACTGTAAAACTAACTACCTGATGCGGGGTAGTCATCTTACTATTACTCCAGTAGAGAATAGGTCGGCCCTCTGTACGTATAAGCCATAGATTATATCCCAATTCTAAAACCAAAGATTTTATGTCGTCACCATCTGTTACCTGCTCACAGCCGTTTAAATACCCGCCTTGAGCGATCGTTTTAGCCTCAAGAATGAACCATGCACTGAAATAAGTGCAATATTGAGTAAATAATTTTAAACATTTAATTTTGAAGATTTGCATATTTATGTAAGTGATGTGATGCCAATAGAATGGTTACTTGCGAAACATGTAGTCCATCACCTTATTACAGTTTATTAAGGCGATGTAACATCAGGGAAGCCTGGGTGAAGCCAATAAACTGGTTACTTCCGAAACATTTAGTACATCACCTTATTACAATTTATGAAAACGATGTGACGTCAGGGAACCTGGATGACGCCAATAAACTGGTTACTTTCGAAACATTTAGTCCATCACTTTATTACAAATTAAGAAAGTGATATGACGTCAGGGAAGCCTGGGTGACGCCAATAAACTGGTTACTTGAGAAACATTTAGTACATCACCTTATTACAGTTTAAGAAGGCGATGTGACGTCAGGGAAGCCTGGATGACGCCAATAAACTGGTTACTTCCGAAACATTTAGTCTATCACTTTATTACAGTCTGAATTTACGTTAACTTTTAATAATGAACTCAATTTTAAACTCTAGAACAAACTTGAACTTTTCGCTTTACAAAGTTGGCAGTTTTGTTTTGTTTAAATAACTTTACCCTTAATTATAATACTTTACCTGCTGAACCCCCAACCCTTGGCCCAAACACTGAAGTATCTTTTGCAATTAATCGTCTGTCTGGGTGGTTTGGTAACTGTTGTGAGAATTAAAGGCATTTTTGTTGAAACGGGAGGAGAAAGACATTGTTTGAGAATGAAGAAGTTATACAAATGGATTCTTGTGGGTTTGCCATAAAGGCTTCAACTTTACCTTTCCATCAAAAATGGAAAAATGTTGACTTTTTAGGAAACCTTTTACCGTGTTAATATTAACAATCTTTATGTATTATAAGTATCTTATAGTATAATAATAATAATTTATTTGATTTTATATGAAAATCAGATTTTCTTCCATTAACAATAATTATTTATTATATTGCTTACGTTAATACTACTTTGAACATTCCTCCTTAGATAATAATATTCCTTATGATTTATCTCTAAATTTGTCTATATTTACCTGATTGTTCTTTAATAACATTTATTAATTGTGTACTAAAATTATTAAATATTATAAATTTCTGACGTCTTGTACCTTTCGGTTCCCCCTATTTACGCCTCTCGCGTAAACATTAATATAGGGTATTAAGTAAGCAACATTACAACAATAATTTTTCAAATTGTGCACCTGAAAAAAAATTTCGAAACAGCTCACTAAGGGAAAATATTTTAAAGAAATATTAGAAATGGTTTAAGTACTTTTATACCAACAGGATACGCCTAAGAACGACGTATGACAATACAAGATTTAAGCTTAGGGATATGTTTGAAAAAGACTACAAAATAAAAGACGTTTATTATCCGTTTTGAAAGACTACGTGATTTGTTGATGAACACTGATAAAACCCCGTTTCCTGGTTCTAGTTTGTTACAGCCGAATAAATAATATTGTTTTAATTAGTACTCAAGTCGTATTTGTATATTAGTAAACCATAAGTAGTTATTCAAGAACTAAGTGAAAACTATTAACCTACTTGCTGACGCGTTTAGAAACCATCGTTTCATTGACGAAGCCCAACCTGTCCGTCGCAGCTACTGAGTAGGGTTAGGCAACAAACTTTATTAAGTTAGATGTGTAAAGTATAGAGAGTCACTTAGCCAGTCCCAAACGTGATCCCCAGTATGAAAACATCTTTATACCTTTCCAGCCATTAAATGTATTGTCGTTCGGATAACCTTCCTTAAATCCAACCCTCTAGCAATAGCCGTTACCAGCAGCCAGTGTCGCGGTGACAGAAGCGGCATTACCCCTACTTACACCTTTCTATAGATTCCCAAATATTAAATGTCCTGTCATGCAAATACCTTCCCTTAAGTCGAACCCTCTGCCAAAAGCCTTGTTCCCAAATTCTTACCCGCAAACAGTGTCACGTCCCAGACACTGAAATATCCCTTCTTACACCTATCTATACTTTCCCAAACATTAAACGTCCTGTGGTGCAGATACCCTCCCTTATTTCCACTCGTTTATCACAAGCCTTGTTCCCACCAGCAGCCAGTGTCACGTGACACACACTGATATATCCCTCCTTACACCTATCTATACTTTTCCAAACATTAAACGTCCTGTGGTGCAGATACAATCCCTTAAATCCAACCCTCTATCACAAGCCTTGTTCCCACATTCCTACCAGCAGCCAGTGTCACGTGACACACACTGATATATACCTCCTTACACCTATCTATACTTTTCCAAACATTAAACGTCCTGTGGTGCAGATACAATCCCTTAAATCCAACCCTCTATCACAAGCCTTGTTCCCACATTCCTACCAGCAGCCAGTGTCACGGGACACACACTGATATATCCCTCCTTACACCTATCTATACTTTTCCAAACATTAAACGTCCTGTGGTGCAGATACCCTCCCTTAAATCCAATCCTCTATCACAAGCCTTGTTCCCACAATCCTACCAGCAGCCAGTGTCACGTGACACACACTGATATATCCCTCCTTACACCTATCTATACTTTTCCAAACATTAAACGTCCTGTGGTGCAGATATCCTCACTTAAATCCAATCCTCTATCACAAGCCTTGTTCCCACATTCCTACCAGCAGCCTGTGTCACGTGACAGACACTGATATATCCCTCCTTACACCTATCTATACTTTTCCAAACATTAAACGTCCTGTGGTGCAGATACCCTCCCTTAAATCCAATCCTCTATCACAAGCCTAGTTCCCACATTCCACCAGCAGCCAGTGTCAGTTGACAGACACTGATATATCCCTCCTTACACCTATCTATACTTTTCCAAACATTAAACGTCCTGTGGTGCAGATACCCTCCCTTAAATCCAATCCTCTATCACAAGCCTTGTTCCCACATTCCTACCAGCAGCCAGTGTCACGTGACAGACACTGATATATCCCTCCTTACACCTATCTATACTTTTCCAAACATTAAACGTCCTGTGGTGCAGATACCCTCCCTTAAATCCAATCCTCTATCACAAGCCTTGTTCCCACATTCCTACCAGCAGCCAGTGTCACGTGACAGACACTGATATATCCCTCCTTACACCTATCTATACTTTTACAAACATTAAACGTCCTGTAGTGCAGATATCCTCCCTTAAATCCAATCCTCTTTCACAAGCCTTGTTCCCACATTCCTACCAGCAGCCAGTGTCACGTGACAGACACTGATATATCCCTCCTTACACCTATCTATACTTTTCCAAACATTAAACGTCCTGTGGTGCAGATACCCTCCCTTAAATCCAATCCTCTATCACAAGCCTTGTTCCCACATTCCTACCAGCAGCCAGTGTCACGTGACAGACACTGATATATCCCTCCTTACACCTATCTATACTTTTACAAACATTAAACGTCCTGTAGTGCAGATATCCTCCCTTAAATCCAATCCTCTTTCACAAGCCTTGTTCCCACATTCCTACCAGCAGCCAGTGTCACGGGACACACACTGATATATCCCTCCTTACACCTATCTATACTTTTCCAAACATTAAACGTCCTGTGGTGCAGATACCCTCCCTTAAATCCAATCCTCTTTTACAAGCCTTGTTCCCACATTCCTACCAGCAGCCAGTGTCACTTGACAGACACTGATATATCCCTCCTTACACCTATCTATACTTTTCCAAACATTAAACGTCCTGTGGTGCAGATACCCTCCCTTAAATCCAATCCTCTTTTACAAGCCTTGTTCCCACATTCCTACCAGCAGCCAGTGTCACGTGACAGAGGCTGCTTTACCCCTCCTACTCTTATTGACTGACTGAGTCGTCTTGTAACTTTGTGATTATGTAACTGCGTTGCGGAATGTACATAAAGGTTGCATAACTGTCTTACATTGTAGTAAAGTGTTTGCATTTGTTTATTAATTACAATTAAATACTCTGCTCCTATTTGCTTTTGTACTAATTTGCGTGTTTAATATTATAAAACGTGTTGACATTGAACTGTTTAGGTTAGGTTTTAATTATAGCCTTATATGGTCGTTTTGCCAAAATAGAAAGAAACTGCAAACTAAACAGGTAAAACACAGTGCTTTGTAGACAACGTGACGTCATTCGCTAGCTTTAAACGGAAACGGAAGTGTACTAAGTAGGATAAATATAGGAACCATTGTATATTTCACTTGGGGGTTTTTAAGTTAATGATGGAACAAGGCTCGAAATCTAGCATTTATCTTTAGTCGTGGTGAAT
>JBAIZL010000002.1:25271066-25286066 GCA_036971475.1 Prosapia bicincta
AACTCGATTTATATTCAAGGTTTACATTGTATAAATATGCTACTTTGTTAGTTTTAAATGAAAATGTTGTCAAATGTGGATATAGCCTATATTTTTTATAAGTGCACAGATAATTTTTCATAAGAAACAGATTCGTATTATCTGTTTTATTAATCTAATTTTGAATTTTTATTTAATGTTGAACATTGTTTGACTATTCATGTTAAGTGTAGATTGACTGACGAGGGCAACATGGTTATCGAAAATGTGTTTTGATTAAGGATAAATTGTTTGTTGTTGTTGTGACATATTGTTTTAATGATTGTAGTTTTTACTTCTTTAATTTACTTATTTTTTATACACTTTCATGAAAAATTGCTTATACAAATATTTATAATCTAGTTCTTTGCACATCACAGTTTTTTTCAAATACTAAATTGAAAGCAACAAATTGGAATCAACAAATATAAATTGAGAAATTAAGAGGACTCTATGTATAGCCTAATTAACACAAAAATTGAGTAAAACGTTTCCCTTCTACTTATAACTTGTAAAATATCTGACGAAAACTTTTAAGATTGTAGTCGAAAATCGAATTACTTTTAGGTTTGAAGTGAATAACTTTATTAAATTACTAATATATAGACTACGTATAGGCTAAATTTTAGACGAAACATATAGAGAATTTAGTTTTGAATAGATAAATAGGTCAATATTAGACACCTAACAGCTTAAAATAATTAATTTGTAGTTAAATCAGAACATTCGAAGAATAAACAAATTCTGTTATACATTTTTATTATTAAAAAAACTTCTGTCAACTAGACATATATGCTTTAAAATTAACATCTACTGTTTATTATTTAGATTTGAAAAAACTTAAAATACTAACAACACGACAAAGCTGATTAGTTAACTCCTTAAAAAACCAAACTATTTAATAATCATGTTCTTTACACTATTTACTACTGATAACAGTAAACAAATTACAGTAATACTATATTGATTTTCACGTAGCCTACCTGCTACCTTGTTTTCATTTACTCATGTCATCTTTTTCAAGAGCAAAGTAAATTACTTCCTACGGATATAGACTACATATATGAACAATAATTTATGTAGGTTTTTTTTATATTATTAATCTGTAAGTGACCATAAAGTAATGTAACAATATTATTATGTAAGACTTATCATTAATATGTAAATATTTTAACACAATACTGTAAATATATTGAGTATGTTTTATAACATCAAGTTATGTAATTGTGGTTGTTAGATAATTAATTGTTAATAATGAACAGAAATAATATTTTTGTAATTGAAAGGAGTAATTTGCTAAATGAAAACTTTCACCTTATCAATGCCTGTATGTATTTATTATTAGGTTTTATGATGCACTTTGCAGTAACACAGTTCATTTCATTTCTATGAATAAAAGTTCTTTGCATACTTCATTTAAAAGCGGCAATGTTTCCACCACTATTTTACTTTTAAAAAACTACGAATTGAGTAGGTTAATCGAAACAAAACGGTAAATTATAACTTTTCGTTAAATTGAGTTGGAACGCCTCTAAATAGTACAAAAAAGAGGTAAATAAAAATCAATAGCATCATTATTCATGTCGTTTAATTATACGAGCACTATGTAATTTTTTATAACTTTTTTAAACTCTAATATTTTTTATACCAAAAAAGAAAAAAGTACCGTTATTTTTAGGTTTTCAATCATTGCCTTAACTTTAAACATTGATTAATGAAATACCATTTGCTTAATCGAATTCAGAATTTAAGTCAACATAACTGGATAAATTTTATGAATTTCAGAGTTTTATCTTCACATTATGTGTTATTTGTTTACATAAACAAGTTTCCTCATCTCGGAGTGGTCGGAAAATTTTGTATTTGGTCGCGCTGTAGGCTAATCCTTATTACATTGACATTTACGATACGTGATTATAAAAAACATTAGTAATTCGGTTTTTTTACAAAAACATTATTACTTGTTATAGTGGTTAATGTGTGGGCCTGTAGCCGATTACAGTGGAGGGAAAGCGTACAATCCACTTTATCCTACAATATAGAAAATATAAAGTTATAAAAAAATTTATTGCTTGGTAAACCTAAACTAAACATATAAAGATAGAAGAAATGAATTGATTAAAAACATTTCTTTAAATTTATTATGTCAATATAACATTTATAGTCTATAAAAATTGTAGTTTAAAAAAAATAATGAAGCCTTTACCTTGATGTGTGTGCCTGATCGCAATTATACACAACACAGATGAACTATCCACATAGCAAAGACACCGTCACTTATAACTAAATCAACTAATTTCTCACGCAACATAACACTGTCAAAATATAGTTTATAATTAACCCGGTTTAATGTCACGGCGTGTCATCGTCGTTTATAATTGTTAAATCTATATTAAAAATTGAAGGGCTAGGTATGGAATCGGAAGCGTCAACTTTTTTGCCGGGTGTACTAGTACAAAAGTACTAGTACGAAAGTACTTGTACTTTCGCGGCAACACTTTGAAACTTTACTCAGAGCAGGATAAAACCCAGAATGAATGCGGCCCGTCCTTAATCCTTTGCCTTTGTGTGAGTGAGCCGACCTATGCGAAAAATATGTAGTTGTAAATATGACTAGCCAAGTATAGTTTGTGAAATATGTATTGTGACCCTTTGCAGGGTTTGGCACTTGGCGAAGACAAAGCAACCCAGGTAAAGTTTAGAACCAGTGGCCAACATCTGTTGCTGTTGTAAACCAAAAATAGTACTGTTGCGGTAAATTTAAGCCGGAAACTAAGATGGAAATTGTTTTAAGATGTCTGGAAATTCAAAAATATTCGCTCAAATTTATACGCACAAATATATACTAATATTACGATAACTTTCTTGTCTAAATCATGGTAACTTTGGACAAGTGCACTTAATTACTAGCTTTCAGAGAATTGTTATAGATATATAAGATTCACAAAATATTGGGTAGATAGTTCTCTTCACCCAGTTTGAGTGTATATGTGCTTCAGGTATGCTATAATTCTCCTTAATTCTTAGTACCATGGGTATCCTTAGTCACACGCAATTCCACCTACCCTTATTTGCACGTTTTCATACAAGCGACGCCTATTTACTATCCAGATATAGATTCCGTCTACCTCAGGTATGTAACTGCACACGTTAATTCCATGATCATACATCTGCAAAGGCACTGTACCTTAATCCATCTTATACTGCAATTTATTTTCAACTGTCATTATTACCTATTAAAACACATAATTTTTAAGTGTGGCCTATTCTGTTTATACCACAACAAAACAAATGAAAACTCTTCCAGAGTTTATATAAAATCATTTTTCCATGCTACAACACTTTATAAATTTCCCAACTATATAAGACTTCTTCCTAATGGAAAATACTCCATATTTCTTATCAGATAATTACTATCAGTATTAGTTTCTAAACTAATACTGTGGTTTGATCAGAAAACTGTAACTGAACGAAATGTTATTGACTTACCTTAAGAAAAGTGCACCCTTGCCTAAAAATATTAAGCTTACAATCTAAAACTCTTAACTTGAATGATTAGTAATGAGTTAAACACTTTTTAAATAAATATGTTCAATAATGTGTAATATCTAGACTGTTGATTATAATAATGTACTGTAACTTATGAGCAACAAATATCTATCTTTATCAAACTGAACATTTAAAAATATTAAAATTCGTATTTGACACAAAATTACATTTATAGTGGTAATCATTTATTTTACAATTTTAATATGTTTACACGTTTCTTATAATCAAGTTGATAATTATTTCATTCGATCATTAATTTTAAAAGCCTCAGATAATTCATATAGCTTTTTTAATAGTTTTAACAATATTTCTTAATG
This sequence comes from Prosapia bicincta, assembly GCA_036971475.1. Classification (NCBI taxonomy): domain Eukaryota; kingdom Metazoa; phylum Arthropoda; class Insecta; order Hemiptera; family Cercopidae; genus Prosapia; species Prosapia bicincta. The sequence goes on from JBAIZL010000002.1 coordinate 25,274,951, forward strand.
TGCTTGCCTAGTAAAAACAAATTAATTTTCCTCCGTGTTTAAAAAATATAGGAACTAAGTTAAAAGGAAAGTATACCCGATTGTATAGTTTTTTGATTGATAAAAACCAAATTTCTAATGAAATTTGAACTTTAGATGCATATTGAGAAAGGGTTTAATAATTTTAAGCTACGCAGGAGACGTATAGCTTTTAATGTGAGCAATAAGCAATACATGTACTAGGCTAACTTATACTGCAATAAGTCTATGACTTTCAGCAATAAAAATGATTTTTGCTGACATTATAAGCTCTGAAAAAAAGAGTTTATATTAAATATCCTATTATTGAAATTCAGTATTCAGGATTCCATTGTTATTATACTTGCACTAGCAATGTTTACAAGTAGTCTATATAATATATTTAAGGCTATATAAGAGTAAAGAAATACTAAAATACGTGCTTCAAAATAGGAGCTCAAAATGATAAATTGATTTGCAATTCAGTGACGTGTCGACCACAGTAAGAAAACAACATCATCATTTTGACATACGTTAAAATTAAATATTTGGAAATTAGTATAGTAGTTTAAGCACTTAAGTTAGGTGAAGAGAAATAAAGCCTTGAATGTATTTGCTCAAATAATTTAAGTAATATAAGAGAGGGTTATTTCTTGTACATGACAAAAGACAGAGAATCCAGGTAGAGATTTTAAATAGGCTCTTTCCGTTAGCCAAAATTATCTTTAGTAATGTTAACGAATACAAGTCAGTTAAAAAGAGTTAGCTGTGAGAACGTGCCTTGCCGTCCAGTGTCTAATTACTAATCTAACAATTAGTGTGAATCTAAAAAAAGATTATTTTTTGTGAACAGTGCGTATCCCAAACCACCTTGATCAAATAACTACCTTTTTTCAACTACCTCTCCAACCGAGATTCTAGACAGTCCTAACAGAAAGATTTTTAACCATTCTTATGAAATCGTACACAAAATAGTTCTTCAAATGATGCTGTGAAACATTATTTTAATATTAGTTGTAACGTCTTAAATTTTCTAAATGTGTTTCATATTTCTAAAATGTGTGCGGTACGGCAACGGCCTAGAGAGGATTCAACATTTTGTTAACACACAACCGAGGTCTTAGGTAGTTCATTATCCGGTCAACAGAGGTCTTTGTTTATATTGTACAAACAGAAAGATTTTTAACCTTCCTTATGATATTGGTTATATACTATAAAAAAACTATGTACAAATATATAATGAACATATAAATATATAATAGACTTAATGGAGAACATAAAATAGTTTTTCAAATGATGCTGTAAAACATTATTTTAATAGTAGTTGTTACCTCTTAAATTTTCTAAATGCGCTTCATATTGCTAAAATGTGTACGGTACAGCAACGGCCTAGCGAGGACTCGACATTTTCTTAACATACAACCGAGGTCTAGGTAGTACATTATCCGGTCAACAGAGGTCTTTATTTAAATTGCACAAACAGAAAGATTTTTAACCATTCTTATGAAATCGTACACAAAATAGTTCTTTAAATGATGTTGTGAAACATTATTTTAATAGTAGTTGTTATCTCCTAAAGTTCTAAATGTGTTTCATATTGCTAAAATGTGTGCGGTACAGTAACGGCCTAGCGAGGACTCAACATTTTCTTAACATACAACGGAGGTCCTAGCTAGTTCATTATCCGGCCAACAGAGGTCTTTATTTAAATTGTACAAACAAAAAGATTTTTAACCATTCTTATGAAATCGTACACAAAATAGTTCTTCAAATGATGCTGTGAAACATTATTTTAATAGTAGTTGTTACCTCTTAAATTTTTTAAATGTGTTTCTTATTGCTAAAATGTGTGCGGTACAGTAACGGCCTAGCGAGGACTCGACATTTTCTTAACATACAACGGAGGTCCTAGCTAGTTCATTATCCGGCCAACAGAGGTCTTTATTTAAATTGTACAAACAAAAAGATTTTTAACCATTCTTATGAAATCGTACACAAAATAGTTCTTCAAATGATGCTGTGAAACATTATTTTAATAGTAGTTGTTACCTCTTAAATTTTTTAAATGTGTTTCTTATTGCTAAAATGTGTGCGGTACAGCAACGGCCTAGCGAGGAATCCAATTGGAGAGGGGCCCAATTCAACCCCGATTCTATGAGATTTGACGTAGTCCGCCTAGGGATAATTTGAACGTGGGCCCAGTTCGACCGTGTCCATTTTCGTGAATTTAAAAACAATTTTTTGTAATTATATCTTTTATAGTTCAAAAGATACAAAGATTCCCCGCGATGTTCCCCTTTGTGCGAAAAATATGTAATTGTAAATAAGAATAGCCAAGTATAGCGTGTGAGATATGTATTGAGAGCCTTTGCAGAATTTCCCAAACAAACTGTTTGCACTTGGCGAAGACAAAGCAACCCAGGCACAGTGTAGAAGCAGTGGCCAACATCTGTTTCTTTTGTAAACCAGAAATAGTACAGGATCTAAATAAGGTTGACCACAGACTGAAAGGCTAACGGTGAAATTAACCGTGAAGATGTCGACAATCTTTTGAAAAAGAGCGAACCACGATTTGACTGAAGATTACAGACGGAAGTACAGTATAGCTGTAAGCGATGTTAAAATTTTAGATGTGGAACGTAACTATCCCCTTTCCATGTACAGTTTGTTTCAGCATTCGTGGATTCTCTAGTTGCGGTAAGTTCGGGGAACGTATCCCCAGTGAGTAACAAAGGATCACTGTGTATCAGTGCATTATAATATTTTGGTACTTAAAATCGTTCCTTAAACTAAAATAGAATTTTGGTTATCAATGTAAGTTACTTCTTCACGACGCCCTGGATACATTCGGTACGACAATTTATGTCGAATATGCGGTTCAATCTGATGATAATGAAATATAGGCCCTATTCAAAATGTTTGAGTCGTGAAACTTGAACAGCTCGCTCGTCGAAATCCTCTAGTTACTAAACTACTACGATGGTTTATTCATAAAACTGTAACTAAACGAAATGTTATTGATTTAGTGTAGCCTAACCTAAAGACATTAACCTCACAATCTAAAACTCTAACTTGAATGATTAGCAGTGACTTACATTTTAAAAATAAATAGCTCAATAATGTGTAATATCTAGTCTAATGCTTATAATAATGTACAGTAACTTATGAGTAACATATATCTAGGTTTATCAAACTGAACATTTAAAAACATAATAAAATTCACATTTGACACAAAATTACATTTATAGTGGTAATCATCTATTTACAATTTTAATATGTTCAACACAAGGTGTCTTATAATCAAGCTGATAATTAATTAATTTTGATCATTAACTTTAAAAGTCTAAAATAATTCAAATAGCTTTTTAAATAGTTTTAAATAGTTTAAATAGTTTTCACAATATTTTTTACTTTAACTGATTATTATTAGCATCAAACTAATTTCTCTACATGCCTATAAAATAAAATAATTTTAATCTGCACAAAATAAAAACGATTTGATATAATCCATTAAGCGGTATTTGATTCAGATCTTAAACAAACCTCTAATGAAATTTGAACTTTAGATGCATAATGAGTAATGGTAGTTAAACTTTAAGCTATTGCAGGAGACGTATTGCTTTTAATGTGAACAATATGCAATACATGTAATAATCAAACTACATACAGCAATAGGTCTATTACTTTCAACATAAAACTTATTTTTGTTGACCTTATAAACTCAGAAATAAGAGTTTAATATTTCAGGATTGAAATATTGAGTATATTCAGGATTCCATCGTTATAAAACTTGTACTAACAAAGTTTACAAGTAGTCTATATAATATATTCAAGACTATATAAAAGTAAAGAAATACTAAAATATATGTTTCCAAAATAGGAGCTCAACAATGAAAAATTTGTTTTGTAATCTAGTGTAGTGTCGACACAGCCATTAATAAAAACATCAGCATTGTGATAGACGTTAAAATTAAATAATTGGAATTTAGAATAGTAGGTTTAAGTTATGTAAAGAGAAACAAGGCCTTGAATATATTTGTTCAAATAATTTATGATGTACAAGAGAGGGAGGTTTCTTGTACATGACAAAGGCAGAGAATCCAGGTAAAGATTACAGAAAGGTTGAACGTGGGTTTTTCCGTAAGCCAAAAATATTTTTAGTAGGAGTTGAGATAAGAATAGGTTAGTTTGAAAGAGTTATTTGTGAAAATGTGCCTTCCAGGTCCGTGTCTAACAAGTGAACTAACGATTAGTGTGAATATAAAGTGAATTGTTTAGTGAACAGTGCGTTTCCTAAACCACTTTGATTAAATAACTACCTTGTTCTCAAAGTGCTATAATATTATAGGGTTTTAATGAACAGTACTAGGGACGACGTGTATGACATCGAAAGAATATAGGTAACAGTAACTTATCTATATAAGAAAAATGCTCTTGTAATATGCGGATATATCCCCGGAAATAGTATAGATACATAGAACGGATTGTTATTGTATGAAAAAAGACATTTGTATTTGTAACCGGTAATTGTCATTTCGTCAGGACCCATTGGTATAAATGTGTAAACCTCCATATTCGGCATTAAAAGTACAAGATTTCGCTACAAGATATCAGCATTTAAAAATCCTATTTCAACAAAAGCTCTTAAATCCTAAATCAATTTCACATACTAACCGTTGTATAATTTATTAATACACGGCAATCGTTAACAAAGTACTGTAATTTAAATTTAAACTAATATAAAATAAAGTTTGCGTGTTATGTTTTAAATAAATGCCAGTACAGTTATATAACGAAAACAAAACACATATTAGAACCAATAGAGTATATAAAATAGCCTGCAAATAATGCTGTGAAACATTATTTTAATATTAGTTGTAACGTCTTAAATTTTCTAAATGTGTTTTATATTTCTAAAATGTGTGCGGTACAGCAACGGCCTAGCGAGGACTCGACATTTTGTTAACATACAACCGAGGTCTAGGTAGTTCATTAACCGGTCATAAGAGGTCTTTATTTAAATTGTACAAACAGAAAGATTTTTAACCATTCTTATGAAATCGTACACAAAATAGTTCTTCAAATGATGCTGTGAAACATTATTTTAATAGTAGTTGTAACGTCTTAAATTTTCTAAATGTGTTTTATATTTCTAAAATGTGTGCGGTACAGCAACGGCCTAGCGAGGACTCGACATTTTGTTAACATACAACCGAGGTCTAGGTAGTTCATTAACCGGTCATAAGAGGTCTTTATTTAAATTGTACAAACAGAAAGATTTTTAACCATTCTTATGAAATCGTACACAAAATAGTTCTTCAAATGATGCTGTGAAACATTATTTTGATAGTAGTGGTTATCTCTTAAATTTTTTAAAAGTGTTTTATAATGTTAAAATGTGTACGGTACAACAACAGCCTAGCGAGGACTCGACATTTTCTTAACATACAACCGAGGTCCTAGGCAGTTCATTATCCGGTCAACAGAGGTCTTTATTCAAATTGTACAAACAGAAAGAGTTATAATGCTCTTTTTATTAAATCTGTTACATTCTATAAAAAACTGCAACATTATTTAAAACAATTTTTACTGGAGTAAAAGTAGCGCTTTAAACATATTTAAATTTAGCTCAGTTGTAAAGTTTAATATGTACTATTTACTACTATTTAAATTAACAGTAAAAACAAATAAAATACTTGAATTTATATTCCAACATTAATTAGGAATTTTTAAATTCAAAAAACTTAAGCCAAGATTCCCAATTTATTGAAACATGCTAATAGGCTAGTATTAATTACAATATCTATTTTTTAATATTAAAAATTATATTGTATTATAATAAAATATTTTACAGTTTATTTCTAACACGGATACGACACCGTTAAATAAAATATGAAAACAATTTAAAAATCTTTATTATATAACTTTTATTAGGCTTAAAAATGTAAACATTTAAAGTGATCGAATACTTATGTATATTTTAAAATATGTGTATATTCAAGAGCATTTTATATAATTACATACAATCCAAACTGTAATTATCCTGTTAGTTTCGCAAAGAAAAATATAGGTTAATCCATTTAATAAAGTACCTTTCACATTACATGTGTTGTAAAACAGTCTTGTTTTAAAAACAAATTCTAGTTTTACCACCAAATTTTATTAATTCAAAAATAATTCATTAATATTAGGCCTACAATTATATAAAGATTTCATGAACACAAAAAATCTTTTACAAATTTATTAGAAAAAGACCTCAGTAGTCGATATCAAACATTTCATTAGACCTCGCTTTGCTTTTATATAGATAGTGCAGCTGAGACCTCAGTAGTAGGTTCTAAAACGACAAGACCTCGCTTGCGTGCAGAAAAATCAACTTTTTAAAATTCATTTCCGAAATAAAAAAATTATACCATTCGATTCAGAATTTAAAATATAATACATCGCCATAATTTATTTTCGAAATATTTGAATTGTTTAGACTTATTGACTTGAGCCGAATTTATAACTATTCAGGTTAAAATAAAAAAAGCGTAGTAGAAAAAATGCAGTAAAACGCCCAATAAAAGTAATAGTTGATAATTGTTGTATATGGGATTGCTTAGCAACGGCCATTATTTCGGCTTAAAAATTTTCACGTAAAGGTTCTTATTTGTATCAGCTAACAAAATTCATGCCTAGGTCTTGCATTTACTAAAAATGACATCTAAATGTACAGTAAATAAATAAAATCAGAACAGTTTAACAGTACACAGTGAATTTTAACAGTATGGTGATCAGTGATGTTAAACAGTAAACAGTGAATTTTAACAGTAAGGTGGTCAGTGATGTTTAGCAGTACATAGTGAATTTTAACAGTATTGTGCTCAGTGATGTTTAACAGTATACAGTGAATTTTAACAGTAAGGTGGACAGTGATGTTTAGCAGTACATAGTGAATTTTAACAGTAAGGTGGCCAGTGATGTTTAGCAGTACATAGTGAATTTTAACAGTAAGGTGGACAGTGATGTTTAGCAGTACAGTGAATTTTAACAGTAAGGTGGACAGTGATGTTTAGCAGTACATAGTGAATTTTAACAGTAAGGTGGACAGTGATGTTTAGCAGTACATAGTGAATTTTAACAGTAAGTTGGTCAGTGATATTTATCAGTACACAGTGAATTTTAACAGTATACCTTACATTTTACACCAGCAAAATTTGAAGATAAATAAACTGATTTTCCAACTCCAATAAAACATGAGATGCAAGACCTAGGCACGTTCCTAACAATATAACATGAAATCATAACTGTCTTCTTTACAGCAAAAATTGTGAGTGCATTTAAAATTGGAAGTAGCCTCGGAAACTTCTTACTCTGCTGCTCATTACAGATCACTCTTCTGGATTAAAATGCGAATTTATTAATATATAAATTCCAGTTTACCAAAGCAAGCCAGCTAAATATTGTACGATTGAAGAACGAAATTAAAAAAAAAACGTATACATTTACAAAATGAATCTGGAAGTGATTATGATTAGCAAAATTTCGAGATATATAATGCGACTTATTCTCCTATCCAATACTGCAAAAATTGTAAGTGTATTTAAAATTGGAAGTAGCCTCTGAAAATTCTTAATCTGCTACTCATTACAGATCACCCTTCTGATTTAAACTTCGATATTATTAATATATAAATTACAGTTTACCAAAGCAAGCCAGTTAAATATTGTACGATTGAAGAACGAAATTTAAGATGTCACCTATACGACTATAAAGTGAATCTGGAAGTGATTATGATTGGCAAAATTTCAAGATAAATGCTACTTATTTTCCTATCCAATACAGGAAAAATTATGAGTGTTTTAAAAATTGGAAGTGGCCTCTGAAAATCGAACTCTGCTGCTCATTACAGATCACTCTTCTGATTTAAACTACGATATTATTAATATATAAATTCCAGTTTACCAAAGCAAGCCAACTAAATATTGTACGATTGAAGAACGAAATTTAAGAAATTACGTATACATTTACAAAATGAATCTGGAAGTGATTATGATAGGCAAAATTTCGAGATATATGATGCGACTTATTCTTCTATCCAATACTGCAAAAATTGTAAGTGTATTTAAAATTGGAAGTAGCCTCTGAAAATTCTTAATCTGCTACTCATTACAGATCACCCTTCTGATTTAAACTACGAAATTATTAATATATAAATTACAGTTTACCAAAGCAAGCCAGCTAAATATTGTACGATTGTGGAACGAAATTTAAGATGTCACCTATACAACTCTAAAGTGAATCTGGAAGTGATTATGATTGGCAAAATTTCAAGATAAATAATGCTACTTATTTTCCTATCCAATACAGCAAAAATTATGAGTGTTTTAAAAATTGGAAGTAGCCTCTGAAATTCGAACTCTGCTGCTCATTACAGATCACTCTTCTGATTTAAAGGGCGATTTTATTAATATATAAATTACACTTTACCAAAGCAAGCCAGGTAAATATTGTACGATTGAAGAACGAAATTTAAGAAATCACGTATACATTTACAAAATGAATCTGGAAGTGATTATGATTAGCAAAATTCATAAATTCTAGTATACCTAAACAATGTAACTAGTTATTTTACATTTGGAGAGTAAAAATTCAAGACATCGTTACTTATATGAATCATAAAATTGTAGTTTACCAAAGCACAATATTTAAATTCAAATTCATCCAATTGAAAAATGTATTACTTTATTACTTATTAAAAATTTTCAATGAAAATGTGTTAATTTTAATTTTTATATAAATGGTATAAATAACAGCCATTTTGAAGAATATTTAGGACAAAAACTCCGTTAAAACCTTGTGTAGCGGTATTCGGTACCTCTTCATTAAGCCACTCAGGGCATCCATGTCCTCTTTAGATGAAACCACGACTGTTCTAATGACCGGGCCAAGTATGTTATATGCCGGCACAATAAGAGCAGAAAACTAATGCTTCCCGTAGTCTTGGCATTATTCCAGCTGAAATAACCTAAACTTGCAATTAACACAAGCACTGTATGTATACAGTCATGCTTCACTACGGCTATAATAAGCCATGGCTAAATGTGTTCTTGACCATTAGTTTATGTAGACATATATTTTGAATGTGAATAGACAGCTAATGCCCGTTATTTGAACTGTTTGGTAATTTTTATTTCTTGTATTATCACCGTTCATTGAATTATTTTGAATGTATCTTTCTTGGATCCAATTTGTACGCATCATTTCTCAGATTTATCCGGAATAAGTTCTCAGAATAAGTTCGTTACGACTTTTTCGGGAAGGTTTGTTTCCAAGATACCACTTTCTTATTACGGTATATTTAACAATACTTTGCGGTATTTTACAAGTACTGATCTACCGGAATATCTTCGTACTACAAGCACTGGCTAGTTCTGAAATAGCTTGCCCCAAAGTTCTCAGTAGCTCTAATTATTTATTTATGGGTCAATCCACATACATAGAAAGCCAGAGATATTATCTCGCTACTTTGTTTCAAATATTATTATTTTTATTATTTATTCGAACATTTTAATTTCTTTGTATCATTCAATCGTTTTTGCCATTATTATATTAGTTAGATTTTTTCTGTAATACAAGTAATATAAACAAAAATTCCTATTTGATAAGGTCAATTCCTACTTAGATAACCAGCGAAAAATGTTACTTTATTTATCTTTTTATAAATAAAGTAACAACCTATAAGTTAAAACAGCTGCTTTAATCTTCGTTAGAATAACCAATGTTTTAGTACATTAGAATAATCTATATGTTCATTTAAAAATAAATAAACCTATATATCAGATGGTTTTATTTTTTTTCTACCACATAACCTATAAGATATAATCAGCTTTCTTATCTAATCATGTTATCACTTATATTACGCCAAATAGAATGGATTACCTATATCATCAACCTTACCCCTTTTATGAAACGATTTTATTCCATGTAAAACTAAAATTAATTTATTATTAAATATATTTAATGGATTAAGTTTTCAAAAAAAATTATCACCATAAATTATCAAATAAACTTTGCGTTAAAACAGCTGTTCTACCACATAACCTATAACATAAAATCAGCTGTTTTTCTGATATCATATGATATCAGTTATTTCAAGTCTTATATTGCAATCCTTGTCCCAGCTAATATATTATGGAGACACATAGTCCATTAGTAAGCTTTGAATATACAGGGAAACAGCTAATCTATTAGTAACTTTTGAATATACAAGGGAGACAGACAATTTATTAGTAGGCATTGAATTTGCAAAGGGACTGCTAATCTATTAGTAACTTTTGAATGTACAAAGGAGGCAGCCAATATGTTAGTAGGGTTTGAATATGCAAAGGGGGCAGCTAATCTATTAGTAACTTTTGAATATACAAGGGAGACAGACCATTTATTAGTAGGCTTTGAATTTGCAAAGGGACTGCTAATCTATTAGTAACTTTTGAATGTACAAAGGAGGCAGCCAATATGTTATTAGGGTTTGAATATGCAAAGGGGGCAGCTAACCTATTAGTAACTTTTGAATATACAAGGGAGACAGACAATTTATTAGTAGGCTTTGAATTTGCAAAGGGACTGCTAATCTATTAGTAACTTTTGAATGTACAAAGGAGGCAGCCAATGTGTTAGTAGGGTTTGAATATGCAAAGGGGGCAGCTAATCTATTAGTAACTTTTGTATATACAAGGGAGGTACCCATTATTAGTAGGTTTTAAATATAGAAGGGATCACGTAACCTGTTAGTAGGCTTTGAATATGCAAAGGGGGCAGCTAATCTATTAGTAACTTTTGAATATACAAGGGAGGCAGACAATTTATTAGTAGGCTTTGTATATACAAGGGGACAGCTAATCTATTAGTAACTTTTGAATATACAAGGGAGGTAGCCATTATTAGTAGGCTTTGAATATAGAAGGTATCACGTAACCTGTTAGTAGGCTTTGAATACGCAAAGGATTTGAATCTATTAGTAATTTTTGAATATACAAGAAAGGTGGCCATTATTAGTAGGTTTTGAATATAGAAGGTATCACTAATCTGTTAGGAGGCTTTGAATACGCAAAGGAGGCAGCTAATCTATTAGCAA
>JBAIZL010000002.1:25296066-25366066 GCA_036971475.1 Prosapia bicincta
ACGACGTAGGAGAATTTTAGAAAGGTTAAATAAAATGGGGGATGTTAATAGCCAAATTGAACAATTAGGGCAGACAATGAACACGGAAGACTTAGGGCAGGAAACAGAGGATTTAGGGACAAATGCGCCAGTAGAAGAACCAAATTTAGGTGTGGGGACAGAGACAATTGTGGGGACTAGTGTTAACACCGGAGTAGATATGCTACCGTTAATGCAATTCTTGATTACGAAAATGATCAAACTACACAAGATTTAAAGAAAACTTTAAATGAAACTAAACAAACTTTAAATAGTAAATTAGATGAAACTAACAGAAAGATAGATAAAATAAATAAAAATAATGAAGAGTTTAAAAAAAAATTTAAGAAATTAAGGATAAAATTGTTAAAGGTAGGGAAGAATGGAAGAGTGAAAGCTTAGAATTAAACAATAAAATCAATACAACCGAAGAAAATTTAAAAGAGACGATTGAAAAAGGGATCAAGGAATCTGAACAAAAAACACAAACTAAATTAGCAAACATGGAAATAAAATGCTCGGACCAACATCAGAAACAAACGGGAGATTTAAACACACTAAAAAATGACATTGAACAACGTATTACCGAAAACCCTAAGTTAAAACAGTTAGACGAACACCTTAATCAAATTAGAAATCAGTTAGATTCAGTAGAAAATCGAAAGGGAAACGCAATTGTACGTCCAGTAGAAACTATCATAATTTTCACCGGCGAAGAGCTTGCTCCGATAGTTTTTCTTCAAGACATAACTAATCTTTTTGAAAAATTTTGTAAGGGAAATGATTTAGACTGGATAGCTACGCATCTAAAAGGGCAGGCTTTAACTTGGTGGAGGCTTTATTCGGGAAGTTTTAAGGAATTAACGGACTTTGTAGAAGCATTTAAAGAAACATTTTGGAGTGAAATAATTCAAGGTAGAGCTTGAGACCAGTTAGAGTTTGGTAAATATGATTATAGGGGACACGTCAATATGATAGAGTACGTGGAAAAAATTTGTTGTATTCCCAAGATATATCACCAAAGATACCAGAGGAATTAATAATTAGGAAAGTAGCACAACATTTTGACTCGAATGTTGCTATAGCTTTAATCACTAGAGGTAATTACTAGAGGTTTTTTAATCATAAAAAGTAAAAGTGCGTTCGTCAACTTAATAACGGAATTTCACTTTCAACAGAAGGAACACTTTCGATCTACAGGACACAATAGACCCGGCCAATTTAGCCAAAGGAACGAAAAGAGATATGAAAATAGCCATTTTGCAAGGGGGCCTAGCAAATCAGTTGTAAATATAAACAACGGACCACATCCGTCACGTTCGCAATGAAACAGGTGTTCTGGCCCAATACTGACATTCCCTAAACATGAACATTACACTTTTGCTTTTACCGAATTAAGAGAAATTTTATGTGATGAAGGAAAGATTGAGGAACAAAAGTTAGATTTAATAAATTGCCCCGAATTATAAATTAAAATAGGAAACCTTAGGGTAAATGCACTGATCGATACGGGGAGCCAGTTTAATGCATTATCAGAAGACTTTTATAATAAAATTAGGGAAACAGTTAAAGATTCATCTATTGTGGGAATGTCAAATGTTAAGGTAATTGGGGCGTTGGGTAAGAAATCTAAAGCTATTAAACGTCAAATCGTGACACAATTAGAATTAGGGTATACTAAATTAGAAGCTCACTTCATAGTAGTCCCTAATTTAATTGCATCTTGGGCATAGACTTTTTAATTAAAAATGAAGCAATTGTAAATTTTATTGAAAAGACCATCAAGTTAAGTATAATGAGAGGAAATAAAGAAGATAAGGGAATTGAAATGTTGTAGTTTAATAATAATAATTGAGTTAAATTTAGTTGTCACATGTTAAGTGAATGCCCTGCAGAAAAGTTAAACAAATTTAAGAATAGTAATTAATAGAATGTAATTCAGTTAGATAACATCAGTGAAAAGCAACAGAACGATTTAATTAAATTAATATGCAAATATCAGGAAATATTTAGTGAACGCCCGGGACTCATCACCACTTATAAGCTCAAATTCACAGTAACAGACCATACACCGTATAAGCAAAGTAGTTGGCCTATAGCGCTTAAACATAGGGAGGCCGTAGACGCAGAAATTAATAGGAGGTTAAAATTTAATGTGATTGAACGAGCTCAGAGTCCTTACATTAATCCCATAGTACCTGTATTCAAACGTGATGGTTCAGTTCGGCTATGTTTAGACGCAAGAATGATTAACAAAAGGACACTGCCGGATTATGAGGGTATTCTCCCAATCCATGACTCATTAGCAAGATGTGGAGGTTAAATTTCAATACCATTTATAAAATTTAATCTAGTTTAACCATTTCTAATTTAAAAAGCAAAGTTCCCGTAATAGCGACCCGAGAGCAAGAATAAAATTTTAATACTGTTTTTTATTTGTTATGTTATGTTATTAGAAATCTAAAGCCTCAGAAGTCCACCTTTTATCATTGTAATATTAGTTAAGATATCAATCCTGTCTCTGCAAAATATTAATATAAATTTAGTATAATGTATAAAGAAATAAATGCAAGTGATGTTTAAAAATTTATAAGATTGTTAATTCTTTATAAACCTGAAGGTGGGACATTAAATAGGTAAGGTAAATAAATAACATTAAAATATAAATTTAATCATAACAAAAGTTAAGGTATAATATATATATATATATATATATATATATATATATATATATATATGTATGTATATATTATAATAAAGATGATTATTTTTTCTTGATTTATTATAATTATTTAATAACTTCAAAATGTTCATAATCAAGATGTATTTTATTCAACATTTACAATTTTGCTGAAGCTTTTCGCCGGTGTACAGTTCCAGCATTCTCAAAGACTACTAACATGATTTGTAAAACTATTCAAACATTACTCTATTTGATTGCACTATGTACATAAACCACTGATAACTTTATGTCTTTAATCTATTTGTTTTATATTAAATGAACTATCTGTTTAATAAAATCTCAAATTCTATCCAAAACATGAAAAATTGTGTTGTGTTTAGATTTAAGTTGGGACTGTTCTTTAATGAGTATGTTATTTAATTTCTATTTGTAGATATATAGGTTTTCCACAACATTCATTTTCAAACCTTTATTAATATGTTTGATTAAATTCATATTTTGTATGTCTGGAAAACTATGGTTATTTGTAATACAATGAGTAGCCATATTCGATTTATATATATCTGGTTTTATATACGCATTGAGATGTTCCTTGTAGCGATCCTTTATTTTCTTTTTCGTTTGACCTACATAATTTTTATTGCAATCTTGGCAATTTATACTATATATCCCACATAAATCCAATTTACTAATGTAATTACTTTGATTCAAATAAGATTATTGATCGTATTGTTTGTATAAAACGCAAATTTAATATTAGTATTTTTAAACAACTTTTTAAGTGATTTAATTTCATAACCTGTGTAAATAAATTTAGTCCATTTTGTTTCATTTTTACTTATAACTTGTCTGTTATAATTTAGTAATTTATTCTGAACGTTACTATTCAATTTATCTATAGTCTTCCTTTTATAACCGTTTACTGAAGCTAATTGATATATTATGTTTAATTCATTTTGTCTATTTTGTTTATTTAATGGTATTTTATACATCCTATACAATAGGTTGTGAAAGCATGCCATCTTTTGATTAAATGGATGATTGGAATGGTTTGGTATAATATTATCAGTAATCATGGGTTTTCTATATATTGCGTAATCTAATTTGTCAATCTGGTTATATATTGTAATATCAAGGTAATTAAGTGTGTTGTTACATTCAATTTCGTAGGAAAATTTTATATTGTGATGCAAGTTGTTTATTTCTTCAATTTTTAATTCTAAATTTATGCCATTATTTGTAGAAATATAAATTCCGTCATCTACATATCTGTACCATATTCCATTTTTGTCATATTTATTTATGATTTCAATTATGTCATTGTCTAAATTTTGTAAAAATATTTCGGAGATTATAGATGATAATGGAGAACCCATTACAATGATCTATATAATCAAAAGATGGCATTCTTTTACAACCTATTGTATAGGATGTATAAAATACCATTAAATAAACAAAATAGACAAAATGAATTAAACATAATATATCAATTAGCTTCAGTAAACGGTTATAAAAGGAAGACTATAGACAAATTGAATAGTAACGTTCAGAATAAATTACTAAATTATAACAGACAAGTTATAAGTAAAAATGAAACAAAATGGACTAAATTTATTTACACAGGTTATGAAATTAAATCACTTAAAAAGTTATTTAAAAATACTAATATTAAATTTGCGTTTTATACAAACAATACAATCAATAATCTTATTTTGAATCAAAGTAATTACATTAGTAAATTAGATTTATGTGGGATATATAGTATAAATTGCCAAGATTGCAATACAAATTATGTAGGTCAAACGAAAAAGAAAATAAATGATCGCTACAAGGAACATCTCAATGCGTATATAAAACCAGATATATATAAATCGAATATGGCTACTCATTGTATTACAAATAACCATAGTTTTCCAGACATACAAAATATGAATTTAATCAAACATATTAATAAAGGTTTGAAAATGAATGTTGTGGAAAACCTATATATGTACAAATATAAATTAAATAACATACTCATTAAAGAACAGTCCCAACTTAAATCTAAACACAACACAATTTTTCATGTTTTGGATAGAATTTGAGATTTTATTAAACAGATAGTTCATTTAATGTAAAACAAATAGATTAAAGACATAAAATTATCAGTGGTTTATGTACATAGTGCAATCAATTAGAGTAATGTTTGAATAGTTTTACAAATCATGTTAGTAGTCTTTGAGAATGCTGGAACTTTACACCGGCGAAAAGCTTCAGCAAAATTGTAAATGTTGAATAAAATACATCTTGATTATGAACATTTTGAAGTTATTAAATAATATATATATACAGTATAAACAAATTTAATCAAACCGGTGTCTCAGGTTCACTTTACATATAGTTAAATTATCGATTTACCCACATTACACGAGTTATTTGGCTCGCAATAGTGAAGGAATAGTTTCTTATAGTACGTTTTCGTTGCAATAATCTGAAAATATAAGTTCCAATAGTTTATAAGAAGAGTACTGTTAGTATTTTGTGAGGAAG
Organism: Prosapia bicincta; assembly: GCA_036971475.1. Lineage (NCBI taxonomy): Eukaryota > Metazoa > Arthropoda > Insecta > Hemiptera > Cercopidae > Prosapia > Prosapia bicincta. The sequence goes on from JBAIZL010000002.1 coordinate 25,301,297, forward strand.
CGAACACAGATTAGATGGATTTGTGTTCCCTATGATGGATGATGACGCTACGTAAGCACAGAGTGGACAGAGGGAAGATTGATGTTCAATCTATGACTGCTCGATAGCTGTGCGTACAAAGCAAAGGGGGAACCGATTCTATAGGAACTTCAGCTGATGGAGTTGTGCTGTTAAAGGCTCAACTTACCAAACGAGAGTATAATTTTGTGGCAAATGGTAAAATACTATTTGCTGAGTTTAATGACTCACCGAGTTTCAGAAACATATATGCACAGTGGCGGATATAAAATATGTTAATTGAAAATTTTTAAACTATCAAATAACATTAAAGATGTAAAATAAAATGCCATATTCGATGTTTGCGTTCGTCCCCTATTTAAATCCATTTTTTAATTAGTAGACTATGTTTATATAACCATATTAATTACTATAATACCATACTATAATCGTTACTAAATTCCCCCCCCCCACAATGTAATAAATAGGTGCTTTTATGGCAAGAACTGAAATGTAATGCCTGATATTCATCATGATGTAAAAATACAAATATTTTAGCATATGGTAAATGAAGCTAATTAAAGATGTGTGTTGTCACAGAGTACCCCTATAACTGTTTCCATCATATAGAAGACTCTTAGAGCTTAAATTTTAGCTACCATATATCCTTATTATTTTCGTAAAAGACTTTCTCATCCCACCACCCACCAGCCTTACCACAAACATTTTTCTGGATCCGCCACTGCATGATCTCTGTGATGAGTTGAAATCTAACTGAGAATCTCCAAAACATTAGAAACGTGCTAAGATACCGTAATCATGGATGTAAGAATTTGTTTAAAATTTTAATAATAGCCTATTGATGCGTTTACAAATTTTAAATAAATATTGGCACTCAGTGGGAGTTTCCGACAAATGAAAACATGAACATCGACTTTAGGAGGTTATTGAATACGCTCCTGGGAAAGTTCTGTCATATTTGTAGCCCGATTGGGGGCACTTGAGTAGATATTTAAAAAAAGAACTATTAAAATGTGACCGCCGTACTCTTCTCCTCGAGCATTCAGTATGTTATATTGAAATTAGGAATTAATTATATAACTATATAAACTTATTAATATAATTGATAAGTTAATAAATATATTAAATAATTTAATTAAATTTTACTGTATTATTTCAATGTAATAAATGTAGATTTAATTTTTGTGTGTGTAAAGTAAAGTTATCAGAAAATTCATTGTATTAGGCGGTACGAAGTTGGCTGGGTTAGCTAGTGTATTATTAAGAGAAATAATTAGTAGAAAACTTTAAATAGAGGTTGAGAAATTTAATGAAAAAAATTGTTTAAGGATTCTAATAAAGGTTGCCCTTACAACTTTTTAGACAGGCTTAAGGAAGTTTTATTTTAAACATGTATGATATCATCTAACTTATTATTGTACAATTAATAAACTGACATGACCTACGTGTTACAACAACTAATAACATAACATATCCTACTTGTTAAAACAACTGTTTTGCAACATACCCTTTGACATAAAACAAGTTGCTCTATGAAATCTAAATCTGACTAGTACAACTCAATAGCTGAACCGGTTCAAGAATAATAACTATTATAATCCCTGATACACACCGCCTTTTTTTATATAAATTTGGGAGCGGGTTTAAGCACTGCTACCTTAAGGTATATTGTACTTACCTCCCTGATCTAGTCAAATAGCCCCTTCCCTCTTACCTTTCCCTCTTCAGCATCCACAAGAGCCGTTCCATCACCAAAGAGGTTGAAGCGCCTCTCAGCAAGTACTTCACATCTGTAAATAATGTGTGTGGCAGTCTCCAGTTCCTGCCCGCATAATCTGCACACTGGTTCATCTTTGTAGATACCCATTTTATGCAGATGTTTCCTTAGCCCACCGTGTCCCGTGAGTAGACCTGTGGCTATCCTCATTCCTGTCTAGACAGATAGATGAGACTCTTCTGCAGCCCCAAGGAAGGTTTCCTAAGGGTTAGCTTACTGTGTCTCATCTCTTCAGCCCTGATCCAGTGCTCACAGTGTCTTTCAGCCATCCACCTTCACACTGCCATCTTGACCATGGATTTGGAAATACCTACCGCAGGCTCCGGTCCAATCAGGGGAGTCGAAGACCCCTCTCTGGCCAGCGCATCTGCGGCTTCCTTTCCAAGTATTCCCCTATGCCCTGGCACCCAACCTATCTTGATTTGATTGTGCCTTGCCAGGGCACTCCCTGACTATGGCCGAGGTGACCACATGTCCGTTTAGTGCCTTAATTGCTGCCTGACTGTCGGAGAAAATAGCAATCCGGGTCCCCGTGTGTTCCCCTTCTCGCTATCTTTCCCAGACAGGCATTTATAGCATATATTTCGGCCTGAAAGACAGAGGTATGCCTCCCCAAGGAAAAAACTAGTTTTACCCTTGGGTTTTTACAATACACCCCCGCTCCAGTGCCGAAGTCCATCTTGGAGCCATCTGTGTACCAGATCTGAGCTCCCGATGTTAATGTCCCTGACCATTCCATCATAGTTTGGTGGACCTGGTCAGGTGCCTTAGAAATTAGGTGGACACACCGCCTTAGGAATAATAAATAGAGAGATTATTGTTCCCCAAAATAGAATTTTAAATACCCACCTTTTAAAAGATTTTGACAAATAACTCTCCTCGGGCGTACATACTTACGATATATATATAAATAATAGATTTAAAATATTTCCTGCTGCGGTGATCTATATAATGACTAAGTTTACCTCTGGTGCTCGCTGGTTTCCTTGGGAAGTGTCAGACCGATTGGGACTCGTTCCCGCACAAGATAAACACCCGTCCCTTCCCTGGTACGTTTCGGTTCTACTCTTAAATTGATTATTTTAAAAGGGCCTGGAAAATTCAGCCTTGTAGCAATCAGCTATTTATAAACGGTTTGCTGTAGAGGGCTGTTCCTCTGCGGCAACCATTAAAATTAATAACTACTTTTCTTTTAGTTTTATCGGTTGTTTAGTGGTAATACAAAAACAAACCGATACAGTTCAATCCGAAAGAAAAGTTACCATTCCTCCTCGACAGAAGGACCCTCTGAGCTGTCACGATGTGTTTTTAAAGTTTTACGTCATAAGATGACGGTTTTGTGGGCTGAAACATAAAAGCCAGAATATTCTTGGAGGGGGGAGTTGTAGGTTGTTTTTAACAATTTCATTTCAGATTATGGACGGTTTCATCCATTTCCACTCTTCGGTCCTTCTATTATAGAAAAAGCAAAGAACTGTGATGAGATTGCCACGTTTATAAATACAGAGTGTTCCCTCTTACCTGCATTGTTCTACTCAGGTTGTTTTACCTTCTTAGCGACAAAAGTTTTATTTCCGTTTCATAAAATATTATGAACGTTAAATTTTAAAAGCAGAAATAAAATTGAAGACGAAATAATTTTACGACGTCAAAACGAAATAAAATTTTTAGTTCTTTACAATTAAATAATTTTACTGTGACATAAAGTAGCAACTGTTACTTTCGGAGGTGATAAACCGAAAGTTTGATGAGATAATTAAAGTGTTAACACTTTAGAACAATGATGCGCGAGGTAACATAATTTCCCGCTCTAAGACTACATTAGATGGAATTTAATTTCGCGACTTGCCTAAGTGGATTACAAGTTGAATAAGCAGATTATATCAGCGCCTGATTTTATTGCCGACAAAATGTGTTCAGTTATGAACTGCCTTGAATAAATATACGAGGCTGACCAAAGCAGTTTTATGGTGTAAAAACGCTCCATTTTATCATCTCCTTTAGCGATCCCCTTAGCTATAGTCGGAGAAATTCATGTGTGAAATTATACTTTAAAGCAGAAATAATTGTCTTAGGATAGCCACTGGTGTGTTTGACCATCCCCCTATCTAGCTTCGGAAAATTCATGTGGAAAAATGTAGTTTAAAAGAGACATAAATGCCTTAAGATAATCCCTGGTGTGCTTGATCATCCCTCTAGCTAGTTTCGGAGAAATCCATGTGGGAAATTGTAGTTTAAAATAGGCATAGATGCATTACGGTAATCCCTGGTGTGTTTGACCAAACCCCCACCCCTTGCTAGCTTCGGAGAAATTCATGTGGAAAATTGTAGTTTAAAATAGAAATAAATGTCTTAGGATAACCACTGGTGTGTTTGATCACTCCCTAGCTAGCTTCGGAGAAATTCTTGTGGACGTCTGTAGTTTAAAAGAGACATAAATGCCTTAAGATAATTCCTGGTGTGTTTGGTCATCCTTCTAACTAGTTTCGGAAAATTCATGTGGAAATTGTAGTTTAAAAGAGACATACATGCCATAATATAATCCCGTGTGTGTTTGACCACCCCCCTATCTAGCTTCGGAGAAATTCATGTCGAAAATTGTAGTTTAAAAAATACATAAATCCATTAAGATAATCCCTGATGTGTTTGACCATCCTTCTAGCTAGTTTCTGGGAATTGGAAAATTGTAGTTTATAAGTGACGTAAATGCCTTGCGTCGATGATAAGGGTTTAAAGCTGCAAAACTTATTATAATAATTTGTAACAGAAAAAAATTGTAGAACTTTTTTTTTAAGCTTCTCCTAATGTTTTATATGACTTGAAATATGTTTGAAATTAAAAGTAAAAAGCTTCTCAACTCAGTTCTTCCGTGATAATTATGTTCGTGCTTTGTGACAGGACAACAATGGAGACGTTGCCATTTTTAATCCCTAATCCCCGGATATGACGTTAAGTGGTGGAATTTAATTTCCTTGACAGTGAAAAGTGGAAAATGTCTGTCCATTGTTTACCCTCATTTCGTTCCGATGAAACTTGGGCCGCGAAGATTATAGTCTTAATTAAGGTTAGGTTATGATATAGGTTATGAAAGGTTAGGATAGGTTAGGTTTTATATTAAGATATCTGTTAGGTTAGGTGAGGTTAGATTAGATAATGTTAGGTTAGGTAACGTTAGATTTCAGTTTTAGGTAAGGTTAAGATGGATTATTTTATAGGTAAAGTTGGGATAAATGTTTGAATGTAAAAACGGGATTGGTCTGGAATGTAGGGGAGAAAAGCAGGTGTGGTAACATGCCTATAGCACTGAACACGTTCAGTAAAGGCGATATATGGCTGCTTTCAGCCCTCTTTTACGGACAGAGAAATATTAGGTTTTGTAATATGGTAACACCACTATGCGCAATAGGATAATGCTGTTGGGAGAACCCTAAGCAGCGCATGCGCCTTAGCAGTTGAGGCTGTGCCTCACTGTCTTATATCTAAGCCTGTTGCTACTGCGGTCTCTTCATATACCTCACCAGTAGAGTAAAGCATTTACAATTAATAAGAGCTTGCATAATTAAAACACGGATAAACTGTCGAGGTGTCCAGTGAAAGGAAATCAAACGAACATCATAAGAACAAGAAAATACTGCTTGAAATACCCTTCTGTAAAAACAGTTTGTCAGATGTTTGTGGTAGAGTTTCAGTTTATATTTATTTAAATTTATTTTTAGTTTTCATTATTTAAGATAGTTTTGAAAAATGAAAATAAACCTCTCTGGGAGTTACAAGAAATGTCAGCTAATCTGAACTTCCAAGTAGAGGGTAAATTCCTTTCCACCCGTAAGGACTTGTGATGTAGATTGTGTTTCGAAATGTATATCAGTTTATATTTACTCAGATCTCATAAATAGCTACCTTTGCTAGCGAAAAGCAAATACAAATATTTAAGTGTTTGTGTTTAATCGGGGCGTCGGGTTTATTCTCTTATTATTTAAGATAAGGTTGGCATAGCTGTTCAAAGCATGAAGCAGCCTTCGTCAAAGTTTTGTCCCCCTTAATTGGTTACCCACTGTCAGTTACGTGAGCAAAAAATGTTTTAATGGAACAAGAAATAAAATTAGATATAATTTTCCCGTTTGTTCAGTAAACGATCAAATGTTTAATTATTTCACGTTAATTTTGGCAATGGCGGGAAATTTCTTGAAGTGAAAACTTCTACAACGTCCTCTAAAAAGGGTTATTGGATGGACATAAACATACAATTTAGCGTCAGTTTAATTTACATCAGGTTACGCTATGAATCACCTTAGGCTGCGGACATACAAAAAGCAACTGGTGATCGTAACGCAACGTAAACTTGAGTTGCTATTAGAAAGGTTTCTAGTCGGTTTACAAGATTGTTCATATAAAGTTCCTAGTTTAGTTGTCAGTTATGTCGTCGTCAGAGGAAGATTGTCTATATTTTAAGAAAGAAACTACAAAAACGTTACAAAAATGACAATACAGTGTAGGCCTACACCTTTATAACGCTATTCAAGCTAGACAAAGTCGATATATTGCTGTGCAACATTCACGAAATTACCCAACACAATATTTTAATTATTATCGTATGAGCATTAGCTGTTACGTAGCAGTTAAGTAATGTATTTTAGAACATCAAGGAGAAAAACAAATAATTGCGGAGAAAGATGGAGAAATAAATTTCAGCTGGAGAAAGAATAACAATATCACTCAGCTAAGGCTAATTGCTCATTTATGTATTTATTGTTATGGATAACTGAAAAATTTAAAAAACGTTACATTACAATGAATAAAAAATATTTTTTATACAATTGAAATTGTATAGTTCAAGTGTTGATTTTATATATTTTAAACAAATTGTTGGTAATCATTCGTATCGTCTTGAAGTTTTTGGATACACAAATCATGACCAGAACCAGCAATATTTTGTTTTTCTGACATACTATACCAGTATAATAAAACACTATTCAACGAAACAGAAACACAAAAAATACAAATAAAAATTATTGTTATTTAAATACGGTATCACTCTTGAGAAACCCATACACAACACAACAAATACTGCTGGCAACTGAGAAACTGAGCAACGAGTTTACAGCATGCCGTGACTGGAGCGACTCTAGTTTATGTGTCACTCGCTAGTCGCGTTGCTATCGCTTCTCTATGAATATGTGCATGCAACTCTGTATGCTGTGAAAAAGCAACTTAAGTTTGCGTTGCGTGTCCGTCACCAGTTGCCTTCTGTATGACCGCGGCCTTAAAGTGAATTAAATGATAACATATGATTTCATACAACAGCTGATTTTTGTGTTATAGGTTATGTTGTAGAACAACTATTTTGACACGAAGGTTATATTACATTCTACATTGAACAATGTTTAATAAATAATTTATTTGAATTTTGATAAATCTCTATACAAATAATTCAGTATAGATAATAATAAGATATGTATTTTTATTAAAATTTTTGAAATGGAAACATTACTAGGCGCGTCTGATAACAAATGTTTAGGTAAATTCACATTCTAATAAAATTAAACGTGTCTCAATTCAAATTGTCTGTACACGTGGCTATAAAAGTTTCTGTCGGCATTCTCCCGAATGCAACAACCTAATTTTTTTGTGAAGGGAAATTAAATTGTTAAGCCAGTGGAGTAAATGTGTTTATTCTAAAGGCGACGGACTTTTCGACAGCTGGTTATTCTTCTTTAACTAATCTGTTTTACTATAAAAACCTAGTCCTTACATAAACACTATATGAGACCAATATGAGAAGAAAAAATGCCATTCCTTCAACACTCAACTAAAATATCATGCTGCCATATTGGTTATACAAGGTTACTAGATCGACACATCAAGATCAATGTGATTTTTTTGTTAACAGTAGAATGAAGGAAATTTTTCCTTCTCGTATTACTCATATTAGTTTTACATGTTTTATAATGACTAAATACACTAACCAGTGTATAGGGACTAAGTTTTTTTTAATTATAAAACAGACTTGATATGGACAACAACCCTGTGAAACGCCTTCTCCTGTAATAAACAGGTTTATATGACTCGGTTACCAACCGTTTATTTATACTTCACAAAAGAGTTTTATTGTTCCTCTAAAAGTTATTTATTTTGTTTATTTTATGAAATACTAAAAAAATAATTTTGCCCAGTAAGAAATTACCTAAACACAGACGCGCCTAAATATATTCTCCTCTCATAAATTGTAATACAAATACATATAGCTTATTTATGATTAAAAAATACCTAACTAAGTGAATACATAGGGTTTACTTGCTGAAACGTTTCAAAACAATCGTTCCTTTTACGAAGCAAAGCCTCCACTCCGTAAAAGGAACGATTGTTTTGAAACGCGTTCAAGTAAGCCCTGTGTATTCACTTAATTAAATAATTTTCAATTATTGTTTAGTCAGTGAATTCAAGTTGAGTACATCAATAACTTTTATATAGCTTATTATTATTGTTTATCTACATTTCTTCAAATTTATTTAACACGTTATCTCATTTTAGTCTTCATGATTGCAGCGCTTTTTATGCCCCTGTTGCAAGATTCTAAAAACAACTTGGTTTTTACGACTCTATCCAAAAATAGCTTTGTATTTTTAGAGCCTATTTTGGGGCTATGAAATATAGGTTCATTTTGTTTTTTAACATATTTTAAAATTATGATTTATTAAATTTAGGCCTAGTCTACCCTTTCATTTATTTAGTCTTATTTTACAATTTATTGTTTTACTTATTTAAAATTCTTGCAAATTTAGGCGCTCTGACGTAAATGCCTATCCTCTGCAAATACCAAGATTATTGCAACGGTCAATTTGGGTGTTGCAGCCTACCTCAAATATTATTGAACTTTGCCTTTGCATATTTCTACCAACTAACTTTGATCTTTAGACGGATAATTTCCCAATTAAAAACGATTCACGCTACACACATCAAAATTCTTTACCTACATGTGTTTTATCACCGCAACCCATTTCGGATTCCTGTATTCACACCAACACGTTGCGGTGAGCTCTGCATCCCAGCTTGACCTGAAGTATTTCCACACATTCCAGGAACAAAAGTCCATTTTACCGCAGTATTTTGCGGCTTAACTTTGGGAATCGTTACGCATTTCTCCTTCATAAGGTACAAAGTGTTAGTTCTGACGTAACTCTCCTTCACATTGAGGTCCTTCGTACATAGAGCACAAGTCGATTATACCGATGATCAAGGGTAGCATTAGTGGCTTCATTTTTGGTACGACATTTGCGTTTTATTAATGCGATGAGTGCATGAGGGTTCTGGCGTATCAGGCCGCACTCGTAAAATCTCCTTCTCGCAACTGTCAATCTGAGGTTAAATGAGCTTCTTTTGGAACAGTGACGTCATTAGGTGAACTTGTCATTTTTTAAAACGTGTAGTGGATGACACTTGATTAAAATACAGTTTCTTTCAAATAATAATTCATTAATAAATTTAATTAATTAATTTTAGTTTTATATAGGAGACAATATTTCATAAAAGGAGCAAGGTATGCAATATAGTTATTTCGTTCTATTTGGCTTAAAATAAGAGATAAGATATGATTTCATAAAACACCTGACTTAACAGTTGATTTTATGTTATAGGTTATGTGGTAGAACAGCTATTTTAACTCATAGGTTATGTTACTTTATTTATATTAATTGTAAGTATTTATTAGAAAGTAACTAAAATAAAATTTTTCTTCCTTAAACTACGTAGGAAATGACTTTAAAAAACTTAGTTTATATTTTTGTTTTAGTTTTAAGGCGTTCTTAAACTAACGCCTACGAAGAATAATTAGGGTATTTGTGGATATAAGTAGGAATAAGGGAGGCACATAAAACTCCTCGGTAGAGGACGCACGTGGAACCCGGTGCGCGGGGTCAGGTACGTGGAGGAGACAAAGAAGTGTAGGTTTAACCACGTAGGACTTAGGAAAGAACGGAGAGGGTGGAACTGCGCAAATGTACAAGAAATAAGTAAGCGGATTATTTCTGGATCCCTGACTCTGGCGCAGGTAGACCCTTGATCAATTATGTACCGGCACTGGTATTGAAATGAGTGACGCTCGATTTACAGTTTTGCGCATGCGCTATTGATGTATTCCTGAACTAGAACCATAGACCTAACGGTACAGTTGTTTTTAGTAGTTATATTTTAGCATTCAATATACTTACAGATAGATGAAAGTACTAATTTCATTAAGAAAAGATGCACAAAATAAATTGTATATGGTCCCTTTCCTGCAATGTAATTTTCTGAAAATCTGTCGTTTTGTTAGAAACGTTTTTGGGAATGCCGTTATCGTTTGGGCCTGCAATGAGCCAGGGCTCTTCTCGTGCCCCGGTGACAATATTAAATTGATGAGGAATTTAGTCTGCAAGGATTATAATTTCATACTTTAATAACAGGTTTACTATTAGCCGATAGTTTAAGATATTTATTATGTCGAGAAGGAATTTGGGCATAAATTATAACCACTCCTATTCGTTAAAAAAAAAACTTTCCTCAGCCTAACCTATTGAAAATATTTAATATAATTTTAAAACTGTATTTGAATTTTCATTGACCGCTTTTCTTTTCTATTTGTGTGTGTGTTTTTTTGTTTGTTTTTCATGTGCATTGTAATGTTGTAATGTTTATTGTAGCTTTTACTTCACATTTTTACTTTTACTTTACATTTTTGCCATACTATACGATTTTTACGCTGTGCATTTGAACACTGCCTTCGACTTAACCATCTGCGCACTTCGACCATTTAGTTACAGTAGTTCTTGAATTCCGAGAACGACCTTGCTCACCGGACCGCACCGGAACGAACTATATCTATATAGTATATAGCCTGACCAGCCCTAGTTAGCCTACTTGTCCAAAAGACAGCCGGCACCAAAGACAATATAACGATCTGTCAGTATTGGGAATTAAAGAACATTATGGCTTGGACAGAGTCGTCTAGTTACAACTGGAATGCAGTGTGTTGTCTAGTTGTTACACCTTCCTCTAAGAAGAACCATTTGTAAGGGGCAGGGGAGTTATGGAGGACTAAAGAAAGGATGCAATGATATTTCGGTAATGGAAATAGAGAGACATCATGACGTCGCGTTGACAGGGTCGCACACCTGCCCCCAACTGGAATGCAGTGTGTTGTCTAGTTGGTTACACCTTCCTCTAAGAAGAACCATTTGTAAGGGGCAGGGGAGTTATGGAGGACTAAAGAAAGGATGCGATGATATTTCGGTAATGGAAATAGAGAGACATCATGACGTCGCGTTGACAGGGTCGCACACCTGCCCCCAACTGGAGTGTAGTGTGTTGTCTAGTTGGTTACACCTTCCTCTAAGAAGAACCATTTGTGAGGGGCAAGGGAGTTATGGAGGACTAAAGAAAGGATGCAATGATATTTCGGTAATGGAAATAGAGAGACATCATGACGTCGCGTTGACAGGGTCGCACACCTGCCCCCAACTGGAATGCAGTGTGTTGTCTAGTTGGTTACACCTTCCTCTAAGAAGAACCATTTGTAAGGGGCAGGGGAGTTATGGAGGACTAAAGAAAGGATGCAATGATATTTCGGTAATGGAAATAGAGAGACATCATGACGTCGCGTTGACAGGGTCGCACACCTGCCCCCAACTGGAATGCAGTGTGTTGTCTAGTTGGTTACACCTTCCTCTAAGAAGAACCATTTGTAAGGGGCAGGGGAGTTATGGAGGACTAAAGAAAGGATGCAATGATATTTCGGTAATGGAAATAGAGAGACATCATGACGTCGCGTTGACAGAGTCGCACACCTGCCCCCAACTGGAATGCAGTGTGTTGTCTAGTTGGTTACACCTTCCTCTAAGAAGAACCATTTGTAAGGGGCAGGGGAGTTATGGAGGACTAAAGAAAGGATGCAATGATATTTCGGTAATGGAAATAGAGAGACATCATGACGTCGCGTTGACAGGGTCGCACACCTGCCCCCAACTGGAGTGTAGTGTGTTGTCTAGTTGGTTACACCTTCCTCTAAGAAGAACCATTTGTAAGGGGCAGGGGAGTTATGGAGGACTAAAGAAAGGATGCAATGATATTTCGGTAATGGAAATAGAGAGACATCATGACGTCGCGTTGACAGGGTCGCACACCTGCCCCCAACTGGGATGCAGTGTGTTGTCTAGTTGGTTACACCTTCCTCTAAGAAGAACCATTTGTGAGGGGCAAGGGAGTTATGGAGGACTAAAGAAAGGATGCAATGATATTTCGGTAATGGAAATAGAGAGACATCATGACGTCGCGTTGACAGGGTCGCACACCTGCCCCCAACTGGAATGCAGTGTGTTGTCTAGTTGGTTACACCTTCCTCTAAGAAGAACCATTTGTAAGGGGCAGGGGAGTTATGGAGGACTAAAGAAAGGATGCAATGATATTTCGGTAATGGAAATAGAGAGACATCATGACGTCGCGTTGACAGGGTCGCACACCTGCCCCCAACTGGAATGCAGTGTGTTGTCTAGTTGGTTACACCTTCCTCTAAGAAGAACCATTTGTAAGGGGCAGGGGAGTTATGGAGGACTAAAGAAAGGATGCGATGATATTTCGGTAATGGAAATAGAGAGACATCATGACGTCGCGTTGACAGGGTCGCACACCTGCCCCCAACTGGAAACACTACCCTGTCCTTAATATGGCTACTGGTTGGCAGAAGATTATAGTTATTTATGTAATTAATTATTCGTAAGCTTTAATGTAACTGGCATGGCCATTTCCCGCGTGACCACGGTTTTTTTGCTCTTTATTGCCCATTATGCCAATACTATATAGTCCCTCCATTTAAACCAAGTACTAAAAATACCAAACAGAAATTCGCCCTGTATTTAAAATAAAAGCTACCTATTTCACTTATATCGTCCTACATTGACATTTGGGCGTGTTTTATCCTTGCTTTGAAATATAAATTGAACGATGACGTCACAATAAAGGTCAAAGGTCAGGAACGACGTCAGCAATGGCGGGCGGTTTGGCCGACTGTTTGTGTTAACTTTTAATTGTTCTCCACGCGCCAACATGTACAAGCTTCAAGTAATTTTCGTCATGTCACAACATGAACATTTTTACCTTTACGTTATTCTACTTTTGCAAAAATTAAGTGCTACTTCGGGGCGTAAAATTGTGTCTATTAGCCCAGCTGTAATTGCCATTTTCGTCAACGTCATTATTTATGACGATCCTGGGTTAAAAATAATTTTCATTTTATACCTGTATTCATGTATAACGAATACCTATCCACAATTAATAATTTATTTCTCATAAACTTTTCAAAGACAAATTTTCATCGTCTGAGTCTGTAGGTACACAATTTCTAACCTATAACAATATTGCGTTATACTTAATAATGTTTGTAATTACACTTCCTGAAGATGGCGACATTGCCGTTGAAACATGAAAGAGAAAATGAATTATTTATTGTAAGTTGATCGTTTTGTTCTTTGTTACCTATTTAATTTTTTATGCTATTACTTAACCATTCTTTATGTTTTAAACATTCTTTATCACCTAATTATTTCCATTATATATTTACAATCTATCATTATTTAATTATTTTTGATTACTTAGTTTTTCTTCATTTCCAATGATTTATTGCTATTAATTATTCCTTATGACTTAAATATCTAATAGTTTCATTATCCCTTATTACCTAATTATTCTTTATTACTCAAGTATTCCAATTTATTTAATTCCCTATTCCTTCTTATTTAAATATTTTAAATTAATTAACTGTATCTTATTAATCAATTATTTTCCTTAATCTTGCTTTATTACTTCAATATCCCTCATGACATAATTATTCTTTATTACTCAATTATTCCTCATGACGTAATTATTATTTATTACTCAATTATTTCTTATTACTTAATTATTCATTGTTACCTAATTATTCCTCATTATTTAATTAATGTTTGTTACTTAATTATTCCTCATGACGTAGTTATTACTTATTACTCAATTATTTCTTATTACTTAATTATTCATTGTTACCTAATTATTCCTCATTATTTAATTATTGTTTATTACTTAATTATTCCTCATTACCTAATTGACCATTATCACTTGAATATTCTTCATTATTTAATTATCGTTTGTTACTTAATTATTCCTCTTTAATTAATTATTCTTTATTACTCAATTATTTCTCATTACTTAATTATTCTTTGTTACCTAATTATTCCTCATTATTTAATTATTGTTTATTACTTAATTATTCGTCATTACCTAATTGACCGTTATCAATTGAATATTCTTCATTATTTATGTATCGCTTGTTACTTAATTATTCCTCTTTACATAATTATTGTTTAACACTTAACTATAACTCATTGTTTGATCCTTTTTTATTTTCTTAATTATTCCTCAAATCCTAATTATTCTTTATTACTTAATTATTGCGTATTACTTAATTATTCTTTATGACCTAATTACACCATACTACTTAAGTATTCTTATTATTTAGGTTTTGTTTTTGCTCAAAGGCAAAATCAAATTTTGATATAAATAAGTACTGTAATTGATAATTTAATAACTAATTATGTTTTTTGCTACTTTAAAATAGTAAGACGTTTTCATTTGGCCCTGATTTCATTTATAGGCCCTACAGGTGAAGCAAATATATACTAGTGTACGAGTTAGTGTTACAGGAAAACTAATCAAAAGGTAAAATTAATTTGATTAAATGCTTGTTTTAAAAAGCTTTAATTTATTTAACGTTTCAAAGTATATTTCTTTGGCCACCTTTATCCTCACACAGAGGCTAAGCATGAAAGCAGTTCCTTGTTGTGGATTTGTCTCTGTCCACACTGACTATTCTAACCGAATATACAGTATATTTCACTTGCAATCAGCGTCCGGCCTTTCTATTACTACGGACGCTGTACGAGACTGATAAACCTAACGCCACGTAATCATTAAACGTTCCGTGGACTGGGTCTTGTATTACACTCATAATGTTTCTTACGTCGCGTCGTCTTTAGTTAAACACATAAATGTCTGACTATTTTCGGCTATAAGCGCTACGTCAGGATAAGAATAGTGATAATTTCGTCTGCATTATCAGAAAATAGTTCCTCTTTAGCAAAGCTGTTTCTTTGAAGTTCACCTACTCTCTATCGGAGTCAAAGAGAGGTATACCCGCAGACGCCAGGTAGGACCTGGTCTATTGGTCAAGTAGGACTAGTAGAGGTGGAAGGCCAGGCAGCCTTGAAGCAAAAGCTCATATAGGCAAAGTGGTTATGATGGACCAAAACATATAACTCCCGTGTCAGAAAGGGACATGAGGTAGGCATGAGCCTGCTCGCCAATAAGTGGGGGTGGAAGGCCAGGTAGCCATCTATAAATGTAGCATAAGCATATATAGGTATAGTGGTTTTGATGGAGGTAGGCATGAGCGAAGTTGACCAACAAGTGGAGGTTGAAGATCATCGTCACATGTAGCACAAGCTCATATAGCCACAGTGGTTATGACGGACCGAAACGTATATCTCCCGTGTCATAACAAGAGACATGAGGTAGGCATGAGCGAAGTTCGGCAACAAGTGGAAGTAGAAGGCCAGGTAGATGTCTACTTCTCTTTTGTATCTAAACACAGCGGTGAACAAAATACAGTGGCTATAACGGACTGATAGTTATAGGGCTCCACAATCACTCTTAATTTAGTCAAGTAAACAACTGCCCATCAGGCAAGGTTATAACCTTTTACACTGAACCTATCTAACCTTTAAATAGTACCTGCGATTCCCCTTCAGAAACCTTCAACGGCAATCATCACTATATGTCCAGTTTTTTATATAAGCATTCTGACATAATGTAATACGCACATGGATGTCAGTTGCAGTTGTGACTTTGTAGTAATTTCTTTGTTGATAATGACATTGGTCCCTGAAACGTGTATAAAATTATAGTGTTTATAATGGTGAGTTTGTATAATGTTACGTACTGACAAGCTTATAAATTGTATATACGGTTTATTGAAGGGGTTTATCATTTTATAATTGCAAATGTTCATTCATATTTAAGTTAATAAAAAAAAAAAAAAAACAATTCAGGAACTTTTAATAAGTCCTCGTGTTAACATATTGCCTATATAAGGTATAATAATAAACACATTCAAAATGTTTCTTCTTTTTCAATTCTTTCTATTAGTACAAATCGCTTATATTATACAAAGTTTCAGTCGTTAATAAAACACTTTTTATTCATCCACTCAGGTCCAAATACATTTTTTATACCTGTAGTGGATTACACTTGATGTTAATACATACAGTATTTCAAATAATAACGCATTAGTTAAATTACATAATGGATTATTTTAGTTTTATGTGGGAGGAAAAGGTTTTACAAACGGGGCAAGATATACAAGATAGTTATTTCGTCCCTTTTGGCTTCAAATGAGTGATAAGATATGATTTCATAAAACATCTGCTTTTATGTTAGAGGCTGTATGGTAGAACAGCTGTTTTAAAGCATAGGTTATGTTACTTTATTTATATTAATTGTAAATATTAAATAAAAAAAACTAAAATAAAATTTTTCCTTGTTGACCAAAGTAGGAATTGACTTTTTATTTATATTACTTGTTAAAACTGTACCAACTTAAACTATATATTATGCATATAAACTTTTTGAACAAAGTAGCTACGGGGTTATTAATAGAATGCATTATAAACTGGAGCTTTTAGATAACAACCGGAGCGGGTTTTGTAAGTTATGTTTCATTCATTTATCCGACGAGGCAGGACCTGAAGTAAAAGGGAGGATTAGAGGAGGCGGACGTGACTCTGTGTATTGTAGCTTATTGAAGCCAACTCGTGCCCCTAATACTGAAACTTCGTTTTTGTTGGGGTTGCGGCGATTTTCAATAACGTTGCCCTTAAGCTATTATTGTCGTAATAATGTTAAATGTTGATAGAAAGCAATTTCAGGTATATAACCTGCTAAATTTGAGTTTGGATTCGTAGGGATTGTAGATTCTTCTACAAAAGGGTTTATCTTTGTTACGTTTGACAAGGATGTAGAGTCGGAAGACCAAAACGCCTTATCACCATTCTTCCTCTTCACGATCATTCTTTCTTTCACACTTCCCGCAAAACACATTGCCGAATGTCTCTTTTCATCCCTCTCAAGGCCTCACTGATTTGGGTAATACCCACCTAGGACGAAGCGCGGTTCTGAGGATCCGGTTTTATGGTGAGGCCTACGGAGAATAGATAAAGGTTCGAATACACTACCTGATCCCAACTAATCAGACATGATATTGAAGACATAAAACCTGGCCGTTCAGAAGGCTCTATTGGGACCGTTTATTTCTGGAAAAGCGGTTGAAACCGAAGCGTCTGGTTGGAGTCCGTCTCATGCTAGGGCCAGTCCAGGCCTTAAAGTGAGACCGAAAGACTCTCGCAGACTGGTAACATGGGTCGAGGCAAGCCCACCCCCAGACTTTTGAGGAGGCATTCGTAAGGGTTTCGATTCCAAAATGCTTCATTGTAGATTCTCCCCGTCATCCCTCTATCATTGTGTTGTTTGCGGCTTAAAGCCTAGAACCGAGAGGCCAAGTACTTTAAGTCATAATTCTTCTCCTCTCCACCATCTTTCCTTCTTTAAACTCTTTACATAACACACTTACACCGAGATACGCACTGGCCTATCATGGTATGAGATCCAACGGCGTGGGCTATGCCCATCTACTACCAAGGTCTAGTCGGAGGGGTCGACCCTTAGGTAAGGCCAAACTCTTTACATAACACACTTACACCGAGATACGCACTGGCCTATCATGGTATGAGGTCCAACGACGTGGGCTATGCCCATCTACTACCAAAGTCTAGTCGGAGGGGTCGACCCTTAGGTAAGGCCAAACTCTTTACATAACACACTTACACCAACATACGCACTGGCCTATCATGGTATGAGGTCCAACGGCGTGGCCTATGCCATCTACTACCAAGGTCTAGGTCTAGTTGTAGGAGCCGACCCTTATATAAGGCCAAACGGAAAAGGATGGAGGTCCAACTGCACTACCTGCATCAAACCAATCAAATGAAACCTGGGCATTCGAAAGGTTCTACCTGTGTATAACCGGCAGGGGATTCATAAAGTGTAGTTAAAGTATCGTCTTGGCCTATGGGCAGGCCTTCCATTAAAGCAATTGGGATATTATATACTCTACTACCGGTCGTGGGACCAAAATCCACCATCCCGGACTCGGGCCTGTCGATTGTCACCTGGTCGGAAGACACGAGTCTAGGTTGGATTCACATGGTGGACTGTAGAAGGCTTCCAATATTAAGCGATATGCTTTTGTTATCAGAACAAAGAGAGAGAAGGCTTTTCGTCAATATTTTTCATTTTCACCACTTTCTTCAACTATTATTTACTTTTATCTGTCTTCAACTCTTTCACAAACACTCTGGTGGATGTCGTGACATAAAAAGAAATTGTTTCATAGTCTATAATGTTACTTTAAACGAGAAGAACATTAAATTTGTCGCCATTACCTGCAGCAGTGGTCTTAAGCAAAGCACATAGTAACATTAAACGGTGATATATTGCAAACTTTATGGTTAATGTTCCTTACACATATACATGTGTAACGTAGTATTTAATTAGAAAGAAATATATTTGTACATTTTCTGCCTTTCTTAACATTTAAATATCTTCCTTTCTTGACGCATTTTGAAATGACTCCATTTTTTAAACTTAAATAGTACTGTTCATCCAAACCTTAAGTCTATCTATATATAGTAAATCTTGCAAAAACAGATATATGAACATAACGACTGAGTCGACTACTGGGTAGATTACTGAATTACTAATTAAAACGTCTTAGTTCGATGTCCAGTATAGAGCGTCTCGGGTTGAGTTGAGGCAAGCCAGCTGAGGTAGCTGTGTTAGGACATCACATTAGTGAAGCACCGCCGATTACTGCACTTAAAAACCTCAATCCGATAAATACGCATTAAATGGGAAAAAAGTTTATACAGTTTTCTTAATTACTATTAAAGAAACAATTGCGTGTTTTCCTCTTGTTAATCGGCCGACTTTAAGTGTGAGTATCTATACCGAAGGAAAGTTACGCTATACGAAGTGTAGCCGGTATTCACACTTAAAGTCGGCCGATTAAAATGAGGAAAACACGCAATTGTTTCTTTATTAGTAATTAAGAAAACCTCAAGGCTTTTCCCATATAAAGCGTATTTATTGAGGTATAGATTGATGTTTTCAAATGCAGTAATAGGCGATGCATCACTAATTGGATGTTGTCGACAGGGTGTCCCAGCCTATTGTTAGGCCCAAGCCTAATCCCCCAGCTATCTGGTTTGCCTCAACTTAACCTGAGACGCCCTATAGCGCCAAAGAATATTTGTGTGCTTTGTCTTTAAGCTATAAAAGTTGTTGTTATTGTTACACAAACATTAATCTATTTAAGTGAGGAAATCTTTTAAACATTTACATATATTATAATATGTACATTATTACATTATATATATTTGTAGTTATGCAACACTGTTTTCTTGTATACACTTATCACTTTCACTTATGTACTTAAACAAGAATCTTACTTGGTATTTATGCGAGTTAACTTTCAATGACTGGACTTGTCATTATCTTCGGGCATACTGAACTGGGTTGTTGTAGACTGCGAGCTGAGTGGATTTCCCGTTGACCTTGGTGTACCGCTATGTTCTATTTTTAGATTCACTGCACTGTGCGAGTTTTTAAAGTTTGTTTTGGGGTTAATATTGTCTATTAGATTGAATAATTTATCGTTTTTTGATTTAATTTGTATTTGTTCGTTAATGATATTATTTTTATTTTTATAAATTTCTAGTTGTTCCCAGATTGTCATTTTGAGGCCTTTTTGAACCTTTTTTTTAGGTGTATATTTTTTTAATGTGGGGAATGTGTGTTTGTATTTGATGGCGTGTGTGGGTAAGTTATATATATATTTGACGTCACAATGTTGTATTAGTAATTTCCACAGATGATGATGATGACTTTGTCATTGAAACGCGTCCGAGGAATTAGTTATCGATGTATTGACATCGATGTGTATTGGCTTTATGCCTAAGTTATACAAAGGCGGAAATTAAGGCTCAAATCGTAATAAACTACTAGACTTTATTACTACATCTGTTTACTATTGCTAATTATAAATGTGTAAAAATTAACACTAACAACGTTTAGCTATGACAAAAACTGTAATAATAACGAATATTACAATTACTTACCAATTGTTAAATTATAAATAGTAAAAGTAGGATAATACTTATTAACAAATAAAATTACAAGTAACTGTTATTCTAATTACCACTATTTTATTACATTTTGTAAACAGAAATACGTATTTGCAAATAACAACAATGAAGAGTATTGCGGGTTCACGATTCGGCATTAGGGGTTCAGTAAATAACTCTTAATAATTAATTAAGAGGCAAGATATTAATTAGGTTGATGAACTATAGAATATGAAATAACTAAACACAGTAAAAAAAACCGCAATGCAATTAACTTTTTATTACACATTAACAGAAGTTAATGCATTTATTGCACATTTTGTTTACAAGTTAATAACCATCTCCAAAAGTACTGGTGAAAAATAATTTTTCAAATTTTTTAAATAATAATAACAAACTTCTCACACCCTTTCTCGAATAAAAATCTCGACCAACATATACGAGTTAGCCTCTAAGGCATGGGTTCCCAAACTGGAGGGCCTGAAGGCAAGTCTGGAGAGCGCGAGACTTTAAAAGTTGGGGAAACTCTGCTCTACGGGGTCGAGAACAGATATTGTGTTACATATACGATTTTGATGAAACTTTAAAGTATTAAAATTTTAGCTGTAACAGGTTTTCTGGCCCCGCCCCTTTAAAGGTTGACGTCCTTAACGTGTTGCTACGTAATTGGTCGAGAATGTTAGTATAGGAGTGGGGAATTTTTATTATTGAAGATATTTTATAAACGATTGTTAACATGTATTTCTAAAGAGGGTTACTGTACCATGTAAACTAAATGTACATCAAGTGTAGATTGATAGTGAATAAATTGATTTTATTGTTGTTACTAGAATTTTGTTTATTGTATACTCATTTGGTTTAGTGTTTATTTTGTAAATTGTGTACAAACGGTCTCTATTGTCATTTGGTGTTGTCGTCGTATCATATACGTTAGCAGCAGTTAGCTACTGGACAGTTACAGGATGTGTGATTGGACTTGGGGATTGGCAAACCCTTACTCGATGACGTCCACTAACTACAGCCCCCCACCGTTTTATATCTTTAATTTCTGACCTAAATATATTTCATTTCCTTCTATTAGTTCTCACTCTCCATATATATAACTAGTTAAAATTTTCAAACGTTTATAAAATAGTTTTTATTCATCCGCTCAAGTTCAAACACATTTTTTAAATTTGTAGTGAATAACACTCGATGCTAAACATTTTTTATTCAATTAATTAATTTTGCTCTATTTTGTAGCTTAGAATTGTAACTTTGGTGTTTACATATTTATTTAAATATTATAATTATTTAATAAAAAGTAATGGAATATTTTTTTTTTAACCAACTATAAATTTACTTTAATTTTTCTTTATTACTTGTTATAAACGAAAGAAAAATTGTGGGTTTTGTAATTTCTAATTGTGACAAATAATTTGATAATATATTCCCGTGGCTACCAATGAATATCCCTCAATTAGAAAGTGTTTCTAGGCCAATAATCGTATAAGAGAAACACCTTCTAAATAAAAGAAATTATAATAAAATAATAAATAACAAAATATAATCCCCAAGTTACATGTCTACAAATTTATTTGTGAGTTATGTTTATCGACGTATTTTACTGTCACAATTTTTTTACCATCACTTTATGCATTTGGTTTTTAAATGGGTTCTAAAATTAGAAATATTTACCTTCTAGAACTTGGTAACGGAGGGCAATGCTATCTATGGCAAAATGTTTCCAAAGTGGATTTTTTAAAAATTGTTAAAACAGTATTTAGTAATGTGGAAGAAGTGATTTGTTGTTGAATCCGTTTCCGATATATTATGATGGCAGTATATCGGGTTGTCGAGTCCACCCGCCAAGCCTAACATTACATCCTGATCTTTGAGTGTTTACATCCACTCGGTTGTGACGCAAACTAGTCCTACCCCCCCCCCCTGCTCTATTCCTCTGCAGCTTCTTCAATCATCGCCAAGGAGTTCATGCGCACCCGCTCCGGCTTGTGTTTCTCCTTCTTCTTGAAGAAAGGCACCGTGAAGCTCAAGAGTGCCGAGATGAGGAACATGACGGAACCCATGTAGAACGGGTATTCATAGGTCCCCGTGGCGTCGTACACCATGCCGGCGATAGGGGATCCTATTAGCGCCGCTACACCGCGGAACATCATCAGCAGGCCGAAAGCGTTGGTAAGTCTGTCCAGACCCAACAGGTCGACCAGGATAATGGACGTCAGAGATATGAATACACCTGAAAAAGTTATAGACTTGAATCACACTTGAAAATAATATTTTTATCAATAATTAAGGGAACAATATACTAATATATAGAATAACGAGTGGGGTTCGCTTAGAAGTAATGCTATGGTAACAAAAACTGCCGCTAGTAACTCTGCCTCTGCGAGGTGAAGCGGATGGTCATTACCCGACCAGTAACTATCATTTTGCTACAGTAACACACTCGCTTCTATGAGAATGTAGTACTATCGTGTGTTACAGCGGTAACATAATGATCATTAGGTGGTTAGAGAATGTCACCACTTCCTCCCTTCATCTCTTCCATCCCCCTCAGTCTCCCTATAACCCTCCACCCCCTTTAAAACTGCAACACACAAAGTTACTAGCTTAATGTGTTTGTGTTATTTGGTATAGTATTCTATGGGAGTATTTTGAGTTTTAAGGTAAAGGTGATGGGTAACATATTCATCTCTTTAGTTAATGAACACTATTACTAGTAGGGGAAAATAAACATATAATGACTCGCAATGTCGGTGTTTCCTATCAACTAGCGGAAGGCTTCTCCATTCTTTGCGGAGTATCTACGATTGCATGTATTCGATAGAATTATAGAGAGGTGTTTTCAACTACAGCTATTATTAAATGGAAGAGAGATGTCCTCAAATAGAGAATTGTCTCTTCTTGGTGGAGTAATAGAGAGGTGTCTTCAGCTAAAGAGTTGTCTCTTCTTGGTGGAGTAACAGAGAGGTGTTCTCAACTAGAGCTGTTCATTAGTGGAATAATAGAGAAGTGTCCTCAAATAGAGAGTTGTGTGTTCTTGGTGGAGTAATAGAGGTGTCTTCAACTAGAGCTGTTCATTAGCGGAATAATAGAGAGATGTCCTCAAATAGAAAGTTGTCTGTTCTTGGTGCAGTAATAGAGAGGTGTTCTCAACTAGAACTGTTCTTAAGTGAAATAATATATAGTTTTTTTTTTGTAGAGTAACTCTTCACTAGTGAGAGTAGAGAGTTATTCTCAACTAGTTTTCTTTTAGCGGAATAATAAAGAGATGTACTCAAATATAACTTGTTTTGATGGAGTAATTTAGTTATCCTCAACTAGAAGTTTCCTTAGAGTTTTTTTCTATTACAAACTGAAAAAACAATGCATGTTTAGTTGTTGCTTGTTTGAACAGTAAATAAATTCAAACGTTCCACAACCTTGTATTCGGTTTCCTTAGGGAGGAGCAGTGTTTTTACCCCGAAGCGTTGTCATGATGATGAAGAAAATGAGGGTTTGTTGTGCGTTGCTCTCTCCTTAAAGCAATTACATTCCATAGTAAGCCTACACATAACATCAGACGCATACAATTATGGAAATTTGATTTGTTGTTTTAATGATTGCCTCCATTGCTTCAAGTTAATAGCTCACACATTTAGTAAAATATTTCATTAAAGGCAACAGGACGAGAGGTGCTTGTATTTTAACTGTTTTTGTGACGTAATAGCAACATCCATTTATTACACAAAATCAGATTTTATTTCTTCTCATTTTCTGTTATTCTTTAAACTATTTTCTCATTATTTCTTGGAAGATTACAGGTAGATTTGTTTCAACAAAAATATTGACAAAAACCCCAATATCACAAAAATAATAAACAATAACTGATATTAGAAGTTGCCTAAGATTAAACTTTAACGTACATTTTGATGACCATGTCATCATCATCACGGGGTTCTATTACAAAATTGCTCTAGAACACAGTCTAGAGGTCAGTCTATTTATTGTATTCTCGATTGTAATTTTGTAATAGGACCATATGTTGATGATGACGTGATCATCGAAATGTACATAAGGGTTTAATTCTGGGTAGGTTGTAATATCAGCTATCTTTTGGGGTATTTTGGGTATTGCCAATATTTTAATTGCCATTTAATGTGGTACTGTGCTCTTGATATTGTATAAATAGTTTCATGCTCGAGAATGGATAACTTTCTTTCTTCATTCGTTTCTTATATATCTGCAAGATTAAGGTGAAGGGCTTTCTTATTTCCTCTAACATTATTATATTATCTTGCCAAATATTTTTGTAACTATATAATGTTCCACAGAGTATTTTTAAAAACTTTTTTTCCCGCAAGCTTTGGTTGTTGGACCACATATTTCTTATTCCGCGTGAAGCATTTGGCGACGAACAGAGCCTCTGAACTGATTACGGTTCTACAGTGTCCTAACATAGCGCTAGAAAGAATCTAATCCCAAGCACAGGTGTATAGTGAGCAGCTCCCATCTAGTGTATCTGTGAATAATGGGAGATACATTAGGCTATGAATAGATACTTACATATGGCGATTCCAAACGACACTGCCATGGCCAAGTATGCGTAGTAGGAGTGGCAAAAGGGTATTGAGAAGACGGCGGCGGTGGCCATCAGTAGGCTGCAGTTGTTTAGCAGTAGCGAGTTCACAGACGGAAAGTCGGCGATCCATCCGCACACAATCCTGCCTATAGTGTTGGTTATGCCGATGACGGATATCAGCAGAGAGGCGTCTTGGGCGGTCAAACCCTGTACAATTAAACATTGTTAGGGACTCTGCAATTACATGATACCAGACAGGAGTGAAATATTTAGGAACTGATCTAAATTAAACACGGGACAGTGTTTTCTAGCGCATATAGAAACCTCTCGTGTTAGCGTAATGGAGCAGGTGCTTCACGTATAGTCATGCTAAGCTAACTAGAGTCCCGATGTCTCCGCGCCCATGGTACCAGGTTTATAATCTGCTTAACACCTCATACGAGTTCCCATAATTTCATTGCATCTAATTATCACCGCCCCAGCTTCTTTGGGGACTGCCTTCTTTGGGGAGGCATCCCTGCATCTGGATGCACAGCCGCGTCCTCGTACATTCACCATTCACATACACCGGTATCTTGATTTGAATTAGCTGCTTTTATACGTATATATGTATGTATATATATATATATATATATATATATATATATATATATATATATATATATAAAGAACTATGTCAAAATACAAATACAAGAATTATAATTGAATTATACTTGAATATACAATTTTTGTATTTGTATTTTGACTTAGTTCTTTATTAATACATAAGAATACATATTGCGATATTTATATATATATATATATATATATATATATATATATATACTCACACACACACACACTCACACACACATACACACACGCACGCACACGCGCGCGGTGTGTGTGGGTGTGTGTGTGTGTGTGTGTGTGAGAGAGAGAGTACGTGCGTGCGAGCGTGCTTGCGAGCGTCCGTGCGTGCGTAATGACACCAAACTACTACGCTTGGCAACATCTATGACATAACCTAGCTTCTGTTATGTTAAACAGTAAAATTATAAAAAAACAATAATTAAAATTTATGTTTATACAATATTACTATTAAACAAATTTGTTGAGCTCCAAATTTGTATTTTGGATTAATAGTTATGATATTTTGATACTCCCTGTACTTCAACAGCTGTCTTAAATCTAATATTATCTTTACAACAACTTATGTTAATTCTATTTATCTCCAGGTGTGTGGTTACTGTGTTATGGCTTGTAATTTAATACATTTATTTATTATGCTCGACCGGAATTTACTTACTGTGACATCGGAATATTACGGGGCATTTTGACATCAGAGGAAACGAAAAAGCAGATAGTTTGTCCAAGCATGGCTGCTCCATGGCGCAGCCGATCCTTCCCCTCGCATACCGCAGTTTCTGTCGGAGTAAAAACAGCACTATCAGCGACTCCGTGAAAAGGGACAGGAAACAAGCTGCTACAGGAAAGCAATGGGAAAATCATCCAATCAAGCATACCACTGGATCTTCAGAGAGGCGTAGCAGTGGTTTTGTTTAGGATGACCACTGGACATGACTACTTGCAGAGACACCTGCATCGCATGAAAATGGTAGACACACCAATCTGCCCACTCTGCTCCGACAACGAAGGGACGGCACGAGCATCTTACCACTTGTGACGGCCTGAAGGTACGAGGAATCCAGGGAAGGACTCGCTACATTATACTGGGAGGCACGGCGTCGGATGGCTGAGAGGCCAAAGACGGGCGTTGGCTAAAGTAAGAAGTAAGGAATTTACTTACTTACTTTACTTTACTTACTTTAGCCAACGCCCGTCCTTGGCTTTTCGGCCATTTGACGCCGCGCCTCCCAGTAACGGCTAGCGGGGTCTTCAGGGTAGACGGAGAGATCTGCGAAGGACTTAAGGTGTTCGGCGTTTATTGTGCCATTCAAGCAGAGAGCGCAGGTCGGGTCATCTGCTAGGCCGATGCGGTGCAGGTGCTCTTGCAGGTAGTCATGGCCAGTGAGTAGACGGAAACTGGCGACCGATTCAGAGCGCTCTAAATTACTGGGAAGCGGTCCCTTTGAGGTTAAAACATCCCATTTTTGTTTTTTGCCAGCTTCGCCATGTCGTTTGAGGTATAGGTGTTAACTACGCCATCTATGTTATTTTTAGCAGTGTTGAGGGAGATAGGGGTTTCTGGCTAATGCGCTTCCGCGCCCTTTTTTGCCAGTTCGTCAGCCATTTCGTTTGCTATTATGCCCACATAACTAGGGATCTATTGGAGTTTGACCTTCCTTTTTATTATGAGCCTCTCAATTGCCTGGCGCCAGCTGATCGTTCCTAGGCAGTCAGTTTGAGGCAAGGGCCAGTATGGCTGCTTGTGAGTCTATAAAAAACACTGCATTTGCTGGTGGAACGTAAGATTGTAGTAGCGCGATTGCGGCTTCTTGGACAGCGCTGATTTCTCCATCAAAGTTAGTGGTATTTGTACCGACAGCGGAGATGCCCTCAAACTCCCCACATAACCATTCTGCTCCTGTTCCTTTGAGTGTTGGATTGTACGAGCCATCCGTGAATATATGAAACCACTTGCTATGAGGGTATTGCGTGACAATGGTTTCCAAGGTATGTGCTTTTAGTGCCTCTGGGGTGGAGTCTGCCTTTTTACCAGTAAAATCGCTCAGGGTTGTACAAATATGGGGTACCAGTAAAATCGCTCAGGGTTGTACAAATATGGGGTAGGTGAGTTACCATGGGAACGTAGTTACATAGCGGCTGCGGTTGAGACTGCGGAAGCTTGTATTTGTCGTTTATGCTTCGCATGTGACATAGGGGAGATATTTGAGTTTTGAGCCGCTGGCAGGCCGGTTTGTAGCCATTCCAGAAATAGCCATCCACTCTCCTAGTTTTTTCCCAAAATTTGAGAACTCTTTTGTTCCATTTAGCCTCTAGTGGCTCGATTCCAGCCTGGAGCTGCATGGCTGTTATTGGAGTCGATTTTGCACCTCCAGTAATTGTTCTCAGTGCATTATTCTGGATGGTCTCGAGTATGGTTACGTTGGTGGACCTAGCTGTGGCTATGGCTTCCCCGCCATATTCCAGGATAGGCCTTACGTAGGATTTATAGGTGGCTATCAAAACATCTTGCGTGGCTCCCCACTTGGTAGCAGTCAACCTTTTCAAAATGTTGTTCCTTTTGTTCCCTTTTTCAGGGGCGGACCTAATGTGCTCGTTTCATGATAATTAGGTGTCCAGTGCGACGCTCAGGTATTTAGATAGCTTAATTTGGCCTAGAGTTTTTCCACCATAGTACACTTTAAAGGAGTGTGGCTTGGTTGACAGGGAGCTGGCAACAGCTGGCACACTGTTTTCTCTGCGTTGACTTCCATCTTATTTTGAGACTCCCATTCCTCGAGTCTAGTCATGGCTGCGTTTATGGCTTCTTCTAGTGCCTGTGTATTGCTACTGGTTGCTTTTTGCTTTTTGTAGTTTTCTGCAGTCTTCTGTCTCGAGGTTTCTGCTGCTTTGCGGCATTCATTTCTCTTCTGCTTAAGTTCTTCCAAAGAGGCGTTCCAAAAGGGTTTATATTTCTTTACTTGACCTCTCGGTACGCTTTGGTGAGCTGCTTGAATCAGACTG
Organism: Prosapia bicincta; assembly: GCA_036971475.1. Lineage (NCBI taxonomy): Eukaryota > Metazoa > Arthropoda > Insecta > Hemiptera > Cercopidae > Prosapia > Prosapia bicincta. Next base: position 25,329,579 of record JBAIZL010000002.1, read on the forward strand.
GTGGAGAAACGTGTTGCTGGTTCATCGAGGTTATCATCTATGAGATCACCTTGAATAAAGGTGTTGGTTAGATTTTAAAAAAAACGTTCCATGAAGCTTTCTTGAAGTTCCAGCGAGAAAGCTTACGTTTTTCTCTTCCTTGGTTTTTGTTAGATATCTCCAGTTGGAGACAGCGATGTCCGCATCTATCCATTGCATCATTCAGTGTCAATTTGATCCTGAGAAAAAGATTTGCATTGACGATTTCCAAGTCAGGTGAGTTAGTGTACCCAGCGCAGGACAAAAAGGTATAGTCTGACAGTACCTGGATTAGGTTGCTTGAGTCTATTAGGTCTTCAATAGTCTTGCCAGTAGCATTGCAGGAGTTATAGCCCCATCGAGTTGAGTGGGTATTAAAATCGCCGATGATAATACTGTTGTTGTGCTGGCATATGTCATGGAGTTGATCCGTAGTTGGTATATTGTTGGGCGGGTTGTACAGACCTATAACTTTGAAGTGCACACCTCTAGGCCAGACATCAACGTGTACGGCTTCCAATTTGTTGCGGTCTTCCATTTCGTGCAGTATATGGAACTGCTAGCAATTTTGTTGCTTACTCCAGCAATTATACCAGGCAATTTGACAAGATCTTGGTAAAACATAGTTAGTAAAACCGTTAATATTATAAAAACATATAGCTTACGTAGAAGCGCCAGCTTCAACTATGGTAAACATGTCTGCATCGTGTTTAAATAAAAGTGTCTTAAATTCAGTGAATTTGGGTGGGCTCATCCCGCTGGCATTCCAAAAATGAATGCGGAGCTGGTTGTCAACGCCCTAACAAGGGCGGTTACGTCGTCTTGTCTTGTTGATCGATCCGTGCATTTTGTCTTCCTCCCGAAGATCGCTAATAATGCTCTTGTAGACGCAGTATGGCGATCGGTGTTAGCAGATTTAACGTTACCCAGGGTGCACCACGAGGAGGCCTGCTAACATTACACCACTCCTATATACTTGATGGCTCTAATTTACTTTACAAAGTTTGATTTATTTGGTACTTAGTTTTTAATTAAGTTGCTTGGATAATACACAGAATCCCCGCGCGTTGGCATCGTGATCCACTTTGTGTCCAAGGATGCGTTTTTGTATCCTCTCATCTCCAATTCCTGTTTGGACTCTCCTAGCTCCTCGAACTGCTTTCCTCTTAGGCTTCACGAACTTCTGTCCTCTCCAGCTCTCTGAGCTTCCCTCCTCGACTGCAAAATTTAGTTGGCCTTTCCTCCTTTGTCGCTCCTCACTTCCATCGCTTCCCTTTCAGCTATCTTATTTACTTTTAGATAATCCTCCTCTGTAGGCAAGCCTCTCTTCTGGCAGTATATACTCTCTCACGGGGTGTTGCCGCTTATTATATACTCTGTAACTGCAGCAAGTATTTCAACAGAAGATATTTCAATCACTCTAAAATAAGAAAACAATTTGCACGTCTTCTTGCAAATCATCAAAAATAAAGTGTAAAAACTCCACGGTTTCTTCTTTTCAACATTAGTGGTTCTAACAATTTCCGTCGACTTCTGTTACGTTTTCTTCCTCTTAATAGAAACATTGCAGGACACAATAACCTCTATATCCACACTGACCACAGCTGACGACTATCTCAAAGAACCCTTAAGGACTGCAGTTCCCGCCAAATGATTGTAATTCTGCAGTCGTGCCATTGAGACCGTAGCTCTTCTAACGCTGTGTGACCACTTTGATCAATGCTATAAGCAGGAGCAGCGACAGCAATGCGATGGAAGGACCTATGGCACAAGGAACCACTACGGCGTGTATGTGGTGTTGTATAAACACTCATGTAAACCTAGCCTTATTCGACGAACGCGCCACTCAGTCGCGCCACAGTGGCGCTGTGTGCACAGGGAAGGTCACACATAATACGGTTGGTGCCGCTAAGTAGGTCGTCATATTTAACATAAAAGGGAAAATTACTTAACAAAGGGAAATTTATAGTTACAATTTTATAATCATGAGTGGTAGTATTGCAATAGATAAGAACATGGGCGCCAATGTCAAGATTATGTAAATGACACGACTTAACAAGTAGAATTGTATGCAAACTCGAAATATTGTATGCTATTAGTTTAACAACATCTTGTTAATTATTTTCAAACATTTCCGCTAATCCCTTACTTAAACGGTTACATGAAGTTCCACCTTAACTGGAACCCACACGTTGGCAGGATACTTGAACTTAGTTCTAGTTAGTGCGAAATAGATTGCTGACGTAGCTCTAGAAGCACGTAGGCCTATTATACGTAGATAAAGTTTTACCACCTCATTTGGGCTGTTTAGAGACCAGCAAATCTTTCAACTAATCATACCAAAGCGATTATTTTAAATAATTAATAATACATAGGGCTGGTTGATTAAACCCTGGTAAACTGGCTCTTGTAAACTGGCTTTGAAAAATGTATTTTGTTGTTTTATTTTTAAAATTTTGTTCTCAGTTTACAGAATAATAGTATTTTTATTGTTAGCGACGATAGTATGGTTCAGGAACGAAAGTAAGATTCTTGATTGCCTGAGCGTTAGTAGGAGTTTAATTTTGAATTTTAGTAACTAACTTCGAAACTGAATTTCGAGTGGTTGTTGTTGGAGCCGGTTTTTTTTTATCGTTTCCTACACTGAGGTAACTTCATTTGGCTTTAACCCAGGACCGAACTAACCTAGTGGTACTGGATTTGGTTTGTTTTTAAACAAGACATTCAATATTAATTCAAGTCCGTCATTTTTTTTTTCTTCTCAAGTGAACTACGGGAACTACACCAATCCTGGGTGTAGTAAACAGATGTCGGTGTGCTGCCTTCTTGGTCCTGATAGATCTATAATTCTTAACAAAATGAGAAAGCTCCGATTACTTCACTCGTCCGTTACTAATGGAAAAATCTTCCACAAAAAACCACAAACATATGTTCCTATTTTCCCTCCTTAACTTCTCGGAAATTTAAACGCCGATTGTATATCAAGTTCTGCGTATAAATAAAGACTTACACAACCCGGCATAACCACCATAGCTCTCCAATTGTAACACACATCTGACAGCTTTGAGAGCATACGACATAGATACAGTAATCTACTTGTTATATGACAACTATACGGTGAGATAAACTAAACAGTATTTTGCAATCTATTACTTTGTTTGCACCAAGCACTCCTGTGTAGAACGTAATTACACTATTACATCGCTTAAAGCTCTACCATTATAGCCCTATTTATCCCTACCAGTATAGCGATGATTCGTTATAGAGAGTCTACGATTTGCTTAAAAAGCCACCGGAGCTTTGAAATAGAGGGGTCATTGTTGCAGAAAATGCTGGACAATAGACGCGCATCGCTTTCTAGGCGACTAGAACAAGATAGGCATCATTTTGTTACCCTTCCAGTTACTGTACCGTGTAAATAAACATTACTTTGATTACTCTTATTCGTATAAACTATTATTACTGTACTTTAACAATACATCAATATATAAGCACTTCGCTATAGTACGAGTAGCATTTACATTTGTTCTGTATCGGACGTCCGTTTTAGGACGTATTTTTAGGGATAATGATTGGAAAAACTATAGTTTTTGTAAATTAATTTTAGGAGTAAGAATGTCTAATAGCGTGTGTGAGTCATAAGAAAAAGAAGGTTAAACGAGCTTAAGTGAAATCGCCTCGACTGAGGGCTCACTGAATGAAATCCGGATGTTATCGGGCAAACAACAACGAGCAGTCCAGGACTGGAGATCTGGGCAAGGAGGGTTGAAGCATGTTTGCGTGGTCACAACTCTCCCATCACTGTTTGACCCATGGGCTAGATCTTCATATGCATACATGGTAAGATTCCTCAAGGGCAGCCTTGGAAATACGCCTCGTCGGAGGGCCTACTGAATGAAATCCGTCTGTTATCGGGCAAACAACAACGAGCAGTAAAGGACTGAAGATCTGGGCACGGAGGGTTGAAGCATGATTGCGTGGTCACAACTCCCCCATCACTGCTTGACCCATGGGCTTTATCTTCGTAAGCATACACGGTAAGATGCTTCAAGGGCAGCTTTAGACATACGCCTCGTCGGAGCGCCCACTAAATGAAATCCGAATGTTATCGGGCAAACAACAACGAGCAGTCCAGGACTGGAGATCTGGGCAAGGAGGGTTGAAGCATGTTTGCGTGGTCACAACTCTCCCATCACTGCTGGATACATGGGCTGGATCTTCGTAAGCATACACGGTAAGATTCCTCAAGGGCAGCCTTGGAGATACGCCTCGTCGCAGTACCTACTGAATGATATCCGTTTGTTGTCGGGCAAACAACAACGAGCAGTAAAGGACTGGAGATCTGGGCACGGAGGGTTGAAGCATGATTGCGTGGTCACAACACTCTCATCACTGCTTGACCCATGGGCTGGATCTTCGTAAGCATACACGGTAGGATGCCTCAAGGGCACCCTTGGAGATACGCCTCGTCGGAGGGCCTATTGAATGAAATCCGAATGTTATCGGGCATAACAACAACGAGCAGTCCAGGACTGGAGATCTGTGCACGGAGGGTTGAAGCATGATTGCGTGGTCACAACTCTCCCATCACTGCTTGACCCATGGGCTTTATCTTTGTAAGCATACACGGTAAGATGCCTCAAGGGCAGCTTTAGACATACGCCTCGTCGGAGGGCCCACTAAATGAAATCCGAATGTTATCGGGCAAACAACAACGAGCAGTCCAGGACTGGAGATTTGTGCACAGAGAGTTGAAGCATGTTTGCGTGGTCACAACTCTTCCAACTCTGCTTGACCCATGGGCTTTATCTTCGTAAGCATACACGGTAAGATGCCTCAAGGGCAGCTTTAGACATACGCCTCGTCGGAGGGCCCACTAAATGAAATCCGGATGTTATCGGGCAAACAACAACGAGCAGTCCAGGACTGGAGATCTGGGCACGGAGGGTTGAAGCATGATTGCGTGGCCACAACTCTCCCATCACTGCTTGACCCGTGGGCTAGAACTTTCTAACCATACACGGTAAGATGCCTCAAAGGCAGCCTTGGGAATAAGCTTCAAATAATCATGATTTAGATCCTACCAACTCCTTCAGAAAGAATTTAACAGACATTGTCAGGAGACTCCAGGCTCTAACCTCAACAGGAAAGTAGTGACAGTAGAACCCCTACTCACTAATACAGGAACACAAAGCATCATACTGGACGGCCTTGTACAGGTGTTTCTTCAGGAAATTAGACTCCCATGGGATTGTCAATTAGACCATCACAACTAAACGGAGTGTCAATGAGTATACCAGAAGATCAAGACACAAAACAGGGGGAAACTCATAATATCTGTCGCCAGGATTCAAACATATAATCTAATCCCATAGTGAGGCTTTCTCTATAACAGATGGAAGAATCCTACATACTGGTCTCCATCTCACGATCTCACCTTCCCTAACAAAAGTGACATGGACTGCGCCCTTAAAACTCCTTCCTGTTAAGCGAAGCAATAGCATAGCTTATGACCTCCCTCGAAACCACTAAGACCCATTCATGGCGCCAAGTGAATCGTCCTTCCTTTAGCGCTCGAGGGCAGACAAACAATATTTGGTGATAATAGGGTATCACTATATGTGCTGTATATACCTTGAAATGTTTGTATATTTCTTACATTTCGGTTTGTAGAGACAGTTATTTTTCTTAAGTTAGAGCAGATTTAGTAGGTTTTTGTGGTATGATAGCGTAGCAGTGATTTTTAATAACCGAGAGGCCAGTTACGGAAGCTTTACAATGAGTTTCCTCTCGAAAAGGCAGTCCCCATTTAGACAAAAAGTAAGTGCTACCATGGGCAAGTGTTTACTTTTTGATATAGGCATATATTAAAGTGACTAAGCATCAATTTTTAAAGCTCGTGCTGAACGAGTAAAACAATAATTCCTGTATAAGCATTGATTATTGAGATAAACAGCTGTTCACATGGACGTTTTATGCAAACACTTTTGTTTGGCGCTCTGAAAATAGTTAGCGACCAATAAAAGTAAATACTTGAAAATAAGAATCAGTAGCTTTTTAAAACTTATTATTTACTCTAATGGCTTGCAAAAAATATATAAACATAAATTGAATTCATTAATTAAATTATTTGTCTTTTGTTGTTCATTAAATTCAATTTATGTGTCTAATTATTTTCAGTTGGAAAATTTAAGCTATGTTAATGCATGGGTAAAAACGAAGTTTGTTACTTACATCTTTGCTTGAGTGGTCGACCAGGTAGACAAATGGGACATACAGGGCAGCAAAACCGAAGAGGTTGCTGAAGCCAATGAATAGGAACACTGGGTCCTTGATTAACGACATGTCTATCATGGAGGACACCACCGACATTAGAGGGCCTGGTAAGCAAGTACACCTTTCTGCTGCAAGAAACAATAATTCACAGTTACTATACACACTAATCTTATAACTGTAAATCGCATGTTCAACGTACCCTGAGGCGCCGTACACACAAAAGCCGAGCCGAGCGGTACCGGGCGATCCAATGCGCTGCGAAGCTGAGGCAGATCGGCTGTGCGTTCGCACTAAAGGCGATACACAAGTATTAGGTTCCCTAGCCTTGTAGTGAATGGTGCTTCCCTCCTGTCAGTCTTAGTTGCAACGTAGTGTAATAATGACGTCATCAACTTTGATGATGATGATGATGATGCTTTTGGACAGTCTCTCACTTGATGATAAATGTGTGGGAGAAAGAAGGCGATACAAGACTCGCAATATCAATAAATATCACGAGACTAGCGGACAGTTGTAACTCAGGACGAGAAGATTAAGAACGGTTTTGGGGATATTTCAAAATGTTACATCCGTACATTTTTGATAATGGAATCGATTTGTATAAAGTTCAATACTAACTTCCGAAATATTTCTTAACCCATTAGGCTGGAACACCGAATAGACTGAACGAAGGCAGAAACCGTTTAGCAGAAAATTCTTAAATTGGCGACAGGTAGGACTGCACAAAACGGCTTGACATCGCTCTGCCCGGTCCGGCGTTGTATTTGAAGACTCCCAAGCGACCAGGCGATTGTCGCACGCTCAGCTCCGTCCAGTTTGGCTTTGGTGTGAAACTCCACTAAGGGTGCGATTTAAGTAGAAGCTGATTCAGTTTTATTATCATTAAGAGATAAGAGATATTAAATAAGAAATAGTTCCTGAGAACTAGTAATTTCACACTTTAAGAAAACCAACAAAGCTCTTTTACCCCACGTTTACAGCAAACGAGGTTATTTTACAACAATCCCGGTTCTTTCAAGGTTACATGGTTCTCTTGCAAAGAATGTTTTTCTTTAATAAAAAACATGGCTTTTTTGTTCCAAACAGTCAAGGAAACCCTGATTACAAAACCTTTAGAAATCTCAGTTAATGATGATGCACCCACTTGAGTAAATAATCGATGCAAATACATGGGAAACATTAGAGTTCGCGTGTAATTTTACAAAAACTATATATATATATGCTGATACGTATTCCTTCACGGATGGAAAAATATGATGAAATGTTACTATCTGGAGTACATCCGTTCATTCTGCAGTCCATAAATTCGCAGTTCCGACGTTTCGCTAGAATCTCATCCAGCATTGACGAGGTGAACCCAACAACAGTAGAAGAGCGAGTCCTGAAGAGCGATGTACTCCAGATAGTAACATTTCATCATATATATATATATATATATATATATATATTTATTTATAGGCCTATATATAGAAAAACCGTTTCTGCTAAGCACAAGTTCTATTTTTAGAAGTTTACGTTTCTCTTTAGCAATGGATATAATAATAACGAGAAAATACGTAAAAGTATTGGAAATCGGTGACCATAAATCGCATCAAATTTAGTGTACAAGTAAAAGGAACGGTAAATTTGCGCAGGGACATTTCTTTTATTGCCGTTTCCCACATGATGGCCACACTGGAACACGACCTGGCGTAAATACAGTTTATTATCTCCTATTTCCCGTTGACTTCGTAACGAAATAAACGAGTGGATTTATTGTAAAGAACCAATCGTGGAGTGGTTTGATGAAGGTTATTACTGGAGACTTTAATGTGAAACACATTCTGCTGAGACTTGTTTCTGTTGCAGTAAGGACCTTCCTTTATCCATACTGGCTAAACGTCTTAAATATCCAACAGTTTATTGTCTCCTTGCTTTATTGTAGCTGTATTGTTACTCAAAATAAAAATTAAAACCAAAATAAAAATTTGAAACACTTGATCTATATAAGTGTGGTAATAAACGACCGTATCCTGTGGCGTACTTAGGAGAACTAACCTTTTACGCTTCACAACTCCTTTCTCTCATCCAATTTCTTGTTCGTTTTGGCTGCTATGCATGCTGTACTGTTGATCTTCGTTACCAAATGTTCATCAAGGGGCTTCGTCCGCCGGCGCAACGAAACTGCAACGCGACTTTAACGCAACTCGTTTAAAATAGTTGAAAGGGAGTTGCGTTGCTTGCGCTTCGTCCCCTGGTGCAACTTACTTGCAACATACAATCAAGACAGAGTCTGCATGTAGATGGTGAGCCGCGTGCATCCTAGTAGTGCCGTTGTTGCGTACTGGTATCTGCAGAGGATTCAAAAAATAAAATGTAGATGTTTGAATCATCCTTTTATTAAAACAAGTACATCGCATTCAGCTTTTGTATTAGCACAAGAATTTGCAAAAGACGAAGCAAAGTTCAGATGATTTTCTAGGATGTCTAGGGTACTGTTCAACGAGCGGCACAAAAACGTCTTCTAACAAGCAGGAATAAGATGTAACTGAGGGGTTGCGATCTGGATGACCTATCCAGTGAAAAATACAGAAAGTTTAAAGTCGGTTCTACGAGATTCGGCATGCAACTGAGAATCCAGTTGTTTTGGGGTCGGTTGTTTGCGAGAGTCACGTTACAGTCGCACCAGTGGACGAGGTTCAGTGCAATAACACTTGTCTAACTATAAAACCTTCATTTCAACCCTCATGTGACATATTTAAAGTCATATTGCAGTCACGTGCCTAATCTAACTTTCAACTGGTGTCTAATAATACTCTGGTGTTACTTACCTCCCGTGGACATTTCTGTTTGGCGTTACCATTTGGATGGACGGTCGTTTGGTTGGGAGAGGTGGAAGATGGTTTATAATCACGGCTGTCTTTAAATAAACTTAGAGGGAATTGACTGAATATCTATCTATATTTAATCTCTCTTTCTCTCACCTTTCTATCCATCTCTCAGTCGCTCTCTCTCATTCTCACTCTCTTTATGTAATATATAAATATGATTTATTGTGTAATAATGAAAAATACGAGAATGAGAAAAGAAAGGGTTAATTGAGTAAATTATTCTTGTATCTGTATTTTCTAGTATTCTTCATATACAGTGTAACCCCTCAAATCCGAACTAATTGGGGCTAAAACCTGTTTGGATTTGGAAAAGTTCGGCTTTGCCGAAAAAGTTCGGATTTCGTATTTGCTGTGTATTTACCATTGGACATAAGTGCGTTGTTTTTTTAACGAACAATATTTGAGCATTCATTACATATTTCTGTATCAAAATTTGAACAGTTTTGCAGTGTTACAAGTGAAAAGGCTTTCGAACAACGCCATCCCGCAAACGTTTCTGTAATTAAACAATTGATGAGGATGTATTTTAATTTTTTTAAATTTGGTTTTCATCAAATTATGTTCGGTTTTCTGGGGTTAAGATTTGAGAGGTTCAACCATATATATATATAAATATATATATAATTAATTAATAAATTAAAAATATTTCTAATACAAGTATACTTTTAATGCACATATTATTCTTATAATGCATTAATACTATATGGAATAATAAATGCTTAAAAGTATTCTTGTTTTTGAAATATTTTTAATTTATTAACTATATTACAAGAAAACATATCACCATATTTAATATATATATATATATATATATATATATATATATATATATATATATATATGGGAGAGAACTAGCAACCACGTCAATTAAATGTTAAAAGTGTAACATAAAAGCCGTTGCAATTTGTTTGCAAATAATTATAAGGTTATCTTAGCTAAATCACAGAATGGCTTAGGACTAATATTTTTACTTGAAGCGTGTGAAACTGCGAAGGTGGGAGATTATGGTGGTGAGGGAAGTTATTTCAAGAAGTTCACCACTTGTAGGACTTACAAAAATAAATACCTTAAAGAAGATTCTTGCAAGTTAATGAAGCATTTTTTTCAAACAAGCAGGTTTAATAGATTGTGGGTAAGAAATATTCACCTAAATGCATTTTACGTGTCCTCTTCTACCATTTAGATATATCTTCCCCGGGTATAACCTGTGACCTGTACATTTCAACACAGATTTCGAAAGAAGATTGATAAATAAAATAAAAATTGTATTCGCTCTTCTTTGATACCCATGTTATCAAATAGGTATAAAGTAAATCACTACTTAACAAAGTAAATCACTACAAAGTAGAGGATTATGTAATATAAACGCCCGGATAGATGGGTAGGAGGTACTCGAGGCTGTAAGCAACAACTGGTAGGTTAATTTTATACTCATATAACCGATTGTAAATATCAATACTTTGTTACAGTGTTTGAGCCTAATTTTCGTAATCCAGTATTGCCTAAGCTCCAGTATAGCCTGAACTCCCGTTTTGCCTAAATTCCAGTGTCCTATACTCTAGTATTGCCTGAACTCCCGTATTGCCTTAACTCCAGTGTTTCCTATACTCCAGTATTGCCTAAACTCCAGTATTGTCTAAACTCCAGTATTGCATAAACTCCAGTATTTCCTGTACTCCAGTATTTCCTAAACGCCAGTATTGGCTAAACTGTATTATCTGTTAAAAATTTATATAGAGGTGTAAGTATGTTTAATTCGACGCAAGATGTATTCAACTACTTAAGCACAGCGAGAAATATATAGTCTATAAAAAAAATTAGATCAATTCCTACTTAGGTCAGTAAGGACAAATTTTATTTTAGTTCCTTTTTATTTTATAATTACAATAATATAAATATGTATATTTATATTATATGACAGAATCACAATATTAAGAGGCAAAATAGAAAGCAAAATTATTTATTAAAACTAACCTAGTCTAAATGGTGTATTTTTTCAAAGCATTATTTACGATATTTTGTGGTAACCATTACACCACGAAAGGTAATCATTAAAGGCAACCATGACACTATGAAAGGTAATTATAAAAAGGTAACCATGGCACCATGAAAGGTAACCATGACACCATGAGAGGTAACCATAAAAGGTAACCATGACACCATGAAAAGGAACACTTTTCATCTACAACTATGAAAAACATTTCCCGCAGTCCCAGAGTGCAGGATCTCGAACATGTAGTCATACAGTTCTACCCAGCCCAAATACATCAAATAATTTAAATTAAAAATAATTAACTAAAATATATAAAACTGTACTAACTTCAAGTGTCTCCCACTTCAAGATTTAAAGAAATGTATTTGAACTTGAGTGGATGAATACAAGTATTTAATTAACGATTGAAAATGTGAACAAGTTATATAGAAGGAAAATATTAACTAAAAGAGTAGAAATTGAACTAACAGCTTTTATTAGCAGTCACCTTGGTATGTCACCTGATATTATAGAATAAACAAATATAAAGTAGGAGAGGTTTTTTACCGTTGTCTCCCCTTTTAATTATGTTAAAAAAAGAATATATTTTAAATGAAAATGTGTTTACGCTTCGATAATAAACAAGGAAATAGCTTTTTCCCAGGGTAAAGGATATGGATCATGCAGCAACAATACGAAGCGGGCTATTGGCAAAACTCCAAAAGAGGTTGTCAGAAAAACCAAAATACATCGATTTATATTGATAAAATCACGTTTGAACAGGTGAGTGAACATTCTATCTGTATTCATTTTAGAGAGTTTGTGCAAACTCGACAAAGGGACTTCAGCTCCAGTAAATTTACGTAATTAATTGTTAAAATCAAACAAAATTATATATAAATGTTCTCTTAGGGCGTTTAAAGTGCTAAAGATAAAAACTTGTTCACAACCTCTTGTTAACAGAGAGATAAACTTTTCATTGTAAATAATTTGTTATCGACAAGTTTGATAAAATAAAGTTTTCAAGCTTACGTAGCTTCCGTTCCGATTCGCTTCAAACTTGTCTCTTTGTTGCTGGAAACTTTCATCATTACGGGCTTGTTGAGCAACCTAGGGATCGCTCACCGTCGCCAGCACGGCAAAACATGCAAATATAATTACATGCTTAAATAAACAGTTAAATATTTAAATATTGTCTTGCGAGTGATTTATCTGCTTTAGAAAATGACTCCAACAAAAATATCAGTATGTTGTTTCTTTGAAAAGATTCATTGGATTTGTCACTTTTGATTAGTTACAACATTTCCCAGTCTTCGCCATTTATGATTTCCATTTACGATTTGACCCCGGTATGTCTTGAGGCACTTAGTGGATTCTATATAGCAAAATATCTTAGACTTATCTAGTATGGAACCAATGAATATTCTTTTTTCAATTCCTACTAATACGAGTAGGAGTTCATACTCGCTCTATATATGTATATATAGTTCAAATTTCCAAAGTTGATGTCTTTAGGTTGGATTCGTACTGTATGTCGAAATGTTTGAAATCTAGCACTCTGGCACTGGGCTTCTTATCGACAGGTGGAAGTGCTTTTCTTTGATAAATATATGAAATTTGTTTGCCCCCATCTGATTGTCGTTTAAGCCTCCATTGTACAACCCTAACGGCCTCTCTTTATAGGTGTCAAAATGCTTGTCATAGTTGCCACACAATATCGTAAATAATGCTCTAAAAAAAATACACCATCTAGGCTAGGTTAATTTTATTAATTAATTTCATTTTCTATTTTGGTTCTTAATGTTGCGATTCTTTTAAATGTATAAACATATTTATAATATGTGTAAGTATTTAATAAAATGTTAAAAAAAATTTCATCGTTTACTTAAGTAGGAATTTACTATTTTTTAAAAATATTACTTGTTCTATTTTGTATTTAACAACAATACAAATCATAAATGCGTTTCTTAAATATCACATCCTAGTGCATTATAAAACAGTAATTTACAATGCTCCCACATACATCAGCATCACTGTACTTCTAAACCCCTTTCAAAATATCTGATTTTATTGGAGATTCTAAAAACACTTATCGTCATTTTCACATCTTTATGAATAAATACTTTCTCTCGCAACACATTTTCTTTGTTTTGTGTCTTCCTTTTGTGGAGCTATATCGCAATATATTCTTGTTCTTTCTTCATCGGGAGTTAGTGGCTTATATAGACTAATAGAGAAGCTCCACGAAATCGACAAAATCAATAATTTATGTACACGTTATAATACTGTTCTGAAAGATAAATACAAAATAATAAGGTACATATATGCATTTATTTATTTACAAACATATATAAAAATCGTTTCATTAGCGAGACTATAAGATTGCGATACAATTAATTAAGCATTTAAAAAATTAAAAATATAAGCAAATTATTATAAAACTGTGCAGGAGGTTTTGTATACCGTATTCATGAGTTAGTTTTTTGCTTTTTGTTAGATGTGTAGGTCCGTCCCTGTGTCACTCGCGAGTACTTCTTCTTGTTAGTTAAGCCTTATCAACGAGTTTACACGTTTTGGTTTCTCAGTGTCCCATTAGGAACTTGATTGAAACGTTTGGACATCCTATTTAGCCTTACACTCTCTCACGTTACAATTAGTGAAAATACATTAAAACGCAGGTCTAGGTAAAAAAGCGGCTTTGCTCACGCAAACACCGACCCTCTTTAAAACTTTTGGTAACCGTATCATCCCCTTAATAGAATTAGGAATAACTAAGTAAGGTTCCAGTTTAAGTCGTTTCTTCTACTGTGGTACCTCTCATGCCGGCAAATCCTCTTCTGCGGCATAGAATCAAATTATTAACACTAACCACCGTATGCGCCAAAGAAAACAGTACTGAAACTGAATCACCTGTAATATAATGGACTATATAGGGTCATTATTGGTGGTTACAGGAGATCTCGGTATATTTACGTTCACAATGATCTCAGCAAGATGACACAACCAGCCACACTGCCTTAAACAACATTGCTATCCTTCAAGAACCTTTTGGCAACCGCCTCATCTCCCTTAGAACAAACTTTCCCTACCCAGACCACTCCCCCGATCTTACACCACCTGTCGCCTACGTCTGGGGAATGATGAAGGAGAAGATTTTCCGTTACAACCCACAAACCACCGTTGCCTAAGAATAAGAGAAAATAATCTTGTGTATAACGAGCATGAAACAACACCTCTCTACCAAAATGATGCAAAACTTTCAAGATACTGGTGTTGCCTTACATTGAACGAAGGCTATATAGAACATGTTTATACCCGAGTCTAACCGATTTAGCTTCTTTTTACTTGTATCTGTTGGTAAAACTATGTAAGTAAAATAAAATAAATCAAATACAAAATTACAATGATTTCAGTAATGTTTTTTTTTGCATACGGTCAATGCGGTTCATAACACTTTGAATAGTATATAGGTTTAGTGATACAAAAGTATGCGAAGGGGGTCGTGTTAGGTCACGTGGGTAGGCTCGGTGCTAGAGAGTTGATTTCATACTCAAACCTCTTTGTTTTAATTTGGAATTTATATTTATCTTAATCTATTTTCCAAAATAGCATTGAATTGAACATAAATAGACGCTCTAAGCACAGAGGCTGTTGTTTGTTGGCAATAAAGAATCCTCGTGCCTTCCAATGTATAAACGCTGAGCTAACGAAACATCCTGTCCATTACACCCCTTTACGTAATGGACAAGCGTTATTTATATTCATATTTAACAATGAAAAGTAATTCTTACATTCGCCTCCTTTCCCTCCGGCCATCTGTGGGATGGAGATGACGCTCTGCCGGTAGGCTGCCATCGATCCTTGAGATTGGAACTCCTTCAGGTTCTGCACCGACCCCGAGTAAAATACGTCTTTCTTCACCATGGGCCTGAGCTGGTCCCTGGACATTTTTATACTTAACTTGGACGTGGTGAACACCGTGTCGAAGCTCGACTGAAAATTAAAGTTTGTTATATTGTTGTTTGTCCTTAAGCGTAACATGGTGTGAATTGCGTGTGCGTGTTATAATGGGTAAACAAAAATCTCAACAATGTGCATGCCATATGGAGTAAGTAATATGCACGACAATGTGCATGCAGTGTTGAATAAGCAATATGCACAACAATGTGGATTGCGGCATTGAGTAAGCAAAATGCACAACAATGTGGATTGCCGTATTGAGTAAGCAATATGCACAACAATGTGCATACAGTGTTGAGTAAGCAAAATGCACAACAATGCGGATTGCCATACTGTGTAAGCAAAATGCACAACAATGTGGATTGCCGTATTGAGTAAGCTAAATGAACAACAATGTGGATTACCATACTGAGTAAGCAAAATGCACAACAATTTGGATTGCCGTATTGAGTAAGCTAAATGCACAACAATGTGGATTGTCGTATTGAGTAAGCTAAATGCACAACAATGTGGATTGTCGTATTGAGTAAGACAAAGGCACATGGATATTCTGCAGAAGCATAAAGTACACAATGAATGATGGTGTACTTGAAACCAACAATCACAAACACAATCATACACACAAATTGAATATATATAGAAAACCAACTACAAAAATGCAACACAACTCAAACAAGTACAAAACAGATGCTTTTCACACCATGCTTGTATATGTAGAAGCATGAGAAACGACAAAAACCCATCAGAATTTACAATAAAGTACATTGGACAACAAAACCAAACTAATACACTCAATTAGCACCTGGTCCAATCAGTCAGGACCTTCTATAGCTAATAACATAACTTAGCGTTTAATTGTTATAAAATTAATAGAGTATAAATGAGAAGTGACCTATTACCATCACATCTCTAATTACGCTCGCAAATAAATTTATGACTCAATATAACAAAAATGTAAAATGATTATTAGGTAATTCATTGCATTCATGTTTTTTTTTTGTTATAATAACATTATATTAAATAATGTTACAAAATAATTGTGTTTCAGCCAATCAGGGTACATCTTATAAATTTTTTAACGAGTGTAACGCTCTGCCAACGGTTTCTGCTGTTTAAATTTGTCAGTTAATGAAAGGTTTCACCATACTTTAATCCATCTTGACATTACTAGATAACACCCTCGTTTACTGAAATAGTCCTACGTCTGAAAATAGTAATGCATTCTCAAATCCCAAACAGTAGTTAGCTTTATCATATTAGACTGATATTAGGCCTACATTTATTGTGCTATTTCTGTTGGCATTTGCTTTACAATTTCTAACCCAATATGACTGAACATTGTTTCTGGTTTTCCCAATATGATACACACACACACACACACACACACACACACACACACACACACACACACACACACACACACACACACACACACACACACACACACACACACACACACACACACACACACACACACACACCACACACACAAACACAAACACACACACAAACACACACACACACACACACACACACACACACACACACACACACACACACACACACAAACACACACACACACACACAAACACACACACACACACACACAAACACACACACACACACACACACACACAAACACAAACACACACACACACACTTTAATGTACTTAAATGAGTATCTTACTTGGTATATTTGCGAGCCGATTTTCGAGAGCTTATTAATTACAGTGCTCTCATTGTTGAGCTTTATAAAACCGTCTCTTTATATGATAGTCCTCTGAAGCTTGAAAGTGAGATCAGTGTACTTATTAACTTCTCGAGACTTGATTCATAAAGTGAAACTTTTGTTTAAGTACATTAATATGTGAGAAATAAGGTAATACAAGATGACTGTGTATTATATATATATATATATATATATATATATATATATATATATATATTTATTTATTTATAACTGTAAAAGCATTTATACTGATAGGTGTATAAATCCTAAGATTTACCAATTCTTAATGGTAAAGCTTGAACTCTTCTTTGATCATCGTTATTTCGACCCAGTAGCTTACTCCCGTTTTTACCTCACAGATTCGGTAAATGTCACCGAATCTAACCTTGTTTATTTAATCTCAATCAATAATTGAATAAGCTTGTGTTAGATTAATAATATCTTGAGCACTGTAGGCTGAATGTTTTAACTAAATCAATTAAACGCACTAAGCACATTACAGTTGTACTTCTGAAGATGATTACTATGTAATCGAAATGTACATAAAGTAATTGTAGTAGAATAAAGATTTTTGTATTGTAGTAAGTGGGTTTTATTTATTAATCTAAACAATTGTGATCGATACTTATTTAAAATAAATTATAATTAACTTAATGAAACATAGTGATTATTCATATAGTCTTCCTCACACAAACAACATCAACCAACACCTTGTATATCTGAAGCTCTAATGTCAATAGTTTGTAAAATCGTTTCCTATATATAAAATCCTTAGTTTTAGCAGTTACTGTAAAACATTAGAAAAAGAAACGGGTTTCTCCACTCAATGATGTGCAAGTAGTTTTAAATTGTATTTCGTTATACATTTCAATTTCTGCAATTGAGAGCATCTTGTTTGGCTTTAGGAATCACTATAAAAACTTAATTTCTACCTTGTAGATATCAATTACTTTTCGTTGCCACCGCCGCCGTTTAGAGCTCTTTGCACCGCACTTCAGGACTCTCTTACGTTTCCCAAAATATCAAGTCACATATATTTATTCCTTGTATTTCGTTCAAAAAAAAGTGTTGTATTTTTTGTAAATACAAATATTGTAATGAAAAAAAGATTTGGAAAAAGATAAAACACCCCTTTTAAAGATAAGGTAAATCCGGGAGACATGGCACACATTTTTAAATATTTATATTGTCAGTTCCATGATACAGACAAAATATAAAACTAAGTATGCTATGTACGGACTAGCTATATTTATGAAGTACTAACAAAATCTCACACCTTAGTTTTATACCACTTGAATGTTGGAACTTAGTTTGTAAACCATTACCTCGTAGCGTCTAACCCGCATGCTAAGGGTGATACGCCGCACCTGTATCGGTGACATGCCGAATTTCTAAAATAAACCAAAAACTGGTAAAGCAGACATCTAGTGTGTGAAAACGTTTCAATACATAAAATATAAAGTGATTGGAGAAATATTACCTATTTAGAGAAAAATAAATAATACAACTGACCAAATATGATCGAGTTAGATAGGCTTTAATTAATCTCACAAGATAAAAACGCAAAAATATAATCATGTTTACAGAAGTCAAAACAACTGCGCCTTTACCAGCATATTTTCTTGAATTTCATTCCTTTAGTTTTGGAACAAGAAAGATTTTTGTTTAAAATATTGATGGACTCTTCTCTTGATCAGGTTTAAATCTGTCTTTGCAGCAACGCGGTGTGGTTCGACGAACATCTGAGAAGGTGCAGGAATACCAGTAGTCTCTCGGTAGGATTGGACAGGCGTAGTCCCCCGTTGGGTTTGAACAAGTTCCAAGTTATCCGATATGGAGAACAAGTAGTCTGGGAGAGCATTCAGGTTTAGGGGAAAGATCCCCGTGGCCCTGAAACCACTTGCACTATTACCTACAGAGGCAGCTTTTTCCCACGCTTTAAAGTATCTATAGAATACACACGAGAAACAATATATTTGAAACATTAAAAATATTATTGTATAGATCAACTAAAATCATTATTCACTGCGTGTGCCAAGTATCTCCCAATAGAAAATTGCAGCATGCATACAGAAATTATCTGCGGCGACTTGCCCATTTTGTACGGGAGAGACGCCGCAGCAAACAGGTCCTTGGCTTTGACTGTCAAGATGGCGGAACTAGACCAAAAACAATCTGAACAAAATTTATTGTGCCTGCAAAGCTCAAACAATGATCTTAATCAAGTGAATAACGATAGTTGCGATTGTAGTTTGAAGTGAAATAACTTTGAAGCCAAAACAACAGCATTGCCACAGTAAAAGCACTAAAAAAGGTATAAAATCAGAGAAACTGAAACAAAACCATTTCACTTATTCTTTAAAGACTACGTTGCGTCTACAGTGAGCATCGCTAGACATTCTGTTGACATTTGTCAAAACTAGGGGAGTCTATCCCGGATACGGCAACCCTGCCGGGTTTACCCTACACATTAAAATGGCGATGGCGCAAGAAACGAAAAAAAACAACTTAAAACGAAAACTAACCAGATAAAAGAAATACAAAACTGCAAAACATAACTATAATTGTTGTTTATTTCCAAGTACTGGTCTCCTCGTACTATACTAAAGCAACTGAATTTTCAGCTTTTTTACTTCATATGTTTTACTGACTAGGGCATTTATCTTGCAGGGATTTTTCTTTTCTCCTTTCCGTGTCCATGCAACTCGCAGATTAGTTATGGCAAAGTGGCTGACCTCGGGCGAGTGTTATCTGTTTATGATAGATCGCCTGTTTTTATAACTTTAGTTTGTATTTAGAAAACAGCACCGTTTCTGTAAGTTAAAATTGGGAACGTGGAGCGCTAGGAGAAACTTGCAATAAATTAATCTTTGTATATTGTGTGATGTGTGATATGGATTTGTGTTTAAAGCTTATATTAATGTACAAAATGTAATCTCTGGCTGGCTAATTTGTTTTCCATTACTAACCTCAGAGTTCTAGAATTATATTTATAAATTCACGTGAAATCTTCTTTAATACTTCACCCTTAGTTGTGGGAGGTCATAAGTTATCTCTATTGGTAGCAAGCGATTAGATTCATCCAGCTGAACCATTCAATTTCCATTCTCCCAATCGTAACAGGTTATTCCATCTCCCTAGTCGTGGAGGTTATTCCAAACCCGATTAGGCGAAAGCTATTTTATCTCCCTAGTTCGATCATGTTAATCCACTCTCTAGTCATTGCATTATGTCATCCCTCTAGTCGTATGAGATTATGTAACTCCATTCTTGTCGTTACTGGTTATTCCTTTCCCATAGTGGTAAAAAGTTGTTCCATCCCCCTAGCCGCAGCAGAATGATCCATCCCCTCTAATCGTATGTGGTTATTTAACACCATTCTTGTCGTTGCAGGTTATTCCTTCCCCATAACGGTAAGAAGTTGTTCCATCTCCCTAACGACAGCAGGACATTCTATCCCCTCTAGTCATATCAGGTTTCATTTCTTCCCATATGGGTTGCAGGTTATTCCTTTCATCTAGTCGTAGAACAGTTCTCAAGTCGAAACAGGTTATACCGTCCTTGAGTAGTTCTTCAATCCTCTTGGTCGTAGGTGACTACCCCTAGTAGAGGCTATTACACTTATAGTCGTAGCATGTTATCCATCCATTTAGCGTAGGACGTTATTCCACAGAAGGTGGTTTTATTCCCCTAGTGTTGGAAGGTTCCCTTAATCGGAACCTGCTCCTTAGAGGAAGGTATTCCACCTCATAGTAGTAGGAGGTTATTCCATACCCCTAGTCGCAGAAGGGTATTCCATTTCCCTAGTCGCAAGAGGTTATTCAACCCCTCTAGTCGCAGGAGGGTATTCCACTACCTAGTCGTAGTAGGTTATTCCATTTCGCTAGTCGCAGGAAGCTATTCAACCCCCCAGGTCGTAGGAGGGCATTACATACCCTCAATCGTAAAAGGTTATTCAATTCCCCTTGACCGCAAAACGTTATTCAATTCCCCTATTTGCAAAATATTATTTCATCCCTCTAGTTTAAATGTGGTTTTATTCTACTAGTGTTGGAAGGATCCCCTAGTGGTAGGTATTCCATCTCTATAAACCGTAAGAGGGTATTCCATTCATCTAGTCGCAAAAGGTTACTCAACCCCCTAGTCGCAAAAGGGTATTTCGCCAAAATCCCATCTAACATTGACGTGGTGAACCCAACAACAGTCGAACCAGTTGCAAATGTTGTTGGGTTCACCTCGTTAATGCTAGATGAGATTTTTGCAAAACACCTGAAATGAACATCATTTATGCACTACAAAGTGAACGGATCTACTTCGGACATTAACTAATCTATTTATATTTATATATATATATATATATATATATATATATATATATATGTATATATATATATACTATATGTATATATCTACAACAAATTCATAAACAAAGCCTGAGTATTTATCAACTTACGCTTTCCTTCAGTCCGGCTTTGTTGAGTAGAGGCACGGACCCGTTCTCTGTCTCTAGCTTCTCTGGCTTCACAAACTCGGGCTGTGTCGACACGTGGGGCAATTCCTTCTCCTTGGCCGTGGTAAAATCATGCAGTTTGTTCATCTGATTAACGTCCTTCTCGTCGAAACTAAACTTGCGATCAGTCTCGGTGTCTTCGCTCGACGACCTCCCTTCTGTGATGGTGGGCAGAGACTTCGGTGGCTTGGGGCTGGACGGTGTTGCGGGAGTCAGCTGGTCCAGATAAAGCGCCGAGTGGACCCCTGGGTCTATGTTGGTCGGTGGTTCTTTCATCACCTTCTGAATAGTTCCGTCCGACATCTTCAGCATGAAGTATGACCCTTGTATGGAGCCTCGCTTCATCTGGTTTTGCTTGTCTTCGGCCATTCTCTGAAGGAGTGGTTTCTGTTTGGGGGTTTTCGGAAACTTGAGTGGTTTCATTAAGGCACCAAATATCTGAAAGAAACCAGAATGACTAAAATAATCTATTTGTAACGGCAAAGTATACCGTTCCAAACATTTCCTTGAGAGTTGTGGTGTGCTCGTCGCTACCCACGTGTTGGTATATCTTATTTGGCAACGGTTTTAGACATATTTCAAATTCTTAATACTTTTTTCGCGTGAGAAAAATTAGACTGTACGAGGAAAATCTTTGAGTTGCCGTCACAGTAAAATCGTCATGCTCTAAGACATCTATATTGTTGTAAGTGATGTAAGCAACTATTTTAGCTTAAATTAACTGATAATATATTATTGTATACAACAGCTGATTTAAAGTTATAGATTATATTGTAGAAACACTATTTTAACATGAAGGCTTTGCCTAATTATTCATAATTATTTCATAAAAAGTACCTAAAATAAAATTTGTTGTGTTTAAAGTAGTGACATATCACAGACCAATTCATGCTAATATAAATACACGCTACGTTTCGATTTTTCATCTGAAAATCCTTTCCAAGGCCTAAAAGTTTATTAATTTATTATGAGGCTTTAATTTAGTTTTGAAAAGGATTTTCGGATGGAAAATTGAAACGTAACGTGTATTTATATTAGCCTGAGTTGGTCTGTGATCTGCCATTACCTTAAAAAAATTAAATAGTTATTAACAGACATTAAAAAAAATTTAAATAAAATTCGCCTTTATTGGCCTAGGTATGAATTGACTTTGTTTATTATTAATAAATTAGTTGAACACTGTAGAGTAATTTTTTTAACTAATAACTTTATACTTATAATAAATGTTTTAACTTAATAAAACCCACTAATCACGATACAAAATCTTTATTTTGCTGCAATTACTTTAAGTACATTTCGATTTCATAGTAATCATCTTCAGAAGATTTTTGTATTTTCGTTTATTAGTGGGTTTTATTTATTTAGTAAAAAAGGTTTTTGTTTACCTATATTATCCTTTTTTTAATAATTTTTATTAGATAATAAATATAATTATATTTAGGTTAAAGAAATATATATATATATATATATATATATATATATATATATATATATATATATATATATATATTACATCAAAGATTAGCATATATATTAGGTTAGATTAATTATATATTATCTAGGTCTTTAAGTTCTGTTGTCCATTCGTGTTCCATCATTATATTTTTGTTATTCAACGATAAAGCGTTTTATTACTTAATACTGAGTACATTATTCTGTAAGCATGATCTTACTTTGATACGTTGTGTTCGAGAGACGCGGGACATTCGGTACAAAATGACAATTGTGTTAAACCTTGATTTATAATAGAATAGTAATGGGTGTGTGGCAGGGTAGGGATGCGATGTTGTCAGTTCGAACGCATTGACAGTCAATTCGCCACTGCCAGCGACTGAAATTGCAGAACGAAGCAAGCTACACCACTAGTAATTCAATCTACCACAGGTGAGTACGATGCCACTCAGCGACGAATGGAATTTTAATGTCGAATTGGCAACAAGGTTCACCCACGCAACAAGACGTGAATTTCCAATAGCTCAGACGGCTGTAATCCCCACTCCTCTGCTCGATTTCGCCTGCGCAGAATCCAATTCTTTTTTAAATCAATCTATAACATAACGTGTACACTAAATCTCTGCCATGGTAATTGAACCTGTGCTATCTTTAAATTTTTTAAATGAAAACGTCCTTAGGCTCTTCTGACACTTTTTAAAGATAAATTCGAATATAGCGTATGCGCAATCATAAACAGTAGTCTACTGAAAGAGTTGTTAGATTTTATTTGCATAGTTTTACGAACACATACAAGTAAAAAGAAGCTAAATCGGTTAGACTCGCGTACAAACATGTTATGACCTCCGTTCAATTTGAGGCTACACTTTAGCGTTCTTGAAGGTTTTGCTGGACAGACTGTAGTTGGGCGACTTGGAAAGCCCTTTCGCTGTGCCAATACACTGCCTGATCTTAATTTTTCAACAACACAGTGACAGCGATACTAGGAAGATTTTGTGAAATTGTTCCTGAAAACGTAATGGAGGGTTTGATTAACCTGGGCCACCCATATGTTCAATTCCAAATAAGTGAAAATAATGCTCTACGATAGCAGTAGTTAGCACCATGTCAGCAAAAACTAACCTCAAATGAAGTAAGTCATCACGATAACTCGGCACACCTGATCGAGAAGGCAACTAACTATAGCTGATTTAGTTTCAGTACTGTTTATTTTGTAATTCGTTAAATAAAATTTGTACTCAATAAAAGTTTCTTGATCTTATAAAGTTTTTCCACATTCTTTTAATATTAAATACATTAACGAGGTTCTAATAAATTCCTGTAATACAGTAGTTACATTCATTCTTAAAATGAATGTAGCCTCACTACAACATTTTTAAAAATATACTAAACTGATAAAGAACAATGGAAATATACAGGAACAAAATTCTCTCTCTATGTATAATATTCCATATAATAAAAGGACGAGTGTTTAACTTACCGCACAGCTGAATATAATTCCCGCCAAAACACGGTTGGCGCCTTGCCATGTGAAGATTGACAGGAGGAACTGTGAGATGGGAGCAAAGGCGAACGCCCCAAAGCCAGATCCACACACTGCTATCCCAGTGGCCAACGACCGTTTGGTCTCAAAGTAGTATCCCACACACACCACAGCGGGCAGGTATATCATCCCGAAACCTATCCCTGAAAGTTGCAACTTACTCATAAAGTAATACTTCTCTTCTATACACAGGTGTAACTTCGAGGGTAAACCTACATATAGGCGCGCAGAAATCGCCCCTCTCAAAAGGAAATCGCGTTATACCTTGTTTTATTGTTTTTAATATGCCCCAATGCGTAATTCTTCAGTCAAATTTAATTGTAGATGTATTTTCAAAAGTAAACTTTAGATGAAAGGGGATTGCGTACCAAAGAAACAATACACACGACTTTGCATTATACTTTCTAACTATCAAAGAAAAGAAAAAAATGGCTTAAGAAAAAAAAATTTTGAATAAATGACACGATAAATAAATGAAGATAAGAAAAAGGAGGCCTGCGAAACAATAGAGAGGAGAAAAATACATGTGCGTTGGAAACCCCATAGAGATTAACTTGTTGTTGAAAGGGGGCGAAGAAATGAAAATTTGCGACGAACACAAACACCTAAGAGTGGAACTAACAACGAAAAAGGAGAAATAAAAGACAGAGTAGGATGGGGATAAAGATCATATATAACACCCTAGTAAAGAGTATCTTGACGTTCGAGGCAGAAACGTGGGTAATGTCTCAAGAAGACAGGAGCAAAATCTAAGCAGTAGAAATGGTCGCTGTTAGGAGATTGTGTCAAATCTCTAGGCGAGAATATAGGACAAATGAAAGCATTAGATAGAGAAAACGTGATAGAGAAGAAGGAGACCGTCGTAGAGGAGATTCAGGGGAGACAGCTGATATGGTTCGGAGTCGAAAAGAGGATGTCGGATGAAGAGGGACCGGAAAGAAGGAGAAAGGGTTGACCCAGACTAACATGGGGAAAACCATCAATAAATCCATAAGTGAAAGGAACCTATCGGTAGAACACTGCTACAACAGGGAAGCATGGAAGTAATGTGTAGAAATCTGGCAGCGACGGCAGACGCTATAAAACCGACATCATATATAACTGTAGAAATGTTATTGTATCAGTCTAACAACCGAATCGTACACTAAGCACGTCGGGGTTAAAATGAGAGTGCACTGCCTTATTAGCCTTCGGGGCTTGGCCCACGGCGTGGCGCAGCGTGTCAATGTCATATCATCAATATATTATATCCTAAAAATATTTATTTTTCAATCACTTTGTGCGTATCTATAATAAAATACCACAGAATCTTCACTCAATACAACATCAACGGTTTGCAAAAGTGTTTATAAATGGATTATTCTTTTATTTTGTTTTTCTGTTTTCAGACTACAAACGTTTCACTCAATATTAATAATGCTGGCGAAGATACCGTGTGAATAAAAAAAAAACCAACTAGCTAAAATATGTTCATAAAACAGACATAAAATAGCTAAAATATGTTAATACAATTGACGTAACTGAAATATTTTAATACAAATGACATTAAAATTGGCCTAAATATGTTATTACCACTGCAATTTTTATTGCCAGCTAAAATGGAGATAAAATGCTAGCAATTTTATTTAGCTAACTAACTAGCTGAAATATGTTAGGCCTAATACAACTGGCATAAAAACTAGCTAAAATATGTTAATACAACTGACTTAAAAATAATTAAAATATTTTAATAAAACTAACAGTAAAAATAGCTAAAATAAGTTAACACAACTGACAATTAATCTAGATAAATATGTTACTAGAACTCACATACAAACTAACTAAAATATGTGAATATAACTGACATCAAAACTAGCTAAATTACGTTATTAAAACTGACATAGAAACTAGCTAAAATATATTAATACAACTGACATAAAAATAGCTCAAATAAGTAAATATAACTGACATAAAAATAGTTAAGATAAGTTAATATATGTGACATTAAAACTAGCTTATATAAGGTAATACAACTGACATAAAAACTAGCTAAAATGTGTTTATACAACTAAAATTAAAAAATAAGCACAATATTAGAATAATAATCAAATATTAACTAAATGTAAGGTTTATATGAATTTGTTGAACCTCTGATGAACAAGGGTTGAACAAAAAATGTACAAAAGAGAAACAACCTTGCAAGCATTGGATCGTCTGTGATTTACAGCTCTGAATAATGCCTGACCAAGTACGAATCGTCTTTGGTGAGAAATATCAGTAAGTCGTGGTTTTTTGCCAAGTTTAATTGATAAATAATGGTTTAATCTTTTATAAATTATTAATACTGATAATATATTTGTACAGTTTTATTAGAATTATTGTCAACAGTATTTATTGGTGTAATACCAACTTCTTACTTCTTCTAAAAATAGATAAAACATATCTACAAAAAAAACCTATATTATTACGTGTAAACATGAATTTATTAGGAATTAATATTATGATCTATAAACTCATAAGTAAAAAAAAGCACTAAAGGAAATATAAAACCATAAATCGAGTTATTATAGGTTTTAATGAAATCAGCCACTCTGACTATTATCCCTTGCGAAGGATTAGAAAGGATTGTTGGGATTAAAGTGACATAAATACTCCTGATATAGTATAAAGGGGAGGATTAAACAGGTTCAAGGTAAAAACATAATCATCCTTTTTTACTGGAAACATTCTATTATGGAATCGTGTAGCCAGGATCGCTTGCCTCCAGTTGGCATCTTTCATCGCTTCATAAAATGACCCTATCTATTACACCTTTATTAAAAAAAAGGCTTGGTTATAGAAATAGGCAGGGTTAGGGAAGGACATGGTCATGCCCTGTTATTGGGAGTATTGGGAAACGTGGGCAGGATGTTTACTGGATTCCGATTGGCGGGAGATTAACGGTAAAACCAAGATGGTTATAAAAAGCAACATGAGCGATGCGGAAAAGAGCTATGAACGGAGACTTGAGAGATTATATGGATAAAACAGTACGTCATGCCAATAAAACTAATACAATAGTGTCAGTTTATATTAGGTTGGATCGAGCTAGAAGCTGTTTTCTGAAGGTAGGTGGCAGAATTCATCCAAACAAGTAACAATTACGAAATATATCAATAATCGAACTGTGCTCTGTTATCTAATCACTTGCTCCTTACTACCGATCAATGTTCGACCTATCTTGTTTTTAGACATCCATTTCGAGTGTTTATACTGATAACAGTCACAAGGTATCGACTGTAAGTGTTGTAATAGCGTGACGTTTGGATAGAGTTATTTGTAAAGGAACATCACTTGTTTATGTTTCACTATTAATATTACCCTTAACAAACAAATGTTTAGCGTGTCGTGGACTTTAATATATAAAAGTAAAAAAAGCGTTTAGTCTTCTGCGGGAACTATTTCTTTCCAGAATGCCTACATAGTTCCCGTTTGTCTATCTAGAACAATATTTCCCCTAGCAGTTGCAAAGCTATGCACTTTTAAATTGTTTTATCGACTTTATAAAGTGCAGTAGAAGTTGTGAATGATGAAAATTAAATTAAGATTATTTCTGATAAAAACTCCCCTTGACTAGAAATAGTCTAATTTTAATTAAATTGTTTTTATGTTTAATCGGACTTTGCGAATTTAGGGTGTTA
Organism: Prosapia bicincta; assembly: GCA_036971475.1. NCBI lineage: Eukaryota > Metazoa > Arthropoda > Insecta > Hemiptera > Cercopidae > Prosapia > Prosapia bicincta. Next base: position 25,357,568 of record JBAIZL010000002.1, read on the forward strand.
AAAACTTATTAAGTGAGCATTAACTGGAGATGGAATTATTAACTTTAAAAACATATTTAATACTGGTGACGACTCGTCTTATTGACTCGTTGAATGCACTTTAAATGTTTTATGTCTTGAACGAGACATTTGCTCCTTTTTAACTTACGGAGGTTTTAACACAAGACATGGAAGTGTTCAATATCCCTTTTATTTTCATGTTTTATTATGAGTTCTTTAAATGTTTATGAGTTCTAAATTCAGGAAGCGCTCGACGCCATCGGTCCCCTCAGTTTCCCAGCAAATGGGAGTATTTCATTAACGTTTCTCAATACTAACATCGTTCACACCCCAACATCGAGAAAGCATCTCTGATGTTATAAATCAACGATTGTTTTACAAGTTATATAATTAATTACGTACATTGTAAAGAAATTATTTTTCTTGCATTTCATAAAGCATTCTAACCCTAGATACTCGTATTATTATAAAACGTCAGTATTCAAAAGAAAAAATATCACTACTTGAAAAGCTGTTGACATGAATCGTTGGTGGGCTCCTGATGGAGAGGGGTATTTTTATTGAATGGTATTCCTACTTTCTTGATATCAGGTTCTGATGTACATTAAGGATAGTACAATAATTGAACGTAGACAGAGCTACGTTTAAGAAAAAGTGTTTAAGTTTCTAGTTTCTAGCCAAAATTATTGCTCATCGATATTTAGGAGATTTGTAGGAAAAATAGAGGTAGGACTCAGGAAAAGGAAATAAAATCTTTCGTTTGGGGGGGGGGGGGTGACGAAATTATGGCTCACAAGGATCCCTACCCACGTCACATGGTGAGAGATGGCTCCCATTACCTTGTGGAGCTGTTAGAGGAGGGTGTAGCTAGAAATGATTAAAGATAATTGAAAACTTTATAACGACGCTGCTTGTATGATCTCGTTGGGTTTGGAGTTGGAACGGAGATTTATCATGAGTAATGCAAAGAGGAAGGGTACTTTACATAGGGAGAGGAGAGAGTTTGGGAAAATGGGACTCCAGAAAGCAAGCAGGAAGTTTTTGATGACATTATGGCAGGACAGGTGGAACAATATTAGTAAGACGAGAGAAACTTACCAGTGCAGTGGTGGGAGTCGGTTTGCCAAAGAGTCGGTTTGGGTAATCTCTGACTCATATGTGACTCAGTTTGAGTGGGGATGGTTGTTTCTCAGCCAGTCTAAGAAGGTTTAAATCTATTAGGAGTGAGATGTTTGAATGTGGTGCGATTGAAACGAGTGAGCGAGTGATATTTCAACACCCTAGATGGGTTAACACTAGATGTGATGTGAAAAGAAGGTTGAGGCAAATGGGACTGCAATTTAGTAGGCAAAGGTTGGTGATATATCAGTATTTCAGGTTTTTGGAGAGATAAGTGGAAGAATTATTAGTGAAAGGGAGAAATATGAGTTGATGTATGAGTTATCTGGTGGGTCCTTGGTATGTGAGGGGAGAAAGCTATTCTGAGTGTGATAACAAGTCTCCCATGTTACATGAAGGGGAGTAAAGGCCGAAGAAGGTTTTCCATGTGGGTCGGTGACCAGTCAAGCACTAATAGGTCGTACCTCTGTTAGGGGTCTCCATAGCTGGTAACAGGGGATCGTGAAGTATGGTCTCACGAGCAGAGGATGGTGGGGGGGTTAAGTGGATGTGCTGGCTAGTAGGTTGTTCTTTTCCAAGTTCATTGTGTGGAGTCGGTTGAGGATCGAAATGATCCGGAGCAACTGACTCCTTTTAGGTCGTAAGACAAAGCCTACAGTTCTGTGTCCCGCTACCTTTAAACACGGCTATGTAACAAGTGAATATGCAGATGAAAGCTTCAAAAATGGAATTATTAACCAAATACATATCTTGTATGATACGCTAAAAAATAAAATCAAGTGGTATCGTAGAATATATGACTATGCGAGAAAATATCTTGAAACTATATTAAAATGTGATTTTACTAAATGGCGAAACAAATAATATTTGTTGTAAGTTCAACACATTCGGGGTGTTTCTTATGGAACTGTATTATAGCTTCACTCACCGCCCAAGACTCCGTAGGTGACCATCAGTATTTCAATGTTTGGCGAGAGCGTGCTCAGTAAGAAAGCAACGCCTCCAATCACGCTGCCCGCTATGCTCACAGTCCGGCAGCCATATTTGTTGGACAAGCCTCCAACTACGGGACCTGTAAACATAACGATAAAATTGAGTTTAACAATAAATATTGCAAGTTAAGCAGGCACTTGATCGTGTTAGGAGAGCAAAGGGGGGATGAATAAATGTAAAATTAATATAGATTACTGTACTTTATTTTAAATAATTGTTTTTTTATTTGTAATTATTACACATCACTAATAGCTTATTTTCGATTTCTGTGTTACTTGACAATTGTCCGTTTATTCTGTTAACATTTTATCTACAGCTCGTACAAGGTTTTGGAACTTCCGTTCATCTTTATGGAGTTCGTAAAGTTTATACGAAAATCCGTTTATTTTGTAACCGTACTTCCAGCACGCGTTTACGTTTTTAAAATATAATTTCGTTTATTATGTAACTACCTTCCCGCTTCTTATTTGAGTTTGTTATAAACTTCCGTTCACTGTGAGGCCGTCCTTCCTGCGCTCGTTCGAATATTTTAGGAAACGTCGTTCACTTTGTGACAGTTCAAGTTTTAAATATTTTCGTTTATTTTGTTACCGTCACTCTGGGACTCCCCTAAGTTTATTATAACTTAACGTTCACTTTTTGACATTCCTTCCTGCGTCCGTACAAATTGTTTTAGTAACTTACGTTCTCTCTAAGACCGTCATCCCACGAATCGTTCAAGTTTGTTACGGAGTTCCGTTCACTTTTTGACCGCCATTTCTGCTGCTTCATTCACGTTTTTTACTTGTAAGGTTTCCTTTGTACTTCACCCGTATTTTCGAACTCCCAAAACGAAATAGTGTTATCTTTTTTGTATAGCCGTGCGCATTTTTTAGCTACGAAAGCTACACTATTTCAAATCTGCTGTTATTGCCCCATATTTGTGTATCTGCCCTACTTTTACTGAGATCAGAACCTTCACTAACATGTGGCTTTCTGTCACCTCTAGTTTTACGATAGAGCTTTGTTGATCTTCTTCTTTGGTGTATAACGGTAGGATCTAGGTCAAAGCTTCTGCACGATACCCACATTAGCATTCGTGTTTTCTTTACACACCGCCTCAGCCATTTGTCTGGCAGGAGTTTCGATAATGGTAACAAATGCAATATGTCAAAAAGAAAGGTTTTAATTAGCTGTTGGCGTTTATGTTATGTTGTGAATTGTGTGGTGGTCAAGAAAGGTTCCTGATGCCGCGACAGAAGCCAGCATGTTGTTACTCCCTTCTGCCTTTACCTCTTTTCTTACACGTTCCCTCAACGTGCTGAATTATTAATGTGTTCTATATTTCTGTACATATTGTTTTATTATATTATTCAATTAATTTTTTTGTGAATTAAGATTCTCTTTTCAAGATAAATGGAAAGATTTATTTTTGAAATTTGTGTATATCTATATCAAGATCACAATGGTACAATATATAAAACAAGGGATTTAAAAACGAATATTTTACATTCAATTCCTACTGAGGTCGACAAAGAACTGAGGTCACTATTGCAAAGAATATTTTTCTTATAATTTCATATAGTAGAACTTTAAGAAAGTCTTAGCTCTGGAAAAGTTAGCTCAGTGGTAAAAGTGCTGGTTTTTAAATATATAAATCCATAGTTCGAATACGACTGGGGCATTATATTTTTAAGTTTAAATTATTATATAAATATCGGAAAAACTGTATTAACATCAATTGTCTTCTAAAATGGAATTTAAAAAAAATTATTTTGATGAATACAAACGTATTTTATAAACGGTTAAGACTTTGCACAAGATATATATCATGAGAGTGTGAGCTAATAGAAGGAATTCAATAAAATATATTTGTATGCTTGCAATAAAAATATATGCTTGCCTCACGCCTATATATAGCGACCATAGAGAACGGTTGGCCGTTTGTAAATTGTTGTACTCTAGATTGTAATTCTGTAATAGGGCCTTGAAATGTACATAAGGGTTTAATCTTAGGTAAATTATAATATTATGTTTGTGGTAATGGGGCTTTTTCCAATATGTTTAATATAATGTGTCTTTCTGTTACATAGACACAAAATCGAAATGTATACCCAAAATATGTTTGGCACTTATGTGTCCGGAGGTCACAATATTTAGTAGGATTTTATTACCTTAAATGGGTTTTGAGCACTTTTAATAAAAAACCCTGTTCCACTTAAAGATTACGTCGTTTTGCAAGCGTATTTGATTCGCATTATCAAACAAACTATGAGACGTCTGCACCCACTTAGTCTGGCCACCACTTTAGATGTGTCAGTTTATTGAGATTAGGAAATAAATTTATTAAGCTCTAATCTAGAGATTTTACTTAACTAAATTTTTACATAGTTAGTAAAGTTTGTCAAAGTATGTACTAATTAAAATAAACCTATATTCTCTCTCTCTCTCTCCCTCGTATATATATCTTGTTCAAAATAGTAATGGTTAATAAAATACTCTCTATCCATCCCTTCAAGTTCAAGTAGATTGTTTTAAAGTTGTAGTAGATGGCACTTGATGGTAATACAGTTTTTTCAAATAATAATTCATTATTTAAATTTAAAATTAATTAATATTTGTTTTATATAGGAGCAAAACATTTCACAAAAGGACTACGTTATGCAATATAGATATTTCGTCCCATTTGGCTCAAGGGATAACATAAAACAGCTGATTTTATGTTACAGGTTGTGTGGTAGAACAACTGTTTTAACGCATCTGTTGTGTTACTTTATTTATATTAATTGTAATTTTTTCATAAAAGGTAACAAAAATAATTATGTTTTCACCTGAGTAGGAATTAACTTTAAAAAACATTTGTTTAGATTACTTCTTCAGACTGCAATATGTGTATAAAATCCTATAATGTACCCTAAATGAAGCACAGATAGACAGTTGTGTTAATAAGCTATCCATCAAGGACTTTAGCAGCCCACACTATGCCTTTGGACACATCGTCCTTCCACACCACATGGTAATGCTCTCACTTCCACATTTATCCCCAACTCATTACTTACCGGCTATGAAGGTCGTGCCGATCAGTACCGAACCAACCCAAGCCACCACGCCGGTGCCTTCGTTGTAATACTTGACGAACTCCATAAGGAAGACGCCGAAAGTGTAGGCGATGCCGTCCACTACCATGTTACAGAAGAAACTTGCGGCCACTATCACCCACCCGTATCCTCCATCGGGAGGGGTTGGAAGCTCTGTATGGGAATCGGATTCTTCATTCGTCTCCGACAGGCGTCCTGATTCTTCCGGACAGGTAGAGTTTGTAAGTCGGTTTTGTTTCTGGAAACAGAATGAATACAGTAAATACACGGCCTTTGAAAGATCTTTTTATTAAAGCAAAGGAAACCCTTAGAAATAAAGAATTTAAAAGTAACAATCTTCTATAAATAGAGTTTTTAAATGTTAAAGTTTTATTTTTAATATCATAATATTTTATAAAGCCAAGTTAATTATCTAACCTAATTAGATATTAACACGTCAAAAACAAACATTATATTTGTTCTTTTATTCTAATTAAACATTTCTCCCATTTAGGAACCATTTACGATGGAGTAAAAATCTTTACACATTCCTTAGGCTCAGTAAACGTTTTTAATTACATAAATAATTTTATGTCCAAGGATGTAAGTAAATATTTGACGTTTAGGATATAAAGAAATATTTTCGTAGTAAGTATAATTACTTATATAATATTAGCTAAAACCTTGAAGGTATAACCTCTGCAAAGCTATGATTGAAACGGACGTATAATAAGGTTTCTTTAAAAAAGAGTGAGTAGCTTCCAATAGGGTGGTTATCAAAACGTAGTGCTTACATGGTGTGTGTGTGTGTGTGTGTGTGTGTGTGTGTGTGTGTGTGTCAGTGTGCGCGCGTGCATGGTTAAGACCTTGAAGGTATAATCTCTGTAAAGCTATGATTGAAACGGACGTATAATAAGGTTTCTTTAAAAAAGAGTGAGTAGCTTCCAATAGGGTGGTTATGAAAACGTAGTGCTTACATGGTGTGTGTGTGTGTGTGTGTGTGTGTGTGTCAGTGTGCGCGCGTGCATGGTTAAGACCTTGAAGGTATAATCTCTGTAAAGCTATGATTGAAACGGACGTATAATAAGGTTTCTTTAAGAAAGAGTGAGTAGCTTCCAATAGGGTGGTTATCAAAACGTAGTGCTTACATGGTGTGTGTGTGTGTGTGTGTCAGTGTGCGCACGTGCATGGTTAAGACCTTGAAGGTATAATCTCTGTAAAGCTATGATTGAAACGGACGTATAATAAGGTTTCTTTAAAAAAGAGTGAGTAGCTTCCAATATGCTGGTTATCAAAACATAGTGCTTACATGGTGTGTGTGTGTGTGTGTGTGTGTGTGTGTTTCAGTGTGCGCGCGTGCATAGTTAAGATCTTGAAGGTATAATCTCTGTAAAGCTATGATTGAAACGGGCATATAATAAGGTTTCTTTAAAAAAGAGTGAGTAGCTTCCAATATGCTGGTTAACAAAACATAGTGCTTACATGGTATGTGTGTGTGTCAGTGTGCGCGCGTGCATGGTTAAGACCTTGAAATGTGTCCTGTAGACTTATCCTATAAATATCGTGTGGACTGACGATTCTATCATCGACAAAGTGGTGCGTTGTTTGGGGGGAGAGAAAGAGCGAGAGAGAGCAAGAGAGAAAGATTGGGATAAAGATAACAAATCGGTAATACCTAAGACATCCTATACATGTAGTAGACTAAAATATATAATCGTTCAAAGGATTAAGAAAACCCGTATTAGATGAGCTTTCAGTAGACGACACCATTAGATCCAAAGCCTGCGACGGAGGATTGTCATCTGCAGAACGTTGTCAATCGACAATATTTGCAGCGGTAAAGACACACACGAAAACCACGTCAGAATTACATAATGAAATTAATTTTGTTTAAATTCTCAAGTGTAGTGGACTGCTATAAAATAATTAATAAAACCAAATAATCTTTATTAAGTACATCAATGAAATAATTGACAAGCGAATGATTATAAGCGAATAAAATAATAATAATACGTATAAAATCAAATACCGTGTAAACAAATAAAATAATATTTTCACAAAAGCCGTATACTGTGCTGCGATACTGTGCGGAAGAGTTCATCCTGATCCTGTTTTACGTTATCCTTTTACTCGCATCCAGCTTAAGAGTTTTTTGTTCGTGACTTTCTGTAAGAGTAAATCCCCTTGTCGTAACCCCTTAGCGGGATGAGTATTTCTTTAGGCCATAAATGTTATCATCCTCTGCCGGAAAATTAAATTCCTCTTCCTCTTCACTCATACACTTTCATAGTTTACCTTATTGTACCCATTTCGCCTTCACAATTGATATTTTTAACAGACTATACGAATATAATTAATTTTTTAAAATGTTTTTACTGTTTATGAAATAATTGAAAACTGAGTGTCTCAGTTCAATGCTTTAATTAATACGATTAACAGTGCCAAAATACCCCAATACCCCAATACCCCAATACACGACATCAAAGTACTAATTACATATTAACAAAGTTGTGTAGATTTGTTAAGAGCCTATTTTTTTAAATCTAAAACTACTTAAACATATTTTAGTGTGTTACACTTGCCTATGGTAGGACGTACTTTTATGATTGTTGAGAATGGACGTTTCGGGAGATGTGTCCCATTGTCAAATCAGGCCATTACTTATTTTTTAGTTAAAAACTAGTAGCTCAATTGAAAATGGAATAAAATAATATTTGCTCATCAAGAATGCTTGATATTGTAGTGAAGGTGTGTTGTTGGTTATTTTAAATATAATATCGCCTCTGTTTTGTTGAATACTTTTTTTAATACTTTAATATTTATTAGTTACTAAATTTATTTAATTAAAAAGTTTGGTTTAGGTTAGTTTATAGGTTAGGTTAGATGACTCTTGTAAGCCAACAAACGCTTATGGCTAAAAGTAAGCCAGTTTCCATGAATTATACTGTTATAAATATGCATTCCTTTATTTTAATTGAGAGGTTAGGTTAGGTTAGATATCTCACGTAAGCCAACAAACGCTTATGGCTAAAAGAAACAAAAAGTATGTTTTCATGAATGAAAATAATATAAATATGTATACTATTATTTTAATTGAAAGGTTAGTTTAGGTTAAGTTTAGGTAAGGTTAGATAATTCATGTAAGCCAACAAACGTTTATAGCAAAAGGAAAAAAAGAGCTAGTGTCCGTTAATGAGAATAAAAGTCGTATACTTTGTAATAATTATAATACGACTGTTAAAATTAAACAAGCTATCTTCAAAGAATAATATCAACAATTTGTTATAATATTAGAACTAATTAAGTTGAGAATTAATTTACACTTTATCAA
>JBAIZL010000002.1:25371066-25466066 GCA_036971475.1 Prosapia bicincta
ACATACAGCTGGTGTTTTCGCAAACAGCAGACTCGCTACTGTCCACCATCAACGATGGTTCTTTCATATATTGCCCCTTAAATTGGAAATTGATTAGAAAAGGCACATCATAGGATGATTTAATATGAAAGTTTATTTTTACATTATTTCTTTTGCCTCCGTGAATTTCCAAATTTTCAATTATTTTTATATGCGACCTAAATATTACAGAATAACATCTGCCTAGACATAGGTTTAAACAGCTGATTGTGTTATTATTTCGACCACATTACTGGATATGCTACATGTGTGTGTGCGTACCCACGTCGAGTTATATCTGATTGTTATTGAAATGAGTTTGCGAAATAATTTTCTCCAATAAGAAATAGATGAAAAGGAATTTCTAAATCAACACGTTTATAATTATAAAAGCATTACGGTACCGACAGCAAACTGCAGCCTCTTGAGTGCGCTGTCCGTTTCCGACCGTTGTTTGTTGGAAATAAAACAATCGTCTAAACACGATATTCCGACTCTTTCTTCCTAATCCACCCCATTCCGCCCCCTTATAAAACAACCCTCTATGTAACTGTATATTTATTTAACCATGACGGCAACCCGCAATTTCCTCCGAGGGAAGGTTACAGGAATGTTTTTACTTACATATTCCAAACACACGCCAGAATATAAAGTATACTCCGTATAAACTTGTTTGTTTCTGTTACAGAAATAATTTGGCTTCATCAAATTTTTCTCCTTTGTTTTGGCGAAAATATTGTTTCTTCTAGATGATGGTTTAGGAAATACGTTCCTCGGGTTATGTTATTGTTGACTCATCGAATATAAATCTCGTGTAGTTGCCCTTTATTCTTTATTTGTTCCTTAATTTATTTGGATGGAACATCAGGGTATTAGTTTTACTTTCAAGGCTAATAAGTTATATGACGTTATCTAAATGACGTAATTAAGGTATTTTACCATTTCCTGGAACTTCTACCAACATCCGAAATACATTTAATCTAAAAGTTTCATCTGTATAAATCGAGAAACTTACCATTTGTTGGATAAAAAATATTTTAAAAGTCAATCACTACTAAGGTATAAAAAAAGTTTATTTTAGTTAATTTTTAATAAATAATAACAATTAATATAAATAAAGTAACATAACCTTTCTGAAAAACAGCTGCACTACCACATAACTTATAACATAAAACCAGCTGTTTAAGAAACCATATGTTATCTCTTATTTTAAGACAGATGGGACGAAATAACTATATCGCATACCTTAGCCCTTTTTGTGAAAAACCTTTCTCCAAAATAATCCTAAAATAATTCAATAAATTTAATGAATGAGTTATTATTTAATAAAAACTTTATTAACATCGAATGTCATCCAATACAAGTTTACAAAATATGTTAGAATAGTTAGAACATGATTAGATGAATAAAAAGTATTTTAGTAACGAAAATTTTAATAAGACATATAGACCTATAAGGAGAGCGTGAACTAACAAAACGAATTTTAAAAAGAAGCAATAATATTATTCTAAAGATATAATTAAATATTGAATGGATTGTAGTTTGTTGCAATGGCTCGGTTGGCGGTGGGGATCACCAGTCTAAATCAAACCAGAGCTTGTTTCAATAAAATAATATCAAAACACATAGAAACACTGTATGCTAGGGCTTCCGTGGCGTATTGAACTGAAGGGGAATTCTGTGGAACGTTTAACGCTCTGCGTTATGGTCGGCAACCACTCTCACATTTAGAAAAACTGAATTGTATGGTTATTTTTGTTGAAAATGAAATTCATTTTTTTCGTTTAGAGTATTACACTCTTACGTACCCCCTTTGTCTCTTCTCTGCTATTGAGACCTATGTCAGATCTATTCACAGGTTATACATGGTTTAAGGTAATTCTTTTGCATCTGGGTTTATTCTTATACAGTAAGTTAATTCCCTCTGCTTGTTCCTAACGCTTCATTTTACCACTTTATCTATGTTTTGCCAGCTCTTCTAAAAGCCTGTGTTTGAGAGTATTCCTAGCACTATATTTTTAGCAAGTCAAATTGCAAAAATGTCAGCAATATACAATGTTACATCACAGCACACTCGGAAAATTATAACGAAACGCAAGAACGCGCTCTCACACACTCAAGCGCATTCACACACACACACACACATGCGAGCGCTTTCATATATTAATGCGTCTTCCATTACGCAATTACAGAAGTGTGTGTGTGTGTGAGAGAGAGAGAGAGTGTGTGTGCATGTGTGGTATGCGATTGCGTGTGTGCGTGTGTGCGTGCGTGTGCGTGTGTGGGTGTGCGTATGCGTGTGCGCGCGCGCGCGCGCGCGCGTGTGTGTGTGGCGTGCGTGTACGTGTGCGTGGGTTTGTGTGTGTGTGTGTGTGTATGTGTGTGTGTGTTTATATGTGTGTTTATTACAACTCATCATGATAGGATCATGACTCCCAGTGTGTAGGGCTTTCGAGTCTAACCTTACGATCTACTACCAAACTCCCACCATATCTCACCGTCGAACTGTGGCTAGACGTCATTTCCCTGGGGATGCATTAGCTGGTTAGCTCCCCTCAAGTAGACGTTTTCTTCAGTAAGTAAAATATTTGGTTTGGCTACTCCCCCTTCATGAGAAAATAAGTTTAAGGGTTCGGCATTTCTTTTTCCTTTGTACTGCATCGTATCGAATCTGGTCGCTTCCTAATTTTCGCATTGTCAGGTTATCTTCGTCTTCCAGCATCGGTAGGTTATCCTCTCGGCAGACTCAACCCAGACACCCATGTTCCTCTACATTGGATGTGGTAGACCTTACCTGTGCCCAACCCGATTTCCTACCTCTCTTAGCCTGGCTTCTCGTGCTATCTACCAAACTTTCTTTCCTTTTTCCTTTTACCCTTAGGTTCTTTATGATGTCTGTGGCAAAGTCTATCGTTACTTTCCATATATCCTTTGATGCCAGCATTACATTCAAACTTGTTTAAAACACTCCGAAAATTGATGAGTCAAAAAATCACCCTAAATGCAAATTGTAAATCATCCCTTGTCTCTTGTTTAACCTTTGACGTACAGAAATTTCTCTTCTGACTGAAAGTTAAACCCTAAAGTTTTATCTTTGTCCATTGAGAAACTTTGCAGACAGCCTTGAGTTGTTAGTTCAAAGGCCAAGAGAACACGTTGGGGTGCAAAATGTTTACAATATTTTACTTTTTTATATTCTTAAATTCCTCCTATTAGTTCACACTCTTCATATATATAGGCCTATATCTTCTAATAATTTTCAATTTTTAATAAAATACTTTCTATTAATCCCCTAAGTTTAAATACATTTTGATTCAAACTTGTAGTGGATGACACTTGATAATAATACAGACTTTTCAAATAGCAATTTATTAATCAAATTCAATAATAAATTATTTTTAGTTTTATATAGGCAAAAAAGGTTCTCACAAATAGGGGCAAGGTATGCAATATAGTTATTTCGTCCCATGTAGCTTAAAACAAGTGATAACATATGATTTCATAAAACAGCTGATTTTATGTTATAGGTTATGTGGTGGGACAGCTGTTTTAACGCATACGTTCTGTTACTTGATTTATAATAATTAAATTTATTTAATAAAAAAGTAACTTAAATAATTTTTTTCTCAACCAAGTAGGAATTTACTTTAAAAACGTTTTGATTTTTGTACTTGTTTATTTGCAAATAGTGAAATACTAAATTTGATTTGCAAATATAGACAAAATAGAGCAATGGATCGTTTTTTATAATAGTAATAAAATACAAAATAATAATAATAATTGTCTATGGTTACACGCTATGTGATTAGAGTATTATCCCCTATGGTGGTTAGGTTTAACAGTAGAAAACATTATGAACAATGCAAAATATTAGATTAGGATCTTAGAAGCATTTTTTTGTGTAAAGTGGAAGGTAGTTGTGCTGCGTACTTCAGACAAACCTACTATCGAAATATTAGGAAAGTCTCCCCGTTTAACCTGGAGAGTATGAAGGAAGGTAAGCGGGACGGTTTTTGTCATAATGATCCCATCGTATGATTTCCGAGGAATCACATAGGAAGACACGCGAGATGCAGGATTGAAGTTTGTTTTGTGGATGTGGTATGCCAGGCGGTTAGCCCTCTCCCACGTGTAGACCGAATGGTGTGCAAGACACAGTGGTTGTGGCGGATCGATGCGACAGAAGTGAAATTCGATAAATGCTAAACCAGCAAGCCCCTTACTACTCGTAACATTCTAGTAGGCAAATGCCCGTGGAAGTCTCTTACTTTGTCTCGGGAGTTGTACTGGGTGTACGAGGAAAGTATGGTAACACGTTTTAACGTTCACGTACTTAAGTAGACGTATTTGAGTAGGTGCCCAATACTCAAGAAATTACAAAGACAGAAAAACGTTGATCTAAATGCCAGTATTTACATTTTCAAAAATCGTGTTGGTTATTAAATAAACTAAAAGTACTTCATACTCTCAATTCGGTGTTTTGTATGACGAGGTTTTATTTATAATTAGCTGACCCGGCGAACTTCTTAACGTCTAAAAGTAAATTGATGACGTGTTAACATTAACTAAATTTTTAAAGTATATTATTAAAATAATAATAGCTGAACGTATAGTAGTCGGTCGAGAAAACTGTGGCAAAAAACGTTCTTGATTGAATGTTATTATTGAAGTGCACTCGGATGTAAAATATTTTTGTTTAAAATGTGTTGCAAACTAATTTTAAATTGTTGATGGTTTCTTAGCAACCAAAATTTCGAATGAGTGTTCAATGAAATTTTTCAAGATAAAATACGATACAAAACATATTTTAAGCTATCGGGAAGCTGTTTTGCTAAAAGCCTAGCACCGTTTTATAGGTTAATATTTTTCTACTAAAATTTATTGGTTTATTAGGTCACGTTACGCCCCTGAGACCTACTATGCCAGAAACCTTTCCAGGAATGTACTGGACCATTTCCCAAAGTTTCATGGCGATCGGATCAGTGGTTTAGTAACGTGTGTGTATTGTGTGTGTGTGTGTGTGTGTGTATGTGTGTGTTGTTTTTAATTGTAATGTACAACAATTTTTTTAATCATATCACGTCGGCTATTTTTTTATTTTATCTAATATAACAAAAACAGTTTTAAAAAAATATTCGAGCTGATTTGTGAGTTAGGGCCCTAAAAAAAAAATAAATATACACAACTCACAATTATAAAACCCTAAGAGCACAAAATTATGTTCTTGTAGTAGCATCACTAAAGATGATGATATAAGTCATTAAATTAATACCTTCATAATTGTTAGTTGTGTATATTAATTTTGTCAATTACATAAACAGGTTTAGGAGTTTCAGTTTCTGCAATTTTTTTGAATTTTTACGAATCGTTCTAACTTTTTTTTATTAAGGACTTAGTACAAACTTGCGCCTTTTCATAATTTTAACTTTCATTAATTTTTTTTATTAAGTAGGTAAATTTTTTTTTGTAATACCATCGTCTAGGTTTTGATTACAAAACTATTTTTACCACCAGTTTCGAAAATGTATGTGTTAAAATGCAAGCATCAAAGGTTATGCAACCAATCTGGTCAATGGAACAGCGGCTTTCCGTGTTGTGAGTATTAGCATGTGGCCCAGATTCTGTCTCTTGAACCGCTCCGATAAACTATTGGCTTCTCGTAACATTTGTATCACGTTACTGTGCTCCAATGACGCCAAGTGCTAAGCACTTAATTAGCAAAGTTACGCACAGAATGTATCCAAGTTTCACTTGATTCTACCACAGCAGAAACTTCAATGCCGTATTAAGGTGGGAGATCCTGTCATTCACAGCTGTACTCGGTTTCAACTTTAGACGAGCTCATACTTTTGTCCTGAATTAAAGTTTCCTTTAGCCTATATTGTTTCAATATTTCTTTATTCATTTTACTGTGTCCTGGCTTATTGAATTGTTGGAGATGATTCAAAAGATGTCTTTGTTGACAACTCTATTGTCTTATATTACAAGACTTAGCAAAGAGAAAGAAATAGGAGCTTGTAGTTGATCAAAGAAGAAATAGGAGATTTAGATTTATGGAGCACATTCATGACCAACTAGTTCTACCTTTATTTTGCTTCTGAAGAACGTTGCAGGAACCCACGTCCAAGGTCTAACGGGTTGGATTATACCCCGATAAAATCTAGTCCCTAGTCTGGGGTCCGGCTCTTAAGTAAGGCCAACCGAAAGTGGATAAAGGTCCAATTTTTCTACCTGGACCGAACTAATCAGACGGGGTATTGAGGTACTGAAACCTGGCTGTTTGGAAAGTTCTACTGGTCCCGATGAGTTCTGGAAGTGCGGCCGAACTGCTGTAACTGGTGGAGTTCGTCTCGTCCTAGTGGCAGGGCGGTGTAAGTCAAGGCCATATAGTGAGGTCAAAATACTCTTACATAGGCCCTACTGGTTCCACGGGTCGTGACACCAAGCAACCAGGCTCGGGTCTGACGCTAGTCACGCGTTTGAGGTTAGATTGGTGGTGGCAGAGGTATCATTAACTGGAGTGTAGATCTCCAAAACTTTGTGGCTAAAAACTGCTTTCTTTAGCAAAGGAGATGAGAGCCGAGAGGTTAGGTGTTCTTTTGCTACACTCTTCTGCTTCAACTTCCTTTACTTCTTCAACTTTTCACAAAACACCTCTCCTGGTCAGTTCGGTTAGCATTAATGTCCCGACCACAAGAACAGCGTTCCCCAACTTGACCACTGAGTCAGTGGTCTTTGACCGCTGTGGAAAGACAACGGCTGGTAATCATCATATATTCGTAAAATCATCAGCCTGCTTGGTCAACATTTATGGATATTGTTACGTCAGATGTTTATTTGCTGTAATAGTATTTATCGCGGTAGGTCGTAGCTTGCCCCTGTGCTCAGCTTCTATTTAGCCATCTGTTTATCCTCGCCACGCTCCACAAGTTTTTTATTCTAACGACTTGATGTTAATGCGCACCTGTTTGTTTTAGAATAGTTGGTTCAGCTTTCTTTGCCCTAAAGTTAACCGGTTAAGATGCTACATGTATTATGTATTATCTCGTAACTTATTGAACTGTTGAACAATTTTTCGACACATTAACTCGGTAATTGTACAGTACATGAAAGCAGAGTTACACACACAGCTGTGAAATACGATGAGAAAACAAGGAAAAAATATCCCGTATCTTAGGATACCGTAACGGCGCTTGGGGTAAGCTTAAAGAAGAGTGAAAGCTGTTACAACTAGGTAATGAGAAAACAACAAGGAAGTAACCATCTTTCTTGAAGCGCTAGAAGATCTCCTAGAGGTCATTTCCATGTTTAAGACATTCAGAAACGTTTGAAATAGGCTCACAGAAAACAAGTATATTACGGCAAATTTTATTTCCTAAAATAGTATTTCCCGCTGTAGACTAACTTAGCTTCCGCTTTGCGCTCAGAATCATCACTCATACGTCACGTTTTCCCGCTTGTAACGTAGGTGTTATATTTTGCTTTCCGTGTTTCTTACTCGATAAATGTGTCTGAAAAGTTGACTCAGTGAGAATTTACTAAAAATAATTTAAACCAAGTGACCTAAACATCCTCTGCACCTTCTATTCACCTTCCCTCTAAATCAAACACATTCAAAGTAAAAAGGCTTGAATAAAATACAAAAATGTTGCACGAACTGAAAGTGCAGTAATTAGAAAAGCGAGATATTCCAGCAAAGTTTAAATTTGTTAAAAAGTTTCCCAAATTAAGCTCCAACTTACCGAGACATTTAACGCCAAGTTTTCTCTAATAAAGAACATTAGTTCAATAAGTTTTAAGAAAATGAAAAGAAATTTCTTGCCAACTGAATTAGCATCGAACACTTCTACCCAATCACTCAATTCCCTCAATTTCTTGAATTTTTCTCGCAATTAAGGACGACAACTGAAGGCAATAAGAGGCGTAACTTCAATGTCACTACACTTCTTCGACGTCTTCTTTGAGTAACAGAAGAAGTTTTGTTTACGTCTTTCCAGAAATAGAATGGCAGACACGTAACTATTTGCGAAACTTTAAACCTTTATTGTGGAAGACATTTAAGCTGTCACAGGCTGGGAAGTAGCTGGTAGAAGCTCAGCATACACACCTAACATTGCTATGACATGAAGTAAAGGTTTTTAAAAGGCCATTCAAATACAAAAGTCAATAAATTTTATTCAATACTACAAAGGGAAAGTATAGATCCAGCCTGATTATTCACATTTGAAATATGTATTACATTCGTAAGCCTAAATGCTATTGGATCTACCGTATATTTTGAACAGCAATTAACTGAAGGATGATTGGTTTCTATAACATTCTGAATGTAAAATGCCTGGTTGGCAGCAAATATTTGCAACATTTTGTGCTGAAGTTAAGAAAATTGAATAACTTTTCCTATTACTTTTAAAAACGCTATTTTCAAAATTATTAATAGAAACAAAACAATACTTAGTGTAAATTTCTGCCCATGTCATCACTTATTTCAAGCCAAATGGAGCGGAATAACGTTTCAATAACGCATATTTTGCCCCTTTTGGGAAAAGTGTTTCTCCCACATAATACAAAAACTAATACTTTAAATTTAATTAATGACTTATTATTTGAAAAATAAACTGTATTTACATAAAGTGTCATCCAATACAAGTTTAAAAAAAATGTATTTGAACTTGAGCGGATGAATAAAAAGTATTTTATTAACGATCTCCCTATATAGGGAGCGTGTATGTTAATAGCAGGAATTTAATAAGGTTAGGTTTGTGTACGTTTTATGACTTTTATACGGTACATTAGAATATCCAGTTATATCTGAAGATAATTGGACTTGAAAAACTATCCAAGATTATGGTTTTTTCACTTCAACTCGAGACACGCCCATTATTTTGGTTCCTTACATAAAGCTATTTAGTGAAGAGGCTTTTTGCATTTTACTTAATAACTGTCTTCCAGTAAATTTAATCTGAAGAGAAAAACGTCCCGAGTCTTTACTTAATCGTCACCCCTCGGACTGCAAAGAAATATGTTAGAAACTAATGTAAGGGGGTCTTGTAGCAACCAAACTCAAATTGTGTCGCAGATAACATGTTGTAGATAGCGTTTCCTATTCCCGCTGTACGAGCCCCTTATGTGTTTATCTCGATGTTGGATATGACTTCAGGGCATTGTTTGTTTAAGACCACAATTTTGTATGTAATAAAGGGATGATTCTTTAGCGATGCTTCACCCCTTTGTGCTTCCAGTTTTAGATTTGTTGGTGAAAATCTCGAGTAACATGAATTAGAGTGTCTCTCTGTATTACTGTAGTACAGTCAAGTTTCTCATTATCCGAGATAATGGGGGCCGGATAATCGAAAACTCGGATAAAACGAACTCGGTCAGAGTTCGAGAGGAAAATATATGGTAAAAGGGTAAAATTAATTAAAATTTAATCAGGTAGATAAACAATGAAACTACGGTAGTATAAAGTGAAAAAAACACAATTAATATGAACAAAAATTGTTTAAATTAAATTCTCAAAATGGGTCAAGAAAAAAAATTACTTTAGCTGCATTTTATTATTTAATTACAAATAATATAAATAAAATAACATAACCTATGCGCTCAAACAGCTGTTCTACTACATAACCTATAACATAAAATCAACTGTTTTACGAAATCATATGTTATCACTTATTTTAAGTCATATGGGACGAATATAACTATATTCCATATCTTGCCCCTTTTGTGAAACGTTTTTCTCTCATATAAATCTATAATTAATCCATTAAATTTAATTATTGAATTATTATCTGAAAAAATAATATTGCCATCAAATGTCATGCACTTCAAGTTTAAGATATTGTATTTGATCTTGAGTGGATTAATAGAAAGTATTTTACTATCGATTGAATATTTGAACAATATATATATATATATATATATATATATATAAAGAGAGTGAGAACTAATAAAAGGATTTGAAT
The DNA here is from genome assembly GCA_036971475.1 of Prosapia bicincta. Lineage (NCBI taxonomy): Eukaryota > Metazoa > Arthropoda > Insecta > Hemiptera > Cercopidae > Prosapia > Prosapia bicincta. The sequence goes on from JBAIZL010000002.1 coordinate 25,381,047, forward strand.
AACGAGCAGATCGAAATCCAATATAAATAAGAAAATAAAAAGTAAGGCACAGAAACTTTCACTTAAAAATTGTTATACCTTGAAAGTGTCCATGAGTGTTTTCATAAGTGAATCTGGTCATTCAACCGTAGAATATATGTTAAAGTTTGCTCCACGGCTCTTTCCTACTCCTCATATATATATATATATATATATATATATATATATATATATATATATATATATATATATACTGAAATGCTTTTAGAGCGGTAAAATTGGCATATTTTTTATGTCGTTTCTGTGAGAGCATATTGACAATGAAAATTCTTTTAGAGTTGTAAAATTTACATATTATTCACATCGTTGCTTTGAGAGCATATAGACAACGAAAACGTATACACGCATTGTATATTTTTTTCAATCTTGGTTAGCCTGGAACTCAGTTAGTCGGGGTTCGGATAATCGAGACCCTACAGTATATCGTTTTCTACAATTTGTTTTATGTTGTCAAGTCGAAATTCCGCCTTTCTACTACGATAAATCTCTGAATTTAATTTGACCTTATAATATATATTCTGTTTCTGTAGGCTTTGTGTAAACATTGGACCGAACTTGTGTCTTTTTACAGTTCATTATATATATTTTAGTTCATCCACAGTCTTTTAATAATAATCTTTAACCACGATATCGGAGATTTAGGTATTGTTTACTAATTTTTTTATAAAACCACTTAATGACATTTTGAACTATTTAGGTCTATCAGGATAATGTTACTCAATTTGCTACAAAATAAGTTGTTGATCCATATGGTAGATATAGATTGTATGGTTTTACTGAAAGAGTACAACCTAGTCTTACTTAAGCATCAAAATTAATATTTACAATATATTAATACGTTGATATTGATTCCCAGCTATGTACTACATAGTTCACTGTTTTGAATCAAACTGTAGTGAACTTTTAGTAACACACAAATACCCTCTAAGTACAATAATGTTTTATTAACCTTATTCTTATCGGTTGCTTAGCAACCACGTTCAGAGGCAATAAAAAACAATTATTTCTAACAATATAACTAGGGAATTTATCGCTCCTCCACTTTTTTAAACTCTCGACCACTGTCCCTAAGAGGTGGAGTCTTAAACCCAATCAGAATTATAATATATTATAAGAATTTTTTAAAATTTAATGTTTGTTAATAAATATTAATTTTTTATATATGGTAATTACAGATCACAGATAGTTTTGCTTTTTTAAACTGAGCTCTTGAAAAGGAATTTCGGAATGAAACTTTGAGTGTTTAAAAAAGCAAAATTGTCTGTGATTTGTCATTAGCCTATATAAAAATTATCAGAATTATAATAATATAAAGATTACACGCTTTTCTCGGTTCTACGTTATACATAAACGTTCAAGCTAAATGTAAGTAGTTTAACAGTGTCTTCTTAATTCCCATCACTCTAACATGTTCCTTTTATGTTCTGTAACTTGCAGGAACGTCATAAACACCGAACGGATGCATTTAAGAGTGCATTTCGACGTCAGAACTACTTCCTGTGCAAAGAATCACTTCCGGAAGTTTAAAAAGACACCTGCAATAATCGTGCCGTAAAACGGCTGCAGTTGTTTGGTGGTTGCGAAGCACTGTGCTTGCGTTTAATGGTAGCGTGATGCTTATTTCATTCTCATTGCCGTTGTTACGTTGCTAACTGGGTTAGCATGGCAACTGGACGATCATCTCCCGGCGTAAGGTTAACCATTATACAGCGCGCACATGACCTCAATTCGTACATATCTAGATGAAAATATATTTGCTTATAAATTTTTATTTTAGTATATATGTATTACGAATGAACTATTCGCTTGGAAAATCATCAATACTTAATTGAATTACCATTAACAATATATATTTTATTTCCCTTGCATATAGCATTCTGTGTCAATTTCGTCCTAATTGCCTATGTTAATTTTTCTTCACTTTATCTATGTTAATTTCGTTGCACATTGCCTGTGTTATTTTCCTAGCACAGTACTCATTTTAATTTCGTTGTACACTGTCTACCTTAAGGTTTGAGTTGACAATGTGTCACATCTCCCGAAATGTACGCCCCCAACATAAACGAAAGTGCTACTACAGGCAAGCGTAAGATATTTACAAGTGTTTTTATTTACAAACTAGTAGAACACGTGAAGATGGATTCAATTAATGAGAAATTTGCAAACCAAAGATCATCTATTTTAACTATTTTCTTGCACACTGCCAATTTTAATGTCATTGCACATAACCTATGTTGGCTTATTTTCAAGTGAAGAAAGACAAATAATACCTCGTCGACGATTAGAAGGTTGTTGTCAATGGTTTACTTCCTCCCTTGTAGGCGTCGTCGGAAAGAGTGGTTGCACTTACACCAAGTACGTGAAGACGGCTGACTCGTCAAAACTTCGTCGGGAGGAAAGGTTGCAATTACACCATATACGTGAGGGCAGCTGACACGACAAGACATCGTCGGGAGGAGGGATTGCCCTTTCACCAAGTACGTAAGGGCGGCTGACTCACCAAGACGTCGTCGGGAGAAGGAGTTGCCCTCACACCAAGTACGTGAGGGCAACTGACCCGCCAAGACCTAGTCGGGAGGAGGGGTTGCCCTCAGAACAAGTACGTGAGGGCAGCTGACCCGCCAAGCCGTCGTCGGGAGGAGGTGTTGCCCTCACATCAAGTACGTGAGGGAGGCTGAATCACCAAGACGTCGTCAGAAGGAGGGGTTGCCCTTACACCAAGTACGTGAGGGCGGCTGACTCGCTAAGACGTCATCGGGTGAAGGAGTTGCCCTCACACCAAGTACTTGAGGGCGGCTGACTCACCCATACGTCGTCAGAAGGACGGCTTACCCTTACACCAAGTACGTAAGTGCGGCTGACCTGCCAAGACGTGGTCGGAAGGAGGAGTTGCCCTTACACCAAGTACGTTAGGGCGGCTGACTCACCAAGACGTCGTCGGTAGGAGGAGTTGCCCTCACACCAAGTACGTTAGGGCGGCTGACTTACCAAGTCGTCGTCAGAAGGATGGGTTATCCTTACGCCAAGTATGTGAGAGCGGCTGACCCGCTAAGACGTCGTCGGGTGAAGGAGTTGCCCTCACACCAAGTACGTGAGGGCGGCTGACTCACCCATACGTCGTCAGAAGGACGGCTTACCCTTACACCAAGTCTGTGAGTGCGGCTGACCCGCCAAGACGTCGTCGGGAGGAGGAGTGGCCCTTACACCAAGTACGTGAGGGCAGCTGACTCACCAAGACGTCAAAAGGAGGAGTTGCACTTACACCAAGTACGTGAGGGCGGCTGACTCACCAAGACGTCGTCGGGAGGAGGGGTTGCCCTTACACCAAGTACGTGAGTGCGGCTGACCCGCCAAGACGTCGTCGGGAGGAGGAGTGGCCCTTACACCAAGTACGTGAGGGCGGCTGACTCACCAAGACGTTGTCAAAATTAGGAGTTGCACTTACACCAAGTACGTGAGGGCGGCTGACCCGCCAAGACGTCGTCGGGAGGAGGGTTTGCCCTCACACCAAGTATGTGAGGGCGGCTGACTCACCAAGACGTCGTCAGAAGGAGGGGTTGCCCTTACACCAAGTACGTGAGGGCGGCTGACTCACCAAGACGTCGTCGGGAGGAGGGGTTACCCTTACAACAAGTACGTGAGTGCGGCTGACCTGCCAAGACGTCGTCAGAAGGAGGAGTTACCCTTACACCAAGTACGTGAGTGCGGCTGACCTGCCAAGACGTCGTCAAAAGGAGGAGTTACCCTTACACCAAGTACGTGAGTGCGGCTGACCTGCCAAGACGATTAGACAACTCCCAACTTGAACGTTTTATGGCGATTAATTCTAACATATTAGCATATATGGTGAGCCACAATTTACTAGACGTGATGTCACCGGATTTGGCAAGCATTTCTTTCCTTGCTAACTAGCTTTTATTTAACATAGCCAGTTATATTATTATTATTTTTTTTTGCTCGAGGTAGTTCAAAGAACAATCTTGTTTTTTCAATATCCAACCTGCCCACGTGTGTCTGCGCAGTAGCGCGCTTGTTTGTATTTCATATTTAATCAAGTTAAAACCATTGAACAGTTACTCTTACTTAGTATAAAAGATTACTTGAAACTTTTAAATAGAATAAATGGAATGTAACTGTAAACAGTCATTAGTAAAAAAACTTCATAAAGGAAGACTGTGTTGCCAAACTCTGCATACTGACTGGTACCTCAGCGTATCCATGTGGGTCGTATCGAAGTAATTAAAAACATTGTGGCCAATTGGTTGAAAGTTCAATATCTGTAAAGGCGAATTGATAAATCATTTCAATAACCACTTTGAAAACACTGTATAAGGAAACAAATATTTATTACCTCGGCCCTGTCAAAAACCTTACATTTAAAGCGGACCCAAAGCGTTTGTCAGAATTTCAAGCTTTGAACTCTGTTGAATTCAATGTAGCTGAATATTGCGACTGACCCGCCCTCTTTGTTTTAATTACGTGAACTGTGTACAACGTAGTGCTATGCGTAGAATCTGTGTATTGTATGTTAACACAAAGTAGGCATTGTACAGTCATGTGATCAAGAAATGCGACGGACCTGGGTGCTCCAAGGCTTCCTTCTCATGGCATCAATGTGACGCGGATGGTTAATCATATGTTATTCATTCAACAAAATAAACTTTATGGGGAAACGTATTATTAATAATAATATTATTATTATTAGGTAATGATAGAGTTATAACTTTATCTGGGAAAATAATTCTACAATAGTTTTGATTTTGGGCGTATTTGGTAAATTAGTCAAGCAAGATGCTCGAAATATATGTAACCTATTCATTAGAGCTATCAGAATTTCAATATAAATACGCAAATGCACAGTGCTGGCTCTAGCGTTTTAGCGTTTTAGGCGGAAACAAAATTTCCCACCCTGATTAACGTTCATTCAACAGTGTCTCCCGAGTATAGAACTTCGGAAATGGGGTTTTGTAAATAAAACAAAACCTTGGACTGGGTTTTGTAAGTATAACGAATATAGATTTTACTTAAATTTGATAGAAAAATAGTAGAACGAAAAGTAAAAATTGTTTTGCATTTAGTCTTTTGTTTTGTTTTTTTATTTATAAATAGAAATCTAGATTCCATCAGAAAAATTTCTCAAATATTCATACTCTAAAGATTTTGCACCCCAGGCCGCCTAGTTTGTTTATATGGACGAAACGGACCTGCATAATGCAATATGCTTTAATAGTACATTTAAATATATGAGTATCTTTCAGGCATTGTATTGACTGTCAAAATACCATAAACATAGTATCGTAAACTGTTGAATAACAATGAACAATAAGAAAAAATTGTAATAGTTTATGCTATACCGAAGTAATATATGTTAAAACTTTTCTTGACTTATTATAAACATTGTTTGTTATTTGAAAAGATAATTTTTAACGTGTACCATGCGCCCCTACCTCCGATCCTGGTGTCTTAACTCCCCCCTATTTGCTCTACCAAGAGGTAACAATGTCCTTTCATTAGTTTAACTAATTCTATTTTCCATTTTTAGGAGGATGTTGTTTCACCCTGTTCATAGAGACCACAAAAAGTAAAATTATACAGAGTAGATTTACTATAATTCACGACCCTGCTAATATCACCCTTATATTCCCCAGGAGTTTAGGACAACGTGGTCATTTGAAAGCCTTTTTTGGTTCCAAGTAGTACACTTTCTAAGGATAAGCGGTCAAAATCTGTGTGTCAGGTTAGAGTATCGTCCCCTGCCACGGGTTAGCTGGTTACTAGTCCAGGCCTTGCAGCTTACGAGATTCCATAGTAACACCCCTACATTCCCCACCAGGTGCGGAAAATGTGCGGCTTTGGAAGGTTCTTTTGGTTCCAAGTAGCGTCGGAAAAGCGGTCGAAGTCTGTGTGTCTGGTTGGAGTATCGTCTCGTGTCAAGGCTTAGCTGGTCACTAGTCCCGGCCTTACAGCTTACGAGATTCCATAGTAACACCCCTACATTCCCCACCAGGTGCGGAAAATGTGCGGCTTTGGAAGGTTCTTTTGGTTCCAAGTAGCTTCGGAAAAGCGGTCGAAGTCTGTGTGTCAGGTTGGAGTATCGTCCCAGCCACGGGTTAGCTGGTCACTAGTCCAGGCCTTACAGCTTACGAGATTCCATAGTAACACCCCTACATTCCAAACCAGGTGCAGAAAATGTGCGGCTTTGGAAGGTTCTTTTGGTTCCAAGTAGCTTCGGAAAAGCGGTCGAAGTCTGTGTGTCAGGTCGGATTATCGTCCCCTGCCACGGGTTAGCTAGTCACTAGTCCAGGCCTTACAGCTTACGAGATTTCATAGTAACACCCCTACATTCCCCACCAGGTGCGGAAAATGTGCGGCTTTGGAAGGTTCTTTTGGTTCCAAGTAGCTACGGAAAAGCGGTCGAAGTCTGTCTGTCAGGTTGGAGTATCGTCCCCTGCCACGGGTTAGCTGGTTACTAGTCCAGGCCTTACAGCTTACGAGATTCCATAGTAACACCCCTACATTCCCCACCATGTGCGGAAAATGTGCGGTTTTGGAAGGTTCTTTTGGTTCCAAGTAGCTTCGGAAAAGCGGTCGAAGTCTGTATGTCATGTTGGTGTATCTTCTCGTGCCACTGGTTAGCTGGTCACTAGTCCAGGCCTTACAGCTTACGAGATTCCATAGTAACACCGCTACATTCCCTACCAGGTGCGGAAAATGTGCGGGTTTGGAAGGTTCTTTTGGTTCCAAGTAGCTTCGGAAAAGCGGTCGAAGTCTGTGTGTCAGGTTGGAGTATCGTCCCAGCCACGGGTTAGCTGGTCACTAGTCCAGGCCTTACAGCTTACGAGATTCCATAGTAACACCCCTACATTCCCCACCAGGTGCGGAAAATGTGCGGCTTTGGAAGGTTCTTTTGGTTCCAAGTAGCGTCGGAAAAGCGGTCGAAGTCTGTGTGTCAGGTTGGAGTATCGTCTCGTGCCAAGGCTTAGCTGGTCACTAGTCCTGGTCTTACAGCAATGCCTTTGGGTTGAGACACCAAGCCCCATTTCGGTCACCCGGACCAGAGTCGCGAGGTTTAAGTATTCGGGGGAAGAGGGTTACATAATGCACTGTAGATAATCCGCAACCACAGCGGTATTTGTGTTCTTAGGCCGAAGGGCTAGAAAGCGAGTCAACAGGTGTCCATTCTACATTATTCTGGTGTATCCGTCATTTATTCATTTTTAATTCTATTACAAACACACTTACATCTTATTAAATGTTCAGGATCTATTTGATGTTCATTATTAAAAGAAAAGTTTTGAAAAATCAGCAATACGCGTAGCTAATTTAGTACGTTTAGTTTTTTCTCTCTCTTTCTCTCTCTCTCACTCTCTCTCTCTCTCTCTCTCTCTCTCTCTCTCTCTCTCTATATATATATATATATATATATATATATATATATATATATATATATTAAACAACATAGGTTATTCAAATACAAGAATATTTATTAATTTATATCCAAAGCGTTTCGTTTTTAAACAGTACCAACATTATCAGGAATGAAAATTACAATTATTGTATTTGAATAACCTATGTAGTTTTAAATTATTCAACAATAAAATGTATTATATATATATATATATATATATATATATATATATGTATATGTATAATTAATAAATTAAAAATATTTCAAAAACAAGAATACTTTTAATGAATGTCTAATGAATTATCTAATCCATTAGATAATTATTTTCCTGAAGATGCTGATACTATTTTATCGGCGAAAAGCTTTGAATAAATATATTCATTAAAAGTATTCTTGTTTTTGAAATATTTTAAATTTATCAACTATATTACAAGAAAACATATCACCATATTTAATATATTAATGTATATATATATATATATATAAGTGTGCATGTGTGTATGTATGTATATTAGAGCTCCGGTCAAAACTTGGAAGGAATATTGTCCAGAGAGATGACAATCACTTAGGATCCTCAGATATAAAGTCGCGCGGATTCTGATTGTAATTCGACGCGCCTTATCGGGCCGGTTCATTGCTAATAACTAAATCAATACCGTCCCGTCAAATCACCCTCGGTCACGTGTTTAGACGAACGCGATTGCCTTTCCTTGTTTCAGCTTCGGGAAATCCCAACAGAAAAACAAATTACTGTTGAACGAAAAATGGAAGCATAAATTTGTTTGTCCGCGCCACCCTTGGGTCTTTCAGCGCTAAAATGCTTTTCATCCCGACACACTTTAAGCGAATGTGGGCACAGGACTAGCTTGTTCCCTAAGGGCCGCTTGCTCGCCCCCTTCACATCTGCAGAAGCACTTACAAACTTCTCCCAAACTTGGGATCACTTCGCTAAACGTATTTCACTAATTGTATTACATTTCACACGTGTAAATAAAAACAGTTCAAAAATAGTTTGATCAGGGTTTTAATAAATATAGGTAGCATACATCATTTCTTTTTAACAATTTCTAGTTATGTCAACAAACACAAATATTATTTTAGTTACGTTACTAAATATTTATAATTAATATAAATAAAGTAACATATCCTGTGCGTTAAAACAGCTGTTCTACCATATAACCTAAAACATAAAATTAGCTGTTTTATGAAATCATATGATATCACTTATTTTAAGTAAAATGTCACGAAATAATTATATTGAATACTTTGACCCTCTTGTGAAAATTTACAATTTTACTCAAACGTAAAATTTAAATTAATTAATGAATTATATTAAAAAATTATTATTAAAAAAACTAGTATTAACATCAAGATTAGTCCACTACGAGTTCAACATAATCTATTTGAACTTGAGTAGATGAATAAAACGTTTTCATTAACGATGAAATATATATATATTTATATACATATGTATGTATAAGGAGAGCGTAAGGTAATAGTAGCAATTGAAAAACACATTTTGTAACAAAGTGTACACTTATTAGCTCATCGAGAATTTCCGCCGAACAATTGAGAATTGGTATCAGAACAGTTTTATTATACGTTATAGGTATACACAAGTTATTTATCAAATTTCTACCGTGCCTAAAAAAATCATTACATATTTTGCTAAAACAAAAACTACTAGCACAGCATAATTAATTATAAAGTTTGCTTTCAGGGGTTGGAAGTTTAAAGCTTACCCTCGGACACGTTATGGTAATAATGGATATTAATTCACCCCTAATGTAACGTAAGAAACTCCGTTATGACTAAACTAAAGCAAAGGGTTAATGAAAAGTTATTATTAACACAGTGCGGCAGCACCGTATTTTTTGTCGTGCTACGCGTTTTCAAAATAATTTTCATGGCGGGAAAGGTTTCATGGCGGGAAATTTTGGGGAAATGTTTATAAACAGAACTCACTGACGTTTAACGATCCAACACAGGAGGATTTCTAACTTGTGGAGGAACAGAGACAGTTCACACTTGGGTACCTTTATTGGCAGTAAAATATTGACAGTAAAAAACAATTATTTACAGTTCCTAAAAAGTATCATGGCTTCCCCGAAAACGGCGAAAATCACCTTATTTACGAAAATCACCTAGTTTTTCTCTCATTGCCTATTGTATTTAAATAGTTTAAATAGGATTATTGTTTAGCATAAGATTAAAGTAAGTATAATAGGTCAGGAATGTAAAAAGGGGTTATGGTTAAGATGCGCAGTAGAGAACGCAGATGTGAAATATATAAAGAGAGGAGGTAAAGAGAATGAGGTAGAGAGAGAGAGAGAGGGAGGGATGTAGGTCGGGAGGGATGGAGAAAGAGATAGAATGAGAGAGAGAGAGAGAGAGAGTGTGTGAGGTTTTAGTTATGTAGGTAGGGAGACAGGGTGGGAGGGAGGTATGTAGGTAGAGAGTGAAAGAGAGAGAGGGAGAGAGTAGAACTATAGGCCTATGAAAAGAAGGAAATAATTGGTTGATCATTTTTAAATAAAACTTTTGAAATTCCAAAAAGCATCCTACCGGTGAATGATTTCCGCAGATAGGATAGACAGAGGCCATAGAAAATTGTATTTTTTCAGTTACAGTTTTCCCTTTAGAGGTAGAGGAAAACATTTTTACAAATTTAATCAATTTTTCGGCATTTTATATACATGTAGGAAGCCTTTTAGATTAATAGACTTTCAAATTGTTTCTGATCCGCCATTAGTGTGTATAAAAATGACAGAGAGCTTGATATGGTTTATATTGTGTGAATGAAGCTGCGTGTTTTACTGCAGCAGAATTATTCACAACATGTGGTGCTTTGGTTTATCCAGGTCGCCATGCAGTGGTTCGTTCCATTTCCACTGATGAAGTCAACTATTGTTTTCCGCCAACATTTACGTCTTTGGGAAACGTTTGTATTTATTTCTAAGGAAAATAGGTGGAATTCAATTACGCTGAAAGCTTCCAATCCGTTGAGATTTCTGCAGTATCCGTGTTTCTTGTTGGCTCCTGCCGGCTTATTTTTTTATTACATATTTAATTTTAGTTTGTCGTAAATGTTGATTGGAAAGTTCTACGAAATCATGCTAGAACCAATATGAGGCCACACTTCTCACCTGGCATGAGAGTTAAACTTTGCCTTCCAGGTTGAAGTAAACCCTTTTTTTTCCCAGAATATTATTAGGAATCTGCTTAGGAAAGGTTACTACTCCCACGCATTCCCCTTGAAAGCTCTAATGGTTATAATAGATTAATTGAAGCCTTAAAGTCGTTCTAACGGTAACGCATTTCACAGAATAATGTTTTGCACATAAGAACGATGTTGAGAAAGCTAAACGGCACAATGATATAGAGCCAAAACCTGGGCTGCTACAGAGCCGAACCTATGATGGTGTAGAGACTGAGCCTATGGAGCTGTAGAGCCAGAACCTATGCAGCTGTAGAGCCATAACTTATACTATCGCAGTTCCAGAACAATTGGTAATGTGGACTCACAACCTATGCAGCAGTAGAGCCAGAATATGTGATGTTGTAGAGACAGAACCTATGCAACTGTAAGGCCAGAACCTATTCTCATGTATAGCCATAACTTATTCTATCGCAGATCCAGAATTAATGCTATTGTAGAGCCAAAACTTATGCAGCTGAAGAGCTAGAACCTATGATTATGTAGATATAGAACCTATGCAGCTGTAGAGCAAGAACCTATGCAGCTGTAGAGCCAGAACGTATACTATAGTGGTTCCAGAACAAGTGGTAATGTGGGACCAGAACTTATGCAGCTGTAGAGCTAGAACCTATGATTATGTCGAGACAGGACCTATGAAGCTGTAGAGCCATAACTTATACTATCGCAGTTCCAGAACAATTGGTAATGTGGACTCACAACCTGTGCAGCTGTAGAGCCAGAACCTGTGATGATGTAGGGCCAGAACCTATTCTCTTGTATAGACATAACTTATTCTATCGTAGATCCAGAATAAATGCTATTGTAGAGCCAAAACATATGCAGCTGTAGAGCTAGAACCTATGATTATGTCGAGACAGAACCTATGAAGCTGTAGAGCCATAACTTATACTATCGCAGTTCCAGAACAAGTGGTAATGTGATGTAAGAACGTATGTAGCTGTAGTGCCAGAACCAATGATTATGTAGAGACATAACCTATGCAGCTGTAGAGCCAGAACATATTCTCTTGTAGAGCCATAACTTATACTATCGCAGTTCCAGAACAATTGGTAATGTGGACTCACAACCTATGCAGCTGTAGAGCCAGAACCTGTGATGATGTAGAGACAGAACCTATGCAACTGTAAGGCCAGAACCTATTCTCTTGTATAGACATAACTTATTCTATCGTAGATCCAGAATAAATGCTATTGTAGAGCCAAAACATATGCAGCTGTAGAGCCAGAACCTGTGATGATGTAGAGACAGAACCTATGCAACTGTAAGGCCAGAACCTATTCTCTTGTATAGACATAACTTATTCTATCGTAGATCCAGAATAAATGCTATTGTAGAGCCAAAACATATGCAGCTGTAGAGCTAGAACCTATGATTATGTCGAGACAGAACCTATGAAGCTGTAGAGCCATAACTTATACTATCGCAGTTCCAGAACAAGTGGTAATGTGATGTAAGAACGTATGTAGCTGTAGTGCCAGAACCAATGATTATGTAGAGACAGAACCTATGCAGCTGTAGAGCCAGAACATATTCTCTTGTAGAGCCATAACTTATTCTATCGTAGTTCCAGAACAAAAGCTATTGTAGAGCCAAAACTTATGCAGCTGTAGAGCCAGAACCCATGCACTTGTAGAGGCAGAACCATTGCTCTTGCAGATACAGAACGTCTACTATTGTAGATCCAGAACTTATACAGCTGTAGAGCTAGAACCTATGCTGATGGAAAGCCAGGATTCATACTATTGTAGACCCAGAACCTATGCAGTTCTATATCCAGAACCGATGCTTTTCTAAAGCCATAATCTATGCTGATGGAGAGCTAAAGGCTATGCTCTTGTAGATCGGAACCTATGGTGATGTAGGGACAGAACATTTGCTTGTGTAGAGCCAAAGCCTATGCTGCTGCAGATCCAGAACCTTAGCTCTTGTAGAGTCAGGATTTATACTATCGTAGTCCCAGAATCCTTTTTCGTCTAGAGCTATAATCTATGTTGATGGAGAGCCAGAGCATATGCTGTTCTAAACCTAAAACCTATGCTTTTCTAGAGCCAAAATCTATGCTGATGGAGATGCAGAGCCTATGCTCTTGTAGAACGGAACCCATGCCGATATAGAAATAGAACCTATGAAGCTGCAAATCCAGAATCTGTGCTATTATAAAGTTAGAACCAAGAGCTGTCGACTTCTTCTTTCTATAACCTGAAAAGTGTTTATTTTAGGGCAATGTTTCGTGAAACAGATTATTGTGTTGAGAAAAATGGCTGAACTGAATTTCGCAGACAGATGTAGTAAAACACGGTTTCCCACTTTATCACTCCATATTTTATTTTGCTCTATTTCTGATATTGTCTGGAATATTTATACAGCACTTTACGTTTGGAATATTTAATGACGTTTTTTTAAGTCAGTGCATTGTGTCTAAAATTTTCTAGAGATTTCAATTGTGCGGTAATTACAAAACAACATGTCTTGTATTAAGAACATTTTGGTTGACTAATGTGTTAGTGTTAATTTCTATATAACCGACGTAAAATTTAATAACAGAAAATATTGTAACAAATTTTTCACGCCTGATGAATATACTGCACAGAAACACATTTAGCCGGACGCTTCCATTGTTGCCAAGTTTCTGCTAATTACATCGGGCGGCCTGCCATGGATTTGCTATTGTTTCATGCCACTGGTCGGAATCGTAAATCAGCTCAGTGAATGTATCTCATCCGATAAAGTTTTTAGATACAATAGCCTGGCATTAGTTTTCTAAGCACGTCAATTTTAGAATTATTTCTAACTAAACCGTTTGTTGTGTTCAATTTATGTTTACGTGAGGAAAATATTGAACAATATTCTAATTTAATGTTAAATATATTTACGTCAGACTACGCTAACATTTTGTCATATACAAACTTGCAAAACTATTTTAAATCAAGAGCAATCTTGTACTACGAATAAAGTTTAAAACTTTTTCAATTCCTTCTATTAGTTCACACTCTCCCTATGTATATTTATATATTTTGTTCAAGTTTTCAATCGATAATAAAATACTTTCTACTCTTCTAAAAAGTTCAAATATATTTTTCGACTTGTATTGGATAAAAACTAATGTTAATTGATTTTCTTTCAATTAATAATTAATTATTAATATTTAAAATGTTTATCTTTTGGTTGGGTTCGAACTGTATAACTAAAACAAGTTAGATATCTTGCATTCTGGCAGTGTGACAACTTATCGTTAAAAATGATTTTATAAGATGAAAAAAGATACTATTTTGGCCCCAAACGGGTTGTCGAAGCTATTAACAATTGATGTTGTAATTAATTGTGATTAAGTATATATAATAGAAAGTAACTAAAATCAAATATTTCATTGTTGACCTAAATAGGAATTGACATAATTTTTTTTATATAACTTGTACTACTGACCACATTACATTTAAACGTGATCAATAATATGTGTCTACCACACACAGGCAAGCACGCACTCATATAGCGGATGCTCCTGGTGGCTGTGGGTCATGGAGTCTAATGTAATGTGCATGAATATTTAAATAAAGGCGTCTTTAATAAGAATTTGTAGGCCTCTTTGTTTTTGACAGCCAGTGAGGCGCGCAAGCCCCTCAGTTGTGTAACTCTTCTGGACGCGTAATTAATTCGAAATTAGGCAAATTGTCAATTAAGGGAATTGTTAAAATTAAATTGTTTGAACGCTTTTAATTTACGTTTTTCTTTGAAGGATTTCCATAAATTTCTTCCTTAAACTCGGAACGTTAATAAATGTTTGTCGGTTAAGAACGAGGCATGGTAACAATTTTGTTCTTTGTTAAAATTTAAAAAAATGGTATCCTCAACTTATTTAACGATAATTCCTTGCGGTTTTTGCGTTGTACATCTTGAGGTTTTTTTTAATTACTTTTTTTGGTGTCACTTAGCATCAGTGAGAATTTAACAATGCACTGACATAGTGCGAAACGCGTCTGCTGAAAAATGTCAGTGAGTAGTGGTTTTTTTTGCCAAGTGATACCAAACTTAGTTTTAATTTCTTTCTAAAGCTTACTTTACGTTGGTTGCTGTATCTAAACCCGGATCAGCCTATTTGCAAGTGGAAAGTAGTTCGTTCGTTCTTTTAGGAAATGTATCAGAAAGAACATGTGAACTGAATATTTGTCTAAAGTATATAACTATGTTCAAAGATTGATTTATAAAAGTTAGGAAATTGAAAATAAAAAAAATTCAAAAGATGTAGCCGAGGGTTCACAGAGGGTACGTGGCTCCCAAACCAATTAATTCCAACACTAAAATATTAACCTATAAAATAAATTTATACTACGGGTACGTGCCCCCAAACCAATTAATTCCAGCAGATAAATATTAACCTATTAAACAAATTTATTCTACGGGTACGTGCCCCCAAACCAATTAATTCCAGCAGATAAATATTAACCTATAAAACAAAAAATATTCTACTCTTACAATAATAGCAAGCAAAACTAATATTAACTCTTACGTTTGTGAAGCGACACTAGGAACCATGGCTTTACGCCCACTTTTTTAGACGCCTAAGATAACTTATTTTTACAAGAAGTACATTATACCCTAGTATGTTTTAGCAAAACAGCTTCCCGAATACCCAACATTTGTGTTATTGTAAGTGCCAAAATAGCATAAAATATGATTTCTAGAGATAAAAACGTCCAAAATTTATTCAGGAGTGGTCCACTGACCCCCACCTGATCGTGCCCACCCAATGCATCATCCAGGCTACTCCCCTTCCAAAATTACGTCATTCTGGAAAAATAATTGAATATTTAAATAATCGACGCTTCTTTATAAGACAGGGCGCTGTGTAATGCATTAAAATACAGCTAGAAAATATCCGGTTAGGATAGATTCGTTTATAAAACAAATTAAAAAAAATTTTTATATTCGTATCCTAACTGGTTGACAAATGAATTAGCTTTCATCTTGGTGTATGTAGTAGTACCACCACATTACAAGATCCATAACAGCAAACTAAGTTGCGTCTTCCCTTTCACGTATCAACCGGGTAGCTCACTTCCTGAAATATTTGTTTCTCTATTCTATAGTCAACCCTACACAAAGCAGATAAATTTTAGCCCAAGTACATTGTAATGTTGTGAAGTGAAGTGTCCTTTTTTGTAAAGATTAATCATAGTTTTGGTTTTGTTGTGAAGGTAAAATTGTTTTAGAGAGAAGTTCTATTTTGTACGTGTTTCAGAGTGCTTTGTACTTCGCCAGTATTGGTTTTGTAGAAATACTGAGCCTGAATAAGCTGATGCGTAAATAAACGTTGTTCCCCAGTAAAAAAACACACACACACACACACACACATTTTTTTCCGTGCGGTCCAGTGCCATTGCCAGAGACACAACGCTAGATTCAGCTTTATATAAAAACCTCTGTTCCCACACTACTACCCGCATTGTCGCGGCAGTCAGTCGCTGTGTAACATCGGGTCCATCTACCTTTCCTGACTGACTGTATAACCAATATAGAACTCTCGACAGACTGATTTTGCGTTGTATTCCGATATGTTTCCCTGCTTTCTTGCATATATAGACGCAACTCCGGAGATATTAGTAGTAACGACCTTCGATTGTAATTATCAGGTCATGTGTTCGATTTCCCCCGAGCCTAACGCTTTATTGTGCTACAGTTTTTTTATAGAAATAACAAGGAATAAAAATAATAAAATATAACGATTTCTACTTAGGTAAATAAAGAAAAATATTATTTTAGTTACTATTTATTTAATAATTACAAATAATATAAATATGTATATACATATGTCAGAAGCACAGTATTGGGTAGCTAAATAGAAAGCGAAATTATATATTAAAATTAACTAATTAAATTTAATTATTGAGTCCACTGAAAGTTTAATTAGATCTATTTGAGTTTGAATTAATAAAAAGTATTTTATTAACGACTGAAAATTTAAACACGATATTTAAATACGTAGAGAGTGTGTAAATTAATAGAAGGAATTGAAAAAAGGTAGACCTAATTAAATAAACTCATCAAACTGACAGTAAAAATAAATTGCTAGGGGCAGAATAAATGCTACTGTATACGTAATGCTTTATCTATTAAAAAGTTTACCCTAACCGTTCCTCCATTGTGCCTTTAAAAGTTGTTGCTAAATTTATCGATACCTGGGCTAACATAACCTATATTTCGCCAATCGATATTATATCGGCTCGAAACCTAGCTCGTTTAACACTGGCCAGGGTGTATTTTATCATTCCCCGGTAGTGTTGTATTTCTATAAAAATCCGATGCTTTATTTTCTGTTAAATGCTACGATATATATATACACCAATGGAAGCTGAGGTTTTAGGATTATATTTTTATATATACTGTATTTATTAAGGTCCTATTTTCGTAATGAAAACATTTTGCAAAATATTTATTCTTTGCGTATAATTAAGTATCACGTCTCAACAACTGCCATAACTTTCATTAGTATGAATTTTTTTATCTCATATTTCTTTTATAATATATTGTATGTTTCGTCAATATATAAGAAACTAAAAAATCTCCTACAAAATATATGACTTTGATTGAAAATGAATATGACTAAGATTGAAAATATTAAATTCTTTTCATTTTCTACCATTAATTACAAGTTCTAATTTAATCGTTAATGTTTATATTGTTTTACAAATATTTACAAACACTTATTACAGACATTTCCTTGAAGTAATTTATTTGTCCACATATGTTTGTATGTATGTATGTATATATGTATGTGTGTGTGTGTGTGTGTGTGTGTGTGTGTGTGTGTGTGTGTGTGTGTGTGTGTGTGTGTGTGTGTGTGTGTGTGTGTGTGTGTGTGTGTGTGTGTGTGTGTGCGTATGCGTGTGTGTGTGTGTGTTTGTGTGTGTGTGTGTGTGTGTGTGTGTGTATGTGTGTGTGCGTGTATGTCGGTGTGTGTGCGTGTGTATACGTGTGAGCGAGTGCGCGCGCGCGTACGTGTGCATGTACCGTGTGCGCGTGCGTGCGCGCGCGCGAGCGCGCGCGCGTGTGTGTGTGTGTGTAAAATGTTGTGTGTGTGTACTCTTGTATAGTAATTAAAAACAACATAGGTTATTCAAATACAAAAATAATTTATTAATTTATATTCAGAGCTTTTCCTTGATAAACAGTACCAAATTAATAAATAATTTTTGTATTTGAATAACCTTAGTGGTTTTTTAATATATATGACTACATGCTCGCAGTTTTTTAAAAATGAATTTTACTATCATCATTTCATTTTGGAATGCTGGAGAGCATCGTACGGCACAAAAGCTAAAAACCACTTTTACATGTTAGGGTATTAATTTAGTTCATATTTGTTTTCCATTTTGTTTTGTTGAAAACTTCCGTCAACGGATCTGACTCTTTTCAAGAACAATTTTAAATAAATGCATCAACTAAAACTTGTATGTAATAAATCTTTCGACAACCGAAGTTTTCTATTGACTACATCACCTAGATAGCCTCTCACCACTACTCACAATAAAGCCTCTATTATCTACATTCTTTGGATGAAGTATTCACTCATGTCGGCCAGTCCCACTGACTGCTATATTGTAAATATTTTTAAGTTTTAATTTTTTTTCAATTTCGTATCAATGTGTAAAAACTCGTGAAAGGCGTTTAACTTTTATTCAGAACATTGAGGAAGCTTTATATACAGTTAAAATGTCATTATTACTCTATCTAATGTATTAGTGTTACTTAAGTTACAATATTCCTTCATATGGTAACAATAATAATACATCTCTGTGATAATATTATTATGTACAGTGTAACCTTCTCACAGTCGTTGCCTTTGATAAAACCTAATTGTCTGTGAAACGCGTACAAAGGTTTTCCAAACGCAGTTTTCATTTTGTTTGTGGGGATGTTTTTTCTCTGTACCTTCATGTACTATTATTCTAAAAAAATTCTAGTCCTATCACTTACAGAAAACTGCTTTTAATTGCATAATCTATATGTATTTATTTAACAATAGTCCAATTAAAAACAAACTAGCTAAATTTACCTGCAGCAAGAATATATCTATGTTTTAAATTTTACTGTAAAAAATAATTTACTTTTAATATGTCTGTTAGAACCAGTCCTTGCAAAAATTCCATTTAATTCAAAAGAAATATAATTTTTTTTTTACTTCATTCTAAACTGCTTGTTTTAGGTGCAACAATATCAGAACCGATCAAGCTGAATTGACGAACGATCATTATGTGAAATAGGTACAGAAAGAAAAACATTATAGGTAAGAAAACTTATAAGTACTGATATTTGAATTACTCATTTTGGCTTAAATTTAATTGAAACAAAATAATGTATAGAAAGTTGATAAATAACAAAAAGAAATTTTCGTAATACAGTATTAATTGGAAATAACAATCCTGCATAGTGTAAAAACACTCACTGCACTACACTGCCAGTTGTATCAGCAATGTTCGATGCAGTGCCTTACAACAGCTGCGACGGGATCAGCTGTTTACCTAGTTGATTGTTGTCATTGCACATGCATTAGTTGATATGGCAATTCAACCGTTTTCTGTAGCAATTTTAGTGTTATATTTTTAGTGCAATATTTTAGTACTATAATTTAGTGTTATCTTGAATTTGTGAGTTTGTTGGTGTACAAGAAGCTCAAAACACGTAACATTATTAAAGGAAGGTAAGCTGAATAAATAGTGTTTTAAAATAAGTATGAAATGAAAATTGTTGTATTAGGCTATGCTTTTTGATTTAATTAGGACTGGTAAGTCTTGACTTATGGACTTAGTTTCTTACATATGTTACTTTATGTTACTTATTAATACATTCTAAACGATAAAACGTTATTTTATGACTAAAAGAAACCATAGTGGTAAATGTTACGCAATTTAAATATCGTCATAAAACATAACCTCACTTTGTGCATTCTATTATTCAATAATTCTTTAGGAATTTCCCCACTCTTTTTACCGCATTGACATTAAAATAATTTAATAAGTCATTATAATAAATGAAATATAGGGTGCCACATACGTACAGCTCCGCTCCACCCGTCCCCCATGCCCGGATTAAGCCTCTCCACCACGTCAAGGTCATGCAGCCCATAGGAGAGGTTTTGTATGGAACATATTTTTTGCTTTGCAAACCCTACTGAGAAACGGAGAAGTTACTCCATTTACACATCAAGCTTCATTAAATAATTATGAGGTTATGAACATTTTCTATTTTTCTGAGTTTCAGTGATTTTTTTTAATGGCTAAATCAACAACATATTCTTCGGTTAGGATAGGAATCTTTACGATTTGGTTTGGTTTAATTTTAATGTAAACAAAATTTGTTTATCTAAGCAAACAGGTATTAAATTTAACTTTACCGTTAAGGGAATTCCATTATTTTTACTATAATCAAACCTAACCTAATCGGATATTTTGTCGCAAGATATATAACTAAACGTCTATATATTATAAAATAACACTCTATTTATGTAGGGAATGGTTTCTGTGAATTGAGGTATTTTTATTATTACTAAAACTCGGAGGGACCTTATCGGTGTAGAGCACTTAGCTGCAGTCTTTGTACTCTATTCCCATCCCTACCACAGGACTAGCTTAGTGGATACCTACCTCTTTGCAGAAATCAAGTACCCACCTGATGCTAGACCTTCTGATATCCTCTGGTGTACATACCTGCCAGCCAAACCACTTACTCCTTGCAGCGCCCAAAGCAGGACCCTCACAGATTACGTGGAATGGGCTTTCCTCTTGGTCCTCGTCGCATCTCTTACATACAGGGGACCTAGATTTTCCAATTTTGTATTGGAACCCACTCAGATTCCCATGACCTGTAACCAGCTCTACAGTAGCTCTGAGTTGATGTCTACTTAAGGAGAGTAGTTCTTTGCCCCACAAATCTCCTGAGTAACCCCACAGTACCTTGGATTTGTTACACCCCAAGGTCACATTTAATTCTTCCCTGCACAACCTGTCTATATGTGCCGTGATCCTCTTGCGCCCCTCCTGAGGCGGCATGCCCACTGCCCTCAGCAACGGTCCTTGGGTTATACACCCTTGTTTTGCTAAGGCGTCAGCTATCTCATTCCCTATCCAGCCAGAATGTCCTGGAATCCAGGTTAGGTTGAGTGAATTATAATTACTCAGCTCTGCTAGAGAAGCCATAGTCTCAGCCACCAACCTAGAGCTGGTACTAGCCTTACCTAAAGCCTTCAGAGCTGCCTGACTGTCCGAGCAAATCCAGATGGTCTTGCCCCTCCTGCCAGACCCTATTATTTCCTCAGCACATAGTTTGATCGCGAGCTCCTCCCCCTGGAAGACAGAGTTGTAGTCCTCCAGGCAATGACAAAATCTGTCTTTGTGTCTCGGTCCACTAAATCCTGCTCCCACTCCTTCCTTCATCTTGGACCCATCGGTGAACCAGATTTTACCATATCTGGGTCTATACTCCGCCTATGCCTCTCTTGCAGGAATAAGGATTTTGTAGTTTCCTTTTTCCCTTTTAAGAGGCAGTATCGTATCCTGAGGTTCTATCCAGAGCTCCTTCAGTGAATCCCCAAATAGCTGTTTATGAAGTTCGCTACTTGTCTTCCACTGCCCGGTACAGCTTAGCCGGTATCAGTTTTCATTGCCTCCATCCGAATTTGAAGACTCAAGGATGGAAAACCCAACATAACCCTCATGGCCGCACATGGTGTGCTTCTCCTTGTAGCTGTTATGCCTGTAAGGAAGAGCCCGTGCGCGCGGTCCAGCATTCTTTTACTTGATTCTTTTTGTGCCCTGTCCCACCAGACGATTGAGGCAAAGACCGACCTCGGTACCACAATGGCGGAATAAATCCCGTTCATCTGTCGTGGACCCAAACCCCATCTCGTGCCTATTGCTCCTCTGCATTGCCAGAACGTAGCTATGGCTTTTTTGCACTTATCCTCCAAGTTCTCACGCCAGAGTAGCTTCCTATCCAGAATAACTCCCAGATATTTAGCGCTCTCAACGTAGCTTATTTTGGTATTACCAACTTCCATCATCTCCAGCGATTTAGTTTTATATCGCCTAGTGAAGATGAGTGCCACAGATATCTCTCCTTGAATGCATAGTGCATTCTCCCTGCACCATGCTTCTGTTACCTTGAGTGCCTCTTGAAGCAGGTCTTTGAGGACCTCTTCAAATGGTCCCCTGACAAGGATAGCTATGTCATCCGCATATCCTACCACCTTGACCCCCATTCCACTGAGCGTCCTTAGTAGGCCGTCCACGACAAGGCTCCACAGCAAAGGGGATAACACTCCACCCTACTGGCAGCCCTCCGAGACCATCCCATTTATCGTGCACCCCATCCAGGATGCAGTACTTATCCGGTTTTCTAAGGAACTCATAATCCAATTTATAATTCCATCAGAAATCCCATGATCCATAGCTGCTCTCTTGATGGCCAGTCTAGAGGTACTATTAAAAGCCCCCTCCACATCAAGAAAAGCCCCAATTCATATCCCCTTGTTGTTGATCTGACCCTTAATAAAGTCTACGACCGACAACAGCGCAGTCTCCACTGACCTACCAGTTCGGTAGGCGTGTTGGTCCTGATGAAGAGGATACTGCTTCAAAGGTCCCTCCTTCAAATAGTGGTCCACCAGCCTTTCCAATGTCTTTAACAAGAAAGATGTAAGGCTGATATGTCTGAAGTCCTTTACCTCTGTGTAACTTTTCCTCCCCGGTTTGGGGATAAAGATAACCTTCGTTTTGAGCCACTGCCCGGGCGTGTAACCCAAGGCAACACAGCCTCTGAGTAATCCTGTCAGTGGCCCTATTATTTCCTCCAAGCAATTTTGTAGTAGTGCTGGAGTAATATTATCTAATCCAGGCGCTTTAAAAGGCTCAAAAGACAGAATCGCCTCTCTCACCTTTTTCGTTGAGATCACCTGCCCAGCAATATTCCAGTCCGCCCTTAGCCCAGTATGTCGGAGGTTTTGAGCACCGTCCCCTACCGGTCTAATATCGGGAAAACTGTTCCTCATAAGCAGACGCAGTGTTTCCTCCGGAGTGTCAGTAAAGCTACCATCAGTCTTCTTGACAAACGTAAGCTCTCCCCTCGGTCCACCTGCTAACACCTTAAACAGTCTAGCAGTGTCACTCAGTGTGCTTGTCTCTGAGCACCCCTTTTCCCAAGAAGCACGTTTAACCTCTTTAGTAAGATTTTTATAGAGACCCTGGCTGTCTTTATATGCCTGCCAAGTCTCCGCCGTTTTCTTCTTCTTTGTCCTATTAAAGAGCCTTCTAGTCTCTTTCCGTCTTGCCTCTATCTCGCTGTTCCACTTAAGCTTACCACTCCCAGTGTTTATCCGCGACAGAGGACAATTTTCCTCAAACGACGTGGAAATTGCAGTCCTGATGTAGGCCTCAGTATTTTCCAGTTCGTTTGATGTACCATATTTACCACGGAAGTCAGACATCCGCCTCCTCACCGAGGTCTTAAAACGTTCCCAGTTTGTCCTTCTCGGGTTCCTAAGCCACACCCCATGGGGGACCACTCCCCTCATCGTAGCAGTGGTGATCCGGTGATCAGACATGGAGGGCTCATCCGAAACCTGCCAGTCATGCACCCACCTTACCATTTGTCTATTACAGAAGGTGATATCTAGAACCTCCATTCTGTTTAAAGTGACAAATGTTGGCTCGGCACCTGTGTTTAAAACCACAAGGTTTTCTTCAATCAAGAAGGCCCTCGCTCATTTGTGTCTGTGCTGCCCCACACCTCATTATGAGCACTGGCATCACAGCCCACTAAGATTCCCATATTCCTCTCCCTGCAGTACCGAACCAACTTACGTAATTCTGCAGGGGGCGATTCTCTATTGTGGGCGCAGTAAGTGTAGGCCACGATGAACTCCCTGCTCCCACTTACCTCGCTCTTGCCTCGAATTCTAACCACCGCAAGGTCTTTAGTTGAGAATTCTTGAATCAGCGTTGCTTCTAGTCCTCTGACTATCACACATGCTCTGTGCCCCTCATGTTCCCCACTTGCGTAGGTGCGCCCAGCTGCAGTTAGACCCCTTATACGGTTCCTGACCAGCCACGGGTCTTGCACCAGCGCAAGCGCTGGTAATGTGTGCCTCACATTTAAGCACCTGGTTAGGACCACCGAGGCGCTTTTACTGTGGTGCAAGTTGATTTGCAGGATCATTGCTCGAGGGTCAGCCATATCCAACTGAGCCCTACGCATTCTCCTGATTCTCTCTCTCGCCCTTCTCTTCCGGGTCCTTAGAGTTCCACTTAAAAGTGACCTCTGCAGTCCCCAGGAAGTCTTTTCCATCTCTTGCCTTTAATAGTCTGGCCGATGCCTCATCCAATCCTAGGCAGGGGAGGCTTGCAGGTCCCCGCTCAATGCACTGTAGGATCTTCCACTTCGAAGTGTCAATTTCTGGGTTTTGCATCCCCATGAGCTTGACCAGCTGAGTGGCCTCCCTTTTTGGTGGTGGTACTAGCACCGTCACTTTCACCCTTTTGATCAGTTCATCAGACAGGACAAGCCTTGCCTGAGTCCTGTCCTCGAGCTTAACTGACGGTACCACTTCTCTCAGCCATTTTGCCGATTCCTCCTCAGCACAAATAAATGCTGCGACTCCATCCCTTAGGTAAGTGTCTCTGAATCGCGGAACAAAACCTCCACTAGGAGTGTCCAGAATCCGGTCCATGACGGTGCCCTTAAGGTGGACGAACGCCGCCATCTCCATCCTCACGCCTACACCATCCCTAAAGGACACAAGAACCCTCGGTAGGTTTGCGGAGATCGACGAGAAAGACGGCCCTCCCGACCCAGCAAGCCTAGACTTCTTGACCTCCGACTCTGGTGTAGGATTGGAAGTACTCCTTTCCTTCCTTTTCCTCTCTCTCTCTTTTCGTACTAAGGTCCTACCTGATCCACTGGCTTCCAGGTTGACAGGGCGGGTTCTAGCCACAGCCTCCGTCAAACCCTTCCGCTGCCCGGACTGGTGTTTCCTCAAAGGGGGTGGCGGTGGTTCTTTGCCCTCCGCCTCCGCCTTCTTTGCTTCCTCATGGTAGGAAAGCCAGAGTGCTTTCCTCCTTTGTGTCCCACTCATTCTTCCTGTTGCCTTCGCAACTGGATTTCCATCTGTCTCTACGGGGGCCGAAGCCACCTCCATAGGAACAGATTTGTCGGTAGGTTCTAAGCCCTGGCCAGTTAAATTTATTTTTTTTATCTCTGCCATGTGTGTTCCCACGAGCAGCTAGGGAAATAAAGGTCCGCCGCCGCAGAGCCCCGCTTACGGCGGTAAGGCGACTTAAGTACTCAGGGGTGGCGCCAGGTGCCTCTGAGTGTCCGTTAAAGACCCTCCTTACCCTGAGGGCCACGAATCTACATCGGCACGGATCGCATAACACCTTCCGATCGGGGGTGTAAGTGCCCATCCAGACCACCAACCTGGATGAGGGGTGCTTCTTGGCTGCCGCCCGCAAGGGAAGGGCAGGGCGAAAGTAGGGCAGATAACAACTCTTCAAGTGCTAGGACTGGCCCCTTTTTTTTGAGCCGCCTTCATGCACTCACACAATTGCCTGGACTTCCCGTTTATAGGGAGCCACATACGTACAGCTCCGCTCCACCCGTCCCCCACGCCCGGATTAAGCTCCTCCACCACGTCAAGGTCATGCAGCCCATAGAAGAGGTTTTGTACAGAACATATTTTTTGCTTTGCAAACCCTACTGAGAAACAGAGAAGCTACTCCATTTCCACGTTAAGCTTCATTAAATAATGATGAGGTTATGGACATTTTCTATTTTTCTGAGTTTCAGTGATTTTTTTTTAATGGCTAAATCAACAACATATCCTTCGGTTAGGATAGGAATCTTTACGATTTGGTTTGGTTTAATTTTAATGTAAACAAAATTTGTTTATCTAAGCAAACAGGTATTAAATTTAACTTTACCGTTAAGGGAATTCCATTATTTTTTCTACAATCAAACCTAACCTAATCGGATATTTTGTCGCAAGATATATACCTAAACGTCTATATATAATAAAATAACACTCTATTTATGTAGGGAACGGTTTCTGTGAATTGAGGTAGGTTTGTGTTTTTTTTGTTTTTTAATTTCAGATCGTTGATGTTCTACCACTTTATGGTTCCACCAATGTATGGTTTAAAGAAACTTAATTCTGGTTTGGAATTAGGTTTTATGTAGGATTGTGAACACAAAGAAGTTTTTCAAATATTGCAGTATTTCTTTACTGTTACCTAAACGTCTGTTATAGACCGGTGTTGGTACCCTGAGGTTTTGACGATTTTCCATTGCTCTCGATCGTTTAAACGGTAGAATGTAACATTGAATCTTTATAATAGATTCTCCTCGTAGAAACTTGTAAAAATATTTCTAGGATATTGTGTAACGTTGAGTTACAAAATTCTAACAAAATATTAGTGGCTTTAGAAACAGCTGATATTATCAAGTAATAAAAAAAATTAGGTCAATTCCTATTTAGGTCAACGAGGAAAAATTTTATTTTATTTATTTTTTATTAATTTATAAAAATTATATAAATATCTTTAAACGTAAGACAAAATCAAAATATTAGGCGGCAAAATAGAAAACGGAAATAATTATTATAACTAATTAATTATATTTAAATAAGGAATTATTATTTGGAATATTTGGACTATAGGAGGGTGTGAAATAGAAGGAATTAGAAAATCGGCAAACTTATAGAATACATAGGCTTTTATATAAGCCTAAAGAAAACAAACGTAAGCTCGTAATTATTGAAAGATGAAAAACTCATAACCAATGAGGATATACAAATGTATGAAATTATTACTGACAGTATTAGCAACAAATAATAATATTAATATGTGTATGTTTCTAAGCACAACATTTGTCATAGAGTGAGTTATATTGTTAACAAAAGTGAGCTCTATTCTAAGGTCTGTTTGGATTTGCACTTTATCAACAATACCAAAGTTTGTAAAACTTGTAGTGAAAATATTTTTAAAACATGTACGCTTATTTTACACGAGCATTATAATGTTGGTTTTGATATTAATTTGTAAAATGTAACCAAGAAATTATTTTTTCTTCGTTCTATACGTCACTCACCCTCTCTCTGTCTGTCGGTCTCTCTTTCTCTCTCTATCGGTTTGTATTTTATCTTCTATCACACACCTTTTATCCCCATTTCCTCTTTCTTTTTCATATTTTCTTCATCTATGCCCGTCTAACTCAAAATCTCTGTCTATATTGTCATTCCCATCTGTAACTCATCCAGATTTCACTGTTTCTGCGTTAGTAGCTCTCGCTGTAGTTATTCTATTTAATGGTGTTTATTTCTATATACATGTACGTCTTCACTTGCTACTATCTATACTGAAATGACTTCCCTCATTCTCAATTGCTCTCTACTTCACTCTATTTCTTATCCTATCATTTTGTTACATCTGTCTCTTTCTATTCTTTAATATATCAATATACGGTATATCTTCCCCTCCCACTGCCTCACAAGCAGATCCAGGGGTACTAGGTGCAACTGACCCCCCAGACAGACAAATGTACATTAGATACAGTCGCATTGGTTTAAAACGAGTGGATAAAAGCTTATATTTGTGAAGCAAGAAATTATTACTCAATTGTGTTGTTTTTTGAACTATAAAATATTTAAATATTGCAGGATAACTGACCCCCAAACCACTTCTTGTGTTCAGCGCTAAACACTCCCTCTTGGTAGGTTTGGTTCACTACGCTTGCACTCCTAGGATGAAATTTTCTATTTCTTCTTTTCCATATATCTATTTGTCTACACCTACCTATGCCACCACCTGCTCTATCGGTCCTTGAATACCTTACCCTCTCTCTTTCCTTTTACCTATCTTTCTATATCATGCATTCATATCTATATATATTGTCTTCCATGCCTCCAACTGCCTATATCTATACTTATACACTCGTCTTTCTCATTATCTCTCAATCCCGCCCCTCATTCTTTTTTCTCCCTCTTTCTCCCCTAACCTACATATCTATTCACCCATACCTATTTCTATATCCGTCTATACCACCACCTGTTTTTTCTTCACCTAAATCTCTCTCTCTCTCTCTCTCTCTCTCTCTCTCTCTCTCTCTCTCTCTCTCTCTCTCTATTCTCTCTGTGTCTTTATTCTCTCTCTCATTGTGTCTCCTACCTCTTCTCACTCAGATTACTCTCATTTATTTTCTATTTTCTACTGTATTCCATTTCTGTATACCTAAAGTTCCCTTTGTCCCTCTAACCATGTCTCTCTCTTTACCCTCCATACCTATTTGTGTACCTATGAAACCATGTCCATTTCTATTTCTTCCGGTGTACTCTCACTGTCTTTTCTCTCTCTCTTTTTAATCTCCTATCACTTTTGTCATTTCTATCTCTTTCTCATTTGTATATCTTTTTCCCTGTGTAGTTTTCACCCTTCATCTCTATTTACATTACTTATCAATTCAATCTATATATTCGTATTTCCATATCCTTATGTTAATTTCTTTCCCCCTTAAATTTTCTTTCACTCTCTTTCTATTTCTCCCTCTGTCTCTACTCACCTTCTATCTTTCTTTTCTTACATATCTATCTACCCTTGTCTCTTTGATATATGTCTCTTTCTTTACATAAATATCTCTCCCCCTTTCACTCGCTTTCTTTTTTTCTAAATATCCACCTGTCTATGTTGCTTTTACTTTTTTATATTACATATGTTATCTCCTTCATCAACTCAGATCTCCGTGTAGGTCTCAATTTCATTCTATATACACTACCTATTGTGGATAATGTTATATCTTTATCTCTATCTGGTTCGGTCTCTAAGTTAATACATTTCTCTACTCCATTCTCTCTTTCTCTCTGTCTTTATCTATCAGTTTATCATGTGTTTGTATTTTTCTATTTATCTCATATCATTTGGTATATCCATCTCCTTCTTCCTTTTTCACATATCTCCATATCAATTCCATAACCACACATATCCCCACATGTCTTTCTCCTTCTATACCGACTGTAATCTATCCTCTTTCTCTCACACGCACTATGTCTATCTATATTGTCCAGCTGTTTCTATTTATCATTTCCTAGATATATTAATTCCACCTCTTTCTATTTTTGCCTAGTTTTTCATCTCGATTTCCATACATGAGTTCTCTCTCCATCTCCTCTCTGTCTCTTCTCCCTCTTGTACGCTCTAGATACCAATATTGCTATCTGTCTACCTATTTATATATCTTTTATCCCCTATCACATATGTTATCTCAGTTACTTCCACTTTTTCATATCTCTTTCTTCTATCTCCATGACAATTCCCAAAGCCACTTATATCTGAACCACCCAGTATATCTACTTTAACATCTCATCTCTCTCTCCCTCTTTTATTTTTAGCTACCCGTCTGTCCTTATTGTCTATCTTTATCTTCTACGAGATATCCTCTTCTATCTCCTTTTATGTTTTCAAACTATTTGTATACTAAAAAGTATTTGCATACTTATCACTCTACTATATGCCTCCATCCGCCTCTGTTCCTACCTTAATATCTTTCTACCTTCGTTTTTTTTTCTTCTACTTAAGTTCTTTATTCCATTATGCCCAAACTACAGTTACATCTGGATCCAGTTGCAAATAAGTCTAAGTCTAGTAGCAGCGTGTCTGGATATGACCCCAGTATGAAGTGAGTTTCCTGCCAGTATGTTGGTCATACATTTCACATTATTACAGACGTGATGCTACCCACGCAAGCTAAAATGACGGCTCTATATGCCTAACCTTTCAACAGTTTGTGACCTTTTCACGTATCCAATCTCCGAACAACAACGGTCCGTAAGGATCCACCCCGTCTTCTTAAGGTAGAGCATGTCCTGGTACTATTTATCATTTCATCACTAGCTATATTTCTTTAACAACTTTTTATTACTGCTATACGTTCCATCGAACTTTGCAGTCATTTGTAAAGGACGTTTAATTTTAACTGACATCGATACAAAATCATCGTTACTTCGTAAAAACGTTACATAATACTCCAATCAAATCGAAGAGCCTAACGAGTTTTCACCCAGAATATTTGTTCGTGAACAAGAGTAAATATTAAGTCTAGCGCTTTCACGGAACGATCAGTTTACGTTTCGTAAACAGACCTTTTGTCTTTGTTTGCACTCGCTACCCGTGTTTGTTTGCGGTGAATAATGGATATTCTGAATCGATCAATGTTAGTTACAAGGGAAGTTAAATGACGAAAGGGTTGATCTAATTATATCGTAATGAGTAATGCACAGCTAGACGGGCCTAGACACGTGAGCTTTGATCTTCCTATCACATGTAACCTCCTACAGCTGTCCTCATTAACACTACGTGTAAAAGTGTTTGGTCTTAATGTGTCATTGTCTACTTCTTACCATTATGTAAACGCGCTTATAATGCAATAGTCTATATTTTATCTTTTATGTTATCTCCTTCTTGATTTCCCTCCTAATTCTATTCCCCATCTCCATTTACATTACAAATCGGTTTACTGCATATATTCACCTACTTTAATATCTCCTTTCTCTCTCTCTCTTTCTCTCTCTCTTTCTTTCTCTCTCTCTCTCTCTCTCTCTCTCTCTATCTATCTCTCTCCTCATCTATCGGCCTATCTTGTCTATAGTTCTATTTCTTTTATTTTCTGTAACATAATATATATTATCTTTAATAGAAGACAACTCCTTTTTTCTCCGTTTAATTTTCTGCCTCCATGTCTATGTCCAAATCGACCTATAAGAAGGGAGACCCTTGTGATTATATCTATATTAAATACCTACCAATCTCTCGCTGTCGTGTTTTCTATCTACCTATAATGTATGTATCTTTTTATGTACCCCCTATTACATATATGTTTACCTTCTTTTCCTTCTCCCTTCTTTATCCAATCTTCAGTCTCCACATTTATTTCCATATCTATCTATGACTAAACCTGCTTCAATATATGTTTATTTATATCCTCACTCTTTCTTTTTCTATGTATAGGCCTATATCCTGTATATCGTTTTTTACTTTTATCGCAATTTCCTTTTATTCCATTCTAGTTTTTAATTTTTATCTTTATCTCCTTGCCTACCTATAGTGCCGGCTGCTCTTTTCTACGTTAATACCTGTCTCCGTCTCTCTCTTTCTCTCTCTTTCCCCCTCTCTTTCTCTTTTTCTTTTAGTCACTTTTTCTCTCTCTTTCTCTTCTTTATCTTTCTATTACCTGTCTATCGCTTCTATCCCTCTATAATCTCAATTCACTTTAGGAATCCATATTTTCTTTTGGTTTGTCCTTACTCTCATTAAAGTTTTAACGTTTTGTCTTTCCTGGTCTTAATTATTTTATTTGGACAGAACGTGGCAATCAGTGGCCTAATTTAATTTTATCATGGCCTAATTAGTGGTGGAATAAACCAGCCCCAAAGCTAATGCGTCTTCTAAAACATTTAATATAGTTTACGCAAATTCATTTACATAGAGTGTCTATATTTATACCATAAATACACGGTATTTAGATGATTTAGTATATAATGAAACTTTAAATATCAAGTTAGTTGGTTATTGAACTATTTCGCCGCTATCGTTTTGTATTTAGAATAACCCAGTGTAATAATGTTTTACGCGTTCAAATTATTTTCTCTGTATTAACTTTAATAACCTCCACACTTTATATCACATTACATTGTTTAACTTATGTAACAGATGTACGGAAACAGTAATTAAAACGTACGTGATGACGTCATGTTGGAGACTTTAATGAAAACAGCGGAGGAGTACAATTGTGTCCGCCATATTGCTGATGGCAAACACATGTACTGCCCTTTGTTAAATAAACAAAACTTCAAATTAATTAAACGTCTCTTCGTGTAACCGAGCCGCTGTAAATAAAGCTGACTGTTTGTGCTGCTATTGACAATCTTTGAAAATAATGGATTTGCTTGTATCTAATCGTTAAATTTCGTTTTATCTTTGGCGTTCTAAGTGAGCGGAATAAATCACTGTTATATTGTTGGAAACTTGGGTCTGAACGTTATTCTAAACCTCTCTTATTTATGTGTGTTTTCGTGTAAGCGTGCGCGCTGCGGCGTGAGGTTATTTATGGAAAAAATAACCGGAAACTTTAAGAGTCATAAAGAGCACATAAGCCAACACTTGACTAGCATGGACGATAGAGTGTCCACTTATGAAAAGAAGGTCGACCAACTGGAAGCAAGAATAGAGAAAGAGGAGGATGGACAGCTGGAACGGGATAAGAAAATAGGAGACCTGGAGACGGGCATAAGAAAACTGGAATCCAGCGTTAAAAAGGTAAATGACAAAATCAGAAGCGCAGCGTCACAGGGTGCCAGCGTCAGTTGGATAAGGCCCAGAGCGTGGGACTACCAGGAGATGACTGGTATGAAGAAGATAGAGTACTACGGAAAGGACAACGAAGATCCGGTAGCCTTCATGAAGGAAATGGAAGGGCTTTTTGAGGAAGTCGATCCGATGATGGAGGACGACACGAAGCTGAAAATAACTATAAGAAATTTAAGAGGAACGGCAGAAGCCTGGTGGAAGGCAGTTATGAAGCCGGGAGACCAGTATGTGCAGTTTAAGGCTAAGTTTTTAGCCAGGTACTGGGGTTTTGCTGCGCAAGAGAAAATAAGGCGGCAGTTAGACACTGGGAAGTATTACGAAATGGGACCTTACAGCAAGTCTGAGTACTTTGTTGTAATGGTCAACAAAGCCAGGAATTTGGACCCGCCGATACCAGAGCATTACCTCGTGAATAAGGTGATGACGCATTTCGGAAGGGAGGTCCGGAATGCTAGCCTTGGCGTTCATAGGGAGTCAGTGGCCAGTGCCATTGATTTCCTTAACGGCGTGGAGACGGACAACGGGAGCCGGGGTATAAATGGGAGAGAGGTGCCGCCTAGGTACCAACAGAGGCCACCTCCAAATATGAGGCTTCCTCACCCAAGGAACAACACCAATGGGACCCCAGGACAGAGAGAGAGACCAGACCACCTACAAGACAGAACGTGGAACCAGGAAATCGAACAAGAAGTCCAAAAAACGAGGCGGGAGGGTCTCGTGCACAATAGATGGAAACAGACAACACAGAGACAGACAAAGGCAAGGAAAAGGAACCGAGACCCGGAACATAGATAGAAAAAAAGTATTGGTAGTATGAAGGAGAATAAGGGACAAGTGGAGGGAAAAGAGAGGCAAAAGGGAGTTACGTCTGACAGAGGAGCGAGCAAGAACGTGCTGGAAGGAAGAGGCAAAAGAGTACAGAAAGGAACAAGGGTGATGGGTGGGGCAGAGCCCAAAGACGCTGCAGAACAGCTACCCAGTAAAAATAAAGAAGGAAAGGAAGAAAATGAGAGAAAAAGTAGGCAGCAGGAAGCTGCGAAACAAGGAGGCCCGACGAGTTCCAGTAACCTAGCCAAGATACCGGAAGGAAACGAACATGCAAGTAATCTCGAGGAAACTCAAAACCAGGAAAGTAAAGAAAAAAGAAAAAAGCCAGAACAGATAAGAGCCACAGCTCAACAGCCCTATAAGGAGTAAGCAAGAAGTTAGGAGGTCTCAATATGGAGATACGAGACGACCTGCTCGAGGAGGAAGGTTTGTTGCCCCGACAATCCCAGAATTCTGAGGAATGCCCTGCACTCATAGGCGCTATCTAGCAACAGGTAGTGCGTGTTGAGACCGACACCGGCGCGGACGTGTCCGTTATACAGGGCAACCTGTATAACGAGCTGAAGCGCCAAGGGAAAGAATTCTTGGAATTGCCGGTAAGCAATACGGGCATTATTATGGCGGTGAAGAGTCTGTAAGCAGGCCTTTATTCCTCTGAGCTTGGGAGGATATGTAATAGAAAGTAGCTTCATGGTGGTGGAACGCTTACGAGTGGAAATCGTCATGGGTTGCGATCTGTTACATCGACTAAAAGTCCGTATCAATATGGAGAGACACTTCATGACTTTCGAGGTCGAAGGAGAGATGGCAAGTCTCGACTTCATAAAACCAAAACAAGACCATCCAAGTGAGTTAAGAAATAAAAGCAAATCGACAAGGTGGGATGGATTGGCATAAGCGAAGAAGAGGGGCTTGTGCTGGCGCCAGCCGAACACCAGGCTGACGTCGTTACCCCTACCGAGAAACCGGAGGTGCCGAGTCTCGAGGGGGGATTGGGACATGGTCCCCAAGCTGTGAGTAACATCAACACAGAACTGGCTAGCAAGAGTTTGGGCAAGGAGTCCCAAGAGGAAGAGAGAAAACAAAGAGGAAGAAAAAAGGAAATAAATGGAGAAACAGATAGCCAAAAGGCAAAGAAGGCAGTGACAGTAGAAAGGAAGGAGGGAGGAGAACCAGAAGGCGATGCGAGCAGGAACGTGCTGGAGGGGATGAGCAAGGGAGGTCATATGGAAGGAACAAAGGCGGAAGGAAGGGCAGAGCCCAAAAAAGCAGTAGATCAGAATAAAAGGAGTAAAGGACAAAAGGGAGAAAATAGAAAGAAAGTACAAAGAGAGTACGGAGAGGAGAAGCAGCAGGAAGCTGCAAAGCAAAGTGGCCCAAATTGTTCCTATGACCAAGCAGAAATCCCGGAAGGAAACGGGAATGTGAGCGAGCCAGAAGGAACCCAAAAACCGAAAGGATTAAAGAAAGAGAAAGGAGAAAGGAATAACGAAAAAACAAAGAGGAACAAGAGGCATAAGTACAAAATTAAAAACAGGAAGTTAGTGGTAGACTGGAAGAGTTGGGTGAAGCGCAAAAAACGCATAGAGGATGAAAAATAGAAGCAGCTGAAACTACTTCACGAACATAGAGTATACAACCTACTTACGTTACAGCCAAAGGAAGAAGTAAAAACAATTCTGACAAAAGATCAGGAGAAAAAACTAAAACGATTAGTGGAAGAATATGAAGATGTTTTTAGTAAGACCCCAGGGAGGTCAAATTAATACAAACAGAAATTAAAAATATATGAGGACAAGCCTTTCGTAAAGAGGAGTTATCCGATCCCGATAAACTACAGGAAGAAGGTCCAACAGGAAATCGACGTTATGCTGGCCAACGACATCATCGAGAGGTCAAGAACACCATACATCAACCCGATGGTAATAGTCCTCAAACCAGACAAATCCATCAGACTATGTCTAGACGCTAGAAGACTGAATGACATCACAGTACCGGACTACGAAAGTGCGCCTGCTATTGACGAGATACTGAGGAAGGGAAGATGTAAGAGATACATTTCCAAGATAGATCTCACGTCTAGCTTTTGGCAGATACCCCTGACACATGACTTCAAGAAGTATACGGGGTTCCTTTTTAACAACAAAGTATACAACTTGTAGTGCCTTTCGGACTCCAAAACTCCCTGGCGGCTTTGGTCAGAACAGTGGATTTGACTCTAGGACAGGAACTGGAGGAAAACATACTAGCATACGTTGATGATCTGCTATGCTTATCTGAGACGTTCGAAGAACACCTCGAACATTTAAGAACAATCTTCACCAAATTCAGAGAAGGGAACTTAACGATAAATCCCAAGAAAACATTTTTCTGCCAGGAGGAGGTGAAATTCCTAGGATATATATTTACTCAAGAAGGGGTACGAACAGACCCGGAAAAGCTACAGGCAATACATGAGTTCCCAGTACCTAAGAAAAAAAGCAGCTACAGTCTTTCTTAGGATTCGTAAATTATTATGCTCGCTTCACGAGCAAGTATTCACAAGAAACTTCACCTCTGTTGAAACTCCTACGCATCCAACAACCCTGGATTTGAGACTCAGACATGCAAGCGGCTTTCGATCGTGTCAAAGGGTTATTTCTCGAAGCCGTAACAATTACACAACCAAGGGTAGGGCAGGAAGTGTATCTACAAACGGATGCAAGCCACACTGCGATAGCAAGTCAGCTATACCAGAAAGATGATAACGGCGAGTTGAGGGTTATTGGTTTTGTCAGTAGGACTTTGAAGAAGGCTGAGTTTGCCTATAGCGTTTGTGAGAAAGAATTGTTGGCGATTGTACATGGCCTAAAAAAGTTCCGGCCATTGATTCTAGGAGCTCCGTTGGTCATCATAACGGACAACAAAGTTTTACAATTCCTTAACAGCTGTAACTTCACAAACTCCAGGATAACGAGATGGACACTGGCGATACAAGAATACCAACCCTCCGTTATACACTGCCCCGGCAAACAGAATGTGCCTTGCGACACGGTCAGCCGTATGTATAATACGAAGGAAGGGATCGGGAAACTTAGGAATGAACAGGCAGTTATCAGGTTGAACGAATTAAAAAGCGAAAGACCCTTAAGACAAATAATCCAATCATTAAAGGATGGACAAAGGGAACAGATAAATTTAAATTATATAATAGAAAATATGCAGAGGTACCCTAGATATGAAATAATAGATGGATATTTGTGCTTAACAGTGAGGGGGAAAAATAAGATAGTGATTCCAGAAGGGAATATAGAGCCACTCATAAATGAGATACATCAAGTGTACTTACACGTTGGACGAAATAAATTGGCAAAAATGCTAGATAGGAGCTTCTATATTAAGAATATGTACCAAAGGGTTATGGAAGTGATAAGAAGGTGCAAGATATGTCAATACGCCAAGCATACTAACAGGTATTCACAAGCTTTAACAAGACCAATCCTTACACAACAACCAGGGGAAATGGTTGCCGCAGACTTCTTAGGGCCCCTACCCAGGAGTATAGGAGGGGCGAGACACGTACTAGTGATCCTCGACGTGTTCTCAAAGTTCCTAAAATTATACGCTGTGAAAAGCCCGATCTCCAAAACCTCTATTAATCGCATGACTGAGTATTTTAATACAGTGTGAAGACCGACTAAAATCCTTACCGATTTCGGCGCGGCATTTACCTCTAAACAGTGGAAAGAGTGGATCGAGGCAGTAGGTGTGCGACACATTCTTATCCCTGTTCGGCATCCCCAGGTAAATTTAGCCGAGCGTATAAATCGAGATTTGGGAAGGATTTTACGGACATACTGTAGCAATGCACAATCCTCATGGCAAAAATACTTGCAATACATAGAAAAAAATCATAACCAAATGCCACACGAGATCACAGGCTACACGCCGGCAATGGTCCACTGGGGAGTGAAACAAACTATGTATGGGAAGGATATATCCCTGAGGATTGTAGGAATGCGGAAATGGAGACTAGGAGGGAGATGCTTCAGAAGGTATTTCAGCGTATTAGGACAAAGGGAAATAACAGAGCGGCAAGAACAAATCGAACCTGTAAGGAAACACTTTCAAGTCAACGACCTAGTATTAATCACAAGGCATAACCGATCAAATGTGCAACGTAAAGAGACAGAGAAGTTATTATTGATTTATGAAGGCCCATTTAAAGTAACAAGGAGACTAGGGCGTAAGACCTATGAAGTGGCAAATATTATAACAAATAAAGTAAGAGGAAGATACGACATTAAGGATATGAAATTATACCTATAGTAATAATAAAAAAAAAACCTGATAGCTGACCTGACGTCAAGATTAAAAAAATAAGTTGCCTTAGTGCAACAAATAGTTGTCCCAA
Source organism: Prosapia bicincta (assembly GCA_036971475.1). Classification (NCBI taxonomy): domain Eukaryota; kingdom Metazoa; phylum Arthropoda; class Insecta; order Hemiptera; family Cercopidae; genus Prosapia; species Prosapia bicincta. The sequence goes on from JBAIZL010000002.1 coordinate 25,418,333, forward strand.
GTAGTATATAGTAGGAGCACTGACTCAGGCAAAACAAATAAGGAAATAACTCTAGTGCACAAGGTCACAGCTGTGTGGATCTAAAGACGAATGCGTAAGCAAGTTGCGCCGGACGCCAGCTGATAAAGGACAGCGTCCTAGAGTGAGAGGGGAATAACCCGAACAGCGTTCACCACTTAAGATAAGGAGCGTAAGTAGATAACAGCAGGTATAGATCTTAAGAAGTTGGTTAGATATTTTGAATGGTCATTAGGAGGAATGTAGAATATTTATGTGTATAAAAAATAAAGCCACTGATAGCGGGGAAAAATGCAGGGTGAAGTAAGAAATGTAAAGTTTAAGATAAAGAAATTTAAAATTTTGAAACTATAGAGTAAAGAAGCAAAGAAAAAGCAAAGTCAGATATAGTGTGTAGAGTCTGTGAATGTGAAGTGAGAATTGTGAAAAATAAATAAATACATAAACTAAAAATTGTACAGTAAGGGTAAGAAGTTTTAGGTTGTACTTACTGATGTTGTAAAGTGTTTCAGTGATACGAGTTGGAAGAGGACCTTGGACAAGTAGATCGATAAGTAAGGTAGTATTTAGAATTAGCTAGCACCCACAAATAAACTGAAAAATGAATCTCGAAAATAATTTTTTTTTTTTTTTTTTGTTATAGAGTATAAGAAAACTGTTTTAGAGATGCGTTCAAAAAAATTTTTTTCTCAATTTTGAAGGGGGATTTTGCGGCGGGTGTATTCTGTTGGAATACATACCGCAAAGAGAAAAAGTGTAAAACACAAAGTGTTTAAATTTTTTTTTATATAAAACAAACCAAGCCACCGTAAGAGGGGTTAGAAACTTTAAAGTAAAGTCATTTGCAAAGGAAAAATAGTCAAAATTGACCTAGAACTACCATCGACATTTCCAAAGATACAGCGAGATAAAAAAATCAAAAACCAAGAATAAGAAAACTTCATTAAATGCACCCCTAAAGAGTTATACGGCTAGAACAAAAAAGAGGTAATATTTCGATCTGAATATTGATTTTTGGTGACTAGTTTGGAAGCATACAAAGGAGATGCGTGCGCTGATTGTGACGGAATCGATATAGATCCCTATTGGTTGAGATGCATTGTGGGAACGAATACTGAGGAAGGGAGACTCTTCGTGGGAGTAAATTTTGGCGTCCTGACGCGGCAGCGAGACCGAGACTATTGAAGTGAACGGACTATGTCAAGGGTAGCTCCGGTAAAGGACAATGGTCAGTAGTGTTTTACCGTAAATCGTTTAAAAACTATGAGCGGCTAAGGAAAGTACGATTCCTGTCGTAACGTAGTGTTTCCAAAAATGGGGCCTTTCGGTGAAGATCCAGCCGAAAGAGGTAGCCCTAACAATTCGATCGATATGTGTCTTCAGAAGTTTGTGTGTTTCAAAATTAACTACAAGTCAACCTTACTACAAAAGGGTAAGGCGAAGTGAACAGTGTTAACCTAGCAAAGAGTTTTTAAAATAATAATAAAATTCAAACTTAATTAAATAAAATGCAAAATAACTTTGTAAGCGATTAAAAAAAAAAAATTCATGTGTTAGAAAATGCCCAGTTAGGAACAGTGTCAGAAAAGGGCTTAAAGCTAAAAACTTTATTAGTAAGAGTCTCAAATTTAAAAACGTGCTAAATGCATCGAAGAAAGAAGATAGGACCATTCAGAGAGACAAAGGGGGAGCCAAGCAGACCTGAAGATAAGGTGGACCAGAACACAAAGGAAAGGTGACTTCCAAAGATAGCGGCAACTCGTGGGAATCAGCCAAGTATTCCAGCGTCGGTTAGAAGGGACAGCCAAGCCGGACCTCCCCAACCCGCTGGAGAACAAAGCGAGAATTGAAGAGAGAGGGAGAAACGTGCAAGCCGTGCTTTGTGGAAAAATTCAGATCAGATCTGGTTTGTGTTACCTTTGCAAATTGGAAATTTTTAATTTGACAAATTTTTTTTTATAGGAAAATGTAATACAATTTAAATAAATTTTAAAACCATAAACAGTAAACTTGAAAATTCAGAAATAAATACTGGTGGCTTTGTTTAAAGAGGGGGGTTGTAAGATGGCGTTGCCTTAAAAGCAGAAAATATGTTGCCTTTCATGAAAGTAAGGGAAATAAAAATTTTAGATTAGAAATGTTATAAAGGGTTAAGGCTTCATAGTAAAAAACTCAAATAAAGATGTTTATATTATTTAAAGAGTCAAAATTTTATGAGGGTGTAAGGAAGTTAAATAAGAGATATGTTGTACTAAATTAAATGTGATATGCTAAAGGTAAGCATGTAAGATGGCTGACAAAGATAGTTGTTTACCACAGCTGAATCGAAGGCCATGCATTATTTTCAAGAACTCCTAAAAAGGGGAGCGTCATTTCATATAATTAAATTAAACTGAATTGTTGTTTTATTGAGAAGGAGTTATTATGTAATTTTTAAAAGTGAAACCAATTAACATCAATTGTTCTTTTTTAAATAAACAAGGGTTATACCATTAATTCAAGCTATTTAAATTAAACTGTTGATTTTATTTAGAAAAGGGTAAAAATATATGTGTGTAGTAAATAAATTAAATTAAACGAAAGTTTTGAGTAAAAATAAAGGGTTATGACTTTGATACGTATAAAATATAAATATTTTAAGAGTGCAACAAAAGGGTTAAGTAAAACAAGAGATGTTTTAAAAGGAAGCTTCATATATATAGATGAATTTTGTACATTGGGAAAATATGAATAATACCCAAATATTTAAAACAAGAGATTTTAAAATGGTGAGTGGGGCTAGCTAATATATTAAAATAAGTTTTTTCTTTTATAAATTATAAGTGTATTTTGTTTATTTCATGATTTATATATATATATATATATAATAATATGTTGGTGATATAGAAAACTAAATAGAAAAATGAAATTTTTGCAAATTTGTTAAAATTCAAGTTACATAATTTACGCAAATGGGTTAGTAACCATTCAGCAAATGTTAATCAAAATTTAGTAAATATCAATTTTCTTCAGAAATTGCGTTGATAAATTTTCAGTAAATGTTAGCAAATTTCCAGTATGTATGACTTTCTTGCAGAAAGGGTTAATTTAATTGTAACCAAAGGGTTAAAGATTTTCTATTAAAAGGGTGAAATAAATGTTAGTAATTGTGTAGATTTCTTTTTGTAAATGATTAAGGATCTGTCAGAAAGGTTTTTAACTGTTTCAGTAAATGTTAGTAAATTTCCAGTATGTATGACTTTCTTGCAGAAAAGGTCAATTTAATTGTAACCAAAGGGTTAAATATTTCTATTAAAAGGGTTAAATAAATGTTAGTAAATGTGTAGATTTCTCTTTGTAAATGATTAAGGATCTGTCAGAAATGTTTTTAACTATGTTTCAGTAAATGTTAGTAAATTTCCAGTATGTATGACTTTCTTGCAGAAAGGGTTAATTTAATTGTAACCAAAGGGTTAAATATTTTTATTAAAAGGGTTAAATAAATTTTAGTAAATGTGTAGATTTCTTTTTGTAAATGATTGAGGATCTGTCAGAAGGGTTTTTAACTATGTTTCAGTAAACGTTTTAATTAAAATATGTATTAAATATTGTATTTTCAATTAGGAAAGTGTGTGATTTCATTCAGCAGATGTTTTAACAATTTTTATTAATTATGATTTGTTGTTCAGTAAATATTTTGGAGATCTTGTGGGAGATATATCTATATGTTTTTATATGTAATTTTTGTTTCAGTATGTGCTTGATAATTGGTTTTTATATAATATAATGTAATTTATGAAATTATTTTTAGGTTGTTTGGTAAAATTGATTTAATCTCTACCTGTAAAAGCAAATAGAAGTTAACTTTGAAACGTCAATTAAAGTTGATAGAGATATAGGAAAAATTTCACCACTTACGCTATATGGCTATATAGAATGTGTCCATAAATAAGTTGGTTGTTTAGAGATTTTAACTAGTTGAACATAATGTAAAGGTTAGGGAGCTTTCGGAGTGTATTGAAGAGTAAGGCTTTGCTAGAAACAAAAGGGTTAAAACGAAAATTTGTAGAATGTAACAAATAACTTTTTAAGTAAAAAATCTAAGTAAACATAAACAAACATTGACAATTAAAATTTCAAGGTTACATAACCAGGGATACTGAAATAAAATTAGGACAAGCAGTCAAGGGTTTTAAATAGTCACTTAAAGGAAAAGAGATATTTAATTCGAAGATAATAACAAGAACTTCAGGTTGGAAAGGGTTATATTTTAACAGGCAAGATTGAGTGTTAACAAGAGCAAAGTTTTACGCTTTGGTATATTCCGATAGTAAGTAAACTAAAATTGTAAAATCTTAATTAAATTTTTAATTTAAAATAGAATAAACAAATAGTATGGTTTCTTAACATTAGGGAGAAACAACATAAAAGGTAATTTAAGTTCAAATAAGATGCATACTGTGCTATGCAAATCTAAATTAATAAATTTTAAAATAAAAAATAAATAATTTTTTAACTAACTTGCAAACAAACTGAGTATTTTCTTTTAAACAAGTATCTTACACTCTCCTACAACTGATATGGTCATTTCGCCGTTTAGATGTCTTTCAAATGAACTCCTTCCCCGGGATGAGTCACCCGTTAAGGGTAAACAGGGTTTGTGGCTTTGGCCGCGAGCGGCTCGTTTCAAAATTCTTGCTCTGCGACGGGCGTGTGGTGGCCGGCCTTGTGCTGTTGAGCTGGTCAACGGTAGGGTTGACGGCGGTTGGGGGTGAGCGTTAAGGCGGGTGGGCCCGTTGCAGCGCACGCACATACACACAACGTGTCTTCCCTTCTGATGCTTATTTACTCATATAATGAAAGATCCTTGAAATAACGTGTCACTCTATAGATAATTGTTGCTATGTAATTGTTCCATAAATCCCCAGGGTGCCAGTTATAAGACTAAAATTAAAATACTCTTGGCCTAATCACTTAGTGACTTGACCTATTAACCCCAGGAGTAAGCTTCTTACTGTAAGGTGGATCCAGGTACTAAATACTCCAGGTACACAGGTCAAAGTTTAACTCTATTCCTTATTTAATAATCATTTATTAAAGAGCAACAATAAGTAATGCAACAGTAACTGAAAATATTCCTAATATTACCTTATACCATTAAACAGTTGTGTCATATGCCTTCGATAATATTTATATTACCTTAATATTAGTTGGCGAAAAATTGTATAATTTAATAAAATAGTTTTATTTAAATTTATATTTCGGGTCGCTGTATCAGGATCGAGTGCTTGGTTCTTTATCTTTAATTAAATCCAAATAGTGTGATTTTAAATTAATAATTTCACTGTCCGCAATCATTTATTTGATTTGAATAGAACAGTTTTCTATATCCACTTCACGTATGACTTTCCGGGTCCCAACCTTGCAACTTTACGACTTCCTTGTCCTTGTTCCTCGCCTATATTATAGATTTACATCTTGAGTTTCAGTTTCCTCTCTTTCCACTTTGCTCTAGTTTGATATCTTTTGAAAATTCCCACCAATCAGCTCTCACCTATAATTATTTGCATCCAATGGTAAGCTCCCTTACAGACCTCTTCGGGCTTCAAGTAGTTTACTCTTCTTGTACACTCTCCCCTGAGCGCCAGCTGGCATTTCTAAAGGTTTACTTTCCAATTAAAAACCTGCAGGCATATGGTACTGTTCCTCTTTGCTCCTCACATCAACTTTACTTGACGTTAGGACTTATCATAAATATAGGGGTAAGCAATCCTTACTCCAACCATACATAGATTACAAGGTTATTTATAAAATTGGCCTTGAGTCTAAATACTTGTTAATTTAAATTGTATTTTTAAAGGCAGATATTTTATTCATCAATATTCTGTATATATATATGTATATATATATATATATATATATATATATATATATATATATATATATATATATATAACTAAGTCAAAATACAAATACAAGTATTAAAATTGAATTTATAATTCTAAATTCAATTATAATTCTTGTATTTGTATTTTGACTTAGTTATATATATATATATAATATACATATGAATGTATTTATGTAGGTTTACATCAACGCTATCCCAAAGGTCGTCTCTCCAACATAAGCCACATAAATTACATTACTTCCTAGTTTCCTCGACATAAATTTAAAACGTTTCATATGATGATTTCTTGAACAATCTCCTACCATGTATCTCCACATCCCTTCATCCCTCCAGAGGCAAGTAGCCAGGATCTTAGGAAAGGAGGTCTAGTCCAGGTAAGTGACTTCCAATAAGACTGTGTTGGGTTGTAAATATTTGTATTAATTCTAAATACGAGTAAATGAATCTATTAAATTAGATTGTAACATTGTAGTTGGTTGGTTTCGTAACGAAAATATCACATCATCTCGTCTCTAGGGAGAGAATCATAAAAAATGAGACTGTTGGGGAGTAAGGCGAATATAACATACGCCAGCACACCCTTCCTGTGTGTTTGCCGCTTGAAGAGATGGTTATTGTTTATAGTGCTCCTATTTCACTGGTTCATTCAAAATTATAAAATCTTTTTATTGGAATTATTACACTTGTAAACCTAGTAACCTGAAATATAAAATATCTAACCGTGTGTATAGGTCTAGTTGTAGCCATGGTAGCAAAAAATGTCTTTTTAATTCCTCCATAATTTTTGTGGTTCCGGACACCCCTATCTACGTCCGTGCCCTCCATATCCAGTCCTGCTATCTTCCTCTTGGGCGTCCTGTTTCTGTTTTTTCTCTCTGCTTCAGTGCCATTTGCGTTCTTCAAGTTTCTCTTCATTTGTTCAAAATCTTGTTCTCTCTATTTATAAGTTCTTTGGGGCATAAAATTCACAAACTTTCTTTATTGTCTCTTCAATTCCCTCATAGTTTTTTCTCTAGAATTTCAAGTCAATAAATAGACATTTTTTAACGGTCTTTCATTATAGTCTTGTGTGATTTTGATTTTAAAGAAAAAAATTCTTTAAAAGCCTTGAAAAATTTAATTCGTTAAAATCTTTTGGGCAATTGTATCTAGTTTTATCATTTTGAGCTCTGTTGTTCATAATAACATTTTAGATTTTCAGGGAGATATTTTGTTCGTCTCTTTCAAATTTTATAATTTACTTTCTAGTGTTATAATTGGCATTAAACGTTCGATAGTTAAAAAATTTGTATATCACAAAACTTATAAAAATTAAAGACGATTATGCAACGGACGTATAAATGATGCTAAGAAACGCAATTGTTGGTAGTTATTGGTTTCATTAAATTAAATAATATTGCTTTAACTTTTCATTGCTGATAAATTATTGTACTGTGTTTCATTATATTGTTTCTTCTTATTTAAATGTTTTATTATTTTTGTCTCGTTAACCTCTCTACAAGATTTTATTCCATTACAAAGTCAATGGGAAAGGGGATAGCATATATTTACTTCAGGCCTCGTTCCAGTGTGGCCATCGTGGGGGAGAGGGCAATAAAAGAAATGTCCCTCGCAAAATTTACCGCCTTTTTCTTTGTCCACTTTCCGCCTCTATATTCGCCGCGATTTATCGTCAGTAATTTCCTATACTTTTACTATTTCTTCGTTTTTATTGTTTCCATCGCGCCGAGATAAATTTAAATCGATTAACATCGGAACTGGTATCTAATGTACAGTTTTTGTTGTATTACTTGTTACAAATATAAATACATGACTTTGGTTCGGACTTTTTAGAAGTTTAAAAATGAGTTTATTTTATCGTTTCTCTGCTGAGTGATTTGATTTATTCTGACCAATAATAATATTTTTTTCTATTAAAGTTATTAAACGTTTATAAGTCTAACGAATTATTGCACCCTGTTTGGGATAAATTTTTTCCTAAATGATAGCTCAGTCAGGGGAAACCAGTCCTTATATTATTTAAACGTTTATTTAATTCTATAATTTCCAATCTTTTTTTTCCAATTCCTAATATTAGTTCACACTCTCCCTATTATGAATATATAAGGTTAAATAACACTTTCATAAACAATAATATTTTAGTTTTCTTCATACATTGAAGCTTTTCGCTGATTGCCAGTGTCAGCATTATCAAATCAGCGAAAATCTTCAATATATGAAGAAAACTAGAGCACAAAATTATTGTTTATGAAAGTGTTAGTTAACCACATTTATATAAAACAAGAAAAAGAAATTCATCTAAGAATTACAATATATACACATATTTTGTTCAAATTTTCAATCGTTAATAAAATACTTTTTTATAATTCTACTCAATTCAAACAAATTTTTAAAACTCATAGTGTATGTCACAGTTTTTTCAATAATAATTCATTAATTACATAATTTTATTAATTAGCCTCGTTTTATATTTTGCCACTTAATATTGAGATTCGTAATTTGCATGTAAATATTTATATTAATAGTAATTAATTAATAAAAAGTAACCAAAGTTTCCTACTGTTGACCTAAGAAGTAATTGACTTTATTATTATTTTTATTTTATATTAGTTGTTTTAACGTTGTTCTTGTGTGTTCCCCTTACATTTACCACGGAGTAACAGTATTGTAGGGAACTTGGCATGGTTGGACAAGCCACATTCGTTGTGTTTGTTCATTCCAATATCTCCCAGGCACGTCATACAGAAACCATTTACAATAAATTCGTTTTAATTTCTTAGAGACAATACTGTCGTTATCTTGGTTTTCGAGAAACATATTATTTAATCGCTGTCATTTTCCACTTCACTGCATTGTCCTTCTTCTCCAGCTGACATTGTCAGTGACGCGCGTAAAGGAATTGAACCGATTAGCTTCTACGTTTTATCAAAAGCTCTTTTTCTTCAATCAGTAGCTTAAAGCACACTTGTCAGCTCCTTGCCAGTATAAACGCCATTTATTTAACGAAAATATTTATATAAACCTACGCACTATACTGTAACGTTTTCATAGTAATAAAGCAGGGGAGAACAAAATAATAGTGCTTACTGGACACGCAAACAGACTCAATCCTTAATTATAACTCTTCTACAACACTTTATATTTAAAGCCCTCTTGAATAACGGCACAGCTCTACCTTGGAATAATTATTGCTATCACACATGCAAGCGACTATACTTTAGGAGATTTATAAGTAATAACAATACAAGTATACATTACAGCATCCCCTGTATTCTGAAAGTATATAAGAGTATAATTACAGATAAAAATATGAAGAACAAGTAATATAAAAAATAATAAGTAAATTCCTACTGAGGTTAGCAATAAAATATTCATTTTAGTTACCCTAGTTACACAATTTTATGATATTGTGTGGTAACCATAGCAATAGTTTAAGGTTGCACAATTTAGGTTTCGATGACAACCAGATGGGGGGAGGGAATTCATCCCTTGAGAAACATATTTCTAGGTATGGAAAGTTGTCTCAGTGCCCAAGGCGCGCTTGACATGGAACATGAAGTTTATCAATTTTGCAGAATGTACAAATTTTATTATTTAATAACTAAATAACTATTAGAATATAAACTGTATTACCATCAATAATCGATCCAGTTTAAAAAATTGTATTTGAACTTGATCGGATGAATAAAAATGTATTTTATTAACGATTGAAAATTTGTACGATATAGGCTATATACTCGTATATATATATATATATATATATATATATATATATATATATATATATATATATATATCGCAATATGTATTCTTGTGTATTAATAAAGAACTAAGTCAAAATACAAATACAAGAATTGTAAGTTCAATTATAATTCTTGTATTTGTATTTTGACTTAGTTCTTTATATATATATATATATATATATGCGTGTGTGGAGTGTGAGCTAATAGAAGGAATTTAATGGCAACAAATAACGATAAAAATAAAATAATTAGCAAATTAAATTAAATAAGCAAATATTGATATTATTGAAATGCAGTAAAACGCAATAACTGAAAAAAATAACATCTTCAAAGCAACAGAATTAGCAAATTGTTTATAGAGCACAAGGGTTATAAACTCGGTGAAACAAGTCGAAAGAAGAAAATAGAAGTTCAACCACAATCATTTCTTGTTGATAAACGTTTATTGGAAGTTATGGTATTAAATATTTCGTTACCTTAGTATATCAGGGTATCTTAATAAATTCACTGATTTTCTCTAATTTTACCTGTCCAGTACAGGTTTCACGGGTCGGGAGTATGCCCATTTAGAACCAAGTCTTGAATCTGAGGGTCCGGTTTTTAATTAAGGCCAAGCGAGAGGGTATGAGGCGATTGCACTACCTGCACGAATTATTCAGACAGGGTATTGATGTATGGAAGCCTGGCAGTTTTGAAGGTTCTGCTGGATCCACGTAGTTTGTCTGGACCGCAGAATCTATTTGGAGTTCGTCTTTTCCAAGGGCAGGCCGGTCACCAGTCCAGACCTTACGGCAAGCTCGCAAGACTCTTTAATACTGGCATGATGAGGTCGTGCTCCTCCCTCGTCTCAACTCTGAAGCTAGACACCTGAGCGGGAGGTTAGATTTACGGGGAAAGAGGTTTCATATGTCTAGATCGGAGATAAATTCACTTAAATATCTTCGTGTCTTTTGACAAGGTAGTAGAGTCGACAGATACATTTGTCACCATTCTTCTTTACTGTTCATCTTTTTTTCTTGTACACTCTTTCTGGACTTCGCCGCATGTCTAGTAAAGCATCAAAGGCCACCTCGAAACCCTAAAGCAATCGAACGTAACCTTCAGAAAGTCGAAAAACTTGAAAAAGTTTTATTTCCACCATAGCCCAAGAGGATTACAACCAAATTGAAATTTTATGTACTTCTCGTTGACAACATCTACCAACCGAAAGAAAACGATCTGCTATATTTCGACTGTTTTATTATTCTGACGAAACAAGCTAGCTCCCGGACTGTCTTCGACTCACGTCTTAAATCTCTCTTATGATTTCATGGTAACATTCTACTGAAGACTTTGGTTCGACGTTTGCTGAAGCGTATTAGTTGCATAAACTCAACAACCGAGGAACAGTCCTGAAAGCAATCCCCAATCAGCGAAGCCAATTTAGCGGCCTGATTGGAGAGGGGCCTTCTAGTCGTTTCTTCAGGACTTACAACGGAATGCACGAACACCACGTTCCAACTATGTGGAACTCCTGTAGCAACGACCTCCGTTGTACCCAACCCCAGACCTTCAAACAGTCAAGTACACTCGTTATTACCAGACAAAGCAACCCTGAAAAGTCATATCATCTCTACCAGGGTAGATCTATATTATACTTATATTTCTGCACCGAGGAAAGAATGATTCTCGAAGTTCTTTGCTTTGTAGAAGAATGCCAAACGCTCTACGCTCCGTTACTCCGGTAAATTGGGTCAATGTTTTTCGTATAGGATGGTTAAACTAAATTAAATGGAAAGATTGTTATTATAATACGACAACACTGGAAAGTAATGAGCATCAGGGGATCACTAAATTATATTCGACAGGTTCGGTAACACCTGAAAATAGTTATTCTTAGGAATACTTTTTTCAAGACATGATAATGCCTTATTAGTTTCCCTATTAGTGGCAATTGGCGTTCATTAGGAAACTTCAGTCATACACAACACTGTACTTAGGCTTCAAAACCGCTGATGATACGAGTCACAATTCCTGAAGGGTTCATACAAGTGACATTGTAAGTTTCCTTATTAGAGGCATTTGGCGTTCTTTAGGAAACGTCAGTCATACACAACTCTGTACTTAGGCTTCAAAACCGCTGATGATACGGGTCACAATTCCTGAAGGATTCTTACAAGTGGCATTGGTAGAGTCCCTAATAGAGGCATTTGGCGTACCTTAGGGAACGTCAATCATACACAACTCTGGACATAGGCTTCAAAACCGCTGAAGATACGGATCACAATTCCTGAAGGATTCATACAAGTGACATTGTAAGATTTTTTATTAGAGGCATTTGACGTTCCTTAGGAAACTTCAGTCATACACAACTCTGGACTTATGCTTCAAAATCGCTGATGATACGGGTCACAATTCCTGAAGGATTCTTATAGGTGGCATTGGAAGAGTCTCTAATAGAGGCATTTGGCGTACCTTAGGAAACGTCAATCATACACAACTCTGGACATAGGCTTCAAAACCGCTGAAGATACGAATCACAATTCCTGAAGGATTCTTACAAGTGGCATTGGAAGATTTTTTATTAGAGGCATTTAGCGTTCCTTAGGAAACTTCAGTCATACATAACTCTGGACTTAGGCTTCAAACCCGCTGATGATACGGGTCACAATTCCTGAAAGATTCTTAAAAGTGGCATTTAAAGATGCCTTATTAGCGGTATTTGGAGTTCCTTAAGAAACTTCAGTTATACTCAACTCTGGACGTAGGCTTCAAAACCGCTTATGATACGGGTCACAATTCCTGAAGGATTCTTACAAGTGGCATTGGAAGATTTCTTATTAGAGGTATTTGGAGTTCCTTAGGAAATTTCAGTCATTCACAACTCTGTACTCACAATACCGTTTAATATTGTCTGACACAATTCCTAAAGGATTCTTTCAATGTCTTGTATCAGAACGTTTCACCTCTGGGATTGGATCGGAAACAAGGCCCGCAATCACAATTGATACAGAAATACAAACACTGGTTGGAAATCAAACTGCATTCTCTTGTGTACGCAAACTTCAGCGGTACTTCATTAAACCAGGTCAAGTGGTGGCGCAGAGTTTGGCAAAATCTTCCTCCAATGTACTTGTTATACGATGCTTTGTTTTACTCATTCAAGTGTGTATCAGGAACATCATCACTGTACAATCATTGTACAACGTTTTGTAAGGACATAATATAGATATAAATATATTTACCTAGCTTTATGCAAATTCCAGCTGCAATAATTTATACATCAACGAAAATAGAATAATCTCAAGAGACTTTGAAAAGGTTTTGTTTATATACTTGTTTGCCATTTAAATTAAAATAGGTCTACTTCTTACAAAAAGACAATCCTACTTAAAACCAAACATAACTGGAACAACAAGTCTTTACTCCCTAATAAAAGCAAACATAGTCTTGTTCCTTGCAAACGTCAGTGATTCTTAAACTCGTAATACAAACCTACAGAATATATGATTTGTAGCTACTATATATGTTTTGTAGATATATGTAGTACCGTCTCTGACAAAAGCTAACGAAATGCTTGTTCATCTGTGACGTAAGCAATATAAAAGTGTAATGTAGAAGTAAGCCAGGCAAACATTTCCTTTAAACAAACGCTATATGAAAATGTAATTTAATTTAGACTTGAATATTAACCCGTTTAATCACTGTCGAGTGTCTCGCTTTGCGACACAGCGTCGTTTCTTTTTGGAGAAATGTTTCAACGTCGCCCCCCTCCGCTGCTCCCTACGTGGCGGATATGATAAGTGCATGGCGTTGATGTCACTGCAAAAATATGTTTTTTCTCAGAAATGTTTTTAATATTTAGTAAAAACGTGATAATTCTGGAAACGTTTCTCTACAGCTAATGTAGTAATTGGACTAAAACTCAAAATATCATGGTAGAAATACTCATGGATAGCACAAGACAATTAATAATTTTAATAATTTACTTGATCAACTTTTCGACCATAATATAAAAAAAATAATTATTTCGTTTGATTCTTATAAATAGACTAAGTTTATGTAAAACATACATTAATTAAATTCATATATGTTATTTCAATATTACACAAACACACAGACACTCACGTATAAATATATATATATATATATATATATATATATATATATATATTTATATTTATTTTTTATATTTATATTTATATTTAAATATGTAGCTCAATTTTTTAATCGTTAGTAAAATATTTTTTATTTATCCACTCAATTGTAAATATATTTTCTAAAACTTGTAGTGGATGGTACTTGATCTTAATACAGTTTTTTCAAATGTTAATTAAATAATTAAATTTAATGAATTAATTGTAGTTTCACATGAGAGAAAAACTTTTCACGAAAGGTGCAAAGTGATTTAATAGAACAGCTGATAAAATAGAACAGCTGTTTTAAAGCAAAGGTTATGTTACATTATTTATATTATTTATAATTATTTAATTAAAAGTAACTAAAATAATTTTTTTGTCGTCCTAAGTAGGAATTGACTGAACCTGTTTTTTATATTACTTGTTTAATTTATACTAAAATAATAATAATAATTGGTCGAACATTATCAAAAGCATAGATAAATAAATGTTTCATACATTATGAAAACAACAATCTTGCTATTTATATTAAATAATAAATAAACACGACGAGCAGATTACTAACGGATTGCACGTAACAAACCGTCGTATTTGTTGGAATCGAAGCGAAAATCGACAAAGATGTAATTGCACGTAACGAAACCGTCGCATTCGTTGGAATCGAAGCGAAAATCGACAAACATATAAATGCAATGTAAGAAACATGAAATGTAATTGTAGGTTACTGCAAGCCGGAAGTAGAAATTGTCAGAGCGGAAACGACGCTTCCAGGAGAGAGACAGAAGGGTACATACCACCCTATGCCTTGCCAAGACCAGGAGATTTAGTTAAATCAATGCTAATGATGTGACCATATATGCGTTCTTGAGTTGACTCCAAAATAACTAAAGCTCAATTCGAACAACAAAACCAACTAATTTATATAGAACGTCACATTATTTTGCAAAAAAGCAACCTATCAACATTCTCTGTTTTTTTAAAAATTTTTATTTTTAAATGTTAAAATGCTCTTTGACTTACTCCCATGGTAAGTCCTCACCTTTTCCCGTTCTCCCTAAAATCCCCCTTCAACTCTCTCTCTCACACACACAAACTTTCTCTCTTACTCTCTAATTACATCGTTCATCTCATCCATCCACTTACGACTTGGTCTTGTCTCTTATTCCGTCCATGGAGTCTCCATTTGTGTCGGCAGTCAGGTTATCAACATTAAGTACTGTATTAAAAATAAACAAAGGCTTTTCGTAAATACAAATTTTAAATACGCTAAATATTCAGAGATTATGACCGGGTATTTAGAATTATTATTTAGAAATTCCGTTGAAACGTTTCCCATATGTTGACGTAAAGTTTGACATTATACAATACGCCATTCCTGAAACGTAAGAACTTTTCTGACAAACCGCTGGTGGATTGTTTTTTTCCTCCTTTTTATCCATGAATTTTGTTTTCTATTAGAGTTGACGGCGGTTTATAAATCGTTTAAAATGAACTACTAGTGAATGAACTATAAAATAAACTATTAATGGATGAACTATTAGTGAATAAACTATAAAATGAACTATTTGTAAGTGAGCTATTAAATGAACTATTAGAGAATGAACTATAAAATATACTATTAGTGAATGAACTATAAAACGAACCATTAACTATTAGAAAGAACTGTAAGAATAAAACATTACTGAAAGCCGGCAGTCGTTTAAGTAGAAATAAAGTTTTAATTGTTATTGAAGTGAAAACCTTTATAGTGACGCCTATAAAAACTAATTGGATGGAGATAAACATACAATTTCGCATCAGTACAGTTCCCGTCAGATTACGCTGAGTCGCCCCAAAATGAATTAAATGATAACATATGATGTCATGTTATATGATTTTATGTTATAGGTTATGTTGCAGAACAGCTGTTTTACTCGTAAGTGGACATTGTTAAGGAAAGAGGTTACTAATAAATAGTTTTAATTATTAAATATAATAATTTATTTAAACTTTTATAAACCTCTATACAAATACTGTAATTCAATGTAACGACAATAATAAGTCATGTATTTTTAATCCAATTTCGAAGTAAAAACATTCTTAAGCCCGTTGATAACAACTTTTTAGGTAATTTAGGCTTAGCTATAACATTTTCACTTTTGTTACCCCCCCCCCTGAGTGCCAGAACCTAATTTTCCTTTAACGTAACAAGTAATAAAGCGTAATTAAATGGTTTATAAGTGAGTGAAGTAAACCTGTTTAAGAGGCAACGTTTCGGCATGGTGTGTTGGCATTATCAAGTTATTTTCAAATAAAAAACAACAATAGATCAATGTGATTTTTATTCAGAAGGAATAATATGTTTCTATCTGATATTAACCGTCTTAGGGTTCTATATAAGGACTAGGTTTTTATAGTGAGGGACTCGATAACGAAAACAAACCATGTCAAAAGGCATTTGTATTCAACAATTTTACTTTAATCCCTTTTTTACGCTCTACAAAAGATATCATGCTTGTGCCTAAAGCACAGCTGGGGTAGTATAATAAAAGCTATAGTACGTGTACAAATATAGTATTGGGACGCTTTATACTTTACACCTTCAGAATAAAGTTTCAAGTTTTTCAATACGTATATTTTAATATAATAGAAAGAAGCTCTAAATGTATAATGCCTTTTGGAGCACACAGACAAGGAAGTAGGAAGCATGGAGCCCCCGCTTCAGCCAATGGAGTGGAAGCTCTCAGTCTAATTGAATTCCGATTGTTTTCACTGAAAACAAAACCATCGCTTGACTGTCAGTCACGGAGCCTCGCAATACAAATTTTCCCCGGAAAGTAAATGTTTGATACAGTGTATTTTGACTAGAGCGGTACAATAGCAGGAAAACACTGTGTTTTGGCCTGGATAAATGAAACTACTACGCTCTGCAAACACTTTTATGTAGTCGCCGAGGCCCACAAGTCTCTACAATTCCAACAAGTAATATAAACAAAACTTTTTTAAGTCAATTCCTACTCAGGTCAACGAAAACATATTTCATTTTGGTTACTTTTTAATAAATAGTTACAATTACTATAAATAAAGTAACATAACCAATGCGTTAAAACAACTGTTCTACCACACAACCTATAACATAAACAGCTGTTTAATGAAATCATATTTTATCATTTATTTTAAACCAAATGGGGCGAAATAACTAAATTGCATACCTTGCCTCTTTTGTGAAATGATTTTCTCCCATATAAAACCAAAATTAATTAATTTCATTACAAATTTAAAATAATAAATTTGAACTTGAGTGGATGGATAAAAAGTACTTATAAACGATTAAAAATGTGTACAAGATATATATATATATATATATATATATATTTATAGAGAGAGAGAGAGAGAGAGAGAGAGAGAGAGAGAGAGAGAGTGTGTGTTGGAGTATATATCTATAAATATAACTCATATGAAGGCTTGGAAAAAATAAGTCAATTATCACTCTTAGAGAACTTGTAAATGAGTTGTAGACCAAAAGGTATTGTAAATAAAATAATTTTATACTGAGAACAAATATTTGGCTTATTGAGAATGATTAAGGTCTTGGTAAGAAAAAAAATAGCAAATTGAAATTATGCTAAGATAGTCTGGTTTCAGGTTTACTTAAGAATGAAAGAGAAAATTGTTTACAGAAAAATTAAAGGTTCATAAACATTTATAAGAATATTGGATAATTTTCTCAGTTAATGAAAACTATTTTACCCCTTCCAAAACATTTTATATAAAAACCGTTTTATAATGCATAATGTTATAGCTCTGTTACTTCTATATATCTTGAATATCTCCTCTTTGTAACATTTTGGTTTAATACAAGTTGACAAATATTGGACAATATGCAAACTTAGTAGTACGTATTAAACACCTTTGTGTGTTTAAGTAGACATCTGAATGTGTAAGAGATATTAGCAGCATTTATTTTGTTTCCAAAGAGCGACTCCAGACGGCGCCAAAAGCTCAATCTGTTCCAGACACCAGCGCATCTCTCCCAGAGTTTGTCCAAACAGGTTTATTGCAAAGTCTTTAAAAGTTTTAAGTAGAGCAATAACGAGTCGTGTTAGGCTCTGAATCGCTCGCTTCGGCAATCGGTTAGCCGCGGAGTTTTATTGTATCCATAAGTACAAACTGATGGCCGTGAATACATGAATATCTTGTACTGAATGGGTTGTTCTGTTTTGCGTAATCTCTGTTTGTAGAAAGTTTGTTTAAAAGCAAGAGAGCGGTGCGAATGCTCGTCAGAAAGGTTATCCAAGGCGTTTGTTATCTTATTGTGTGTTGTGTTTGTAGTTCGTATTATAGTTAGGATGCATTCAGTCATGTAAGATGTAGTATAAGATTAACTCAGCCTATGCAAATTTTAATATGTATACAACAGCGAAAAACGCTATCAGCTACATATGTTTGGGTTGTTACATAATTCTGTTCAAGGAGTGGCGAAAGTTGCAGTTTTGTAATCTCTAAATAACATCAGAATGATATTTCCCAATTTCAAACAGTAACTGTTATTCTTGCACATTGGCGTATTTTGCTTGACATTTCTATGATTATCCCATATTTAGACTAGATATGAGCTCAATGAGTTAATCTATTTGGGAGAGTGAGTGCCCTTCGAGTCTGGAAAGGGATTGATACTTCTTGCTAAGTCACAACTCACTCGTGGGTCTCAGACAAACAAATAATATATATATATTTTAACTTGAGATGAATATACAAAACATTAGATTCTAGTTACTTTTTAATAAATAATTACGTGCGAGTGTGTGTGTGTGTGTGTGTGTGTTTGTGTGTGTGTGTGTTTGTGTGTGTGTGTGTGTGTGTGTGTGTGTGTGTGTGTGTGTGTGTGTGTGTGTGTGTGTGTGTGTGAGTGAGTGAGTGTATGTTGTGTTGTATGTGTGCGCGCGTGCATATTTTTCAATATTACTGAATTTCATTGTATTAGATGTATTGAATTATTTCATTTCTAAAACTAAATCTTAAATAACCTACCAAAGCTGCAAATATCAAAGTAGAAAGAAATTGTAATACTTGCAGCATGCTCTGACAATGTCGAGAAATTGCTGAAAACATATTTCTCGATCAGAACAGGTAAATTACCGGCGAATAAACTTGTATTTCATCCCGTACATAGAAATTACCTCCCTCTGACAGGACTGGGAACAAAGTTATAGCATCGTATATTAGATATCTTGGTAAAGAGTAATTATGTTCTGTAAAACGGTCGATGCTTCAGTCCAATGTACCTCAATGTTCGGTTTAAGGCGCAATTATTTTTGGAATGCCTATCGCCGACAAATTTCTATAAACTAAATAATAATTAAATCTAAAGCTACATTACTACACACTTAGTACTAAACCCTTGACCTAGATGGCTTACGTAACACATGAATGGTAACACTACAGTTAAGACATTAAACCAAACTATTCTAAAGCTAAACATAAATTATAATCCTACTGAGTGAATGTAGGTGTATTAATAACACTTTTTCTCAATGTCACCATAGTTGTTGCTAATATCCTTCAAGTTGCTTGTTGTAATCATCTTGAGTTCACTGATTAACCTATAAATAGATGATACTTAATTAGGTTAATACGTAAGGGCTTACTCAAGTAGAGGTTTAACTTCGTAAAAGGAACGATTGTTTCGAAACGCGTCAGCAAGTAATCCCTTAAGGATTCACATAGTTAAGTATTAATTAATTATAGTAATATCCTTCACCCGTTCTTGTGCTACTGAGTATTCCGCAGAGACCAGTCATCTAGCGAAAAACACCCTCTGACAGCCGGTAACTGGAGCCCCTGTATTGCAGACAGAATGTCTCCCATTAAGATGTTCTTAGAGTACATTACCTAATTAAGCTGGAGAGCAGTCGAGATAACGTAAACAAGTACATGGGATAATTGTTTCGGACTTATAAATGGCAAAAACCTCTGCTGTAAAGACCTTCCAATCTTAGGGCAATCCAAAAGAGTAGGTACATCCTTACACATAAATGCGTCCAGTTTCGAACCCTTTGTGAAGATAATCGCACTGGAGTCGCGGGTCCTAAGATCTCCAAAGCCTCCTGAATATATATATAACGTGGGGAGGATTGTGCTTTACATACCTGGACAATGACATATTCAAATGTGGCATTTATATTGTTCATGGAGGAATGAAGCACAACGTTCAAATATCGGCGGCGGTTTAAAGTCTAGCTGTATTAGGAATGCGTAACATTCTTAGGCAGAAGTGAGGATTCCGAACGTCGACGCGAATCGTAACAACCCACGAGGTTAGCCTGAGTGGTTATTTATCATTCGTTTTACGCGTTTCAATGACATATGTCATTGTAGTTGTAGTATCAGTTGTGAATTTGTAGTAGTGTCGTCGATGATGATGACTCAAGTCATTCAAACGCGTATGATAATAAAGTATATTGTTTTGTGAGTTCGTGTTCAGTAATTGGTTATTTATCTTATCTGTTTGAATATAAAGTGGGAAGGGAAATCTAATTCTCTATGCGTGGTCTGAGGAGTGTTATATAGCTTATAACTTGTACTAATAAGGTTAAACGACAAAATTGTTAGAAATATTAAGCTTCAATAACCGTTACCCTTATTTTGTTGATAACATTTAATTGCAAATTATAAAGCTATCCGTCGCAGTGAGTTTGATACAGGATCGGAGGCGACTTAAAGGGATTCATTGTACGCATTGCTGGTGCACATTACCATTTATCTTGTTCCGCCGTCCAACAGAATTCCTTCCGCGCCATCGACTCTGGATTACATCAACATTCTTCGCGCTCTCCGCAAGGAATCTTGGTCGCGGGACAGTCTCGGTCAGCCAATATAAATATCAACACGTCTGCAAAAACAATGTTGCACACCAGCTGAAACAGTTTTAAAGTGAGGAATGTATATTTGTAAATGGAATCCATATACTTTGCTTGTGCTATTTACCTTGCCGTGACGTCATTCGCCGATAGGAATACCTTTAACGGGTGGTAAAGTGAAACGATTAAATAGCAAAATATGTAATGTGATACCATTGCGGTGTAAATGTGAATACTAACTGTGGTAATAACAGACAAATCAAAAGGTCCTTCGTCTTCTATTATTATATTATTAATTAATTATTTTTTGCTTGATCCAGTTCTGGATCGTTCTTCATTTATACAGCGTTTCGCGCTCACTCCTTGCCATGCATCTTATGTATTCATATCCATACGTTAACTGTAAATCGGATTATACGATTGAAAGCTTTTCATTTGCTTCACCATCAGGAATAATGAAGAATATCATACAGTGTGCTAAATAAACCGAAGAGCAATGTTGACAAATCTACGACAACATTGCCAAATTTGTTAATTTGCCGCCTTACATTAGAATATTATTATAATAAGAATAATATTTTTAACATTTATATTTTAATAATAATAGTGATGTTATAATAATAACTAGGGATTGGCCGATTCCTAAAATTTTCGATTCCGATTCCGATTCTAAAATTTTCCGTTCGATTCTTGATTCTTTAGTCGATTCTCGATTCTTTCAAGTTATATTAGTTTACCTTCTAGTACTCTAATAATTAATTTAGTTAACATCTTGGTCATATGGCAAAACCTTTTAAAAGTTCTGTTTTAATGTAATAGGCTACACAAAACCTTCAACCTTGATTTATCAATAGGAATTTTTTTAAACATAAAAACATATCAGATTAAAGTAATGACTTATTTTAAGGTTAAAAATGCGAACTTTACTTATTTTATGATGTTTGAAAAAATTCCTAAGCCTATTTACATTGTCTCCCAAACAAAACAAAAATTAAAAACAAACGAACAACATAAAAAGTAAAAAATTAATACAAATAGGATAGTTTTTAATATTTAAAAGTCTGGCAGGTAATGTACATTTCCG
Organism: Prosapia bicincta; assembly: GCA_036971475.1. Taxonomy (NCBI): domain Eukaryota; kingdom Metazoa; phylum Arthropoda; class Insecta; order Hemiptera; family Cercopidae; genus Prosapia; species Prosapia bicincta. Next base: position 25,440,022 of record JBAIZL010000002.1, read on the forward strand.
TTCAGAAACACAAGCATTTGAACACGTTGTGGGTCAAGCTAGTTTCATCGCTAGTCACATATAGCTCCTGGAGTTGAGAAAGGTTTTTCATAAAACACTGTCACGAGTGGGCAGACAGGTATTTTATTGCCATTGCATTTAAATGAGGGTATTTGGCACTTTGTACTGCCAAATTCTTCCCAACATCACAATCTGGACTGGCTAATGGTTCCCCCAGATAATTGTTTACTTCTTCTTCTACTGTCAATTCCCCTGGGGTACCTTCTTCCTCAACATTCTGGATTAGTAAGGCATACCTTCTCCACATCTGGTGGGACCTTTTTTCCTGCAGGTGTCTGGAACAAGTGCAACTGATTCAGGCCTATTTTGTATTTATTACTCAATCCTAGTTGATTTTTAACCGACTATCACTTGTAGGTCCTGTGTCTGAGGATAAAGTTTCTTCAAGTATAGATCTTTTTTGTTGATAAATTTGGGCAAAATGAATGTTGTTTAAGTGCTTTTTCATATTTGATATATTATGTGGTTTTCCACCATCAGTTTCTGTTAACCGTCATCGAATTGACGCGACTGCCAGTACCCTGAACCGAATACCGTCGGGCCTCTTAACGCTTTATGTTTATTAGTACTACTCAGCTGGTGTTGCTACTTTTGGAAAAATTAAGGCACAGTATTTAACAACGAGCTTCACACTACTTACAGATGGATTTACGATGGTTTTTGTTAGATAGATAACCGCCGACGGGATTTAAAACACGATGTTATTCTAAGAGCTTTTTGTCCGTATTTACGGGCCGACACACATATTTGTTATAACGTATTGTAATGATTTTCACTACTGTTTTCAAAATTTCACAAAACGGAGTCGGAAATAGTAAGTCAGAAATATTAATTAAATATTTAGTTGTAAAATAATCCTTAAAAACGGACTTTGTGAAGGTTAAGTACAAAGATTGATACACTTAGATAAACTCATCCTTACTAGGAAGTAAATTATAACGTAAATTCCTTAACAAGTAAATTATTTGGTGTTAAAACTTTTACTTAATATGAATCTTGGATAGTATTTACTGGACCTGTAGCATTACTTATCAGAGAGAGAATATATTATACTTTAGTTATATATTCAAAATATTTATAAACTCACAAATCAATCACATCTGACACGTTTACGTATCTTAGTGAAAGGTGCCAAAACACTTTTATCACCATTATTTGGGTAACCGGGACATGAAATTATGGTTTTGTTGTTTCTTGCTAACACAAAACACAAAAAATATCAAAACAGTGTTGCACACATAATAAAATTTAATTAAATCAAAAACAATGTCGGGTAAATTGGTCCGACGGAGTTTATTTACGTTTCATTTACGGTAGGAAAAAACTATGTTGGGCCAGTTGGTCCGACACGTATTTTTATAAATATTATGATGAGAAACGTATATTCATACTTAGATATGATAGGGGAACAAAGTATAAGAACACATGATTTAAAAATGAGCTTAAAATATTTTGGCAATTCTCTATGAAAACGCGATATTGTGGCCGGCAGCTAAAGTATTAAGGTGTAGTGACGCGTTCGCTTTGTTTGTTAAACTACATGAACTATTTCACCTGTAAGTTTATATTACTGTACATTATTTTGCTACATTTTTAGCTACTGTGCGGATCTGTTTATCATGTAATAAATAGTTTCATTTGCTATTAAAATCGTGTTTATTTTCTTTTCGCTCCGAAATATATTACATTACTGTGAGAGTGATATCTGTCTATAATATAATTTATTGAGGTTAAGTTTCGGAGGAATAATACGGTGTTTCTGTTATCCGTCTATTCTCTCAACCATCATGGCCACGGTTAATCGAGTTTTTACTGTACTTTTTTGTGTTTATCTATAAACCAGTGGCAGTAGGACACGTATGGGAGAGAGAGAGAGAGATAGAGAGAGAGAGAGAGTATCGAACCCGCTCTAGTGAGAGAGAGAGAGAGAGAGACGAGCGATGTCAAACGATCAGAAATGGTTACGATCTTGATTGCTGTTGCTTCATAAATAATAATATTTTCGTTTACTTTAATCATTTAATTCATTCAAATCAACCAATACATAAATAAGATATAGTTGGTAATTAATTATTTTTCCAATAAATTACTCCACACACACATATCTTAATAGTTAACAAAATAGGAATCGGAATCGACACGTTTATGATGAAGAATCGAGTATCGACGATTCCTCGATACCACCTAGAATCGACGGTTCCTGGAATCGAGAATTGGAATCGGCCCATCCCTAATAATAACAATAAAGCAATATAACAAATTAAAACTTTTAACAGGTTGATAAATACGTATATATGAAATTTATATTTTGGGGTAATGTTGATCGCCTGCTCGTGGTGACCCCTGCGTAATCTAAACGATCAACCAAAGGTTCGCATCTAAACACTCTGATCAGAATGACTATGAACCTTACCCAAAATGACCTTTTCAGGGCTCCGACACTTGCCTTCGCTAGTGCATCATCTTCTTCAATGCAGGAGACCTTAACAATGTTAAGTTTGTACAATTCAAACGAAACGTCTACCATGCCGACGTGGATGTTTACTTTATAGTTGAAGCAGGAGCAGCTACAGAAACTCCTGACTTTTATCAGACATAGGGCTACGTAGTCACTGCTTTAAAGAGATCTCGACAAATAGCATCTGGTATCTATATAGGGGTCAGAGATGGTCTCACGCCAAATTTTAAAATCATACATGAGATGGATGATAAAGATAAACTGGAAGCTGTTTGGATTGAAACATGGAAAAACAAACAACATTTTAGTATTGCCAGTCTCTATAATCCCCGAGGAAACACACCATCTTTTGAAGAAATAGGGAAAACCATCCAACCTAATAGCTTAATTATTGGAGATTTTTAACAGTCCGTCATCGAGTTGGGGCTACACACATTTGTCACCGATTGGAAAGATAACCCAAGAATTAGTCGATAACAATCAACTCCAAGTCATAGATACCCCTTCAACATTCTTATCATATACTGAAAATTTATCAAGACCGGACCTAGTAATAACCCATCTAAATATTGCTGACAGAACCAATACAAAACTACTGGAGGGTGCAGGCGGTTGTGGCCACAAAGCTATACTCATAACTATAGAGACAAATAAAAGCGAATACATAACTACTTCCAGATGGAATTTTAAGAAAGCAGACTGGAGCAAATATCGAAGGGTTACAGATGAGGCTCTGGGTAATTTAGCGCTTCTAGAAATACACGAGAAAGCTAGCCGCCTTATTAATCAAATAACTATCGAATGCGCTCTTAAATGTGTACCCAGAGGGCAAGTAAAAAAGTTTAGACCCTACTGGAATGCAACGCTAACCTCGTTAAAGAAAAAACGCCGAATGAACAAAAACTCAACAAGATTTGAGATGCCTTAGAAAACACCAAGCTGAATTACACCACGAAGTAAAGACATCCAAACGATTGGCCTTCAAATCTTTTATTGGTAATTTGGACTACCGGAAGGATGGCACCAAAGCCCATCGCTATATATCTCGGCTAAATAACCATGCCCAAACAGACATGACTTGACCAGTGTAAGAACATAGTTGTATTTTTTGAGATATTTTTCATGTAAAAAAATACAGTAGAAAATCAAATAGTCTTTGTCGGAACGCAAAGCGCAATATCCCATTTATGCTTTACATTGTCGGTGTGACGCGGTGCCTACGTTAAAACATTGTAGTAACTCTGCCAGACACAGAATGGAGAAACCGCAATGTTATTTAGTTATAAAAAAAATATATACGTTTTTTATTAAAATACATATTCTTTTAACTCGCTTCTTCTACTGGAATCTCTGAAAGCTGCCTACATTAGTCACTAAAAGCTGTATACAGGAGTCAGTGATCCTAGGTCACTAAAAAGGGTGTCTACCACGCTTATTGATAGATCTCTAATACGATCACTGAAAGCTCTTTAATGGAGTCACTGAGATCTTCCTACATGACTCACTAAGAGCTCTATACCTGAATCACTAGTCAATAGGGGTTTACTGACTATTACTATATTTATAATTAAGTATAATTATTAATTTCTTTGTATATATAATAATATTATTATTATACTAGCTTGATGGATCATGAACATCTCGATGGTGCGAGTTTATGTTCAGCAGGTTAGGCTATAAAGCCGTATCAAATATTTAATTATAATAATAAAGGAAAAAGTTAATCTCTCGGTTTATTTACACTACCTAATTGCCGTTACAAAAAAGATAATTAAATCGCGTTCTTTGTGATGCGATATTTCCACTCGCTTTCTCCTCGGATGTTGGCTATGCAGCACTTTACAGCCCGTTACACACCCAGCTACCGGCGCAACCATAAAATTATACTGCTCCGGATTAAAGGTGAATTTAAATCTTAGAATAATAAAGACAACCGGGGATTTCGTTAACGAAAAATCCAAATTCTTTTTAATATTTTTAATTATAAAATGGGTGTATTATAATTAAAGTTAAGAATGGCTGTAGTTTGTTTATTCCCTCAAATTTATCTGCTCGAGCGTTGCTTCACTGAAAGTACGCCGAGTTAATAGTCTTGCTTTTTGTTTCATTCTACTGTTCGTCACAAAGAGTGCTTAGCAAGTACCTAATTAGAAAGAGATTTTAAAAAATATACTAACTTTCTACTTCTCTTGTCCCAGATACATTGCATATAAATTGCCAATAGGAAACTTCGGTTTATACCTCGGAGATCAAATCTCCTTGACATAAATAATTTGGCAAAAAAAGTTCTATTCCTAGACCAGCATTAACTTTTCTATTTCCAGAAACGTTAATCATGTCCCGTTTCTCACTATAACTACAGTTTTATCTGATGCAGCAGGAGGAAGCGTGGACGGAGAGACACAAAGGTAGGAAACAAGAAAGGCAGTTCGATAGACAAAGCGAGAAAAGTGAAAGGGTATACAGACAGACAGGGAAAGAGTGAGAGCGTCAGACAGAGAGGTTAGTAATAAAAAAATAAGACAGAAATAAGAGTGATAGTGCGAAAGATTAGAAAGACAGATAGATACAGAATAGAAAGAGAGACAGAAGTAGAGAGGCACAACTATTTTCTGACTGGAGACCTGAGCTATAATTGTAATCTTTTGAAATGTGGGTTTAATAGAATTATAATAATTCAAGGATAAAATTCATCTAAAATTGCGCCCTCTGTGCCCGAAGAAAATATTGTCAAAAAGAAAAAACGAGAGTAAACTTAGCGTAATATATTTTAAAAGAAAATAAAGAATGAGTAGCTGTTTTTTCAGAAAAGGTTAATCAAGCAGCGAACAGTTTAACTGACGGTACGGCGGCTCCTAATCAAACAGAACAGGGGTGTTCTGACGGTACAAAAGTTCAGAATCTCAGGAAGTTCTACTTCAGTAGTTCTAGGAGGGCGGGCCGTAGTTACTGGTCGGAAACTCCTATCGGGTCGGAGCCAGACCGGGAAAGAGTATAGTCCTCACATTAAGATCACTGAGTTCTTACTGTGTCCACGGATCTTCCCATCAAGCACCTCGATTCCTGTGGACAGGACTAAGCAACTAGAGCTTAGCGGTAGGATTCGTGGTACCAAAGGGTTCCTCCTATATAGATAGTCCACCTTAGTATACTTAGCAGTGTGGAGACAGTCGAGAACCGTCATGGGCTAGATGAGCCATCTCCATCTCCAATCTTAAAATAACTGTAAGTCACAGATTGAGCAATTCTTCTTCAGTTCAACAATCTGTTCCTTGGCTACGCTGGAGAACTTTCTTCCATCCGTGTGGTCTTCCCAATAACCCCTGCTTCTAAACGTCCCTTTCTTTACAAACATGTATCACTTCTCACATCATTTCATAACGGAAATGTACCGTATACATCCCGACGTCGTAATGTTTCCCCTCCTGTTACAACATGCGCCTCATAGAGAGCTCTTGCACTGGTTCATAGGAGGACAGACGCCATTTCTCTACGAGGTACGACTCTCATTTGGTGTTGAGTCAGGATTTCTCAAGACTTTCCAGTATCCTGATATGTTACTAGATCCTGAGTGTGACTCACACACAGTGAAGTACCTACTCAATACAGTCTAGTCTATATGTAAGAGTAGTGGAATATATATGGATCTAACGCAAGGGCGTTCTAATCTCCGGGACTGAGTCAAGGCTTGTTTGGTTCTCATAAACATGTAACTATTTATGTTGAACATTACGCTACAGTTGTTTTATACCGTTATGTAACTAATTTGTACAAAGCCTATTATCTACATTTTAATATAATTATTACACAACGTAATATACAAAGTGAAATTACACATTAGCTCTATCTTTTCGACGTAATAGCCCATAAAACTGTGCCTCGGTAGAAAGAATATAACCCCTAAAACACCTTTAATATCACAAAATGAAAACACCAGAGCTAATATGATTACGCTAAAAAAAGGCAAACCTGAGTTATTGCACACACAACTTAATTTTATCGTTGAAAGTTCGTGAGGTTATATTATCCCTAGGCGGAATATTGCGATTTTTAAATATACCCTACGCATCATTGAAATTATTATTTATTATCACTTTCGCTCAAGTTTACAGTGTTTTTAAATGTTCATGTACTCCGTACATTTATAATCATAAAAGGCAAATACCACAATATGGGAGACCTGAGTAGTTCACTGTCGTCGTGTTCTTGTTAGGTCCCTGTTCAAGGCTAGGGAGGCATTGAGGGATGTGAAGGCTAGTGAAGAAAAGAGACTAAACATTTAACCTGAGACATGGAATATTTTTACAAGTACCTGATATATCGATTAGATTTATTAAATTCATTTATGTTAAACTTGAGACTTGGACTTCATTTGCAACTACTTGAGATATCGATTGAATGAAATCATTTCATGTAATTGAACGTATATTTGAGTTGAGAGGTGGCCTTCATTTGCAAGTACGTTAAATGTCAATTAGATCGATTTAATTAATTTAATTCACGCTATACTTGACCTGAAATCTGGAATTCATTTGCAAGTACTTGACATACGGACTTGATGGTTTTAACTTAATATAAGGACAAACAGGGAGCAAGTTCTTGTATAGGACGATCAGAATTATTAGTGAAAACTCAAAAAAATCCCAAATGATCAAAACTTCTGAGACTTTGTTTAAAGAATATCAAAATGAAGGAAGACAAGGGAAGACTAGCTGAAGATAGTAATATATGGAAACATTATTAAAGTCAATTCCTACTTGAGTCAACAAAACCAATTTTATATTAGTTACTTTTTATTAAATAATTACAATTATTATAAATAAAGTAACATAACCCATGGCTTAAAACAGCTGTTCTACCACATAACCTGAAACATAAAACCAGCTGTTTAATGAGATCAAGTTTTCACTTATTTGAAGCCAAACGGAACAAACAACTAAATTGCATACCTTGTCCCTTTTACGAGAAAATGGTTTTCATTTAATTTCGTCTGAGGCTCTGTGTATATTTCCGAGTTTGTTAGATACAATATAATTTATCGTTATAATTAGTTAATCCAGTGAAACAGTTAACAACAAATGTATTTCTGTAAAATAAACCGCAGAATCGATTACTAATAATCTGTATCGGGATCTGTTTTAGTGATAATGAAAAAATATCGCCAATAACGGATATAACAGCACCGATGGTCACGGCTTAAATGAAATTAAATGTTTGGCGTGTTAATATATATCGAAATTTATATCTGCTGATGAAACGATTCGATGCCGTTAGTGGAATAGAGTGTGACGTCATTTATTGTTTCGAAATTAGGAGATATATTCCCGATGATATTTGAAACTGTACACGGCGTGGTGGTTAGTTTATACCGCCGAACAGCCAATGTGCCAACGAGGGTAATGCAATATGGAGGGGCAGCGTTTGTTTTAAACATTACACAAAGTTATTAAATTTTGACCTCCTGACCTTGTTTTGTTACTTTTTTTTACAAAGAATGTTTATGTTTTCATCATACCATCAATATGGCTTTGTGGCGCATATATCATCCGAAGTAGAACTCTCGCCCAACTCGCTGTAGCATTTCAGGTGTAATTTGCTCAACTGCAACTTAAATTCTTGCCTGAAATGCATCTCTCCTCTATCTTCTCTCTCTCTCCCCCCCTCAACACACACACACACACACACACACACACACACACACACACACACACACACACTGCAACGTCCCCCCACCTCTCCTCTCCTTATACCGTCCCTACAACCGCAGCACTACGCGGTCGTTTTGTTGTGTTGTTTAAATCCTTTCTTGCAGAATACTAAAATTTAATTGTTTACAAGAAAACATATTTATAAACAACCAAAAATCTGCCTATCACCCTGCTGGTAAAACCGTGCTAAACTCCCTGAGTTAAGTGTATGTTTCCCGCTCGTAGGGCCAAACCCACAACAAGCCTATTCCCGCTGACTACTATTTAAAATACGTATAAACACTCCTACATTAGTGTATCAATTGTGTATGGTCTAAGTATAGTCACACATGTCAAATTAATAGTCAGCTGGAAAGAAACACATTTAGAATAATACACATAATAAACACAGAGTCTTACCACCTGATGATGATCTGCAGAAACAGCAAGGGAACGTGCAAAATATGATTGTGTTTAAAAATACCTATTTTAAAAAGCTCCTGTGTCCTCTTAAACACAATCTGCCAGTAGATAAATCTCTGGACTTTTACACAAAAAACCAACTAATCTTTAGACTAGCTCATGAAATTAGTAGAGAGAAACTCTTTAAAACATTAGGCTTTTTCTATTGCCATTTAATGAAATTTAATTAAATTTGTTTACTGATTTGATAATCATTTTTATATTAGTTGGAAAAAGCTAAACAGTTTTTATTGGTTATTTGACACAGGATGGAATGCAAATAATGTTGATCTTTATGACATATTTAACTCTATTTATTGAAATAAAAAAGAAAATTTATCCTTCAAAGTATTACACAATTATGTTAGCAAAACAATTCACTGAGTTACTTCTTGTTTCTTATGCTTTAAAAAATTATACTTTGCATATAGATTTATTACATTTAAATTAACATAAAATCATTTTCAAAATTACACATAATAATATTTTATCTCCTATATGGAATTGGTAAATTCATATTTTATGACCATTAATTTTTAAATTTATAATATTCGAGAATTTCTCATTTCCTTTAAATAAACGGCTTATAGCCAAAAACCTTTTGTAATTTTAATATTCATTATTTTAAATATTCTGAACACATAAATTTATTTACTTAGCATACAATTTATTAAAATTTTATAAAGAGTGAAGTCATTGTTTTAAGCTTGCAGATTTGTTTGAATTTAATAAAATTAACTAACTAAATTTGACGTGACTGATTTCGAATAAAGAAAATGACTTGCCAAAGATGTTCCTGCCGGTCCTTGGGGTCCCTCGTCTGGATTCCCTGGTCCTTGGACACCGGAAGTCGCCATCCCTGGTTCGTCGGTGGTGGTTTCCCTCTATTCGAGCGTTCTGGAGGCTGAGTCTGGAGCCTTCATCCTTGGTGGTCCTGGATGTCGAAAGCGCTGAGGTTATGGTCCATCTGGCCTGCTGACGGTTTCTACTCGCGGTCCAGCATAGCGTCCCGCGGCACCTCGTGTTAAAAAATTATTACAGACTGTCTCTAAAGGCTTAGAGACCAAGTATATATAGCGGTGAATTTAACCTACCGCACCCCGCCTGCAAAGTTTGCTATCGCTCGATTTATTCCTTGTACAGGCAAGTCGGGCAACGAATCTGTTTTAGCTTGCATAGTTTGATAATTAATTTTAGAACACTGAAAAATGTCTATTTTATTTAAACGGCTGTAACTTTTTTGTTTCTTAAGTTTTTTGAATTCTGTTTTCTCTAATGTTCATTCTAGGTTATTGTGGTTCTTTTAAAATGTCGATGAAAGTTCTACGTGGTTTGGTTCGAAAAATTGCTTTTTTAGGCACTTAGAATTTTTTCGCTTCACTCTCGATGTTCAAATTTAGTTAGTTATTACAAATTTATTTTATAACATTCTTTAATGTGGCTTAACTATTCTATTTACTGTTTTATTTAATTTTTCCCTCTTTATTAATTGTATAATTCCCTACTTGATTATTTTAAAAACAGCTTTATTTCTAAAAAACAGGAAATTACTTATTTCCCACTTGCGACGGTCCCCAGCCCGTTGCAATTTCCCCGTCTGAGAGGTTAAAAATGTTTTACTTTGTTAAAATATTTTTTACCAATTCCTTATCTTACTCTTACTTAAACTATCTTATTCTATTACAAAGTTTTCTTATTATTACTCTCTTGTCTCTTGAGAAGTTTTCACCCTGAAACACTTCAAACACAAGTCAATTAGCAATTTATTAGTCACTTTTGTTTACACTAAATTTTTATTTGGTCAATTGACACCTTATTCACTACACTGATGGCTGTCATTTCCTTTATCTATTTACCACGTCAATTTCATTTATACGAGTTATGGCTTTAAAAACAATGACTTGCAATTAAAAACCTAACTAATCCTACAATACTATTTTTTAAACATATTCCTTTTATATCTTAACTATTACGTATTATTGTGTCAGCTGTGGAAGTACAGTTTATCGAGTTTAATTTGTTTACTTTCCGATAGACCTTTTCTTGTCGTACCGGCTAACTATTGCGTGGATTCCACATTCCAAACTACCTGACAAGGTCAATGAGCTGGCTTGTAAACATTCTAATAGAGTACAACAACAATTCTACTTATCATATTAAAACGGAACGAGACTTGCTTTTTAAATTCTCTATCTTTAGATTGTACAGTTTATAAAACTGGCTTGTGTCTAGATTATCGAAGTCCACTTGATAAATTTCGATTGCTTCTGATTTTAATGCAAAGTTTTTATTGTCGACCTTGATCGTCAGTACACAAGTTTTCTTGTTTTATATTGTCCAGTGAAAGTCTGATCTAACGACCCACTATTTCATGCACACAAATTTCTTGTTTGATTCTGCAAGGTTTGACCGTGTATTTGTTGTACAAGTTATTAAGATTCGCCTGCTATCTCCCTGATTGTTGCTTGATTTAACCAGCTTGTTTGATTTACGCAGTGAATGTAGCTCGCCAATGTTTGCTCAATATACACAAAGACTTCCTGAATAATACTTTTGTAATGTTGGTTCAGTTATTAAATAGTTTGTTTTAGATTTTAACATTCGTCCCTTTACAAATAAGTAGCTAATCTTAAAGTCTAGATTTAGCCTTATTCAACTACTGCTTATTCTTGTTTCTACTTTAAATCAGTTTATTAATCATCCTGACAATTTAATTCCTGCCTAACTTAGCTTATCGCTCGCGTACTGGTTCAATTATTGAACAATATTCTAATTAGGCATTACCGTATTTTCTGGTTCATGATCAGTGTAAAGTTCACATTCTAGAACCCTTTACCCGTCATAAAACTTCTTAATGTTTTTAACATCATATACAATTTTACAGAATACATTACAAGATATTTTATAATTGTTGACACAGTTGATTTGATTAACTGTAACAAATCAAGTTATTGTTCCTGATTTTGCTTCTTATCCCGTAAACATTTCCCATTAAACATTTTGGAAATTCCGTAGAACATCTTATTGACTTTGTCCTGTTTTAAATACATTTAGGCTTTTTTGCCCTCTACTATTCTGGTACGTCCGGCTTATTTTGTTACAAGGAATGTTTTTATAAACTCGTTCCCCGCCCGTCCACCGGATATTTCAGTGCAGCCTTGTTTACAAACACTGGTGATTGCCTTAACCTTGAGCCCTTGTTTACATTTGTTCGACTCGCTGGGTATTTCATTCAAAACATCTCAATACTTTATTGTTATTGTTGTAACCTAGACAATTCTAGTTTATTTAAAGTACAGCGGTTATTTATTGGTACTGCCTTTCTTAATAGTATTTAGTTTTAAAATATTTTTTACTTATTCATAAAACCTTTCATTAAACACGTCTGAATAACTGTTTATCAATTCTTGTAATTTCAACATTTCTTGTTTGTTTAATATGCCATGATTATTTGTATTTTCCAACTTAATCGTATTTAGTTTAAGATACGTTTTACGCGTTCTGGTTTTCTTTCGGCGTTTTGTGTTACGCCATTGTGCGTAATTCCTGTATTTTATTTTTGTTTTTGATTTATTTTTACTTGGTTTATTTTGATAATTTTTATACTGGTGAGATTTACTTTTAAATTTATTTTTATCAAACAATTTGGACTTCGTTTTCAAGCAAGATTGATTAGAATTAAAGTGCTTTGGAATTCTTGTTAAGTCTAACGGATTTGTTTCCCGACAATTAGGCCTTTCCCTAACTTGTTGGAATTTTATTTGTTTCGGCTTGTAGCCATTTTTATTTAATTCGTTGAATCCTCCCTCGTCATTATTTAATTTGTTTGTTGTAGGTTTGGTTAACCCATTTTTTGCTTTGTTTAATCCCGTTAGCTTACTTGATTCCGTTCTTTCACAGATTAATAATTCATTCTCCCTTGAATTTTCGCACAACTTGTTATTTAAATTTTTGGTAATCTCGTTCTTAACTTTATTCGTTGACAATTGTTTTAATTTTATTTTTTGTTCCCCGCTTGTATCGGTGGAACATATTACATTTTTAGTTATATTTTTGTTTAGTGTTTGTTTATTTTTTAGTTTGTCATCACCTAACTCGCACAAGGACCCATCTTCCTGATCCTTGCCCGTGAACAGCCCCTTCTGCACGCTATTCACTATCGATCCCTCCAATGTCGGCTCTACAGGTGTTAATTTGCCGTCGTTACTTGACCCGTCTATATCAGGCGAGCCTACTATATTTATTTCCTGTTCCCCGCTTGTAACGTCGGAACATATTACATTTTTGTTACTATTTTTGTTTATTATTTTATTAATTTTATTACATCCTATCTCTGGTATTATATCATTTTTATTATTATTCGATACAAGAAACTCCTGGTGCAGCAGATATCCATCAATCTCGTACGTCATGAACGATCTCTCCATGTTTATCCGGGCTTTTAACGCACACAAAGTATTTGCTCCCAAGATGAGGTCAACCCGTAGATTGTCCACAATCAAGAAAACAAATTCCTTTGTGCGTCCGTTTAATGTTAGAGGTAGCATCGTTTGTAATTTGACTCGTTTACAGGTTGACCCTAATGCTGTGACTATCGCTACGTTAGCTATAGGTAGCTCATAGAATAAATTCCCGTTTTGTTTTAGGGCTATGTATTTTTCTGTTTTAATCACAGACATTTGGGCACCTGTATCGACTTGTGCAATTAACTTATGGTCTTTAATTTCGCACTCTATCACTGGACACTGGTCTATATTCTCTAGTGTTATAACCGAGTCAATTCTTTCCTCTAACAAATCGTCCCTAATAGACATGGAAAAACCGTCTAGGCTGATCTTATTATGACGGTAAACCGGCTTTTCCTTCGGTCTCTCGCTCTGAATTATTTTTGACTTCTTTTTGCTTCGGATCTCTAACCTGGTTAACATATCTCCCTGATTGTTGCCAGAGATCCTTATATTTAGTTTTTTGGCTTGTGGTCGCTTGGTCCGGGGATAGGCGATTTAGGATGAGGGTTTTTAGGATACTTGGTCTCTTGGTATTTTGCGGTATCACCATGGGACCTTGGGTTAGGGTTAGGTTGTTGGTTTGGAGCAACCTGCCTCTGTTGACTTCTTTGAGCGATCCCATTACCATTACCGTTGTCAGTAACGCTGTCTAGCTGTTGTAGGAAAACTATCGCTTGTTTGATGTTACTTGTGGGGTTCCCCACACTAGCTAGCTGAACGTTACTCCCAAAGTGTTTCATTAACATGAAAATTAGATGGTTCTCTGGGATTATCGGGTCTAAGTTTTTCGCCCTGTTTACCATCATAATAAAATACTCTGCCATAGAGTATGGTCCATTATTATGGTAGCGCCCTTGATGTATTTGTCTGCGTACCCGATCCTGCTGGCGATAACTCCAGAAATGCTCCGTGAATTCCTGCCTGAATTCAGAATAAGTTTCTGTATTGTTCTTTATGGCTTTCCACCATGCATCCGCTGCCCCTTTCAAATATCGTTCTACTATCCTTAATTTTGCAGTCTCGTCCATAGTATTGTCTATTTCGGAAAATAGATCTTCTATTTCCCCTAGGAATGTCATCGGATCTTCTTTGTCATTCCCCCAGAACTCAATTCTACGGTACGTGGCCTCCCCGTTCCTGTCTATTACCCTTGGTAAGCAAACTTGTGTTACTATTCCCGCTCCAGCTGTTTGCTTTACCTTTGCGACTTGTTGCTTTACCGTTTTAATGTCCTCTTGGATATCCTGTACTTTTTCGTTTAATTTAGCCGTTTTTGTTTCCGTTTTAGTTTTCAATCTCTCTATTTCCGTCTCATGTTCGCTTAGCTTTTCATATATGTGACTTGTCTTAGTCTCATTTTCTTTTTGATAGTCTTCGAATTTTGACTGGAAAGCCTCCCATAAATGTCGTCTTTCCATTTTCTCTTCCTCCCTCCATTGTTTTTCTCTGTCCTCTCTCTCCTTCTCCTTTTGTTTTTCTCTGTCTTCTCTCTCCTTCTCTCTCTGTTTTGCTTCCTCCCTCTCTTTCTCTCTCAATTGCCTCTCTTTCTCTCTCAATTGTTTCTCTTCCTCTCTCCATTGTTTTTCTTTGTCTTTTCTCTCTTTCGCCCTTTGTTCTGCCTCCTCTCTCAATCGTTTCTCTTTTTCATCTCTCTCTTTCTCTCTTTGTCTTGCTTCCTCCTTCTCTTTCTCTCTCAATTGTTTCTCTTCGGCCTTCTCTTTCTCTCTCAATTGTTTCTCCTCCTTGAAAAAGGCCATCAATTTCTCCATCTCGGGTTTAGACATATTGATATACTATTTATTATTCAATTATTTATTTATGTACTTATTCCTTTCTTTTCGATTTGGTTTAGGCCAGATGGTTCCTACCCGCTCTTTCGACTAAATCTTTATTCAAATTTATTTATTTATTTATTTTATTTGTACGCTCTTGGATTTGTTCAAATTATATTATTATTTAAAAATTTTAATTACATTATTTAAAACATTTTGACTTCATTTATTTAAACTATCTCGATTTATTTCTATTATTTAACTATTGAATCTTGATATAGGGAACCTGTTCAAAGCCCCTACCGTTCGGGCGCCATTTCTGCAACGTCCCCCCACCTCTCCTCTCCTTATACCGTCCCTACAACCGCAGCACTACGCGGTCGTTTTGTTGTGTTGTTTAAATCCTTTCTTGCAGAATACTAAAATTTAATTGTTTACAAGAAAACATATTTATAAACAACCAAAAATCTGCCTATCACCCTGCTGGTAAAACCGTGCTAAACTCCCTGAGTTAAGTGTATGTTTCCCGCTCGTAGGGCCAAACCCACAACAAGCCTATTCCCGCTGACTACTATTTAAAATACGTATAAACACTCCTACATTAGTGTATCAATTGTGTATGGTCTAAGTATAGTCACACATGTCAAATTAATAGTCAGCTGGAAAGAAACACATTTAGAATAATACACATAATAAACACAGAGTCTTACCACCTGATGATGATCTGCAGAAACAGCAAGGGAACGTGCAAAATATGATTGTGTTTAAAAATACCTATTTTAAAAGGCTCCTGTGTCCTCTTAAACACAATCTGCCAGTAGATAAATCTCTGGACTTTTACACAAAAAACCAACTAATCTTTAGACTAGCTCATGAAATTAGTAGAGAGAAACTCTTTAAAACATTAGGCTTTTTCTATTGCCATTTAATGAAATTTAATTAAATTTGTTTACTGATTTGATAATCATTTTTATATTAGTTGGAAAAAGCTAAACAGTTTTTATTGGTTATTTGACACAGGATGGAATGCAAATAATGTTGATCTTTATGACATATTTAACTCTATTTATTGAAATAAAAAAGAAAATTTATCCTTCAAAGTATTACACAATTATGTTAGCAAAACAATTCACTGAGTTACTTCTTGTTTCTTATGCTTTAAAAAATTATACTTTGCATATAGATTTATTACATTTACATTAACATAAAATCATTTTCAAAATTACACATAATAATATTTTATCTCCTATATGGAATTGGTAAATTCATATTTTATGACCATTAATTTTTAAATTTATAATATTCGAGAATTTCTCATTTCCTTTAAATAAACGGCTTATAGCCAAAAACCTTTTGTAATTTTAATATTCATTATTTTAAATATTCTGAACACATAAATTTATTTACTTAGCATACAATTTATTAAAATTTTATAAAGAGTGAAGTCATTGTTTTAAGCTTGCAGATTTGTTTGAATTTAATAAAATTAACTAACTAAATTTGACGTGACTGATTTCGAATAAAGAAAATGACTTGCCAAAGATGTTCCTGCCGGTCCTTGGGGTCCCTCGTCTGGATTCCCTGGTCCTTGGACACCGGAAGTCGCCATCCCTGGTTCGTCGGTGGTGGTTTCCCTCTATTCGAGCGTCCTGGAGGCTGAGTCTGGAGCCTTCATCCTTGGTGGTCCTGGATGTCGAAAGCGCTGAGGTTATGGTCCATCTGGCCTGCTGACGGTTTCTACTCGCGGTCCAGCATAGCGTCCCGCGGCACCTCGTGTTAAAAAATTATTACAGACTGTCTCTAAAGGCTTAGAGACCAAGTATATATAGCGGTGAATTTAACCTACCGCACCCCGCCTGCAAAGTTTGCTATCGCTCGATTTATTCCTTGTACAGGCAAGTCGGGCAACGAATCTGTTTTAGCTTGCATAGTTTGATAATTAATTTTAGAACACTGAAAAATGTCTATTTTATTTAAACGGCTGTAACTTTTTTGTTTCTTAAGTTTTTTGAATTCTGTTTTCTCTAATGTTCATTCTAGGTTATTGTGGTTCTTTTAAAATGTCGATGAAAGTTCTACGTGGTTTGGTTCGAAAAATTGCTTTTTTAGGCACTTAGAATTTTTTCGCTTCACTCTCGATGTTCAAATTTAGTTAGTTATTACAAATTTATTTTATAACATTCTTTAATGTGGCTTAACTATTCTATTTACTGTTTTATTTAATTTTTCCCTCTTTATTAATTGTATAATTCCCTACTTGATTATTTTAAAAACAGCTTTATTTCTAAAAAACAGGAAATTACTTATTTCCCACTTGCGACGGTCCCCAGCCCGTTGCAACACACACACACATATATATATATAATATATATATATATATTTATATATATATATATATATATATATATATATATATATATATATATATATATATATATATAAAGAAATAAGTCAAAATACAAATACAAGAATTATTATTGAATTTACATTGTATTTGTATTTTGACATTTCTTTTTTAATACACAAGAATACATATTGCGATATATATATATATATATATATATATATATATATATATATATATATATATATATATACATCTTTGTGTTGTGTCGGTTAACAGTTAACACAGATGATAGGTTTCGTCCTATAACATAAAGATAAACCGCTATAAGAAACATAAAACTTCAGAATGTTTTAATACAATAATCACGGCGTAACTAGTGCTTGAACAATTAAGTTAATTACGCTAGAAGCTTCATCCGAATAATTAATGACAGGAATGCCACACAAGTGTTGAACACAATGCTTTGTGAATGCTTTAAATTCCTGAGTCCGTCTCCTATAAACAATTCCAAGTCGCTAAGCAACATAAAGTGTTTGTACATGGTAGGGTCCGATTCTTAATTCCTTTTGCTTACGACAAGTTTCAGGAGATATTAGTTCCTGTATTACATAAAACATCTGTATAACCGGTCTGTTACATTTCGAGATAGCCTCCCTTGCAATACCCATTGTTGGGATGTTCTTGCAATGTCGCGATGCATTTAATTTCATTTACGTGACTCAAATACGTTTTTTTGCCTAACCATCCCATTGCCTGTTTAGATCTCGGAAACCGTCTGATATTTCTTTGGGAACCTGGTTGTGCCTCGAACCACTCAACTAAAACCGGTATACCACACTGTATCTTAAAGATCAACTGCTTTATAAATGCTGGCTAACAATTCTGCCGCTGAATGGACCCACTTCTACACTGACGGATCTGCCATGGGAGAGTCTAGCGAAGTTTCATACTTTGTGAACCCTTATGGAAGGGTCGTTCCCAGTTAGTTTACACACGAATAACTTTGAAGGACCAACGGCAGTCATGTGCCATTTCACTGAAAGGCTTTTAACTTACACCGATACAAAGAAGCTGGTCTCTCTTTCTCACCCACCTCAGTACTCCTGGCTACCTTTGAATTACTACAAGAAGACGGTGTTATCCCAAAGGACAAACAAGCCCTTTTTCTACGTATGATCAGAAAAGAGATCATTCTTCAATGGCCCCTTAGTCACTATGGCCTTGACTGGAAAGAGTGCTGACATGCTTAGTAGAGCTGGATGTAACCTTTCTCGAGGGGATTTCCTTACACTATCCAGCTTCGTGGAGCCTTATAAAAAGGATCAACAGCCAAATGCTTAAGACATCCTGGATAGCAACAGCTTCTGCCGCAGATGGGAGCTGACCTTAAGTCCAAATCCCATGTCCATTCGCTTGCCAAGGGACATCACTATTTCTATCTATTGAATGGCATTATACCACGACTATCTCCAGAGCCATTATATCGATTGTGCCTCGAGGCCTACTTCACTTGTCCTCCCTGCCTATAAGATGAAGGTAGGGCTGATCATCTGGACATATGTGATTACTACCCTAATAACGACCCTACTGAGCGGTTAGGCCTTCTGTGACAGAAGTGTCACGGGTGGACGTTGGCTGGAGTTGAAAAGTACATTCTATTTATTTGAGAAAAACGTTTTGATAAGTGTAAGATATAGTGGCTCGCTATTCTGGCTAACTGGGAACCACCAGATTCTGTCAGAAGAAGGGATATGATCGTAAGATCAGCGGCCTGCCAACGAACGTCGAGGGCTTTACCTTTTGCTTTGCGACATGCCATGACTATGTCGTATGCCATGTTCATCGTAAGAGCATCGAGAACGTCTTCACCTGTTCTCTCTACCTAGAAGATGAAAGTAAGCCCGGTCTTTTTGCCACCTGCAGCGCTCTGGATGACTCCTATAATGATGACTCCTTGCAAGGGCGGGCGAGTCTTTACCGTGTGGCACGGTATGATATGACATAGTTGTCACTAACGGACGATGGCTGAGTAAGAGTTATTAGGAAATTTTAAATTAATTGTTAGCCCCCAGATATAAACCCCTCGAATGATAAGATATAAAGACAAACGTTTAATCTCAAAATGTATGTAGCCTACAATCGAAAAGACAGACATTCATTGTTCCTTATAGATCCAAGGTGATGGAGATTTTGATATGTTAAGAAATAAAACACCACCGCTCTCTGTCTTTCCGTTAAACAATCATTTTATAAAGTCTGCTTCAACATTTAAAAAACTTTATTTCGTCAAAGAATAAATATTTACGAGGTGATAAAACCAAGGTGTGCAATACGTATCCGCAGTAAAAACCCAAGACATCACAAACTGTGACAGAATGTGGGGTAAGACGGGAAGGAGGATCAGGGTCGCGCTAGACATAACAATGTAAACATTGTAAACAATAAAGTTCGTACATATTTCGTTTAATGTAATGCATTTTGTTCATGGTACCAACACATTTATATAGATCTTTACAAATATAGATAATGGTAATAAAGACAGAAGTTGAAAAATTTATTATTACAGTGAGACAATAAATCACTCAGAAATGATATGAAATTCGAAGTTTGAAGGTTTACAGAATATTTTATAGCAGACATAATAATAACAATATTTCTCGTAATTTGAATATTCAATAAAACTAGTTCACCGATTAATACAAGAAACATTGTATTGTACTACATATCTTTAAATTCCAATGTATATAAATTTACTTACTTACTTACTAGCCAACGCCCACCCTTGGCTGTTGAGCCATTTGGTGACGCGCTGACCAGTATAGTCGAACCAGTGGGTCATCATCATCTCCGGAATGGTCAAGCGCGCTGCACTTCATCAGATGATCCGCATCCATCGTATCGTGTCCACAGAGAGGGCATTCCGGTGTTGGGAGCACACCGATGCGATGTAGATGGGCGGCCATGTAGTCATGGCCGGTTTGCATTCTGAATTTGGCAACGCCCACAGCTCGTGGAAGTCTGTGGTCGATGGCCCCTGTGCTGACTATGTTTTCCCATTTTCGTCCTGCTGATTGCTGTGTGAAGTGCAGTTTGCTGGCCCGGTCGATAGTTGCATTGATGAGGGCTTTCGTGCTTTGCAGCGAAGCCATGCAAATGGGTTGTGCCATGGATGTGCCTTTCTTGGAAAAAAAAGTTTGCCCTCTCATTTCCCTAGATGCCAACATGGCTTCGGATCCATTGTAAAGCTATAAGCCAACCCCATTCGCAAGATGTTTCAGGGCTTTTCTTGTTTCCATTGTTCTTTTGCAGTCTGTATCTGTATTGCGCGATGGGTTACGGATAGCCGCTTGTGAATCGACGAAGAAAACTGCCTGTAGGGGCTATTTTGTTTAGTTCTGAGGCTGCTGCTTGTACTGCTGCTATTTCTCCATCGTAGTTGGTCTGGGGAGTTCCCACTGCTAGGTATCCCTCAAAATTGCGACTGTAGTAGGCAGCTCCTCTTTCCGGCATTGAAGATCTATCCGTGTATATATGTAACCATTCTGGTTGTGGGTACTCTTCATTGATTGTATGCAGGGCTGCATGCCTCAGTTTTACGTCCAGGGATGCTGTTTTCGACTGAATATGGCTCTTCAATGAATTAGCCTATGAATTAGCTTTTGGTAAATTGTGGAAAAACTCGCGGTAATCTGTAAGCAGTGCTGGATTATCTAAGGCTATTCCATACTTCAAGGCCACCCTTTCATAGGACGCCATTGCGGTTATTTGAATCTTCAGTCGGGCCGTGGCTTGTCTGTAGCTTGTCCAATGAGTGTGTACTCCTCTGTGTCTCTGCCAAAATCGGAGAGTTATTTTCTCTCTATGGCTTTCCATTGAACTACACTTCGTTTGTGCAACCATTGCTGCAATGGGTGTGGATTTAGGTGCACCCGTTATAATCCTTAACGCTGTATTCTGCACGATGTCCAATTTACTGAGGATGACGGTTGCTTGTGATGGTCACTTCACTTCCGTAGTCAAGGACAGGTCTGATATATGACTTATAGGTAGTTATTAGAACATCCTGGCTGGCACCCCATGTTGTAGCTGTCAGTATTTTTAATATTTTAGTTCTTTTTGTTGCTTTTTCCGCGCACTGTTCGACATGAGGACCCCATGTCAGACGTCTATCAAGTACTTGTAATACAAAGAGATGCGGGGTACTTTGATGGAAAGCGTGAACAGTTGAAAAGTGTTTTTTGTGGAGCTAACCGTCATCGAATTATAACTGGTCCACGTTTCCAACTTTCTGAGAGCGTCTGGCTTTAGGGAGGTAATATAATAATTTAGCAAAGTATTAGGATTTGAGACACGTCCAAATACAAGAGTTACTGTTCAATAATATTACAGACACAAACACACACACACACACACACACATACACACAAACACACACACACATACAAACATACACATACACACACACACATACAAACACACACATACACACACACACACACACACACACACACACACACACACACACACACACACACACACACACACACACACACACACACACACACACACACACTCACACACCAAACACACACACACACACAAACTCACACACAAATACATCAATACATACACACACGCACACACACACACACACACACACACACACACACACACACACACACACACACACACATACACTCACACACACACAAACAAACAGACAAACACACTACACACTCACCCACACATACACTCACACACACACAAACACACACACACACACACACACACACACACACACACACACACACACACACACACACTTACACACAAGCATGTACTCACACAATACACGCAGTCACACATGGAGACATACATATACATTAAATTTTAATTCCATGAAAAAATAATTCATTAAAAATCATTTTTAATAAACTAAATGCGTACGTATACCACATACTTTAGACGTTAAACCAAGTGTCTGAACATGCTTGCGTTTATTTGAGCGGGAGCTAGCTCTAGATGGCGCTGAGATTTACAATGCGAGGGAGACGCAAATCTACATGGCTTAACGGATCTTCCGCCAGGTCTGCAGACATGCCTCACCTGCGCCGAATCCAACGTCTGCAGATATACTCATTTCTTTATAGTAGCTAGTTTAGTCATGCAATATCGCCTAATAGAAAACATAATGAGTTTATAGTGAAAATGTATTAAGGGCAAAATAATGAGAGCAGGAATCAGTTGAAGAGTTTTGAACATATGATTCTCCGATTAGCTGATTTATAGGTCACATTGCACATGAGTTTTCATATTAAGCAGTTTACATTTATGTTTAGAGGTTATGTTTAAAATAAATTTTGAAATGTTCCTATGCCTACAACTTTGCCTATTTGCCCTACATCTTTCAGCTTAGTAATGTGTTGATAACTAATTATTGATAAATATAATAAATCGTTGCTTAATATAATACTTTTACATTATTAGGCGGATATTAACAAGTACAATGGTTCTTGTTTATATGCTCTAGGTAATCTTTCTTTAAGCACTGTTCTATTATACATTGTTGTATTCTTTCTACGGGTGTTTATTACTCTAACAATAAGTAAGCATTAAATAAGTAAATAAAAAAAATAAGCATTAAGGTATAAACTATTGACCGTATAGCACCTTTAATAGTAATGAAATGTTTTATTTGCACTGTTTGGCTCGCTCAAAGTTTAATTTGCTTGTACGAGTTAAGTATAAATATGGAGTCTACACTTTAAAATATTCAAATTTATTTGGAGAACAAAAATATTGTCGAGAACTTCTCTGGTTTTATTGGGATGTCTCTCAGAGTGTGTACTTTCTGAAGACACATTGCAGCGAGTAATTGTTTAGGGCGTTGGAACAAAAAAAAAAAAATATAAAGGGAAAATCATAAAGTGGGCGTTATACAAAAATCGTCACTCTCGAACACATTTATAAAGTTTAAACGTAATATTTTAGCTTAAACGAACTTATAGCATATAATTTCATACTACAGCTGTTTTCTGCAACTACGGGTGATTGTGATAACATATGATTCCATAGAACAGCCGGTTTAATGTTATAGATTATATTGTAAACAGCTATTTTATGCAACTCCGGGGGATCAAGTGATAACATATGATTCCATAGAACAGCTGATTTTATGTTATAGGTTATATTGTGAACAGCTGTTTTATGCAACTTCTGGGGATCAAGTGATAACATATAATTCCATAGAACAGCTGATTTTATATTATAGGTTAGTAATAGTATAGTATGCGCGTATCGGCGGGAAAACAAGCGGGTCCCATGCGGAAAACAGGCGGATACCGGCGGGGGTGAAAACAGGCGGATATCGCCGGGGCTGTGGGCTTCGATGGAAGGGGGACTGTTTCGAGACAGTGAAACTACGTCAGTCAAGATGGCGGCTGTGACGTCAACACTGTTTCAAAATGGCGGCCATTTATTTTATGACGTATAACACCGAATCCAGCGCTTGGCTGTGTCTGTTTCAAAATGGTCGAGACTGTTTTTTATTGTGACTGCACACTGATTTAGCGCTTTGATGAAGATGGCTATGTCTATTTCAAAATCTAAATTTTAAAATGGCCGAAAGTGATTTTTCATATGCTTATGACCAACGTTTCAACTAATCAACATTCAAAAACTCTCTTACACAAAGTACAAATGAATAACATCGACACGGAGTTCAAATAACCAACAGTCACACGACGTGCAACACATGGATTATTATCTCATTGCCACTATGCAGGCGCTCGAAGTACGATTTGAAATATTTCCTTAGTTTAGGCTACATGTAATATTTACAACAATATCAAATGACCATCGTTTCAACTATTCAACATTCAAAAACGATATTGAGGAAAAAATATTTTATTATTTTTCAAAATTAAGTAGCTAACATGTTTAATTTTATTTTTTGCAAAGTGTCGTTTACAAGAGACGTTTATAGTTTAAAACATATATATTGTATGAATATGATCTAAAATAGTAACATATATTATTCATACAATCTGTTGCATATTAATTTAATTTCTACATTTGCTAATATACCTGTCAGGTATATTTGCTTTCATTTTAAATAGAGATGTATCGTAAAAAGAAATTTTTGGTATTGATTAGAGAAAACAAATTACAGTTGATAATTTATTTCTGTAACATAAACATTTTAAAATATTATTTTTAATTGCTGTAATATCAGAATTTCAAAAAAACTAAGATACTAAAATGGTACATAATTTGTATGTCTAATTCGTAGAATAAGCTTCAAGCACATGATTTATTTAGTATTTGCTCAATTAACTGCATTTCACTGTCGTTCTTATATACGTAGATTAAAGGGCTTTGATTAACGTTTATTTAACCAAAATTCAAGAAATACTGCTGTAAGCAGTTTCTATAGCATCTAGCCTAACGCAGTTGTTTCTATAGAAAGTATTTACTAAATAGATCCATAAAATTACAGCATTAAAGAAATGTTTTATATTTTATTGTATTAAACAGCGATATTTTGGTATAAAGTACATCAATACTTTAATTAACCACACACAAAATCGCATCGTATTTTATGTGTGATCAAGATATAAAACAAAAAGCAATACAAATAATTTCTTTACAAATACAGCGATTGCCTTTAATAATTCAACTCAACAATTAAAACTTTAATGTAAGAAATGGTTTCCTTTCTTTCAATTAGCCTTGAATACATGTTTTAGTGTAGACAAATGTTAAATTTACATGGCATAATTTTAATATAGTGGATAATTATCAGCAATTTCATAATTTGTCTTCATAGTTAAAATAAACGTTATGTCGTAACGGTTTTTAAGAGATTACCTATTTTTCCATCTGATTCAATGGCTAATCAAAAATATATCATGGGAGTCAAACTAACCATGATTGTGACAAACTAGGCACTAATCAAGTTATTATTTTTATGATATATTTTTTACAAGTAAAGTGTAATAGATATTTGTGTATGTTTTTTAATAATGATATTTAATGCGTGACCTCTTTTAAATATGTTTTTTTCGTAATGGCATCCTGCTATGTTATCTTCGTGCCAATCCCACAGCAACGCTTTCAACACACCCTTGTCGTCATAACATTTCCACTTAAAAAACCAATAATTTACCACCTCCTTAAAATACTCCGAGAAAAATAATTAAAAATTAGTACAATTAAATAATATTAGATACTTCCACGAAATAATAGTCTATATCTGTCATCGCAATGACTCTTGATTTATTTTATCGTTTTAAAACACAAACTCAGAGAAAAGCCTAAACTAACAACCACTCACTTAATACAATAGCACCATCATCCATAACATCATAAATGGTTTTAGTAAACACAACGCATGCATAAAATGCCTAGTAATTCTTGCATTAGTTTATAAGTTTATCAAAATAAGGAGATATTTCAACTGATCATACCTACAATATTATAATAAATAAATATATATATATATATATATATATATATATATATATATATATATATATATATATATATATATATGCTATATGTTACTTTCTTTAGCATTGAGAACGGCTTAATGTAATAATCAGTTTAAGAAAATAAATTTCTTTTAAAATTAAAACTAACGTGATTTTGACACGAGATAACAAATTGTCAATTAGATAATACCTCAAGTGTTTGGAAATAGGTCGTTTTAAAGTTAGACTGTATAGAGTTTTCTTTTCTTGAATTTCTTTC
>JBAIZL010000002.1:25471066-25538566 GCA_036971475.1 Prosapia bicincta
GAGGTGAAAAATTAAAGAAAGGATTTGACCTACATGATGCTATTTTTAAGAACGTAAGCCACAAAGTTCTATGCTTGTAGCTTGTATAATTTTATACCACATATAATTTCGATGAGTCTCAAATAATAAAACAGTTTAATAACAGTTGAAAGATATAAAGATAAAAATATTTAGAGAATTAGAGAAATAATTGGGACTCAAAAATAAGAGGCTCTTTAATAATTCTGCTTTATGTCACTTATATTTCAGACACGCCCCTTTTAGGCTAGAAAGGTATAAATCCCCACTATCAGACTAGGAAGGTATAACGCCAGAGACATAGCAAGAGACTTCAGCAGCAGGTGTGCAGCTAGCCACTTGACAATTAGAGTGAAAAGAGATTCCCTTGTATCAGTCGTGGTACCTTGTTGCTATACATATCGTTCAGGCAAAAATACTGAGTATTGTTTAACCCTGTCCTTATTTGAAATAGAGGGATTATAAGGGATATTTGTTGAATCAGCGTTGTTTTATCACTTATATTTCAGACACGCCCCCTTAACGAATGGCCACTTCTACAATAAAACTAGGACGATAAAACAACCGAGACATGGGCAACCGATGTTCATTTAGAGTGAAGGCAGAATACGCTGATACAGTACTGGCATTTACTTCGTTACTATACACATCGGTCTACCACAAACACTGCGTCTGGTTTATCTCTGGCCCTTAATAAAACAGAGTTATCCTAGACAGCTGCCTGACCTTAACACTAGTCGGCTACCTTCTCTCCTGGTGGCCACCGTCTCTTGCTATATTACCTTCCTAGATTTACCTTCCTAACGTCGTAACACTATAAATATATATATATATATATATATATATACATACATACCAAATATTTATTATTGGTCAACAACCGCTCTAATGTGTTACTTATATATTGCAGTCTCTATTATCGGTCTTTGTACTGGCTCTCCTTAAAGGCAGGGATTCGCAACAGGTGAGTATTTCAGAAGTTGTGTTTCAAATAGCCCTGTACCCTTATGTTGTCAGGAAATCTAAATGTATGATACTACTAACTCCTAAACGGAAGGTCTATTCTGTTCTAGTTGTCGATAAATTGTTTCACCGCTTCCCAGCGTCATAAATATTTTAGTAAAGCCTAAACCAAAGTAAAAACTTTTTTTTTCATTTCCAGCAAATTTCCCCTTTAACAAACAATTCATTTTGTAAAATGGAATTTGTTCTGTGCTTATAAAGTGATATTTGCGAACACAGATAAAATCACATTGATACAAAACGTTTAGAATTAGGACATGACATCAGCACTTTTAGAACTGGAGACTACATTTAATCCGACTTAGCGTTGTTAAACCTTAATTCTGGTTGGATCAAGATTCTGCAGTACTGCTACAGACGTACAGTACTGAGTAATAATAATTGGCTTTACTACTTGCAAGACACTTGAATAGTCGTACAGAAAATGGTTTTAAATGAAGACTGAATAAAAAAAAAACATTGATTAAACACTGTACAATCTCGGCTGTATTTAAAAAGACTTCAAGACACTTCGAGAAAGACGCAATGCTGTATTTTACAAATATAGCCACCATATTCATTCCTAGGCAAGTTAAACCTATTATATGCCTTTAGTAGAGTAATATTAAAATATATAAAAAGGTGGAGACAATTCATAGAGATTCACACAATCTCTCGTGTTTTCGCTTGATTAATTACAAAGATCATAAATAAAAATCTTACAAAGTTAACAAACTAAAAAACAAAACCCTGCTATTTTATAATCCTACAATGAATGTCTGGAAGTCACAAACAGGTTCTCAAAGTCATTAAACACTACTTACAGTTCTTATTACTTAAAATGTCTTCGAAAATATTTTCTTTCACATTTAATGAGATAAATTATCAATCAACATGAATACAATAAAGTAACGTCAGATAATGAACGTGATAAAAGATTAGGTGATATTAAATAGATATCTGGCAGCAAAATAAACATATTTTCACAGATACAGATACGATGATGAAAAATCACAAAATATGGCTAATGGATGTAAGAAAAAAAATTCGAAGTCGCAGAACGGGAAAATTATTAAATAGAAGGAATACAATTTTAAAAAGTTTCAAAACATAGATTTAAACAACTGAAGAATATAAAGTAAGGTCAAACTGAAAATATCAGAAATGATTATATTTTTATTTTAACCATAATTTGGAATACACTAGGCTTAGCTTCTTTGTACAGAATCCGTTAAACGTGACGATATTTTTAAGAATGAATGCATACATTAAAAATAAGTTTTTACTTCTATAAGTAGCTCTATAGTATGCCATTTTTATAATCATTACAATTTATTTTTATTTGTTTGCAGTATTTAATGTATTAGATTAGAAAATTTTCTAATTATATTATAAACATACGAGTATGTCTGGTCTAGATTAAAGTTAATTTAATTCCACTTGAAGAGACTAGTAAAGCAGAAATCCGTTGCGTTATTGTTTTATATGACCCATTGATTTAAAAATATTTTAACGATTTTCGGTTTAACGCTTTCTGTGTCAAGGTCCCTAGTAGGGAACACTAAAGGCTTTCGCAATTAGTGGAACATGTAATGAATGCCAGACTACATTATGTTAAGTGCACCCCCTCGTCTCCCGCACTGCAGGCAATGGTTTAACTCGACAGCTCAAGTTTTGTTTAGTGTTTGTGCACAGCAACGGTTAAATAATCCCACACGTGACCCAAACCCACAGCTGCTGTTCCCACAGGAATATATTTCAGGATAAAATACCACAAGCTGGAATATGATTATATAGCGAAAAATATGAGTTTTGTAACATATAATAAAACCTGCAGAATGTTATATGTTTTTTTTTGTAATTCTACTTAAATCTGTCGTGGGAATAAAACAAATTTTGCTCAGTTTTTTTTTCTTTTTAAACGTTGTTTTGTAGCAGCCATGTTGAGTTATTTAAACTCGTGGAAAGGGGACAGCCTGATGCAATCCCAAAGCTTGAAGCTCGTTGTAAACGGAAATAATTGACAGCAAAATTATAAATTCAGTCTTATTGCAGATTTCTACTTATTCCGATTGAGTGACTTTATGTAGGCTATAGAACGTTATTAACCATTGCAACCAATAGGAAAATTCCACACATTAAGGGGTGAAATGTAGGTGGAAAAAGCATAGCTTACTAAACCCTTTACACGTTTGTTTTGCTGGTTGCTGCGAGTGTTTAAAGTAGCAGAAGACAGATTACTTGAGAGAAAATGCATTGTATGCGGGGGCAAGGTTAAATAGGTGATAGGGAGTCCGGGAGAACGTTTGCCAAGATTTCGGGAGATCATTTCTAGAACCCTTCAAGGAAAATTTCAAGTAGGATTTTTCAGAACCCTTGATAGACAAGGATTGATGACACGGGCATGAAAAAGTTAACAATGTTGCGAGTTGAGCAAAGGAACTGTACAAGTGTAGAATCTGTCTTGTACGGATGTGAACCAAATCACAACCTTAATGCTTAGGTGTTTTACTCTCAATACGTCATTATTAAATCTATAAAACTTTACTCATTATAATTCTCCAATAATGTTTGACGTGCATACATTTTTTGAAGGCTTTTTGTTGTAAAAAACTAAATTTTATTCCATAAAGTATTTTTAATAAATGTTTTCAAAGCGGGAAGTGAAACCGATGTGGACCGAAACACAACTTTAAGTCTCTCTGTCTATGACTCAATACAAACTCTATAGACCTTTGTTAATTCATTACATTTACCTTAATGAAGTTAGTCCAGGGGCAAGACGACGCTAAAGTGTATTTACACAGCACACAGCACGCTGTAGCATGTAACTGAGAAAAATATCGCCAATATCTAACCCAATACCGACGCCCCTTACAGCATAAACGTGATTAAACGTTGGACATGTTAACAGATAGCAATATTTATATCCCCCAATTAAATAACGCAGTGTAATTAGCGAAATGGAGTGTGACGTCATTTTATGCTACTAAATTAGGTAGCACTTTACAAATTGTGTAATTTTGCAGTTTTTTAAACCTAACAAGCGACTGTATGTAATGCGATAGCGACAAGTGAGTTTGTATTATCACATCGAAATCTGTTTGACTATTTACCAGTTTTACTCATTAGTTACGAAGGGAAAACCCCACATTGAAATAGCATAAATAAGTATATCTAGATTATATAGATAATATACGTATATAATATATATCTAGATTAATATACATTTCTTGTTAAAATGAAAGTTCTTATATTCAGTTAAAGAAAACTTTTTGTTCATTTCCAGTCGGTTGGCCTTTTACTTCAACAAATTAAAACTTTGCGAAGAATCAACTTTAAATTTATTGTTAATAATTTCACACTGTTCTTATCTCACTGCCTTTAGCTTTACAAATAGTTTTTCCATGACCCCATTTTGTAGTCGCATTACGGTAGTGGTATTGTATTTAGTGTATTGTATTTTGTTTCATCTGTATCTATATAAAAGCAATTTACTTTATCTGGACAAAACCAGGTAAAACGCCATCTCTAGCTTTTATATATCTAAAAAAAACATTTAATACAATTATTTGAATGAGTTTCGGAACTGTACTACCCCACTTGAAAGTAAATTTTTGAAATGTTTTACGGAAACAATACTGAATCAGTAATATAAGAACTGTTTTTTTTAAATATTATGACGTCACTCAATAATCAAGTATAGTAATATAGAGGCATCTCTTTATATCGCTAATAAATGTTTTTTGTGGTAAGATTAGGAGATTTGAAAGCTGCGAACACGTAACACTCATACTTCGGGAACGGTTGTGATTTGATATTTAAGAAAAGTATTTAGTTTTGAAATTTGTTTTTTTTTGTTCAAAGATCACAGAATAGTCCATAACACAAAACATTCAGTTAGTGCAAATAAGTAAATTAATGTTTTAAGTAAGATTAAATTCAACAGGAATAGAACCTCAGGTGACCACCCACGACACTCAAGCCATGATACATGGAAAGTGTTACAAGTTTTCTGCTTATCTGAAATTACTGTCACTAAATAGATCTAACATTTGCATCAATATAAATGTTATTATGAAATTATTTGTATTGCTTTATGCAAATAATAAGTAATTTCATGTTTCAAAGGGGTATATTTCCAGGTTCAAATGTCAAATACTTTATTTTTAATGTAATAATATATTAAGAAATATTTGTCTGTGTTTCTAAAATTTCAGTTTAGAAAATCCTTAATGACAAAATATCTTTACTACAATGGCGACAAAAATCTATTTATTGTCACAAAAACATTTATGATTGTAGAAATATGAGCTGCAAATGAATGACCTTGAAGAACGTTGAACATGTGTGGCTAACACTAATGAAATGAAGAAGTACACTATATGTTGTCGACTAATTCCACTGACAGTTTTTTTTTATATCGAAACAAAATGAACTAAATATCTTTCTACAAAATTAGTATTTTCGAGTATAGGCATGTAAATTGCTAGAAAAATCTACGCATGTAATGTTGTCTCCACGTCTACTTTATTACACCTCATCTTTTCGTATATTACTGAATACTGCTGGTTTTCCGTTATAAAGGTACTTATTGTCAATTTAAAATTAATAAATGATATATCAATTTCGATTGAAATTCGATTTTAAATTCTGTTTATAAAATGTTATTTTATAAAGCTCATGCCTTAGATGAATATTACTAAGCACACAAGCACACCCATACACACACACACACATATGAATAATTTTTCATTAGAACGTTAGTAGTTACCTTTTTCAAAGAATCCATAGATTAGTTCCAGTTAATTAAAAATATTTAATGCTACATATTAAAAAGTACACACGTGTTTTGTTTCATCTCGGGACATTCCTATAGTCCTTAGATGAACTAATTAAACTGAGAGCCTACATTGCGCGTTCCGTTAACGACCGCTGGGCAGCGATAGTTGGGAGGAACTTGCGTCTAATTATTATTGCTGGTGTCGCCGCAATTTGTCCCCCTTTAATAACCACGAATCAGATGAAGCTTCTCTAATTAGCTGTAAATGTTTCACCGTACTTTAAACAATGGACAGCGAAGATTTAAGAAGCAAGTGGCTGTAGACCAAAACAGACAGGCCTGTCGCTTTCTCAATGCGAAATAAGAATGTTATTTGCCTGTCAATAATTTGATTGTTTTATTTTTTAACTCTTTCCACCATATCTAGTTTATTGTATAACATTTGTATGTTTTTAATTTCAGTTTCCATGAAATACATGATAACCCAGCACACCTAGCGGCGCAATCTACAAACTACGTCACAGGTTAGAATATTTATTAGCAACAGCAAATTATTTAATTCCTTTACATAATAATAGAAACATGTATTTTCAGCAATATTACAAGTCATGAAATATACCAGCTTTTGGTATTTTATCCTGAAATATATTCCTGTGGAAACAGCAGCTGTGGGTTTGGGTCACGTGTGGGATTATTTAACCGTGGCTGTGCACAGACACTAAACAAAATTTGAGCTGTCGCGTTAAACCATTGCCTGCAGTGCGGGAGACAGGAAGGGGACACTTTACATAAAATAGTTAGACATTCATTACATTGCTCACAAATTGCGAAAGCCTTATTGTTGCCAACTTAGGACCTTGAATCTGGAAACTTTAAACCGGAAATCTTTAATATGTGTTTAAATCGTCGGTGTTGTTTGGGCTTTAGTTTTATAAAACTTTGATTTTTTAATTTTGTAATTATTATTACAAATGCGAAAAAACAAAGGGATCATGGGAATAACTGCTATCGATATAGTTTTTTTACCTGTGCTGCTAAAGCAATATGGAGGAAATAAAAGAACTTTTGTAGAGTCCAGGCATTTGTGTCCCTTGTAACTGATATTTTTTACAAATATTTTTCAAAGCCGTCAATCAGAACACACTTGATTTGGAGTCCATTTTGTAAGGTTTTGAAAAGACAATAGTGCTACCTAATAATATAAACTAAAATATAGTATACATACCGAAATTAAATTATTTTAAAAGCCTGAATAAAAAAAAAACACTTGGAGACGAGAACACCGTTTGCATATAGACCCTACGCCTCAACAAGAGACCTTTTATAAAATTTATTTCACATTTGACGTATCTCGTAAATTGGCTACTATGCTCTCATTTTTACTTGATTTCGTTTTACAAATACAACGGTAAAAAGAAACAGTATGTTGCTCCCAACGCTAATATTGTTTCTGGTTATTTGGTTTTTGTTTTATCATCATTTTTATGTTTGTCGTTGGAAACCAACAGTATTTTAATGTAACAAATAAACTCTGTTTTACTCGTAATATTTATAACTGTAATATTTTAGAGCGAATGGGGTTACATAAATATCATAATTATTTTTAAAAATATTTTTAACCTTGTAAGTGGAAAATAGCACACTTAAGGTGTGGTTAACCTTAAGTGGTTAACCTTATAACCTTAAACTGTTTAAAATTTTTTTTATAAACGTTTCAAGAACTATTTAAATATATTTTTTCTCCCTTCCTTCTATTTGTTATATTTTTCGATTTATTTTTCATCCTTCTGTTAACTGTTATTTATTTTCTATTTTTTATTCTTCTTCATCCCCTGTTTCTTTCTGTTTTTTGTTCTTCTTTATTCTCTTTTATTTTCTTTCCTGAACTTTCTCGCCTAACCTTAATTAGTGTTTAAGTTTATTTAATTTAGATTTAATTATTCATAATATTTTTATTTTATCCCCATCCTTCTACAGTTCTCTTCTCTTGATCTCTTCCTTCGTATTTTTGCTCACATTTTGAAAGTTTTATTTATATTAATAAGGTTTTTGGATCTCTTTTTTACGTAAAGTTCATATTAAAATATATTTTAAAAAAACAGCGTCTTTAAGTGACACTTTTATTTTGGAAGTTTGTAATTCGACCTTTCTATCATATATATATATATATATATATATATATATATATATATATATATATATATATATCAATAACACGCATGATCTCTATCCGAATCTTATTCTTACTTGAAATCATTAGCTTTTACTTCAGATCTCTTTCGACCTGTAACTTTTATACAATCGACACCGGTCGATATTTTATCGATTTCTGTCATTTATTGCTATGCTTATTTTACTTCATTAAAATTCATTGCTGTATGGACCTCTTTAGAATAGTCTTAATTTTTCTCAGTTTAATATTACTTATAATTTCATTTCCTATTGTTTTATGGTCTGTCTTGTCTGGTAAATTTCTGAGGGAACGATAAATAATAGGTTTGCTTTTATTGTATTTATTTTATTATGGTGTTTATTTCCAATATGAGGTTGAGATGAATCTCATCTACTCGGATAGGGCCTCCATCGTGAGAGTGTAGGTAGTGACCGGTCCCCAATGACAAGGCGTGCTTGATAATGGAAGGTTTGACATGGAAGGTCGGAGAATTCCGCCACCTGAGGTACCTCAGCGTCTCGCTGTTTTACTGTTTAAATATAGTGTGGTTCACAGAGTTGATTTAGTTGTTTGTTAACTTTCTCATCACTAACCCAAAATCTCTTTGATCGCGTCTGTTCATAGGGGTTTCTTAACATTAAAAATGTCGATGCTTGATACGAATGCATTAGGTCTGCAGTGACGTTTTGTTAAAGTTTACCAACGCCCGGTCGAATTAAATTTACTCTGCGATTCTGAAAGTGCTTATGTCATATCCCATTCGGTTTAAATGTTTTGTGTCATCCTTTTATCGGTTGTCCTACATCTGTGAGTGCACAGATCGTATTATAGACACAGAGGCAACATTTTGACATTATAATTTCCCTGAGTCAATTTACTAAGACGAAGTAATAAGACAGATGAATAAATGATAAACACACACATTTTTTAAAGTAAATTCCTACTAAATTCAAAAGAAAAAAATATTTTAGTTACTTTTTAGTAAATAAATACAAATAATAATAATAAAGTAACATAACATATGCGTTAAAAAAGCTGTCCCACCATATAACCTATAACATAAAATCAGCTGTTTTATGAAACCATGTTATCAATTATTTTAAACGAAGGGGAACCGAGTACCTATATTATATACCTTTAGCCTATTGTAAAAGAGTTTTCTCTCCTCTAAAACTAAATTACTTAATTAAATCTAAATACTGGCTTAAAATTTGGAAAAACTGTATTATAATCAAATGTCATCCACAAGTTAAAAAAAATGTTGGCCTATTTGACCTAGAGTAAATGAATATAAAGTATTTGATTAATGATTGAAAATTTGATCAAGATATATATATATATATATATATATATATATATATATAAAGTAAACTCCCGATTATCCATGGATTAGGGTGGCCCGGCAACGCCGGATAACGAATTCCCCGGATAATCCGCTATGAACAAAGAATACGCAAAACGATCGATAATCGATTATTATACCATAAGTTACACAAATAATGACCCCGGTTAATGCAATTCAGAAATAATCTTCAGAGGACAAAATAAATACAGAAAATAATTTAAAATGTCCATGTATTTGACGGATTATGACATGTACATTAATATGTCTAACTATTTACAATACGTGCATAAGTATATGTCAAAAGTAAGTATGTATGTACATATGTAATTTTCATTATACATAATACTTTCACTTTTTACCAAAAAATCTGTCACTTTCGTCTTTTTTGTGAGCATTGATTTAGCTTTAATGTGCGATATAAGTTCCTTGAGAACCATTTTGTCGCACAGTGAAGAGTCGTCTTGCTCTAATTATTGTGTCCGTTGCTTTCATCTCAAAACCTTTATTTCCACCATATACATGTTTATTTGGGACATTAAAACAGTGTATTAGACCTTAAAATGTTGTTTTATTTATCGGTTTATAACAAAAAAAAGGAAATTTACATTAAATATCAAC
The DNA here is from genome assembly GCA_036971475.1 of Prosapia bicincta. Taxonomy (NCBI): domain Eukaryota; kingdom Metazoa; phylum Arthropoda; class Insecta; order Hemiptera; family Cercopidae; genus Prosapia; species Prosapia bicincta. The sequence goes on from JBAIZL010000002.1 coordinate 25,481,006, forward strand.
TAATACAAATGATGAAATACTGCATGACAAAAAATAAAATTCAATAAGAAAGACAGAGAAATAAAACTAACGCATACAAATTCAAACTACCTACAACTTATTTTAGTATAATAACCACTCAACGTTCAACTCGGAATGTTTGTTTCTACTTGTACCACAAAGCCATAAAGATCGATAATATATATGACAGACATGGATAATGCCTATGTCACGTCCTAGACTATTTGTAGCCGAGATTAGCTACATAAGTTTACAATCTTATGACACACATTAGGTTTTCGGGCGTCCAAGCATTTTGTTATTGTCTCTTATATACAGTAGTCTGTTCCCAACTCGAGTTGGTTCATTCAGTCTAACAGGACCGTTATCGTTTATCCTTGCGTTTTTTAGAGATAGCTTAGTTTATTTTTATGGTCGTTGTTTTTATCGGATATTGTGCCACGTTGAGTGGTTAAAAAAAAAACAATAATGAATCTGATTGGAATAAAAATTGGATATTTGTAAAACAATGGCAGACCCCGGATAATCCGCAAACCGGTTAATCTGCCCACGGATAATCGGGAGTTTACTGTATATTTATTGTAACACTCTTAAAAATAAGGTGTTACATATAAATTCATTTATATATTTAATTTTTATTTAATAATTAAATCGTCCCAATATAAAAGAAAATTTTTGTTTTCTTGGTGCACATTGTGAATCTAGAGTATGTGGTAAGCGCTCCTAGCGGGCAAATAGAAAAATATCGTACGAGTTAGTAACTTAGGATAATAAGCACATCACGTCATGTGACGTAAACATGGTCTGATATCGCCTGATCCGAAGCACCAATCAAAAAATTCAAAATAATAAGTAAGGGTGGGAAATTCCGTTGGCATGCCCTTGCAAAAGCCCCAGAGGTTCCTGAACGGAACAGACGTCATAGATGGCACTTTTCGGAATATAAATTAGAAGTTTATAAGTTTCCAGTATTCAAAATTTAAGATGTCAAGGCCAGTACCAAATTTATTTAACGCAGGCAAAGAAGAAGTCAGAAGTGATTATTTATGTGTTTCAAATAAGTAAAAGTTTATATAATTTTGTTTAAGAGCGCTGATTGCAAGAGCGATGTACAGTGTTAAGGTGTACAAAAGCCATGCGCAGTAATTAATTTTTTGTGTTATAGTGTTTTTCAAGTAATGTGCACAACCAGGTATGTTTTAGGTAACAAAAAGTAATAAAGAAAAAGTTTTTTAATGTTAACTAAGTTGAATTTTAAATGATAAACGGTTAACACATGAACGGTAGAAATTGTCCTTTGAATATTCATTTCAAAATTAATTTGGAAAATCTTAAGTTACTATCTTGTCTATATATATATAAATTTTAAAGGTTAATAAGTAATTAAAATGTATGTAATAATTAACAGTAATTAAAAGATAATTACTCGACACATTGGTGTCTTTTCTTCTATTGTAATTTGTCATTGATTAATAAATTGTCTAATTTTGTATTTTAAAACCTCCAATTCTTATTTCCCAAGTAACCTAGTCCGTTACAATATATATATATATACTGTCAAATATTAAGAAAGGCGTAAACCGTATAAAACATTTTTTGCTTTCTATAAAAGGCAAAACCTTACTTATGACATATTAAGTTATGAAAATAATAAATAATTTTATTGGAATATATCATCCTGCTGCTGCCTTATTAAACATTTAGGGCAATATGACGCCGAAAGAAATTAGGCTGTCATATATAACGGCTTGATGTATTTGTTGAAGTTTGACGTCACATTTAGGGATGTGTGAAGTTCAGAGTAATTACGGAAATTATATTCCTGAAAATCAAATTTACCTATGTAAAGGCATGGCCACAAATATAGTTAGAGCGTTAAGTGTTCGCTAACCTGAGGTTTGATCGGTTTGTGGTCGCCATTTGTAAACAGCTGACGTAGGGACTAAAACCGCGAGTCAAAATGTCGCTTTAAATAGGATTTGTTCAAAAATACACTAGTTTTAAAAATATGTGTTTCTCATAAACTACGTGCCTCGAGTCACATCCGTTGCCCTATTTAACGCAAGCAGCGTTTCCCGGTTATGTCATCACGTTCGATGTGGTGTGAAGGCGTACGATCTCATAAACAACTAGTCACAGTAACACAAACCTCAGTGAGTATCATTCCATTAATTGTCTCCATGGTGACGTAAGTCCATTCTTATCTTCTAGAAGAAGTAAACCTACTTTAAACTAATGAGGTCAATTTTTTTGGACCAATTAATTTCATCAGTTTTAGACTTATGACTGCCAAATGAATATGAATTACATGAATTAAGTGCTTAAATTGTTTACACATTGGAGTCTGTAGTATCAGTACTGCGTTGATGATGACTTTGTCACTGAATCGCGCCTTAGTGAATACATGATTCATTTGTGAGTTTGAGTATGTATTTTTTTTTTTGTTATTGTTGCACATGGTTTAATCAAATGTTCAGTTTTCGTCATGTCTTATTGATCTGTTCATGCCTTATAATAACTAATATAAATAATAAAGGTTAACCCAACTTTAATATAGAGTACTGGGTTGTGTCACTATTTGTTATATTTCTGGCGCTCTTTATTAGCAACATTGTACAAGGCGAAAACCTTGAGATGGCGTCACACTATAACACTTCTTTGTAGTTATTTATATATCCTCGGAGGAGCTAAATATCATCCAGCTGTGTTAAGTTCATTCAAAATTACCATTTCTGAACCCCAATTCAAAGTCAACTTAGAAACTATAGAGCTCAAAAACGTTTAAAGGTTGTTTTACAAATAGCCACAAGTAAACATATGCGTTATGTTACACTATTTTTTTTGAAAATATTATAAGGAAGAGAGAGAAGTGTAAAGGCTGGATCATAGTGCAGACCACGTAACCGTGCACTTGGTCTTGAGAGATCGCATGAAATTTCTCGTGTATAACCACTTCTTAAAACATGTTGCATTTTCAGAATGTTCTATACATCAACAGCATCGTCATCCGATATGCCTACACATATTTCAAGATTGTTTGTAATATAATACCGAAGCTAATGTATTATATAATTTATTGAATATCGACCGTCTCATGCAAGTCATTATTGTGAAAGTCCTTATCATGTTTGTAGAAAAGTATTTATACTGACCTTCTACTTTCCGTCTCTACTACTGCAATCTCTCAAGGCCAAGTGCACTATACACAATTATTTTAGCTTGAATTATGTGATAACATATAAGTTCATGTAACATCTGATTTTATAAGTTATGTTTTACAACAGCTGTTCTAACACGGAGGTTAAGTTATTTGTTTTATTGTACACTATTGAGTTAATATGTTATTAATTACCTTTTATCACTTGATAAATATAGTTTTTATGTATCAATAAATCATACAAAAGTTAATTTAATTTTATGATAATGAATTAATATATCCATTTTAATACATTTTTATTACAATTTATTTTGAAAAGAGAAAATCTTTAAACGGGTCTTAAACCTTTTATTCAAAAAAATTAGTTTAGTAAACTATTTATTCAGTTAAACATCTTATAAATATGTTTTTATCAAACACAATCTTTTATTGTTATCTACATTAACTAGATTCTAATGATGCCTCTATTGACTACCAATGCAATATTCACGTCAGTTAGTCAGTCCCAGTGACTGCCATATTGTAATGTTTTTACCCTCGAAGTTGTAGGTATTGGGAGTAACCTATAGTGCACACAAAACCCAGCCAATCGGTGACGAAAAACTAAATACCTATATCTTATTGGCCTTTTGTAAAGATATTTTACGTTGCATTCTAACTAAGCATTGCTCAGTCTACAATTTCCCATCTCATATTGTTACTCAAAATGGCTAGCGGGCACCACGGTCATTCTACACAGCTGTATTTGCCCGCTTACTCAAAAATAAATGCAACCAATGAAACCTACCCTAACATATCGAATAACAATGACATTAATATTTTATAAATGAGCATTAAAACAATTTATGTTTTAGTTGTCTGTATAACTTTGTTAATGGACAGTTTCTTAAAGCGCAGTTTTAAAACAAGGTCACAGATTAATCTACTTGTGTTGGTGAAACCATTATTGTGTCGTTTCTTTAGAAGAAATGTCTAAATTATTATTAATGAAGGAAGAAGTACAAAGTATATTCTTATCCAAGTTTTCAACTCACTAATCATAGTTTTGCGGAAACTGTAAAGAAAACTAAACTTAAACTAACAAAAAGTTTTCTTTAACTGAATATAAAACTTTTATTTCAAAACAAATTTATATTAAGTCAAATAATCGAGGTAAAGTTTGAATTTCCATTTCCATTTTTTACCTGAGAAATATTGTTTCTAACAACTTGAACACGGCAGTACTAAGAATACACTTTATATTTGTGTTTTACTTACAATTTTTAAATTTTATTTTTACTTTACATTATCATTTTCAACAATTAAAGGACTATTCTATGAGTTTTGCAAATTTAAAGTTAGCCGATGTTGTTTTATATTGCATAACTTATCTATCTTGATTTACCAGCTGTCGCAATTTATCAACTATCGCTCATTAACAATCATCACACATTACCAATGATCGTATTTTACCAACCATCTGACTTTACCAACCACCATATGTTACCAACTATCACACCTTATCAATCATCGCACTTTACCCCAAAACTTTCTCTTTGTCAGTATATTCCAATTCTGTTAACTGCTCCCATAGTGCGTTTCACTCTGTGCCTCTAGAGGCTGTTATATATCCTCAATGCTTGTTCTTAGGCACACATTTCTCTGTCACTGTTTATGGGCAATGATAAGCTAAAATATAGGAAAGCAATAGGAGATTGTATTAGGCCGCACAATAATGCCAAGCTGTTATATAGAGTAGAACAGCAAAGCCTTTACGAAAATATCCCGTCACTAAAGGGTCGGTACATAAACGTCTTGTAACTGTTTTCAAATTCCTAGATAAGAGTTTGTGAATATTAATTATCCTCTTATATAGCAGGGGCTTAGAGGACGCATGGGAGAATTTAATTTTAGTAGGATCAGAAGCAAGAAATTAAAATTAATATCAGCCACCAGGTTCGCCTCTTTGTCTCAACTTGATATTGCTGAAACTCTCTGGAGAAGCCAAGTACCATTCTGAGTGTTTAATGCATTGATGGGGCTTAGGAAATAAAATTTAAGAGTTAGCGTGGACATGAAATACATATTGTGATCTTTGTCTATTCTTTTTATTTGAATTTCATAGGGGATTGCACACGTCTCGTGCCAAAGTTGTGTATTCTTTATGTGTATAAACTAAATGTATTCTTCGTCCCCAATTGTCTTATTTACGTAGGCCAATGGTTTCTATTCGATTATTACGTTTGCTAACATAAGTATCCCTGAACCCTAATTTCGTAGCATGTGTGTTTCTGTATGTATGTGTGAATGTGTGTGTGTGTGTGTGTGTGTGTGTGTGTGTGTGTTTGTATATGTGTGTTTTATGTGTGAGTTAGCATGTGTTGAATGTTTGTGTGTGTGTGTGTGTGTGTGTGTTTGTGTGTGTGTGTGTCACTCTTTCTCTCTGTATGTGTATGTGTGTGTGTTTATTTGTATGTGTGTGTGTGTGTGTGTGTGTGTGTGTTTGTGTGTGTGTGTGTGTATGTGTGTCTCGCTCTTTCTCTTTGTATATGTATATGTATGTGTGTGTGTGTGTTAAGACGCGCAATCAGGGGTCACCGATTACCGTCGCAATTATATAGAAATTTCGAAGTTTTGTAATAAGTTAAGTAACCCATATGTAAAGGGAGAAAGAGGTATAAAATGACCTAAGGGTTAGAATATAATAAGTAAAGGGATATAAATTGAAAGAAACTAAGCCATTAGCAGGGAGAAGAGGTTTGTTTATTTTGAAGTACACTTTAAATACATTGGAAAGGGGAGAAAGGCTCAAAATCCACCTACAAGCACCATCGACATTCGAGGGGACGCAGATTTTGAGAAGAAGAAGAAAGTGCCAAGTACCAAAAAACCGTAAAACGCAAAATAAAAGAGTTAAGCGACAAACAAGTAAACAGGCAAGATTATCGATCGGTTTTGACCAAGATGTGGCAGGCGTGAGAAATGCAAATAACGCCGACGGGTTGATCACCTGTGGTGGATCATGTCATTTTAAATGACCACGTGATTGGTTAAAAACAGGGGATGAGAGTGAAGACGTTTAGGAACGGCGAGTATACATCGACGAGGGAGCAACAGCGTTACTCGAGACATCAAAGGTGGAAGACAACAGTGAACAGGGAAAAAATCCAAATTGAATTAAATTTCAATTTTTAAATGAAACTGTTACATATGAACAGTGAGAAATAAATAATTGAATAATTATTTGAACAATAGGAATTCGAAAACTGAAAGCGGGAGAGAAAAGTTCTATAAGTTTCGAAATCGGGATATAACGTTTTACTACGACAACGCAGAAAGGACGTACTGGGAGTGGAGGTCAAAAGTTTCGCACTAGGGACGCCATCGATAACGGAGTTGGGGTGAGTAACGCTTTCATTGTTGACGAGGCTACTTCACATCCAGGATGGCCAAACAAAACCACAGAGGGAGAGGACCAAGGAGAAGACCAAGCGATTCAATGTACAAAGGTCAGATCTTAGCTTCTCTCTTTTTCAATTAAATTAAAATTTTGTATTGAAAATTTTTTAGGGAACATTGGAATTTCATAAATTTAGAATTAAATAAATTTTTTTTTTAAGATGTAAAGATATCAAGCAATGGCTTTGTTTAAATTCATAAACTAGAGGGGGTAGTATTTAGTGGGGACATTCCCACCACAAAATGGAGGACTCCTCGAAACAAGTTTATAAATATGAAATAAAATTAAATTGTTAGTAAATTGGAAATTTTTTAAGTAGAGAAAGTTATAAATTGTTTTGAAAAGAAATTAATTAAGTACTTGTTAGGAATTAAAGGCTTTTTAAAGATAAAAATTTGGGAATAGATGAATGAAATGAAAACAGGTATTAAGAAAATTTGTTATGAGTTTTATGCAAAAGAAGCCAGATAAGACAGATAATTCGACAGAAAATGTTTCTTTTTCTAGTAATTTTGACCAACGTTAAATATTTAAAATTATTTAATGATAATCAATTGAAATAAATTATTGAGAAAGAGTTAAAACTAATTAACAAAAATCAATCAAAATTAATTATTGAGAAAGAGTTAAAATTAATTATTGGGAATAAATTAAAATTAATTAATGAAAATTAATTAAAATTTAATAATGAGATTTAATTAAAACATAAAGGGGTTCAAGGGTTTACAAAATTATTTGGAATTAAAATAAAGGGGTTGTGATATAGAAAAACGGGACAAAATTATAATGTGAAACAATTTCTTTAATTTGAAATAAACAATAAAAGTAGAGAGTCAATATTCAGCAAAGGTTATGTGTGTCTAGTAAATCAATTGTTAGGCTAAGAATTTCAGGTTAAGATGTAAGATATTTTGTTTAGTTAGTTATAGAAGTATAAACATTTGTTTCTTGGTAAACTTATGTTTCAAAATATTAATTGTTTTAAACGGCCTTAAAATTCTTAAGTGATATAATTTATGTGTTTCAAAAATTCAGTTGTTTGATAAAAAGGGGTAAAATTATTTATTGATATAACTTATGTTTTTAAAGGATCAGTTTTTAAATTAAAAGGGTTAAAATTATTAGTTGATGAAGTCAGGTTTTAAAAGTTCAATTGTCTAAGTTTATGTACAAGAGTTTAAAATCAAATGTTCAAGATTTGCAGAATCACATAAAAAGATTGTTTATGTCAAAGGGTTTGAAAAAGTATTATAAAAGATAAAGACAGTTTTATTTAAAAAATAAAGCAAGTTTGGTTGTGAATATTAAAGGGTTAAATGGAACATAATTAAATTACGATTTTCAGTTAATATAACTAAACATTAATTTTCTTATAACTTTTGATTTTAATATAAATTCAGCAAAAAGTTTACTTAAGTTTTGTATAGAAGGGGTAAAAGAAAGGGTTAACTGAGTAAAGAGTTCCTACTGACATTGTAATGTTTATATTTTAGAATGGAAAAGAAGAGATAAAGTAATATTAAGCAGAAATGAATTGTTAAAATTTTAAAGAGCTAGTTAAAATAAGAAAATTACAAATTGTGCTGTAATTTCAAAACTAAGGGTAAAATACAAATGTAATTTTTACTAACTTCCAAACAAAAAAATAGTGTATTTATTTAAAACAGGTTTCTTACACACTCCTAAAACTAAATGGGTTATTTAGCCATAAATATGCCTTCAAATGAACTCATTCCCCGGGCAATACATACCCAACGTGTTAAGTCTCAGCAATATAGGTTTTCTAAATGAAAGTCCAGTGACTAGTCCTCTTTCAGATTTTGGCGGGTAAATGCACAGCGTCCTAGTTCGGGCTAGGAACGGCCCGTTTCAAAATTTTTACCTTGCGACGGAAGGGGTAGGAGGCGTCGGTGTCCGGACGGCGGGCAGCCGCGGGGGGCAGTTTCGTTGTTTTGGCGCTGTGCTCGCTCCGTTGCAGTGTGTGTCCCTATTTCTCTCTGTATCTGTATGTGTGTGTGTTTGTTTGTGTTTATGCGAGTGGAAGACATAAGTCTTTACCTTGAGAATGCCAGTTATAATGGAAATAAATTAGTCTTGCTTATGATAAATATCATATGATTACAATTAATTTATAAGGCAGCTATCTAATCTGGAATAATATATAGGCTATTCTTCATTGTTGTTGTTAATTCTTCCTTCGTGTTCATTCCGTAGCATGGTTTTCCTCGTCTCCCTTGGACAACACCTTTACACTCCCCCTGCTGAACCAATGCTGTCTCTGACTCTTGATATACATTTGCATTCTGCAACTCTTCTAACATGCCATTCCGTATGAGATGTTTAGTCTTATTGAGAGAGTCTCTTACTGAGAGAGTCTTATTCTAGCGATATAGTTGATTTAATGTCTTCGTTTCGGATATTTTCCATCTCCTTAACTCTACCACACCTCCAGGGCTGTCACGTGGGGGTGGTGACCGCGATAATTACCCGGGGTATCGGATCCAAAGAGTCACCCCTGCAAAGGGACAAATAAAACAAACTTTGGAAAAGCTAGTTGTACATAACGTATTTTTCTAGTTAGAAATAATGGAATTTTTCTCTTCACAAAAACACAGATATTGATGAAACCATTGACCCAACTTTACCAACGAGGAACAGGGCGCGATATGGTTTGGAACTTGTACGGTTCACGTCGCATCGCTTATTATGTGTATAACCCCATTATGTTAAATATATTCGATTTCGTAGAGATGTTTTTGTGTTTGAATCCTTACAGTTTGGTGTAATGATGAGTGCGTACAAGTGGGATTGGGTTTGTAGGGAGGGGGGTGTCTGACAAAATTTTGCCCGAGGCGAAAATAAACCGCGCGACGACCCGCATAGCTCCTCCAAGACTTCATGTTATAGACCGTAATCTTTTACTTCTGTCTATCGTCGTAACTCTCTACAAGATAATGCTGAATATCATTGTGTTCTTATCAATTTTTATGTTAGTTCCAAAATATCCAGTATTCGTTGTAGTTTGCTTTAGCTTTTCGCATTTGATATTTGTAACCAGTTTCGAGACGGCAAGGAAGATATCTACTTATACAAACTCCCTAGTCCCTATTCTGTAAGTAATGTCTGAGGTTACCAGTTTTTTTCGGTTTTGTTTCTGCTGCTTGTATTTGTTATTTTTAATTTATATCTAGTTTTTCTCTGAATATGTTTTATTTTATCAACACATCACTTGGACATAACATGATAGCATAGACGTCAGCATAGATCAACGTATATGAATGCATATATTAACCCTTAGTTAATTATTATTTGACCTGTACTCTAATTATGTTTCCCCTTTTGCTTCTTTAAGTTTCATTTCTCTCTCACCCATTGGTTCTTAGCATTAAACTTGTATCTATTGTCTTCTCTTACCTTTGCCCCTTTCCGAAACCATTCCTTATTTATGTCTGTATCCTCAACACACTGTATGAACCTACCTTGATAGTTTCTCTTTCGTTCTAGTTTTAGGAACATCTATACTACCACGGCCTCTATATGTCTCCAAAGTTTACAATAGATGAGGGATACGTAAAGGTGTTTAACAAGACTTTAACAAGTGATTTAATGAAACCATTGTTGTAACAGTGGAGGCACTCTTAGTTCACCAAGACAGCGCCGCTTAGCGGAATGATTGAGTAAATACTTAATGCTACGTATTACTGTAGTGTTCCTGGCCCCTTAAGAAACTTTGCGGAACTTTACTTGTTTCATTAGGGAACGTTTCAGCAGTGACGTTGAGTTATGAGACGCCATCTTGTTTCCAAGATATTAAAGAGAGATTACATTTTTTCATAAACAGAAATATATAAATATAAATAATCCAACTCTAGTTGGAAAACTGTCCAAATTCTTTACAATTGTCATTAGTGTCATATCGTTGAAACATATAGTACTCTGTAACATCCAATGTAGGTTTTATGAATTGGCAAGATTTTTCAAAGGCAAAACATAATAGCTTGATGTATTATATTCCGATAGTTTTGGGGGGAAATGATGTTTCTTACTATATGATTAGCATATACTTTATTCGAATAATGATGTATAGATGTGTAAGGTACAACAATTTGACTTGTATACCATGAACGGTTTAGTACATATACGTGGCTAACGGTTATTGTCATAAAAAAAAATTATGCATAAACGTAATAAAATAAAACAAACTGATGAGAAGATTAAAAAATTGGTAACACGAGAATCTAAGCTACGTTCTGCATTAGTATAGGTAATAAAATGAAAACTAATTACAAAAATCATCCCTTAATAAATTTTTGCTGAAAATAAAACGATTTTTTAAAAACAGTATCTTTATATACTTTATTTGATTTAAGAAGTATATTTGATACAACGGCTAATTGTTATTTTCATACAAATTATATATATATATATATATATATATATATATATATATATATATATATATATATATGAATGTTTGTATGTATGTATGAGCCTTATGTGTTACTAAACTACTGATCCTATGACCATGAAACCTTGGGAAATTGTTGAGTACATTCCTGGAAAGGTTTCTGGCGACAATACCTTTTCCAACATGTAATTTCCAAGTTCTAAAATAGCATAAAATTTGACTTTCCGACCTATCTCATCCTAAGACATTTCATGGAATTCACTCTAAATTTTAGTTGCTAGGCAACAGTGAACAATTTAACAATGTTTTTCCAACACATTTCTAACAACATACAAAAACAAATATTGTGTATCCGAATGCACTTCAATAAATAACATTCAATCAAGAACTTTTATTGCCAAACGTTTCTCAATCGACAACAATAGATTCAGCTATAATTATGGTAATAAAATATTGAATTACGTTTAGCCAATGTTAACACGCCATTCATTGACTTTTAGGTGGCACGAAATTCGGCGGGACAGATAGTTACGTATAAACGTGAAAAAAATAAAAACTAATTAGAAGACGATAAAAAGGGGTAACACCACGTGAATCCGTGCGTTGTTCTCCATCTACAAGATTCAAAGAAGATGGGTCAATTAGTCCAAGGACAAGTGGGGCGTTCCTCGCCTCTGGGTTATGCAGAGTTTGTCTGTCGCGTTTTTGAATAGGGAAAAAGATCTTTTTTATAGGTGTAGATCTAAAGATGGGATTTTAACATAATGCCGGGAAGTTTTGGTTGGAGGGTAGAAGAAAGTGTTTTATGTTTGGGGGGCTGGGTTTTTTTATACATGAGGGGGCTAGATGACTAAGGGTTTCCCCATTATATATATATATATATATATATATATATATATATATATATATATATATATATATATATGACCATGTATGTATAAGAAACAAGTATGTTTAGTAGTGTAAAGAGCTGTTATAACTGATCCTACGATACCTACAAGAAGGTTGGATAATTTTACAATGTATTGGTACTTGGGGTTGAGTGACGTAGGAGCTATATGCAACTTACTTGGAGCCTTGTTTCCGTGTGCAGGGGTGCGTTGCGTACTGCACTCAGGAAATCGATCCTACTTGTCACAGGAGCACAGCATTCAATGCAATACGTCACCAACAGCACAGATACGGCCCCTACCTTATGCAGTTAGACGCTAGACACATAATCTAGACTCTAGACGAAAACTATCAAGGGTAAGATGACGGGGCGGTTTTTTAAAGTGTATTGTAGAATTACATCCAAAAAGACGAGGCTTTACTATATATCTTTGCGGTTTCGATAAATCTAAGGATTGAATTATATTAACTATGATAATGAGTTGGGATTTAAATGTAACTCTAAATGTCAAGCAGCTAACTGCACACAGATCGGCCAAATCTCTTGCTATGTCTTGAGGCTTATACTTATTTGTCTGATAATGGTAGTGGCTATTGCTCAAGGAGGCATATCTGATATATAAGTATTGTCATGAGGCAGATTTAACAAATTTGATTGATGGTGGTAGTGGCTATTGCTGAAGAGGGCGTGTCTAAAATGTAAGTGGTATCATGGGGCGGATTAACCGAATATTCCCTTATTTTTTAGTATCTAATTAATTTCGAAAATCTCTGAACATTTATATATTTATAACATCCAACCTATTAAAAATTATTGGTAATATTAAAAATTAAAAGTGTAAATGGTTATAAAATTATTAGCTATAAACACAATACTTTGTGGGTTACGTTTTTTTTTAGTATCCAGCTCACTTCACACAAAAATGACATAATTTCCCCCTCTCGAATATCCTATAGATATGAAGTATTCTCTAAGCTTCGACTTAACTAGCCCATATCCTTTACTTTTATAATACTTTTGTAATTTCACCTTTCATGCACCGTGCAATAATCTGCAAACGCTAATCTTTTGGTTTATAGAATGTTTATATTACATTCGCTTCCTTTTACAAATATAACTGAAGGAAGTAATATTTTAGAAAGCACCTTTATATGTATTCAATAAACAAACATGGCTGCTTCTACATATCGTTCAGAGTTATTAAATTGTTTTTACATAGATGTCGCCGTCGCAATTCGTAAACACTGCCACAGCGATATTAAACATCCCACTTGTTATAAGATATATATTTATATGTTTGTATATATAGAAGGCTAGAAAGTGATTCATTAAAATGTGGCTCCATATGATTTTAGGTAGCTCTTTATTATCATGTCTTCTAGAATTTGAAAATGAGCCTAGAAAATTATATCTAAATAATGTTATAAATCTCCAATTTAAAATAAAAACACTTCTGTCTAGCAATTGCATTTGTTTTGTTAACTTCAATGTGTATTCATTGGAATCTACATAAAAGCGATTACAATGTCTAATGGATTTGTTGAATCAGCTGATTTTGAATTGGAAATGCGCCCTAATAAGAAAAAGTACTGTTTACTTAAATCATGTGTGACAAATTACATGATTTGTAAGTCATATTTGCTCATCATACTAAGTTTAATGTCCATTATACCTTGCGATGAACACATAATATTATATATATCAAAAAAGAAACTGAGGATATTCAAATTCAAGAATTATTTATTAATTTTTATTCCTAATAATTACTTAGTAATTTATATTACAATAAATATAAATACATTCTAAATTTAATACTATATTCAATGTCTATAATGTGAACAAGCTAAACTTATCAATATATATAAATTTCCCGATGATGTTGGTACTGTTTCACAACGAAACGTTTTAGAATAAAAATTAATAAATAATCTCGTATTTGAATAACCTCAGTTTTTCTTTAACATTATACAAGAAAACATATATACATACATACATACATACATACATATATATATATATATATATATATATATATATATATATATATATATATATATATATATTCGTTTCGGTTTTTTTCGGAAATTATGTGCTACTAATTAAAAATAATCAGTATCAATATTATTTAATTTTTGAGGAAATGTCCATTCTGCGGGCCTTGTGTTAGGCGAGACGCATATAAATGCAGAAGTTTGCACAAAATGCTAAGCCTGGAGATAACTCTTGCTAAGATCCATAAACTACTTTGCGACTAGCCCTAAAACCTTCGCCCGGGCACTTTAAAGTGGGTGTTGTGTGACCACAATCGCGGTGGATAAGAGCACATCGAAAAGGGTCAAAGTGACGTCATGTTTGTAAGACGTTCAGTAATTATAAAATATTAAGAATTCTATTTCCGCGTGTATTATTAACACAATCTTAATAGCAAAGAAATTTTATACTTGACGGATTTCAGAAAACTCCCATGAACTCCATGTTTCAATAAAACATTAATTTATTTCGAAGTAGGTTTGTTTGTACTTACGCGTCAATGTTTTTTTGTAAGGAAAATTGAATGGTTGATAAGGAGACAAATACATTTGTTAAATATAAAAAGACGTTTCGACTGCTTGGATGTCATTATCAAGACCGTTTTGTTACAAAAGAATAGTTCCTACTTTTAACATAAAATAACTATTATGACAAACTAAAATATCATGTCTTCAACACTTCGTCAAAAAATCAAGGTTTTTTTAAAAAAACCTGCGAATATTTTCAAATTATGTATTTTCACATAGTTTAGCAACATAAAATGACGTCACACTCTATTCCGTTAATGATAGCCCTACTGCATTATTTAACGGTCGAATATGAATATTGTTATCTGTTAATATGTCCAGCGTTTAATCACGTTTATGCTGTGCGTGGCGGTGGTATTGGGTCAGATATTTGCGGTGTTTTGCTGTATGCGTCAGCGTGCTGTGTGCTGTGTAGATACACAGCGACGTCTTGTCCTCTGGAGTAACTTCATTGAGGATGTATAATGTGGAATTATATTGGCAAACGTCTATAGCGTTCATATTGAATGCTTGTACGTTAGTCTGTGTCACTTTGCTTCCGAAAATAATTATTACAAATAGTTTATATATTCAAATTTAATTAGACAAATATTTATATTATATTATGTATTAAATTATAGTATGAATCATTAAAATTATAATATTCATTTAGTTAAATATAGAAATATTCCAATGAAAAATGTAAGTACATTAAAAAAGTTACAACATTCTAAAATGTTACAAGAATCAGGCTCAACAATGTACATCACTTTATGTTGCTTAGAGACGTGGAATTGTTTGTCGGAAACAAATTCAGGAATTTAAAGTATGCACAAAGCATTGTGTTCAACACTTGTTTGGAATTCCTGCCATTAATTATATTGCGTCGGATGAAGCTTCGAGCTTTCTGCGTCGGCGCAGACAATGCTATGTAATTAACTTAAATCTTCAAGCACTAATTTCAAGATATTGTATGCAGTTTAGGCTTTTATTGTTATTATTGTTGTTGTTATTTTCATACATTTTGTTATATTTTAGAGGCAAAGGTATCGTGTATGGGTAACGTATGATCGTATAGTTCATTAAAACACACACATTATAGGCTTCATCTATGCTATGTGTGTGTGTGTGTGTGTGTGTGTGTGTGTGTATGTGTGTGTGTGTGTGTGTGTGTGTGTGTGTGTGTGTGTGTGTGTGTGCTTGTATTCACCTGTAAATGTCGTTTTTAAACAAATAAACAGTTGATAGTAAATGTTTGTTGTTAATCATCTTTCGTGGTAGGTTATACTTAACAAATGTCATGTTACAAGCAGAAGCTTTTTCTTCTTCCTGTATTGGGATCAAGTGGTCTATTACCCAGTTGAGTATCTTAACACCTTGGAACTGTCTGTTGCCCCCCCCCCCAAGCTTAAATTGAAAGCCAGGCTTTTGAAAAAATATTTTTAAAAAAATGTCATAGAAGCTAGCATTTTAACAGGATCCGCAAAAGGGGTAGACGTACTCATTACATTAATACCTAAAAGCGTCTACAGTTTCCCCTAAAAGTCCCGTCAATGACGATCAATAAATCTCAAGGTCAGACCCTTAGGATTCTAGGCCTCTATTTGGAAACTCAGTGTTTCTCCCATGGACACGTTGCTTGCTCACGCATTTCAAGCTGAAGATACCTACATATATTCACAAAAGAAAACAAAGCTGTAAATATTGTTTACAGGCCTTTTTTTAAATTTTCTTTTGTGTTTACATGTTCATATTTAAAATAATTTTTACAACCTAGAGTTATTATATTTCATTACTGTTTTGTATTTCGGAATGCAATAAGCACAATACAAATATACACCAACCCCGTACGAAGGATTATCTACTGAAGGATTATCTACATTTTACACTGGATTATCTACTGAAGCGAACTATCTACTGGATTATCTACTAAAATAAACGAATATGTCAAATTAACTGAAATATGTATGTACCAAAATTTCTTTAAATTTAATAATGAATTTTATAAACAATGTGATGAAACTGCTATGGGTAACAGTTTGTCTCCTTTCATTGCTGAGCTTTTTACGAGCAGATTTGAAGATAACTTAAAGAATAGTATTACTTATTTTCCTAGGATTTGGTTAAGATATGTTGACGATGTTTTTGCGATCTTTGATAGCAGTAAATGTAATGTTGATGTTTTTGTAAACCAACTTAATAGTATACATAGTTCCATTAAGTTTACTTATGAATTAGAAACTAATAATCGTTTACCATTTTTAGATATTCTGTGTATTAAAAATCATGAAAAAATTGAATTTGATATTTACAGGAAACCTACTAACAATAACAGATATATTTTAAATAGTTCCAACCATTGTTATACACATAAAATAGCAGCATTTAACAGTTTGGTTAACAGAGCTATCAATGTACCACTTAGTCCTAGACGTTTTTATAAGGAAATTAATTATATCAAAGGAGTGGCTAGATATAACGATTTTGATACCAAAATTATAGATAATATTGTTAGAAAACAAAGATTAAAATATGTTTTGAACACAACTACCACTCTTCAAAAAGAAGTTAAAAAATGTACTTTTATTAGTTTACCTTTCGATAATATTTTAACAAAAGGGTTAGACTATTTTTAAAAAGGTAAATGTTAAGATAGCCTATAAAACTCAAAATAAACTCAAGCATTTATTGTGTAACCCGAAAGATAAAATTCCAATGTTGGAAAAATCAGGTATTTATAAGATAATTTGTAGTACTTGTAACGAGATGTATATAGGCCAAACTAAAAGAAAAATTGTAACCAGATTTAAAGAACATCTTGCCCATATTAAATATGAAAGACCTGAAAAATCAAGTGTAGCAGAACATGTCCTTAGTAATCAGCATGATTTAGATAAAAATATTATTTTAGCTAAATGTATAAACTCAAAAAAGTTACTTAATAGTTATGAAAGTGTTTTTATAGTCAAATCAAATTGTAAATTAATGAATGCAGATAAAGGACCTATTCCTTACTCACCATTATATACTTTACTTAAATAGCTTTCTTCAAATTACGATGTTTTAATCTAATTACTTTTAGTTTATTAATTGTTATTGCTGTAGTTTTTATTACATATGTATTATTATAATGTAATTTTTGACATAACCTATTGGGTTCCTGATGGCCGATCGTTATTTGTCGGTCGAGGGCGGAGAGGGGGCGGAGCTTACCTCACGCCTATATATAGCGACCGCGGAGAACGATTGGTATCATTCTAGTTTGTAACTTCTTGTGTGCTAGATTGTGTTTTGTAACAAGACCCTCTGATGATGATGACATGGTCATCGAAATGTATATAAGGGTTTAATCTTAAGTAACTTGTCTTATTTGTTATTTTTGATTATTTTTGTGGTATTGGGGTTCTTTTCAATATTTTTATTGTAATATATTGTACCACTGTGCTCTTGATATTGTGTATCTACTGAAGGATTATCTACACTTTATAAGCTCGATATATAATCACAATCTTACTGTATAGCATCAATTACATTGTGGTTAACCAGTAGAGACATTAACGTCCCAGCAAGCAAGGGTTCTCCACAGTCTCTCACGCGTCACTTATGTATAGTTCTATGTTCTACTTAACATTTGCGATTTATGAGGGTTTATTGAACGTTTGTTACTTCTCTGTGATCCCGGCATATAGGGTAATGAATCCTAAGCAGCCCTATTTATTGGCATAACACGTGCTGTCGGTAACTACCACCTTGAATGTTGAAATATACTGCCATCAGATAAGGACAGGTAAGATATTCTCCCGGAGTCCTTGGTACGTTGTTAGGTCGCTATGCGCGACAGACCTATTGTGTCTAACCGCATCGTCATGTCTTGGAACGTAGACCTAATGACGGGGAAGTATAGATACTCATATGCTTGTTATGTTTCAGTGAATGACATTTATTTTGATTTATATGAAGTGTAATGAACTACAAATTAAGTAAGCACCCAATAATAGGTTCCCTCAGTGTTTGCTTGATTTAAGTTTGGTGCACCTACGGAACAGATATAGTTTCGGAGGCTTGTTGTCTATAGTTGTTTACTTATCAAGTCTTTAAATTTCATTAGGAATCCTTAACTTTCAGCCAGACTAAAATTATTAATAGTCCATTTATATTTTATTATTAGTTTAATGATTTATTATATTAATAACGTTAATAAGTTATATTAATGACGTATTATATACATCCATATTTTCAGAGATATAAAAATCATAAAATTCTATTACTTTTAATATTTTATCCTCAAATATATTCCTGTGGGAACAGCTGCTGCGGGTTTGGGTTACGTGTGGGATTATTTAACCGCAGCTGAGCACAAACACTAAACAAAACTTGGGCTGTCGAGTTAAACTATTGCCTGCAGTGCGGGAGACGAGGGGGGCGCTCTTTACATTCATTACATTGCATTCATTACATGTCCCGCAAATTGGGAAAGCCTTTAGTGTTGCCATCTTGGGACCTTGAATCAGTAAACCTTTAGCCCTGAAGTCGTTAAAATCTTTTTACCATTGCTACTACAGTAATATGGATTAAATAAATCAATAAACCAAAGCTGTTCTGCTGTATTGGTCTCTATAGGGGGAAATAACATATCTTTAATCGAGAGCAGGCATATCTTTTTATGTTAAATTTAAATTTTGGCACTATTTTTCAAAGCACCAAATAAAATACAAAGCAAAACGGTTTTTATTGATTTCAGAAAATAATTAAATCAAAAATAATTATAATGTAAAACTGAACCAATATTTAATGCTAATAAATCACAAAAGATTGTAAAAATGAATCATTACATTAAAAGGCTATCATTTTGTAGATTTAAAAAAGTTTAACCGTTTATATTAAAACGAGGTTTCTCTGACCTACGAATTGGCGTTGTAGTGTCGCTTCCCCCACCCCTTCACAGTCGTTTTACAGTGAAACGAGGTTTCTTGGCCCTTCAAAGTGGTTAATAGTGAAAAGAAATTTCTTTGCCCTTTAAATAATCTTTGTAGTGTTGCTGCCCCACTCCCCTTCACAGTCGTTAAACAGAAAAAAAGGTTTCCTGGCCCTTCACAATAGTTTACAGTAAAACGAGGTTTCTTGGCCCTACAAATTGGCGTTGTAGTGTCGCTTCTCCCACCCCTTCACATCCGTGTTACAGTTAAACGAGTTTTAATGGCTTTTCACAGTCGTTAATAGTGAAAAGGCATTTCTTTGCCCCTAAAATAGGCGTTTCAGTGTCACTGCCCCACACCTCTTCACAGTCTTATAAGAGAAAAAGATTTTTCATTGCCCTCCACAGTAGTTTATACTGACATGATGTGACTTTGCCTTTTAATTTGGCGTTTTAGTGTCGCTTTTCCCCTTTACAGTCGTTTTACAGGGATACGAGGTTTCTTGGCCCTTCACAGTCGTTTATAAAATATTTTTTTTGCCCTTTATATTGACGCTGTAGTGTCGTTTTCTGCCCATTCACAGTGATTTTAAAGTGAAACGAAGCTTCTTTGTCCTTGAAATTATCGTTGTAGTGTCGTTCCTCCACCCCTTCACAGTCGTTTTGCAGTGAAACGAGGTTTCTTGGCCTTTTACAGTCGTTCATAGTGAAACGAGGTTTCTCTTCCCTAAAAATTGGCGTTTTAGTGTCTCTTCCCAACGTCATAGTCGTTTTATTGCTAAATGAGGTTTCTTGGCCCCTCACAGTCGTTCTACAGTGATACGGGGTTCTTGGTCCTACACAGCCGTATAACAGTGAAACGAGGTTTCTTGGGCCTTCACAGTCCTGTATAGTGAAACAAGGTGAATTTGCCCTTCAAATTGGCGTTTTAGTGTCGCTTACCCCATCCCTTCACAGTCGTTTTACAGTGAAACGTGGTTTTTTAACCCTTCACATTCGTTTATAGTGAAAATAGTTTTCTTTGCCCTTTAAATTGGCGCTGTAGTGTTGCTTCTCCCCACCCATTCACAGTCATTCTACAGTGAAACCAGGTTTCTTTGCTCTTCAAATTATCGTTGTAGTATCGCTCCCACCTCCACTTCACAGTCGTTTATAGAGAAACGAGTTTTCATTGCCCTTCAAATTAGCGGTGTAGTGTCGCTTCCTCCAATCCCCTCACAGTCGTTCCACAGTGAAACGAGATTTCGTCACCCTACACAGTCGTATTACAGTGAGACGAGGTTTTTGGTCCTTCACAATCATGTAAAGTGAAACGAGGTGTCTTTGCCCTTCAAATTGGCGTTGTTGTGACGCTGCCCCAAACCCCTTCACAGTAGTTTTACAGTGAATCAAGGTTTATTGCCACAGTCGTTTTACAAAGAGGTTTCTTGGCCCTTCACAGGCGTATATAGTAAAACGAGGTTTTTTTGCAATACAAAATATCGTTGTAGTGTCGCTTTCCCCACCCGTTCACAGTCGTTTTAAAGTGAAACGAGGTTTCTTGTCCTTTTCCAGTCGTTCATAGTGAAACGACGTTTCTTTGCCCTTAAAATTGGCGTTTATTGTCACTTCCCCCCTTCATAGTTGTTTTACAGCTAAACGAGATTGCGTGGGCCTTCACAGTGTCGCTCCCCCCTCCGCTTCACAGTTGATTTACAGTGAAACGAGTTTTCATTGCACTTTAAATTGGCGGTGTTGTGTCGCTTCCCCCCCATTCCTTCTCAGTCGTTCTACAGTGAAACGACGTTTCTTGGCCGTTCACAGTCGTTTATAGGAAAATGATTTACTTTGATCTTTGAATTGGTGGCGTAGTGTCGCTTCTCCCTACCCATTCACAGTCATTTTACAGTGAAACGAGGTTTGTTTGCCCCTCCCAGTCATTCACAGTTGTTTTACAGTGAAACGAGGTTTCTTGGATCTACACAGTCGTATTACAGTGATACGAGGTGTCTTTGCCCTTCAAATTGGCGTTTTAGTGAAGCTTCTCCACACCCCTTCACAGTAGTTTTACAGTGAAACAAGGTTTATTGGCTTTTCACAGTCGTTTATAGTGTAACGAGGTTTCTTTGTCTTTCAAATTGGCGTTTTAGTATCGCTTCTCAACTTCATAGTCGTTTGCTTAATGAGATTCTTTGGCCCTTCACAGTCGTTTATAGAGAAACGAGTTTTCATTGCCCTTCAAATTGGCGGTGTAGTGTCGCTACCACCATCCCTTCACAGTCGTTCTACTGTGAAATGACGTTTCTTAGCCCTACACAATAGTTTATATGAAAATGATTTTCTTTGCCCTTTGAATTGGCGCTGTAGTGTCGCTTCTCCCCACCCATTTACAGTCATTTTACAGTGAAACGAGTTTTCTTTGCCCTTCACAGTCGTTTTACAGTAAAACGAGGTTTTTCGGTCTTTCACGGTCGTTTATAGTCAAACGAGGATTCTCTGCCCTACAAATTATCATTGTAGTGTCGCTCCCCCCTCCGCTTCACAGTCGATTTACAGTGAAACGAGGTTTCTTGACCCTTTACAGTCGTTCATAGTGAAACGAAGTTACTCTGTTCTTAAAATTATCATTGTAGTGTCGCTCCCCCCTCCGCTTCACAGTCGATTTACAGTGAAACGAGTTTTCATTGCACTTCAAATTGGCGGTGTAGTGTCGCTTCTTCCCATCCCCTCAGAGTCGTTCCACAGCGAAAAGACGTTTCTTGGCGCTTCACAGTCGTTTACAGGAAAATGATTTTCTTTGCCCTTTGAATTGGCGCTGTGGTGTCGCTTCTCCCCACCCATTCACAGTAATTTTACAGTGAAACGAGTTTTTTTGCCCTTCACAGTCGTTTTACTGTGTAATGAGGTTTCGTGGCCCTACACAGTCGTATTACAGTGAGACTAGGTTTCTGGGCCTTCACAATCATGTAAAGTGAAACGAGGTGACTTTGCCCTTCAAATTGGCGTTGTTGTGACGCTGCCCCAAAACCTTTCAAAGTAGTTTTACCAGTAGGTAAAATTAGGTGTTTTTGCCATTCAAACTGGCGTTGTAATAAGGCTGTCTCACACCCCTTCACAGTCGTTTCACAGTTTAATGAAGTTTCTTCGCCTTTCACAGTCGTTTTACAAGTGAAGCAAGATTTATTGGCCCTTCACAGTCGTTAATAGTGAAAAGACATTTCTTTGCTTTTCAACTAGGTGTTATAGTGTCGCTGCTACACACCCCTTCATAGTCTTTTAACAGAATAAGAGGCTCTTGGCCCTTCACAGTAGTTTATAGTGAAAGGTGTCTTTCCCCTTCAACTTTTTCCCCGTTGTAGTAACGCTGACGCTCACCTCATTACAGTTGTTTTACAGTGAATCGAGATTTCTTGGTCTTTCACAGTCGATTCATAGTCGACATGACATTTCTTGGCCTTTCACAGTCGTTTATAGTAAAACGAGAGTGATTTGCCCTACAAATTGGCATTGTAGTGTCGCTTCCTCCACTCCTTCACAATCGTTGTACAGTTAAACGAGGATTCTTAACCCTTCACAGTCATTTTACTGCAAAACGCGGTTATTTGGCCCATCGCAGTGAAACGAGGTTTCTTTGGCTTTGAAATTGGCGTTGCAGTGTCTCTTCCCCTCATCACAGTCGTTTTACAGTAAAACAAGGTCACTTGGCCCTTCACGGTCGTTTTAAAACGAGATTTCTTGGCCCTTCATATTCGTTTATAGTAAAAAGAGGTTTATTTGCCTTACAAATTGGCGTTGTAGTGTCGCTTCCTCCACCCCTTCACAGTCGTTTTACAGATAATCGATATTTCTTATCTTTTCACAGTCGTTAATAGTGAAAAGACATTTCTTTGCTTTTCAACTAGGCGTTATAGTGTCGCTGCCCCACACCCCTCCACAGTCTTTTAACATAAAAAGAGGCTTTTGGCCCTTCACAGTAGTTTATAGTGAAACGAGATGTCTTTCCCCTTCAAATTGGCGTTTTAGTGACGCTGCCCCTCACCCCTTTACAATCGTTTTACAGTGACACGAGGTTTCTTCGTGTTACACAGTCGTTTCATAGTGAAACGAGATTTAGCGACCCTTCACAGTCGTTTATAGTAAAACGAGGTTTTTTTGGCCTTATAATTAGCGTTGCAGTGTCGCTTTCCCTTATCACAGTCGTTTTATAGTGAAACAAGGTTTCTTGGCTCTTCACGGTCGTTTTAAAACGAGGTTTATTGGCCCTTCAGAGGCGTTTATAGTGAAACGAGGTTTATTTGCCCTACAAATTATCGTAGTTTTGCCTCCCTCGCCCATTCACAGTCGTTTTAAAGGGAAACGGGGTTTCTTGGTACTTCACAGTCGTTTTACACTTGAATGAGATTTCTTGGCTCGTCACACGTCTTTTATATTGAATTGTGGTTTCTTTGCCCTACAAATTGGCGTTGTAGTATCGCTCCCCCCCACCCATTTGCAGTCGTTTTACAGATAAACGAAATTTCTTGACCCGTCACAGTTGTTTATAGTGATACGATGATTCTTTGCCCTTTAAATTGGCGCGGCAGTGCCGCTTCCCCCCACCCATTTACAGTCATTTTACAGTGAAATGAGGTTTCTTGACCCTTCACGGACGTTTTACAGTAAATCAGGGTTTCTTGGCCCTTCACAGTCGTTTATAGTGAAAGGAGGTTTCTTTGCCCTAAACATTATCGTTGTAGTGTCGTTTCCCTACCCGTTCACAGTTGTTCTACAGTGAAACGAGGTTTCTTGGCCCTTCTAGTCGTTTATAGTGAAAATAGTTTGTCATTGCCCTTCAAAGTAGCCCTGTAGTGTCGTTTCTCCTTCACTCATTCACAGTCATTTTACAGTGAAACGAGGTTTCTTGGCCCTTCACAGTCGTTTATAGTCAAACGAGGTTTCTTTACTCTACAAATTATCGATGTAGTGTCGCTTTCCCCATCCTTTCACAGTCCTTTTACAGTGAAAAGAGGTTACGTGGGCCTTCACAGTAGTTTTGCAGTGAAATGAGGTTTTTTGGCCCTTCACAGTTGTTCATAATAAAACGAGGTGTCCTTGCCCTTTAAATTGGCGTTGTAGGCCGCTTCTTTCCCTTCACAGTTGGTATACCGTGAAACGAGGTTTCTTGGCCCTTTACAGACGTTTATAGTGAAATGAGTTTTCTTTGCTCCTCAAATTGGCGTTGTAGTGATGCTACCTCCCACTCACTCACACCCGTTTTACAGTGGATCGAGGTTTCTTGGCCGTTCAGAGTCGTGTTATAGTGAAACGAGATTTTATTGGTCTTTCATAGTCGGAATTCATGAAGTGTTTATTCCGTTTCTCCATTTTCATGTTAACATTTTTTTACAAAACTAGCATTTATATTATATTTTTGTTAGCAACGTCAAAGTGGAAAAACCATTGTAAATGTCATAAAATTAACTGCCAAGTAATCAAGCTTTACAAGTAAATATATTTGAAGCAAAAATTCTACCCATTTAATGCAGATAATATTTGTAATTGTAAGGATTGTCTGCAATGAATAAATTAACTCTAGAATAAGAATCGTGAACAGTCAATTTACTTCTTTTGTTTCTTTTAATGAAGGACGATTTAATAAATTTGTTTCGGCTTTAAAATTCCACGTAAATTTCTCTCAATCCTTCTACGTTTGTTTGATATCGTGTTATATATACAGCCGTAAAACGAAACCATAAATTTTGTTATCAACGTAGATTTTATCTTGTAAGTGTAGTTTTTGTTTTATGTTTAACTTTTAGTTTTATGTTCTCCACTCTCGGGGGATTAAATGGAAACGAGTATTGGTCACGATCATTAAATTCTGATTTCTTGCTTCTTTTTCTCTATTAAACGTTTTGAAATGAAACAAAATGGGGGTTAATAGTTTTATTTCTTTGTTTTGTTCTCTATAGTTTTAGACTTTCCATTTGGTCTGTTTTATTACCCTTTATTCGTACATTGTTTATAACTTTTTTTTTGTACAAATTTTTAATATAGTTTTTTCTTCGTGCTCTTCTTGTTATCTTATCATGTTTGTCTTCTTTTAGCTGTTTTTCACTAGCTTTAACTTCGTGTTTTTCTTTACACCATCTGTTGTTACCTGGTTTTCGGCCACTCTTTTTAGTTCATTTCTTTCCTTTACTTTTCCTAATATTTTTTTATAATTTCTTTTCCTTCTTATTAATGTTCTCATATGTATCAATATTTATTTCAATACATTTTTTTAAAATATATGCCGAGAACATTGTGACGTATTAGAACATTATATCGTATTATTTTATGATTTACAGTTCAATTATGTCGTACAGTTCTTTATTTAGTCTTCAAAGAAACATTTCTTTGTTGATGCCTTTCAAAATTTACCTGAAATGGAGAAAGCTTATCCTTTATACTCACTACGTCTGTAGCAGCTCTGGAGATTTCTCTTCCTAATAGGGTTAAAGTTTTACAGCGTCAAGTCGGATCAAATTTACTCTAATCATATCCCACTTCGGCTTAAACGCTTCCTACAAACTTATTACTAAGTGGTAGAGATTTACTTCTCTATACTAAAATATTTATAACACTGGAAAACAGCAAAAATCTATTACCATACAGAAAAGGACAAGTAGTAGGGGGTTATAGATGTAGTTTATATAGACAACATAATGGCACGGGGTTAAATTGAAACATAACTCCTAAAATACACCTGTAGCGAATGTCTGTTTGTAAGGAGAAACCGTACGTAGCGGATAGGAGCAGATACTGCACTAGGTAACGCATTAAAGCTATTGTTGCCCAGTGATGATTATTTGATACAGACAGTATTTCGAAACGATACTTTCCTCGTTTGATAGTAGAAGTTGTCATTGCTAAAGAGGACGTGGTCGAAATGTAAGTATATCATAGGGCAGGGTTTAACAGCTATTCACTTATTTTTGAGTAAAATTAATTCTTCAAACGTTCCAGAGACCAGTGGAAACCAACTAAACCCAGTAAATGTTTTGTCTTGTAACGAATCCTTGACACATCCTTTACAATGACGGTCCGAAATAATTTCTATTAGGAATTTTGCTATGTACCTTTTCAAAGTATAATTGTTTCGTATAGGCAGCCTACATCTCTACATCAGGCAGTCCTAAGTGCTCTTTTGATTCTTTTATGCAGCTTACGATTTTACATCAGGCAGACCTGAGTGTTCCTTTGTTTCTTATATGCAGCTTGTATTTCTACATCAAGCAGTCCTTAGTGTTCCATTGTTTATTTTATGCAGATCACATTTCAACATCATGCAGTCCGGAATGTTTCTTTGTTACTTATATGCAGCTTGCATTTCTACATAAGGCAGCCCTGAGTGTTTCTTTGTTCCTTATATGAGCTTAAATTTCTACATCAGGCAATCCTTAGTGTTCCTTTGTTTCTTATGTGCAACTCACATTTTTACATCAGGCGGTTCAGACTGTCCCTTTGTTTCTTATATGCAGCTTGCATTTCTACATCAGACAGTTCTGAGTGTTTCTTTGTTACTTATATGCAGCTTACATTTCTACATCAGGCAGTCCTTAGTGTTCCTTTGTTTCTTATATGCAGCTTACATTTCTACATCAGGAAGTCCTGACTGTCCCTTTGTTTCTTATATGCAGCTCACATTTCTACATCAGGCAGTCCTGAGTGTCCCTTTGTTTCGTATGTGCAGCTCACATTTTTACATCAGGCAGTCTTGAGTCCTCCTTTGACGATAAATGAATTTTTCGATATTATAGAAAATTGAAATTCTAGAAACGTGTAAAAATATTTTTTAGTAACCTATTACCTTAAAGATAATGTAATTAACATTTTAACCTGTTATGGGATCTAAAAAATAATTTATTAATAATGCATTACAGGAAGAAATACAATTAATTTTATAATTTATAATGACATTTATATTGATGCATATGTTAGATTTATTTAGCGATAGAAATTTTGGACTTTAGATGAGGCAAGAAACCTTGTAAACATTCCATATATAATGGATTGAGTGACTTAGCGGGTCACAAGAGTTTCATTTGTTTTGCTGTAGTATTGAATTTTACTTTACATATTCATCATCTGCACTAATCGAATGTTTTTGTGTTACTGAATATACTCTGATCTTTGATTTTCTGTTTCAACAAAATAATGTCAAAGCAACATTCCTCTTGAACTTCAAATGTCAACTATTTGAAAATAACTTTTACAAGTGACTGAACTTCGTTCTCAAGCTTTCAACTCTCCTATTCGCTTCATAAATACATTCATTGGCGACATAAAGAAGTCCTTTATTACTTTATTTCATTATAAAATGTCGTCATACAATAAACAAATTCTTCTATTACTATTTTCGTATTGATCATTGATAAAGTGTTGACTTACGCAGAATTCTAATAAAAGTTGCAAAACTCATTCGAATCGATATATTCCTAAGGGAGAGAAATCAAGGTTTTTACCAAGTTTTAGTTCAATCTAGATTTGTTACCCACGCGAATAATATTAAATTCTGTAAAATTATATTCTTAAAGATTTTATTTAGAAATATAAAAGCTAAAAATGGAGTTTTACCTAGTTTTGTCCAGATAAAGTAAATTGCTTTTATATACCGTGGATACAGGTGAAACAAAATACAATACACTAAATACAATACCACTACCGTGATGAGATTTCGAAATGGGGTCATGGAAAAAGTATTTGTAATGTTAAAGGCAGTGAGGTAAGAAGAGTGTGAAGTTATTAACAATAAATGAGTAAATTTACAGTCGATTGTTAGCAAAGTTTTAATCTGTTGAAATAAAAAGACATTCGAAGACAAATGAACAAAATGTTTTCTTTAAATTAATATCGAAACTTCAACTTTAACAAGAAATTTATACTAAATAAATTCTTGAATTTTGTAGTTCATTACGTTCGACGAGTTTTAATTAATTCCTTAAACAATAGTTTATGACTATCCGAACTTTACATTTTGTAAATTTGTTAAAACGTACAGAGACAGAACGTTTTTAATCGCTTCGGGGCGAACCTCATCAGTGTCTTCTGCTTGGAGATGTCGGGTCAAGCGGAGACGTCTGTAAATTTCATATTGTTCTAGTGTGTTGAGATGTGGTTCTCTTTGTTGATGCGTAAGATTTCTAGGTTTATGGTAATTGTCTGTTTATTTGACTCACAAAAATACAAAGTACAAACACATTAAACGAACACAATACAAGTCACACATACTCCTTGATACTATCGAAAACCTCATTTAAAACCGTCACCGCTTGACCCGACATCTCTAAGCAGAAGGCATCTCTAACCGATGAATTAATTAGTGTCAGAAGACTCTAAGGAATTAGTTATAAGATACACATCTGAGTATAAGTACTTAGGGGTCAACGATAACTGACCATGGGAGAGACGTTACAGACATCTTCTTTAGGATTGTACAACTAATCAACTGTAAATTTCTTCTCCAGTAATTAAAATTAATCCTATTACGTATTTTTGCTGGAAAAAACAAATGCAGTTTGGAACAGTTCTAAGGTCCCCATCATTGAAATCTCCGGAGAGAAATGTTTGAACTTTGTTAAAGGGTTAAACTTGGTGGGGGAAGGGGTGACATATTGCTGCCTGGGACTTGCAGTTTGTAAACTTGCGCGGTTGCTGCAGCAGATATCTTGATATAGTTGGAAGGCACTCAGCTGATAGTTGCTATTTATTATTGTGGCTGATTAACCCTTCATAGAAGTTATTTCTACTTTACATACTTACAAATATCTTGACTTAACAAGTTAGGTTTACTCGCTTTTCAACTGTTTAGATGTCCTTAAAAACAAATGCATGTAGCCTTAGTTTCTACAACCAAGTTTAATAAGCTTTTAAAGTCTTAGTTTTAACCTTTTCTGTTAGTGCAATTACATATTGTAAATAGTTTGTTGTTATATTTAATAAGCTATTTGTTTCATTTCCAGCTTTTAAACGATCGCATAAAAATGAATGCATTTATATATAACTTACAGTTAGTAACAAACGTTTGACTATTGAAATATAAATTCATAACAATAAAACATAACTTCTATGCGAATGAGCTTGCAGTTGCATTTTTAAACCCCTGGAGTGAAGTCTCTTAAAATCAAATTAAAATATATCCAGGAACTGGTCGTAAACAATAGAAATGAAGAATCAGACCCAACAATGTACAATACTTTATGTTGCTTAGAGACGTCGAACTGATTTTGGGAGACGGATTCAGGAATTTTAAGTATGCACAAAGCATTGTGTTCAACACTTGTGAGGAATTTGCGCCGTTAATTATATTGGGCGAATAAAGGCTAGAACGTTCTGCGCCGGCGCAAACAATGAACTGTAATTAACTTATCTCCTCAAGCATTAATTAAGTGAACACATTTTTATAGTTTAGGCTTTTATTGTTTCGTATAACTGTTTTTACGTTTTTGTATATTTTAGAGCCAAACATATTATGATTGTGGAAAAGTATTATTATGCAATTGATAGAAACACACATCGCACTAACACGCTTGCGCGCACACCAACGTACGTTCACCTAGAGCCGACCACTCACACAGAGTCTGTACAAACCCTATAACTTATAAGCCTATAATGTTTCGAGCGTACAATGTATCGAGTCAATATCGTATCTAGGACATATCGTATAGAGGCATAATGTATTAAGGATAGTAAAAGGAATGGGGGGAAAAGTGTACCAAAGAGGTTGGTTCCACCATTGTAACGTTTCGGGGCCCTTTCTGCAATTGACTGCTTTATTTTACTCTTCCCTTGAAGGGTGTTCGAGCTGGAAGGCTCCTGTGTCCCCTCTTTGTCACGTTTCCCCTTCTCCCCCTTTGATGCATCGAGCCTATACAGTTTCGAGCCTATATACTATGGAGTTAACAATGTAGCCAACTTACATGTTTAGTAAAGGCGATAAATATTCAAGTTAACACATTTTGATAATTCGAACTCGCACGTCGCATTACATAGATTCGCTTGTTAGGTTTAAAAAACTGCAAATTCATTTTATAAATTGTGAATTGTTACCTAATTTAGCAACATAAAATGACGTCACACCCCATTTCGCTAATTGCACTTCATTATTTAACGGGCGTATATAAATTTTGCTATCTGTTAACATGTCCAGCGTTTATTCCGTGTGGGTAGGCGGTATTGGATCAGATATTGGCGATATTTATCCTAGTTACATGCTGCAGCGCGCTGTGTGCTGTGTAGATACACAATAGCGTCGTCTTGCCCCTTCGCTTAACTCGAAACATTATAAACTATTTCACGCCCCTCTTATCAATCTCTTTCTCCGAATGGTTCTGGAATATCTTCATATTGTCAAAAGTTCTACCTGATTGCCTCTGAACCCTGCCTCCGCTTACGGTGCATTTTCTCTCAAGTAATCTGTCTTCCGCTACTTTATGTTCCCTTCCGACGTGCCGCAGCAACCAGCAAACCATAGTTCAAATTAGTGACATGTGTTAGAAGTATTTGCTAAACTATGCTTTCCCCACCGCAAATGTATCCCTTACTGTGTGGGGTTTTTCAGTTGGTTGCAAGGGTTTAAAACTTTCTATACCTGAAGTCACTCCAAACGGAATATGTAGAAATCTGCAATATGACTGAATATACAATTTTTCTTTCTATATTTTCCGTTTACAACGAGCTGCAAGCTTTGGGATTGCATCAGACGGTCCTCTTTCCACGAGTTTAAATAACTCAACGTGACGGCTACATAACAACGTTTGAAAAGAAACAATACTAAGCAATATTTTCTCTTATTCCCACAACAGATATAAATAGAATTACAAAACAAAACTTATACCACATTCTACAGTTTTTATTATATGTTACAAGGCACATGTTTTACGCAATATAAAAATATTTCAGCTTGTATTTTATCCATAAATATATTCCTGTGGGAACAGCAGCTGTGGGTTTGGGTCACGTGTAGGATTATTTAACCGTTGCTGTGCACAAACACTAAACAAAATTTGAGCTGTCGCGTTAAACTATTGCCTGCAGTGCGGAAGACGGAAGGAGCGCACTTAACATAATGTAGTCTGGCATTCATTACATGTTCCCCAAATTGCGAATGCCTTTAGTGTTCCCTACTAGGGACCTTGACCCTGGAAACTTTAACCAGAAAATCGTCGGGTTTTTATGGGTCTTAATTTTATAACATTTTGATTTCTGAATTTTATAATTATTAAAGCAAAAATACAAAGGGATTATGTGGATGTCTGCTATGAACTTTCTCTACAATTATTATATTAAATATTTCTCTATTCAAAGCATAGAATAGTTCAACTTGCCTAGGAATGGATATTGTGGATATATTTGTAAAATACAGCATTGGGTCCTGCATATATACAGACAGCATATATCCTGAAGTGTCTTGAAGTTTTTTTAAATATAGCCAAATTGTACAGTGCCTAATCAATGTTTTTTATTCATTCTTTATTAAAAACCATTTTCTGTACGATTATTCAAGTCTCTTGCAATTAGTAAAGCCAATTCATATTACTCAGTACGTCTGTAGCAGTACTGCAGAATCTTGTTCCTACCAGAATTAAGGTTTATCAACGCCAAGTCGGATTAAATGTAGTCTCCAGTTCTAAAAGTGCTGACGTCATGTCCCAATTCTAAACATTTTGTATCAATGTGATTTTATCTGTGTCCGCAAATATCACATTATAACCACAGAACCAATTCCATTTTTTTTACAAAAGAAATTGCTTTTTAATAGTTTTTTGCTTTGATTCGGTTGTACTAAAATATTTATGACGCTGGGAAAGCGGTGAAACAATTTATTGACGTATAGAGCAGTGCAGTCTTTTCATTTAGGGGTGTAGGAGAGTTATAAATGTAAATTTCCTGACAAGAAAATGGTAAAGGGTAAATGGAAACATAACTTCTGAAATACTCACCTGTTGCGAATGACTGCTTGTCTTGGGAGCCGGTACAAAGCGGATAGTAGAAACTGCAATAGGTGAGTAACACATTAGAGCGATTGTTGACCAATAATAAATATTTAGTATATAGAGTGTTACGACGTTAGGAAGGTAAATGTAGGAAGGTAATATAGCAAGAGACTTGAGATGCGCAGGAGAGAAGGTGGCCGACTAGTACATGTGCAAGGTCAGGCAGCTGCCTAGGATAACTCTATTTCATTTAGGGACAGTAGTAAACTAGACGTAGTGTTTCTGGTGACCGATGTGTAGCAACGAGGTACCAAGACTGAGACTGTCAGTTTTCCCTTCACTCTAAATGTCAAGTAGGGCGCTGTACATCGGCTGCTGAAGTCGCTTGCTATGTCTCGGGCATATACCTTCCTAGTCTAATAGTGGGGGTGGTCATTCCTCAAGGGGATGTGTCTATGAAATATAGTAATGCCATTACGCGGATTCAATAATTAACTTCCTTATTTTGTGTCCTAATTAATTCTTAAATTCTCTGAATATTTATATATTTATATTTTTTTAATTATATTCAACTCTTTTTTTTATTTTAAAATTAAAGTTATATGTAAAATT
The DNA here is from genome assembly GCA_036971475.1 of Prosapia bicincta. Classification (NCBI taxonomy): domain Eukaryota; kingdom Metazoa; phylum Arthropoda; class Insecta; order Hemiptera; family Cercopidae; genus Prosapia; species Prosapia bicincta. The sequence continues at coordinate 25,513,901 of JBAIZL010000002.1, forward strand.
ATTCACGGTACAAACATAAAGTTTTGTGGCTTACGTTCTGATTGTGGCAAGCTCGCGAGAATTAAAAACAGCATCATGTAGGTCAAATTCTTTCTTTTATTTTTCACCTCTCAGTCCATCGTTGTAACATTTTCTCTAAGCTTTGACGTAACTACCCAATACTTTTTCCATCTGAAATTCCCGTATAGAACCAACCCCTGCGTCGTGAAATAAATTGCAAACGCTATTCTTTTGGTTAATACATTGTTTATATTACATTCTCTTCGTTTTACAAATATAACAGAAGTCAGTAATATTTTACAGAAGCTCCGTTATATGTATTTAATAAACAAACATGTCTGCTTCTACATATCGTTCAGAGTTATTAAATTGTTTTCACATAGACGTCGCTGTCGCAATACGTAAACACTGCCATAGTGATATTACAGATCCGATGGTAAACTTGTATTTATGTTTGTATTTTGAGGGTTCGTTCGGGAAAGTATATTGTTATTTTATGAGTGTATACATAAACTTTATATATATATGAAAATATTTTGGGTTTATTATAAATATCAAAATATTTGTTCCAGTTTATCTTTTAATGGTAGTTTTTTTATTATATCCGCTTTCAATGGGTGTTCAGTGATTTCTAGGGTGGGTTTGATTAGCTGTACAGCAATATTCCAGGACAGTTCCGAAAGTCTACACAAAATCTCTGATTTCCTGACGCTAACGTAAAGCTATAATGATAAAACCTGATTTCATAATTAGTTGATCGTGCACAGAACCAGCTGCAAATTTCTCAGAAAGTAACTAAAATCAATCTCATTACACACTTTGGCTCGAACAAACATAGTTTTGAACATTTCTGAAGTCTCCTGAGAGAAATGTTTGATCGTCGTAAACTTTGTTAAAGGGTTAAACTTGGAGGGGGAAGGGGGCGACATATTCCTTTCTGTCTGTTACAGTTTGTAAACTTGCGCTTCATGTTGTTGTAAGACACCTTTCTGTTAACTGCGATGGTGTATTTATTGCCGATTTACTCTGGATAGAAGTTATTGCCGAGAATCTAGTTAATAATCATTGTAGGTACCAAAGATTCAGTTAGTTATATAGAACAACCATCAAACTGTCAGTAAGCGTTAAGGTATCGGAGTTTCCATAGCAAGTCATGGAAAGTTTAGCATATTAGGCCAACTTATTTCAGCTGATGATTAGTTTTTATTTTACTTCCAGCCAAATTCAGACAGTTCTCAGGGTTTCTACTAAATTAGTTCCTTTTGTTCAGTTTGCTCTTCGGATCGTCCGTGGATTTGTTTGTTAACGATCGAGTCTCCTATTGGATAAACCGTCCTCTTAGGTAAGAACTATTTTACACAGGATGCCTTAGTTAAGGAAGTGGGTGTAGGATATATACCTTTAGCAGATACCTCTCTATAAGACGTTCATGTTCTGCTCAATAGTAATGTTTTTATATAATTTGTCATAATGCAGGGCATGAGCGGAGATGATTGCATTTTCAAGTTAAAGTTTTTAAAAAATCGTTAAACGTTACCAGTTTTTACTTAATATTGTGCAATGAATTATTGTGTAACATAACCTACTGTTAAAACTATGTTTACAGTGGCACTAGAGGAACGTATAGTATAGCCTACTTTTTTAACTTATTTTATAAATGTAGTTTTTAAGTATTTAATAAAATCTAGGTAATGTAGTTTATTAATAAAAGAATGATGCTAGTAACCAAGCTTTATTAGGATGTTGAAAAATTAACGAAATCAAAATTTTATTTAACGAATTTTAATTGTCACTTGAAAATTGTCGGACGAGCCTAAGGATGTTTACATTTAAAATGTTGGAAAAAATGTATAACTCTTTATCATTACATTTAAATAATGCAATAAGATTACAATGCAGTTTAATATATTTATTAAACGATAAAAAATAATGAATATACAAATTTTAAAATAATATTGTACAATAAATAAATTAAATGACCAAAATAATAAAACAGTTGTTCTACAACATAACCTGTAACATAAAGTCAGCTGTTGTATGAAATCATGTGTTATCACTTTAGTAAGCTGAAATCGTTAATGATAGTACATTTCTTAGTAAATTCATTTAAAAGTTTCGGTTATGATGTTTCTGTAAAAACACAAATAGCTTTACTTTGTTGTAGAGAAATAAGGTATTCATTTATTTGTATGCCTTAGCTACGTCAGAGAACAATTAGAGTAAAGTAAATAGAACGGGAAATCAGGTAGCATTGTCAAGTCGAGTTAGGTTGATTAGGACAAGGAAACCCTTCTTACGTGGAATTAGAAGGGAGCAAGAAACCCCAATCCCACAGAAACGATTTACTCCAAGTAGTTATTTTGCTTCGTAGAGAAGGAAGAAATCATTAACAAGTGACCTTGTAGATGTTCTGTGCGGTCCTTGTAGTGTGTGAAGTGACGTAACCAATATATCTACGACGTTTGGCTGTACCAAGAATCATATAAATGATCCGCAAAGGATCCCAAACATGTCATCCGAAATAATTAAAAATTTTATTATTCTCATTTTATTATATCTATTATTTTGTTTTGTAAAGTAAACTATATTTCAGTCAGATATATTTTTATTATAAGGGTTGTTAGAATAGCCGGAAACAATTTGGATAATTTATCTTTGCTTCATGAGAGCAGGTACTATAACTGAAATTATTTATTCTGTTAAGAGTGTTAATGTAACGATTGTGTTTATTACATATTTCTCTGAAGTATATTTTATGTTTTCGTTAATACTTTTATTCTTTCATAATATTATAGATTTATAAACCATACTACATATATAGTTACACACACATACACACACACACACACACACACACACACACACACACACACACACACACACACACACACACACACACACACACACACACCCTTTGAGAGAACATATGCAACGTGATATTTTGTAACCGTTTTAAATTAAAGGTTACTTCAGCCCCGTCTTGTTTTTTTATTAAATATGTACTTATTAAAGTTGTTTTACCTGTTTTTTTTGTATAAAATAAACTCGAAAAACTTAATATTTGTAAAAATGCTGTAATACCTTTATATATCACGTGACATGTCGTGGGGGAGACAAATTAGAGTGGCCTTACTTGTATCATGCGGTATCCACGGAAGGAGATGCGACCATTATCCTAGGGTAACCCAAGGGGCGTGATAGATCGTGAAAAGTAGGTGACTGTACGCATCAGGTTTGCAACCTGTGGAAAACACGTATTTGTCAGGTACAGAAAGATTGTAGAAACCTATGTGATGGGTACGTGACAAGTATATCTTCATATCAGAGAATAGTGATAGGTACTGTTGAGTAGGCGACAACTAAGTGTCAGGGACAGGAAAGGTACGTGGCAGGTACACGGCTAGTTTGAGAGATTTATGAAAGATGCTTGAAAGTACGTGACTAAGGAGAAATAATGTTTACCAAGTCCAGTCTAGAGACTTTAATGCACGTATCTTTACATGCCCCTTAATATTTCTTAAAGATACTCAATTTCAAAGACTAGATTTACCTGGGTATTAAAATGTAGATTATTTGTCTCTATCGGTGTTCGAATTCCTTCGTGCAAACCCTATTCCTGTAGGTTATTAGTACAGGACTTTACCTACTAGACCAATTACATAGAAACAGACACAGGCACATACCTAGCCACACACGTACTCACAGATCTTATAAAAGTATATTATGTATAATTAACTTTAGTAGCGTAGTGCATTTTCTTATTGTTATAAGCAATACTCATTAAGAGATTTAATATATTTATTTCTTATTAAGTTCAGTTATAATATTGGACGAAGTAGAGGAAGGGAAAAGCGTTTTCACTAAAGACACACAGCTAAAGCTAATTGATTTACATATAATTATATTTACGAGTTCCCATCAAGCAGCTGACATTTTGCATCGACTTTAAAAAACGTGAAAAGAAAAATCTCCAGGGAAAATATGAACATCAAGTTTGGAAATTTAACTGGAATTCGTTAACGATTGATATTTGAATAACAGGAACGTTTCAGGGATTCGTACAGCAGTTATTTTATAAAGGCATGTTCGTTGTAAACGCTTGGATTCCGAGTTTACAAACATGGAACAAAGTCTAGCAAACCCAATATTACTTCCTTTAGCTCAAACAACCTAGCAGCTGTAGAATAAAACCAAGTTAATTAGAAGGTTACGGATCCCGTTACCCTGGCGGGAAAACCTTTCACAGCCAATAATCACGGCATAATCACAGCCACCTTTATTTACACGCTACTTTTGAGAAACTTCATGACCGCTATGAAATGGGGTCAAAACCGCTCCTAAGATATGGTATCTGATTCACTAAAACAATCGTAATTCTTGATTATAAAAGTAAAAGAACCACTTTTATAAATTTGTACAAGGATATAACATCAAAATATGTAGCGGTCACAAAATAGAAATCAGAGCCTCCTATCAAAACCTCATACTTACGAAAATACATATTTAATAAAAAAACAAGACGGGGCTGAAGTAACCTTTAATTTAAAACGGTTACAAAATATCACGTTGCATATGTTCTCTCAAAGTACCTCCTTATATAAACAATTAATGTGTGGTTTGTGCAGACACAACCAATTTGGTTTAGCGACGAAACTAAAAGTTTTGGGTTCGATTCCCAGTAGCGCCAAAGATTTTTTTTTGTGCGTGTTCAACTCTCAGGTCGACAGTGTGACAGCTTGTGAAAATGAGTAGAGATACCAACAGAGGGGTTGAAGCGTACTGGTGGGTTCATTAAATTTGTTTAATACAGCATGCCCCAGTAAGCAGATCTGCCCAGTTTCTCCCACACCATGTCGTGCGGTATGTAAAGAAGCTATTCTTATTAATTATAAAAACGTTAATAAATTATAAGCTCCTAAAGTGACGTTAAAATACACGATATTTTGTGCCATAAGTAAGCAATGCAATTGTTTTTAATTACTGGACTTATGAATCCATTTGTAAATGTTGAAGACCATTGGTCTTGTTAAACTTCCTGTAACCAGTTTGAGGTTATTTGTGGCCCAGTTTGGTTCTTAGAGTTTTGGCAGCTGTAAAATGGGCGCGCAAGTGGTCTGTGGGGAACGCAGTTAGATTGTTTTACCGCTCTAAGGCCCAAAGGCAACGCAGACTAACAAAGTTCAACTCAGGGAATGTTTTTCTTAGCACAACACGCAAAACGAATCGCATTAGGCTATGACAAGCCCTGGTTGGATTAAAAGATTATGAGGACGTGTATTGATCAAGTTAAACGCATCCACTCGGCTATGCCTCTAGATAGTCGCTGCTGTGGACGACTATTTCATTACACCTACCACTCTATAAGCTTACGTGACATCAGTTTGCAAACGCTTTTGCTCAAGAAATCAGTTCCTTGTTTATATTTATTTATAATAACAGTTAAAACCTAAGATACACACATTCACGCTAGTGGACACACGTGGAGCAAGTGAAAGAGAGAGAGAGATTTTAAGTAGAAACACAAAAATATAATAGTTTTAAATAAACATAACGTGTAGCAACGTACAAAAATAAAAATGACTTTTTCCTCAACCAATTTTGAAAATGAGTCATTACATAATAGCAAGACCACTTCAAATTTAATTACATGAATGCGTGTGCTTAGGGCTTAATTTTAGTCAGGAAGGTTTTATAATCTGTGTTCGCAAGATTTTTCTTTCTGTGTACGTAATATTTACCATGATATGTCCGTAGGGTTTTCCCCTCCATTCTAAGCTCCAATCTCCACACCAGCTCTCTTCCTCTTTCCCGCTTCTCATTCTTTCTCCCGATCTACCTCTCGCTCTCTACTTCTCTCTGCTGTCTCTCTTTCTGACATCCCTTTCTGACTTTCCCCTTTCTCTCGACTTCTCTCTTTCCTCAATCTTTCTCTCTTACCATCCCCTTTTTTGTTCAAATAGAGCAGATTTCTTCATTCGTAATGTCCTTCGTAATTCATACTAAATGTCCTTTTTGTAGAGCATGAAATCTTGTGTGAATACAAAACCGTCTGCTCCGGCAATTCTGTTAACACATGTACTCCGGAGATATCATTGGTGCATTTCAAGCACAACGTTCAGAGCGTTAAAATTACGCACAAAACCGTTGCTACATTCATAAAGTTTTCCTAATCTCCCCGGCAATGTTATTTCTCACCAAACAGGATCAATATGAATTGGTGCGAAAGTAGTAAGAGAAGTGTTTCATGTGAGAGAATCAAACAGCATTCATATCCTTGATGTGCTTTCGGATATCTCTAACCAGGAAGTAGGTTTGACAGGATCCGATGGAATTGGCTGAGCTGAGGAAGAGGACGAGCGCCAGGATGGATTATTCACAGTAGAGAGAGGTAAGCCCGTTTGGCGTTGATACTGTGGGAGGGGGCGCAAAGTTTATAACAAAAGAGATTTATTTCGTCATTAATTCGTCGGTCGCACAATAAAGCCGCTTTTGTGCGAAAGACGCAAACACTACATCGAGGATAATATACTTTGGCGGTAACTTGTCTCGAGTGAAAAACCGCCTAATTGATTAACTTGATGTTAGATTATCTATCCAGATATAATTGTTAAATTGTTAAATTTGACGAAGGAGATTCATTTAAAGGAAAGTTGAAAAAGTATTGATTTCTTTTGTTACACGACACTGACAAAAATTATAATTATAAAAAGATTATAATAAAAAGAAATTGCGAAAAAGACATTGGGATTTAACGAAAGCTATAAGTTGTGTTCACTGATAATTTTATATTAAACAATTAGAAATATTGTTTGTCTTTATATGTAGAATACAGGTTTGAAAAAATATAATATATAAAATATAACAAAATATATATTATAGAGTTTCAAAATGTCGTTGCTATTAATACTTCGAAACATTTCGTACAATTCCTCGCTCTTTTTACGATTTCCATTCAATTATCCCGTTTGTAATATACCCTACATATGTGAAACATTAAAATTCAATAGTTTGTTAAAACAATATATTTGTTTAAATCTCCAATCATATGTTTTGGAGATTTTAATGAGATATAAATTAAATTAAGTATTAATAGCACCATAAACCTTTATATTATAAAGTATACAATAAGTTAAGAAATAACTTCCAGTGAGTAACGATAACGCGAACAATCGATAAAACAAAATGGGGACAACTTTGTTGGCCTTCTCGCGATAGACGTGAAGTTGCGTCAAACTGCTAACTGTAATTGAGATAAGTTCTACACTTCCTCTTTGCCAAGACATCAAATACCCTCCCCAGAGGGGTGAAGCTACCCTAACAGAGTTAAGGGACGAAACTGCGGGCGACGACTTTATCTGTTTTCCTTTCTGAGACAAATGTTTGTACAATAAAAGACGCTAAAGTTTAACAAATGTTTAATTCTTATAAATTCGTTTTCCAATCTTTGTGCCTGACTTTGCTGAAAATAAGTTTGCTACTTAAAGTGTAAAATCTATGAAGGCAACACCATCGTTGCATTACATATAACTGCCGTAGGCTATGTTAGCACTTAATTTTAGGCAAATTTCCCACGCTCTCTGATAACGCAAGCTGAAAAATTTCTCTTTTTGAAAAAAGTATCAAGCGCCTAATTATGTTTTCACTTCGAAAATAAAATCGTGATAAACATTGATAACATTTTATTTATAAATTTTTTGTAGGGTTCAGAGTAGTGCCCTACGGATTGTGTGTGGGTCTTCTTTTTCAACCCCAATTGGTGCTTTAAACTGCAACTCAGCATGAACCACTCGGAGCTCTAATGACAACTAGAAATTTTCGGAACTTCTTGCAGGGTTGGGAAACGTATCGCACAGTCAATGCCCGGTTTGGAGCTCGAAGTACTCCCATACAGAGAGCTCTGGATCTACAGAAGTATCTTATCAATCAGAGGCCTTTTGTAGCTCTCAAATCCCTCGGGAGCCGTCTGATATCCTTTGAACCTGATTCTGCCTTGAATCACTCAATGTATATTCGGTATACCAGTGTATCTTAAAATAAACTTCTTTATAAACGCTGGCTAATTATTCAGCCGCAGAATGGACCCACTTCTACACAAACGGATCTGCCATGGGAGAGTCCAACGGAGTTGTATTCATTGTAAACCCTTACGAAAGGGCCGTTTCCAGTTGGTTTACGCAGGAATAACTTTGGATGTGAAGTGGGAGCCATTCGTCATGAAGCTGATAGGCTTTCAAATTGCAGCGATTCAAAGAGGGTGGTCTTTATTTTTAACACAACGTCAGCATTACATACTTACCACTGAGTTACTACAAGAAGGCGATGGTAACTCAAGGTGCAAAGAAGCCCTTTTCCTACGTATGACCAGAAAAGAGATCTTTCTACAATGCGTCCTTTGACATTTTGGCCTTAAGGGCAGCGAGCGTGCTTGATTGTGTCTTTCTTCAAGAGGTTTCGCCCTTAAGGCATCTATCTTAAAGGTTTTCGAAATCTTGTTGCTGTTCATGACGAGCTGGTTGTTAATTACTTATTACACTTTTGCTATTACTTGTGACCAGACATTTTGTTAAATAAAGGTTGTTAAATTGTTAACTTACACTTGGAGGAAACGTTTTCGTCTTACGACTTCTTTAGCCTCCTTAGGATTACTCAGCGTTACAGTTCCTGAATGAATTACAAACTTCGGTTGGAAAAGGTTTTCTTAAATAATAAGTTTTATCATTAGTGTTAATCGCATAAGAGCTAAAATTTATTTGATTTTACCGATAGAATGTATAATACGGCCTTATTTATACTATACTCCTCTATACTTCAGTTTGTGTATATCTGAGTATATTCTTCTGCCTTCTCTAACATTAGAATATTTTCCTCTGTTGACGCGCAGTACTCTGTTTAAATAGTACTTCCTTAAATAGTAGTCTATTTAAGTTTTGAAAATGGAGTCATTCCGATACGCGTCAACAAAAGAAATTGTTATAATGTTAGTAAGGGCAGAAAAATATAATAGAGAATATGTTTCAGGCTTTCCTCCTTCGCGTAAACAATGCGGACCCAGAACATTGAAATTAAAATATAAATTTATATTGAAAAAAATTGGTGACGTCATACATTTGTACTTGTAAAAACAAGTTAACGTCAGTCGAACTGAAATTGCAACGAGGCTAAACAATTAGGAACGAGGTTAATTCTTAAAATATTTTTATTTAGGCATATGTGTTAGTAGATATTAATGCATAATGATTAGGAACGACTTAAATTTAAACATTTACAAAGACTGGATTAGACGTTTGGCAAATATTACTTCAGAGGATCTGTAGGTTACCGAGTCAAGAATCCGATCAAAACCAGTTTAGCAACCTCTTTTTCACTCATAAATGATAATAACAAACTGTTATCAGTTTTTTCTTAAAATTACTAATGTTATAGGCCTAAAAGAATTTACTTTATAACGGGGAAAGACTTGTGATGAATAACATTCTACCACTTAATTTGAATATTTATAAATAGAACTTGCAAATGCCTAATCTCTCCAATACTTTTTGTTAATTTAGCAAAGAAGAAATAGAAGGCAGAAGGTAAACAATCCGCCCCCTCGCTGCGTTTGTACAACCAAGTAATTAGTGACTTGACTCGGGGCTAAGAACGAATGCATTTGGCCAAGGTTCACTCCTTGTCTCACGTTTGGAGCCTTATTTAGCGAGCAAAGGTAATTTAATTCTAGAACTAATTTAATGTAACAAAGTGAAATTGTTATGAATTGAAAAGATTTTATTTAGAAACTTGACTTGTTTATGGAAGAAATAACGCTCGTTCAATATCTTTACAAATGTCACCGATTATGAATGATATTTTAATACAAATTAAAACAATTTTAATTTTTCTTTTTATTCGCAGATTTAGTTTTTATTGAAAATGGCTATTGAAAAAAAACGGTTTAAGGCTTTTAAATTTTTTTGAATGTTTAATTGCTCGGTGTTTTAAATGTTGTGACCTCTGTTTAAAAATCTATTTAGCGTTGTATTTTCTAACATTTTATACGAGTAGGCCTATAGGCATATTTGGCAGCAGGTTTTTCACATTGTTTGTGTGAGGAACACAGACGTATTTGATAACAAGTTAATTAGCACATAGACGTATGATGAAACACGTAAACATTGCAGCACATAAACGTTTGTAGTAACAAATAGGCGTTTGTGCCAGTAATATAGACGTATGCGACTACAATTTAGCGTTTTTATTGCATATCCAAGTTTGTACCAACACATAGGATTATGAATCATATGTACATAAACATTTGTGACAGCAACACTGTCGTACACGCACACAAATATTCGTCAGTATGTGTGGTAGCACATAGAGGATTGTGACAACGAATAAAGTTTGTGGCGTCAAAATTAATGTACACGCACGCACACACGGAAATCCTACCAAATCCTAAGAGAATTTGATTCTCTTATCCTTCCTATATTTTACCTAATTTTCCCCTTCACGTTTAACATTAACACTGCCTGAACATATTGTTACTATAGCTTGATAGTTGGAAGTAATACTAACAAGTAGATACTAAGTATGGGATAATGCGAGTAATGTTCATACTAACCAATAGGGATGCACAAGCCACGTTAAACCCTTAGTCTGTAACGTTTCGGAATAGCTTGCCATAAATTGTGTGCGGCCCCTGTTTACTTGCTTCTGTAATACAGCAAAGTGGACTAACCACTCTACGTTTTGCCTGCATTGCGTTAGGACCGTTTGAATGAAGATAAAGTGGTCGGCTCGGAGATTTCAGTCTGTCTCACGTAAGCAAGGACTCGTTTTGGGAGAATTATTCGTTCCATTCGCATAAGCTATGTTCCTGCTTGTGGAAAGATTACAGGGAATTGTTTTTTTCAATTCCTATAGTATAGTAGTTCACAAACTTTATATATATATATATATATATATATATATATATATATATATATATATAAATTATTCAAATTTTCAATCGTTAATAAAATACATTTTAATGATCCAGTCAAGTTCAAATATCTTTTCTTTTAGTGGATGACACTTGATGTTAATTCAGGTTTATCAAATAATAATTACTCAACAACTAAATTTATTGAATTTATTTTAGTTTTATATGGGAGAAGAAGGGGAAGATATGAAATACAGTTATTTCCTCCCTTTGGCTTGAAATGAGTAGTAACATATGATTTCATAAAACATCTGATTCCCAGTTATAGGGTATGTTGTAGAAAAGCTGTTTCAACGCATTTTTTATGTCACTGTATTTATATTAATTGTAATTATTTAATAAAAAATACTTAAATTAAAATTTTTTATAATTACCTACAGTATGGGTAAATTGACTTTAATTTTTTTTTTATATTACTTGTTTTATTCGATAGAAACGTTGGCGTTTCCTACAAAATTGCATTAAAGACAGTAACCTGGATAACCTTAAATCTCCTGTAGGGAGGAAACCTATATTCGCCTTTCCACACTTTTTCCCTATTCCCATACCAATAAATATTTCCCCCACCTATTGTCGTCTAATGTTTATTTACCTTCCTCTTGAGAGAGGGAGATACGGGTATCTACCTCTATATGAGCTCAATGGAGAGTAAATATCCTTCAGAAAAACGATCCTACTTACATCCTATGGCATAATAACCACCCCTACATCCCCTAGCAGGTGGATTTACTCTCCCAACGTAATCCTGCCTATAACCAAATCCTTTCATATCCTTTACAGGCAAATACTGGTAGGTCTCATTAAAACTGAAAAAAATCACTACATAAAACTACCACTAAATATACGACAGAAGTCAATTTAAAAAGAATTGAAAATCACTTTCAACAAACTCCAACAAACAAGTCTACTTTGTGAAATAAAATCTGTACAGTAACATTTGTCGCGATATGTGGTGAGTACTGTATAGCATTGCGTTATATTTATTTTGCCGTGATGGTTAAATGTAATAAATGAGGTATGTTCCTTTTCCCTACTTTTTATCTCTTAAATGCTTGAAATAATCTCTTTTAACAGTTTTAGTTGCTTTATGCTAATGAAGAACTAGTAATATAAACGAAAAACGTATACTAATACCTACATAGATCAACACAAAAAGTTTTTATTCAAGTTACTTTTTAAAAATATTTACAAATAATATAAATAAAGTAACATAACATGCGTTAAAACAGCTGTTCTACCAGATAAACCATAACATTAAATCAGCTGTTTTATGTAATCATATGTTATTACTTATTTTAACAATGAAACAACTAAATTGTAAATTTTGCCCCTTTTGAGAAAAGTCTTTCTCACATGTAAAACTATAATTAATTTTTTAACTTTAATTATTGAATTTATATTTGATAAAAACTGCATTAACATCACTTGTCATTCAATACGAGTTTAAAAATTGTATTTGAGCTTGAGTGGATGGATAAAACGTATTTTATTAACGATTGAAAATTTGAACAAGCTATACATAGAAAGATTGTGAACTAATAAAAAAAAATGAAAAATATAAACAATGAAACAGAGATATATACATTATATGTAACTGAGTGAGACCTACGACTTCAAAAGATATGTCACATAAGGTAAAGGCAAAATCTGTATAATTTCTGTAATACTAGTAAAGCTTGGCCTAATGACGGAACTGCCGAAGTTAGATGCCGGCTAAAGGGAACCGATCGCGTGACCTTGCCAAGTGTCGATCGCCAACGGGTTGCATGCAATAGTAATTGGAATTCCATCGCATTCCAAAGATTCCACTGCAGCAAGGGAATTTCCCATTTACAGAAGGCCGTGTGAGAAAGGAACGTATTTCATATTTTCCCAACAATGCGACCGTTGATAGACTTCTTGAGATGAAAACGGATAATGTTTTTTCGGCACCGGCGTTCTTAGCTTTATTGCGTATACTAAAACCTATACCTATTCCCTTTATTTATTGAAGTCATTCTTTATGAGACGATATGACGTCACCAGAGTAGGTCTTTAATTCCTGTAGAATAGAAAAATAGAAAAATCTGTCTCCAAAATACAATTTAATCGCGGATAGCAAATATCTTTAAAAACAGTGATGTCCCTTTTTTTACTGTCCTAAAACACGTGCAGAGCATTAAATTTATTTTTATATATACTTAAAACTACTTGATTCACAAGAATGTTTTATTTTACATTTTCTACATTTTGAAGCTCTTCAGCAATAAAAAAAACATTCATGTTAACAAAACATTCTTGGTAATGGAATAGTTTTATCTAAACTAATACACATACACGCATACACAAACGCATACACACACACACACACACATACTGCGACGGCCATAACCACCGTCACAAAGACAAAATTTTGAACAGGCATCGCCGACCGAATTCAGCCCTGTGCTAACGCTTGCCAAAATCTGCCAGAGAACCAGTCACCGGAGGTTTTTTTTTAAAAAAACCTAACTCACGGTAATATAACCTTTTGGGTCCTGTTTCCCGGGGAATTAATTCTTTTTAGGCATCTTAGCTTAATGACCATGGTGTCGGGGTGTGTAAGGAAATTGTTTATTTAATAATTTTCAACTCAATTTGCAAGTTAGTAAAAAACTCTGTTTTATATCAATTTTCGCTCTAGGACAGATTTATCAATTTTATAAAATTTAACTTCTCACAAAACCTCTTCATACGTTTTACGGAATTTCTAAAGCACAAAAAAAGTTTTAAAAATGAACTTAGTATTTATTCCAATATGACTTTTTGCCCTAGCTTAATTATTTGAATATTTTAATATCTTTTAACCTTTTGACCCTTTTGAAAAATGAACTTAATTCTAGCGTAAAATGTATTTATATCCTGAATGCGTAAGTTTTACCGTTAAATATAAACTATAGAAAATTACAAAAAATATCCCTAAAAGGAGAAACATTTTAACATTTATAATTTCATAAAAAAATCACATATGCAATTATATCACATTTTACCACAATGTTTCCCCTAATCAAAAAATTAAAAAAAATTATACCAAATGTTTTCACATATCAACATTCATAATGTATACAAAATATATGCATATATAAGATTTCCTGTCTTTCAGAACAAACCCAATTATTTAGGAAACAATTTAGCCAAGACTTACTTCCCGATTGCCATTAAACATTTCAAATATTTCCCGTTATTTATACTTAAAAAATAATGTATAAAAGAAAAAACCAACTAATTAACATATAACAATTTATAAAGAGGATTTACGTATTAAACATTTAATATAATTTATTAAGCTTCACCCATTTTGATAAAAAAATCTTATGTTGAATATAACTAAAGTTGACAAATAATGCCATCAGAAACATTTACCCAATTTTAAACATAATATTTAGATCCTAATATTACCACACTATTTGTACAAGCTGCATTAATATATATAGATATCATACTTTTTTAAGTTTATCAATTAATGTTTAAAATATGCTTTCTGGCTGTTGTTTGTTTTCGAACAATAATTATTTAATTTCTGTAAATCTGCGAATTATTTCAATATAAATTATTTTTCTTCTGACATTTGTTTTCTATACTAATTTTGATTTGTTAATGCACGACATTTTGATTGAATTTTGTCAATTTTAAGGACCGAAATCCCTAAAAAAAGGCTTGGGAATCGCACAGTTACTTGTTGCAGCCAATTTCCCCCCGCACGTAGCACATAATGTTATAATTTAACACTTTTAACTCATAAAAAAGCGGAGTAGACCGAGCGTTGTCCAGCGTTGACCGCATCTCCAGACTTACTGCCCTCCTTCTCTTCTGTTTCCAACCACCTTACATTACTTCGGATCTCACCTAATGTCCCTGATCCAAACAACAAGCTTCTTAGAGAGGAACGTAGAATCATAAGATCTACCCCTTAAAATGTTCTGATCCCTACGTCACTATTTCCGATGTTTGTAAAATATCTGTAGTTTATTATAAATATTTAAATCTGACCGTGACTTTTCAGATCTTGGATTTTGGCGATTTCCTTATTCTTGATGATCGTCATAATTTTTCATTCTGCACATTTTCAAATGCCAATTGACTTTCTACATGAATTTTGACTTTTCTTTCCTTTTTCTTGGTTGCTGCTTTTATCTCCTTCAAATCTAAAATAATAAAAAACTCCCCTTCTATAATAATCGCTTTATTTTATAAAGTTTCTTTGAAAATAGCTGCTTATGACACTGTATTTTAATTTATATTTGTTTATTTTCAAAAAAAAATTATAACTTTTAAACTTAAAATATCCATTGTAACGCTGAAATTCTCAATTTAAATTCGTTACAAAACACACACACACACACTCACACTCACTCTCTCTCTCTCTCTCTCTCTCTCACACACACACACACTTATACTAATTTTTTTTATAAATAACAAGATCCTACTGGTGGAAAGGTAATGGAATGTTTAAAAATATTTCCTTGTTACGTATGACGTTTGTTAAGTTGAAATTTAATCTTACTCCATGTGATAGAACTCCGAGAATGTGAGGGAATTCCAATTGCGACAGTTTCATCAGCGGTAACTCCGAGCTTTCTTAAGGCAATTATAACTTTGGATTTCTCAAAGGGCTGTGAAAATATTCATAGATGAACACGCTTTAAGTAGAAGATTTGATTTCAGGGTAGAACGATTTTCTGAAAATATTTAACGTCACAACTTTGTATTTTAAAAGGACAAGCGAACAATTTGGTTTGAACTTTGAGTTTTTGTTAAAGAAACACTTGTTACGAACGGAAATCGTTACGCGCGGTGTATACTGACAGGTTTTCGCACTGACGTGCCGCTACAAACATTTTTGCACATTTTATCTCTAATAAGCACTTTGCCTTCGGTGGAGATGAAATGTCGAGCTCCAATTTCGTATTGAACCCTTCGCCGTGTTGATGAAACGCATCTCAGTAAAAGTTTTCGCTTTCGTTAGGGCTTCTTCTGTTGTTAACAATCTAGGCCAAGGCGTTTTGAAATAAAAATCGTTTTACACCTTATAATTTAAAGCATAATTTAAAATTTTGAAATTCGATTTAAAAATCTTGCTCTGAATACACTACATCTGATATTTCGCTTTATAAGAGGTTTTTAAAAGCTATGTGGTAAACATTAGAAATGGTTAGGAATCAAGATAATGATTGTGAATGTAAAGCTGATATCATAAATTAAAAATACGAATTTTCAATACAATTGTTAGCATATCTATAAAAACTGAAAACCGAGAACATTATATTTTTTATTAACATATTTAAAACTATTGTAAAGTAATTGGTCCTATACGTTATGTGTACATGTTACTATAAAAGCCTATATATTTTCAACTACGAACTAAATAAAACCAAAGGTTTACAACTTTTAGTTGTAAAAGTTTGGACCCTTGTGTGATCATCGTTCATTTTTACCTTTTACCATAATGTTATTGGTTTTACCTCTCAGCCACGGTTCATGTGGTCTAACTTGAACTAACCCAACCTTAGTAGATGCGCCCGTTGCTAGAAAGAAGGATTATCAAGAAATAATGTTTGTTTAGTTCCCAAACATAAATTTAGCAACTGTAATTGCTACAACCTAGCGCCACCCAAACTATATTTGTAAAAGCTCGATAAATATGGTCTTATTTACACAACATTTACTTTTATCTTCTGATGTTGATAATTCCTAAGATTAACCAATATAAGGCAGTAGGCATGGTGGCACTTGCGCTCAAGGCTGGGATCGAATCTCGGGTTTTTCGGGTCCTATTTTATGATTGGTATTTTCTTATACTCTCTTTCTTATCCCAGTTTTTTCCATGTCTTACCAACTCTCACCATTATTCATTCTCAACCTTTCATATCGTTTTCTCTAATCCTTTCTTAAATGCTTCATACCCCTTCCCAACACATTTCTTAGCACCTTTCTAACCCTTTCTCAACCCAGTCCTAATATTTTAAAGGTATTTAGGAAGTGCAGTCCGACTTCTAATACAAAATACACCACTACAGATTTTTACAAGCATATTCTCTTTATGTCTTGTAGGTTTGAACTTGCAGCGCTAAAAACATCTTTACCTAGCGGAAAAAGTGAAAATATCTCGGGGACATATCTGGGTTGGTACTTACTGTTGTAATTCCCATCGAAACGATCTGATCTAATTTTGTTGGCTTTATTTGACACAATGTGGCGTACTGTCATAGTTTTTTTTTTTTTTAATAGCAATGAGGTCTCGTATATTAGTTGTCGACTAGCAACACGAAATGCATGCAAAGTATTTAATTAATATTTAACTAATCAAAAATTAGTTAGTGATAACCAAGGCCATACAGAGTGTTCCTTGAATGCCAGCTGTCAGTTTTAATGAACTTAAAGCGAGACTAAAAGGATAATTGTACCCTGTCTAGATCAATAAGTTTCAATGTGTGATTCCTCATCGCCTGTTGATAAGTGTGTGTGCAAACAATTAACAACTCCCGTAGCCCGGAAAGAAAGTATGGCCACATCAGATGTGCGGCCTGCACCACTGAAGTCATGCTCAGGGTGCATACCAGTAGTTGTTATGTATCTTAAAAGAGTTTATCTCCGTGATCTAAATTAGTCTGATTTAAACAACAACAGAAACGTTCTGGTCCAAATTTTAGATAACGATTCCCACCATTGTTATTTTTGATGGAGGCCACCGACTAGCCTAAGAGACAAGTCTTTAGCAGTACTCACTTTGCAGATACACTTTCACTGTCACAGGATGTGTTATGTTTTAATGTAACATAAAAAAGCAGTGATTTTAACGTGAGGTCATATCGGCTCTCCTACTTTGTGCCAGAAATGCTTGTTATTAGTTAAGTCTCTCTAAATGCTTGGAAACTTGCTATATGAGTCTGTCTTTAGGAAGGCTATCTGTTCCCAAAGGTTTTTTTGTCAGTATTTCCGAATGTCCTGTTTAGTTCGAGGGGCTTAACAACATAATCTAAACTCTAAACGTCAGGCGAAGGTATCTCGATTGTATGCTGCACAAGTTATGTCTTTGTTAGCGGTTTAGATTTACAAAAGTATCATTTGTCTTCACTGATGGCCCTAATTGCTTAAGGCAGACAATGTTTTCCTTCCGGGTCTGATTTTCTAGTGTCTTTTTAATTCCATTGACTTAATTAAGCTAATCTATCCTGACGCAATACTTTTTCCGTTACTGATTTTCCCGTTTACTTTATTAGCTGCAGTTGTTCTCTGTAATTGCTAAACACTAACGTAATTACATTGCAATTTCTCTTCTTTAATCTCAAGCTTTTACAGAAATGTAATCAGTTTATTTCTTTTTAAAATAATTAGGTACCTATTTTCGACACTTTTCATCAGGTCTCTTTTAAATTTAAATTAATGGATCCAAGCAAAGTGTGATAGTAACCTAACTTGAAGAGAAAAGGGTGATAAATCACAGGAGGTTGTATTGGAAAATCGTTGATTTGTTTTTAATTGTGTGTAAAGTTTTGGACGAGCGCTGCGCCCTTAGATTGCCGTTCGAGCTATCGGGGGGGTCTTCAACGTGTCAATTAACCAACCATGTGTCAGGTAACCAAGGTTTGCTATAATTTACACGACTGTCAACTAACCAAGGTGGACGCAAATAATAACTAACCTATCGCGTTGTGCGGGGGTTATCGTTTTGCCGCTCCGCAGGCACCATGACTATCTGGTCCTGGAAGGTCAGAAGACCAGTATCATACAGCCTATAGTCACCTATTGTGTACTTCAAAATGAAGACGTATTTTATTTAATTGCAAAGATATCAACAAACTGTAGTTTTATTAAAAGGAGAATAAAAAAAAACAGATACCTAATTTTATACCTGGTCCCTTACTCTCGCTTGTTGAGAGATCTGTTGTACACCTTACATAAAGCGTCACTCTATAACATGTTATAGCTGTGCATTTAGGCGTTGCGTCATAACCAAGCCTTGACGTTTCACTAATGATGCAATAAAACCAACAATAATACAGTTTCAGTATTGAGTATTTCATCGCGTCCATGATCGATTATTACTTACGTTGCATTTGTTATGCAGTTATTAGTAACGCCCCTTCCGGCAGCCAATGCATAATGTATAAAGTAATTAGAAGAATATACAGCCGTCAGGTCGAAGTGAATACATATTGTAACCAATCATTATACAAAGTGGCGAGCTGTGTATCGGACGTTAGCGTACAGCCATGATGGAAACTAATTGGTAGGCCTGTTTGGGTAAATGGAAATAAATTGTAGATACACAATTGCAACGTTTTAAAGATATAAATATTATTATGGGAACAATTTTTTACAAAAAAAATAATATAATATAAAAAAGTTGACAAATAACGTGAGAACTGAAGTTGGAACTTGTAAATTTACCTAAACAACTATACTATTCTGAATGCTATTTATCTGTTTTACTGCTCAGCTTTACGGAAGAGTCCTCGCCAACATGGAATGACGTGTTCTATCGAGTAATTGATCAGTTCATACACCATCCCTTCAGAGGCGCACTTAACCTCTACAGTATTAAACATACCATCATTCGATGAAGAAAACATTTCTACGTCAACTACAAAAACGTTGTAATTTTTTTTTTAAATGGAAACTCTCGCTCAGGGAAATAAATACCATTTTTATCAAAATAAAGTGTGGTAAAACATTCAGTGCTGAGGTGAAAGAAGTACATCAACGGCGCTCCTTACTACGTATACGCATATTTATATATACCTATAAAGTCTCCAGTTAGGAGAGATTTGGTTGTAATTTTATATAACACTACTTAATTAGACACCTACTTCCGCGGAGTACCACTTCGTCACGTGATCTCGATTGTAGCCTTACATGTGTACATGTAGTTAAACGTATAAAATTACAACTAAATTCATCCTGACTAGATACTTCATAGGTATATAAAATTAACTTTCTGGGGCAATAACAAACAATAATTGCTAATGTACCTTCAGGTCCTTGTTTTGATTCCTTTCATATGAATTGTATTGGGGGTTTTATCAGCACTATCAGCACCTATTGGGAGGATTACAATTTTCCAAAATTTAAATTTTTGGAGCGTGAGACAGAGTTTTCATTATTTGTTTCGTATATCTGATGACTTTCTGCGTCGCCCGGTATAATTATTTTTGTTAAAATTGAAATAAAAACAAAATTTCAGCTTAATGGATCCAGTAGTTTTTATGTGATTAAGTAATACACAGAGAGACACAATCAGATTTTCATATAATAGTATAGATTAGTTCCCAATACATATATCAAACTATAAACTTACTGATTATTGTCTTGACAACCGAGGGAAGGTATAACTTCTGTTTGTAACATAACATTTGTAAAGTATAACTTCACGCTTGAGTACAAAAATATGCTCTTATCATACAAATGTTGCGCGGTAAAGAGTGACTTGTATTGTGTCGCCCAAGTATTTATAACAAGCGAATATTCCTCAGACTGGCGCATTCTTGCACAGTTCCGACTGTTACAAATACCAACCGTTACAACGTTCGGGTTATATTATCAAAATAACGTTCCCGATTCTTCTTCCAAAGGCATTCTTCTGTAGACATGTAGCAAAAGCAAAGCTTGAGTGTCACACCCTGTTTGCAACCCTTATTGAATATGTAAATAATTTTATATCGTGACCTTCAGGGGGTAGCTTTATTGAAAACGTTTCACTTTTTCACGCCAACATTAGTACAAGTAATAGTTGAAAAAAACAAAATTAAAGTCAATTCCTACTTAGGGCAACAAAGATATATTTTATTTTAGTTACGTTTTATTAAATAGTTACAATTAATATAAAGTAACATAACCTATGCTTTTAAAAGAGCTGTTCTGCCAGATTACCTATAACATAAAATTAGCTGTTTTATGAAATCATATGTTATCACTTAATTGAGGCTAAATAGGAAAAAATAACTATATTGCATACCTTGCCCCTTTTGTGAAAAGTTTTGGTTCTATATAAAAATAAAATTATTTTATTATTAAACTTAATTAATGAATTAATATTTGGAAAAAAATATATTAACATTAAGAGTTATCCACTACACTTGAAACAATCTATTTAAACTTTAACTTGTGTATATATATACGAATATATATATATATATATATATATATATATATATATATATACGAGTATATATATATATATATATATATATATATATATATATATATATATATATATATATATGTAGAAAAACCTCTCATATCTGGAAGTATCGTAAATGATTGATGATCCTAAGTATATAAATTACACCTATTGACAATTATAATTATATTCTCATAGCAATATTTAGCTGCACGTACATAACTGTTTAGTTACATGCCTGTATGTACAGTTTCTTAACTTTGTACAGTGCATACATATGTACATTAATTAACAGTTTTGGTAAAGAAGATGTAATGGTGGTTTGGTTGTTACGTTAAACACGTTTCTTTGATGAAATATCCCTCCACCTTCGAAGGCGTAGACAAATGCTCGTGCTGCTTGGTCTTGTTGCTCGATATATTCGATTACTGGTCGAGTAAAGACGCTTACATAATTGTCGTAATACGTCTGGATGTGAGAGGTTTTACTGTGTGTATATATATATATATATATATATATATATATATATATATATATATATATATATATGTGTGTGTGTGTGTGTATAGGGTAAGTCGAGGAGTGATGCTCATAGAGGAGAGATGACCACAAGGCGTAATTCGGTGATCTGATACCGTACATCACTGCGGCTCAGTCAGTATTTACAGAGTACGGTAGTCACGTCTAGTAAAGGTTTTTGTAAAATTTTCGTAAATAATTCCCGTTGTAGCGAAGAAAAAGTTTACGTGAAACTTTGAAATTATATTCTGGATTAAGGTATGTGGGCTTCAACATTGCTTTCGTTTGTATTTTCGATTATCGTGCCAATATCTGATGTGCCATGTCTTAAAGAATGTTCATAACCTCAAATAATTTCCATACGTTCACGTTTGTGGGAACGGCTAAAAGGCCAACTCTCCTTGACAAAAAGGAGAGATGGCCACTCGTTTTCGAGAGGAGATGGCTATACCCAGACTTCTGCAGTTCTCTCGTATTTGTCGGTATAGCCTTCTAGCTGGCGCGTATCCTCAACATTTATTTAAATTTACTTAACCTTTGAGCAGCCCTACAATTTAATTTTCGAGCAGAGGAAGTTATTCCACAAGAAGGCTCCAAAGTAGTTGCCTCTGCTTTGTCGTCAGAGCGTGGGGAAACGGTGACTGTTATCGCGTGTTACAACACCGAGGGAATCTTTATGCCGTAGAAATCAACCTACGTCAAATCAGCACTTTTTTATATTTGGTTGCGAAACTATTTTGTGCCAAGGAAACTGAAGGGCTAAATACTTATGATTCTAGATGGTCATGTTTCACATTACAATTCAGTGAAAATGTTAGAATTTGTAGAAGAAAATGGCATAGTGTTCTTTTCCTTACCTAGTCATACCACGTATTACCTACAATCTCTAGACAGAGCGTTTTTCAAATCTCTCAAATGCTTTATCTATAAAGCCGTGAAAAGATGGCAAAAACTGAAAGTTGGCCAGAGAGTTTCAAGGTTACAGTTAGGATAGGTCCTCAGTAATGCATGGGGCAGGGGTTTTCGCGCTACTAGTATTTTTCCTTTTAACGCAGACGTGCCTTAGAATGTCTTTACCGAAATAATCTTCTAGGAAACGTCAATAAAATGCAAAATATTGTAACATATTTTCTCTCGCATATGTTTTTGTGTTTGATTATTTCTTAGCCTAATTATATTTCTGCACCTTTTATACTTATATTTTTGTAATTTTTATAATAATTTGGTTTATTTCAAAGACTAATGATATTGTTGAAGCTTCAATATTTATCTTTTTTTAATGTTTCTTACAATTTAGTTTGTATTACGTGTTATTAATATTAATAAACTTAAGAATATCTGTAAAAATGATTCTTCCTTACTTTATAGCCTTACTTTATCTTTTAAGACAAGGTGGCGATATCTCCTCTTAGAATAGCTTAGGACACATGGCCCCTTTGCACTTTTTTTTTGAAAATGTGATGTTAAAAAAACTTTTTACGTATGAATCCTATACAGCTTAATATCTGAAATCTATATTACAAAAGCTACTAAATCATATTTTTCAAATGATTTATGTTACAAATAACGATTTTATAAAGGTTTTACAAAAGGGTGGTCATCTGTCCTCGACTTACCCTATATATATATATATATATATATATATATATATATATATATATATATATATATATATATATAAGAAGAGTGTGGACTAATAGAAGCACCTAAAATTACCTACCTATTGTGAGCTACGCTGGCCTCTTCCTTATGGCGAAATAGTATGACTATAACTGGAAGCGATACCACCCTTTCAGCAATATTTCTTCACTTTCCGTAGGGTTTGCCTACAAATGCACAAACTGTTTTCGGCCTTCTTATTTAGTGCGTTCGTCCTTTTTATAACATCTCTATCAACTAATCCCGTATAAGGTCGCCCTGAACAGTGTTGTGTTTCGTCAACAAAATAAGCATTGCGAAAGCTTGAGGACGCGGCTTGTCAAGTTTAAAGCAATATCCAAAGCAAGTCCGTCGCTCAAATCCATTGACTATAACAAATTCCTAAATGAATGAATTTATTTCAAAACACGTTGCAAAGACGAACGCAAAAGTTACACTACGAGATAACTGACCATTCTTGCTCACGATGTATTCTATCCTTCCAAAAGGAGTTAGTTTTACTGATAGCTCAAAGTGAGCAGAGGTTAGAATCGTTTCCTATTGGTGGTATATTGTTCTATTATATTGTAGAGTGTCAGCTTCGTAAATGAAACGATTGTTTCGAAACGCGCCAGCAAATAATTTTAAAGTGTTCACTTAGTTACGCAATAACTATCATTATTTAATCAGTGAACTAAGGTGATTATAACGAGCAACTTTTACTAAAGTAGATTGTTTTAAAAGAAATACAAAATCAGATGCGTGTCGATGTCGCACATGCATTTCAACTATACCACCGGTACATTCGAGGTATGCATCCACGTGAGTTCAAATACATTTTTCAAACTTGTAGTAAACGACCCTTGATGTTAATAACGTATTTGAAATAGTTCAATTTTAGTTATGGAGGAAACAATTTCACAAAGTAGGCAATATATTATTTAGGTAAAATGAGCAATACAGTATGCAATAGTTATTTCGTCTCATTTGGCTTACAATAAGTGAAAACATATGATTATATAAAACAGCTGATTTTATGTTATAAGTTATGTGCTAGAACAGCTGTTTCAGCGCATAGGTTATGTTATTTTGTTTCTATATTAATTGTAATTAATTAATAAAAAGTAACTAAATAAAAACTTTTCTTTAATGTTATAAATAGGAATTTGTTGATATTAATTTATTTTGTTGATAGAAATGTTGATGGTTCTTACAAAATTGTAGTAATTCCAGTTATGTATTACCTGGATAACCTTAACCCTCTTCTAGCGAAACTAAAATAAAACTTTTGTTTGTTGACCCAAATAGGAATTGAATTTTTTTAATATTACTTGTTTTAAAAATGTTAACGTGGAAAGTGAAAGTTTTTCACTAAAGCCACCCCCTAACGTTTACAATATAAAATTTATCTACT
>JBAIZL010000002.1:25543566-25556066 GCA_036971475.1 Prosapia bicincta
TTCACCCTTTTATAAATAAAATCAAAAGTTTACATTAAAAAGCTTCAATTTGATATAACCCTTGTTTATTTTAAATGAGAACAATTTATGTCAATTTGTTTCATATGGAAAAATGTCGTAATGACCCCTTCTAAATAAAATACCAATTTGGTTTAATTTAATTATATGAAATAACACTCCTGTTTATAGGAGTACCTGAAACTACAGCATACCCTTCAAATCAGCTGTTGTAAACAATGGCCTTTTGTCCGCCATCTTGGATATTTACCTTTAGAAAATTATATTTAACTTTATTACAACACATGTTTTATTTAAATTCTTTACACCTTCATAAGATTTTAACTCTTTAATTAATTTAAATCCCTTTATTTGATTTGTTTATTTAAAACCCTTTCCCTTTACATAAGTTCTAACCTAAAATTTCTATTTCCCTTACATTCATTAAATACAACATAATTTCTTCTTTTATGGCATCGCCATCTTGAAAACCCCCCCACTCTTTAAAACAAAGCCACCAGCATTTACTTATAAAATTCAAAGTTTACTGTTAATGGTTTGAAAATTTATTTAAATTTTATAAACTTTTCCCAATTTAGAAAAAATTCTTCAAATTAAAATTTTTAATTTGCAAAGGGAAGACAAATAGATCTGACCTGAATCCACACAAAGCACGGCTTGCCTATCTTCTCCCTCTCTTCTTCGTCTCTCCCTTTGTTCTCGAGCGGGGGTGGGGAAGGTCCAGCTTGGCTGTTGCATCGTTCCCACGTAGGTATACTTTGATGAATTTCCACGCGTTGCCGCCATCTTTGAAATCCTCCATCCCTTTGTGTGTCCGGTACGCCTCAGGTAGATCAGCTCGCTTCACCCTTTTGGTTGAAATTCTCCCATCTTCTTTCTTCGATGTCATTCGCACCTCTTTTAAATTTTAACAGTTACTAATAAAATTTTAGCTTGAAGCCCTTCTTTTAACACAGTTCTTGGGCATTTTTTAACACAGAAAAGAAATAGAAAAATCTTTTAAAAACGTTTATCAAGTTAGTTAAATTTTGTTTAATTTTGTTAGGAATTTAGAATCACTCTTTTAAAACTGTTTGCTAGGTTACACTGTTCACATCGCCTTGTCTTTCTAGTAAGGCTGCAACACACACATTTAACGACGCTCGCACATAATTTGATGGAAATTTATGGGGAAACCCCCTTTCGCCGCGATCTTGAAATGCGAAAGGGCCCCATACACGAAACTCAGCGTCACGACATCTCAACGAACGAACTTTCCCTAGCCACTCATAGTTTTTGAACTATTAACGGTAACAAAACTATTGTTCATTGTTTTACCGGAGCTACGCCCGACACCGTCCTTACCCTTCGAGAGTCCTGGTTTAGCTGGGGCGTAAAAGGACGCTTGGCTTTGCTCAAACCGGGAAACACCCCCTCCTTGCAGTCCGTTCCCACGAGTTGACAACCAATAAGGATCTTAAATCGATGTCGCCTGATCGGCGCGCGCACTCCTTTTGTACAAGTGCGTAACGGCTCGCAAAATTGATAGACAGATCGATTCAATCCACTTTTTCGATCAAGCCGTATAACTCTTTAAGGGTGCTTCTGATGGAATTTTATTATTCTTTATTTTTGATTTTTCTCGTCTTGCTTTATCTCTGGAAATGTCGATGGTAACTCTAGGTCAATTTTGACCATCTTCCCCTTGCAAACGGCCTTAAATTTAAGTTTCAAACCCTTCCCACGGTGGCTTGGTTTGTTTTACTTACAAGAAATTTAGACTCTTAATGTTTTAAATTTTATCTTTTTCCCAGAGAATATTGCCCGCCGCAAGATCCCCCTTTAAAATTGAGACAAAAAAAATTTTTTGAAAGTATCTTCAAAAAAAAATTTACTTATACTAAAAAAAAAAAATTTATTTTTCGAGATTTATCTGTTTTCCTATTTTATTTGTGGGTGCTAGCTAACTCTTAACTACCTTACTTATATATCTACTTGTCCTTGGTCCTCTTCTATCTCTTCTCACTGAAACACTTAAAACACTTTTACTATATTTATAAGTACAACCATAAGTTTACGCATTTTTATAAAACTCACAACTCTCACTATTCACTCACAGGCTTTATACAATGTATCTGATCTTGTTTTCTCTTTGCTTTAATTTTTAAAAGAAAAAAAAAAATTTAAAATTTTTTATCCTAAATTTTCCATTTCTTAATTCCCCTACATTTATACCCTCGTTAGTGGCTTTATTTTATTTTTTCCATACATACATATAAACATTTTACATTTCTTATAAATACACTCCAAAATATCTAACCAAGTTCTTACAATCTACACCTGTAGTTATTTACTTCCGCTCCTTATCTTAAGTGAGGAACGATGTTCGGGTATTCCCCTCTCACTCTCGGGCGCTGTCCCTTTTATCAGCTGGCTTCTTGCGTAACTTGCCTACGCATTGTCGGCCGCTCCACACAGCTGTGACCTTGTGTAGTAAAGCTACTTCCTTATCTTTTTGCTTGGGTCAGTGCTCTTACTGTATACACAACTTTGGATCGATATTTGTCCCACTACGGCAACATACATTTTTTGTTTTGAAGTCAGGTCAGCTATCAGGCTTCTTTGTTTATTATTAGTCTACGTATAATTTTATATCTTTAACATCGTACCTTCCCCTTACTTTATTTGTCATAATATTTGCCACTTCATAGGTCTTACGCCCTAGTTTCCTGGTTATTTTAAATGGGCCTTCGTAAATCAATAGTAACTTTTCTGTCTCTTTTCTTTGCACATTGGAGCGGTTATGTCTTGTGATTAACACTAGGTCGTTGACTTGGAAGTGCGTCTCCTTACAGGTTCTATTTGTCCTTGCCGCTCTGTAGTCTCCCTTAGTCCTAATTCGCTGAAATACTTTCTGAAGCATCTCCCTCCTAGTCTCCACTACCGCATTCTTACAATCCTCAGGGATATATCCTTCCCATACATAGTTTGTTTCCACTCCCCAGTGGACCATTGCCGGCGTGTAGCCTATGATCTCGTGTGGCATTTGGTTATGATTTTTTTCTATGTATTGCAAGTATTTTTGCCATGAGGATTGTGCATTACTACAGTATGTCCGTAAAATTCTTCCCAAATCTCGATTTATACGCTCGGCTAAATTTACCTGGGGGTGCCTAACAGGGATAAGAATGTGTCGCACTCCTACTGCCTCGATCCATTCTTTCCACTGTTTGGAGGTAAATGCCGCGCCGAAATCGGTAAGAATTTTAATCGGTTTTCCCACTGTATTAAAATACTGTCATGCGATCGATGGAGGTTTTGGAGTTCGGGCTTTTCACAGCGTATAATTTTAGGAACTTTGAGAACACGTCAAGGATCACTAGTACGTGTCTCGCCCCTCCTATACTCCTGGGTAGGGGCCCTAAGAAGTCTACTGCAACCATTTCCCCTGGTTGTTGTGTAAGGATTGGTCTTGTTAATGCTTGTGAATACCTGTTAGTATGCTTGACATATTTTGCATCTCCTTATCACTTCCATAACCCTTTGGTACATATTCTTTATATAGAAGCTCCGACCTAGCATTTTTGCCAATTTATTTCTCCCAATGTGCAAGTATACCTGGTGTATTTCGTTTATGAGTGGCTCAATGTTCCCTTCTGGAATCACTATTTTATTTTTTCCTCTCATTTAAAGCACAAATATCCTTCTATTACCTCGTATCTCGGGTACCTTTGTATATTTTCTTTTATATTATTTAAATCTACTTGTTCCCTTTGTCCTTCTTTCAATGATAGGATTATTTGTCTTAAGGGTCTCTCACTTTTCAATTCATTTAGCCTGATAACTGCCTGCTCGTTCTTTAGTTTTCCGATCCCGCTTTGTGCCTGGTACATGCGGCTGACCGTATCGCAAGGTATGTTCTCCTTGCCAGGGCAGTGAATAACGGAGGGTTGGTATTCTTGGATCGCTAGTGTCCATCTGGTGATGCGAGAGTTGGTGAAGTTGCAGGTGTTTAAAAATTGCAATGCCTTATTATCAGTGATGATGTGCAACGGCGCTCCTAATATAAGTGGTCTAAATTTCTTGAGGCCGTGCACAATGGCCAGCAGTTCTTTCTCGCACACGCTGTATGACAATTCTGCTTTCTTGAGGGTCCTACTAGCGAATCCAATAACCGCCAAATCCCCGTTATCGTCCTTTTGATAGAGTTGACTTGCTATCGCTATGTGGCTAGCATCCATTTGTAGGAAGACATCCTGCCCAGCTCTTGGGTGTGTAATCGTTACTACCTCGAGAAACAACCCTTTGACACGATCAAAAGCCGCCTGCATGTCTGAGTTCCAAATCCAGGGTTGTTGCTTGCGCAGGAGCTTTAAAAGAGGTGAGGTTTCCTGTGAATACTTGCTCGTAAAACGAGCATAGTAATTCACAAATCCTAGAAACGATTGTAATTGCTTTTTATTTTTAGGCACTGGGAAGTCGTGTATTGCCTGTAGCTTCTCTGGGTCTGTTCGTACCCCTTCCTGAGTAAAGATGTATCCTAGGAATTTCACCTCCTCCTGACAGAAAAATGTTTTTCTTGGATTTATTGTCAAGTTTCCTTCCCTGAATTTGGTGAAGATCGTTCGTAAATGTTCGAGGTGTTCCTCGAACGTCTCAGACAAGCATAACAGGTCGTCGACGTATGCTAGAATGTTTTCCTCTAATTCCTGTCCCAGCGTCAAAGCCACCGTCCTAACCAATGCCGCTAAGGAGTTCTGTAGTCCGAAAGGCACTACCTTGAAGTTGTACACCTTGTTGTTGAAGAGGAACCCCGTATACTTCTTGGAGTCATGTGTAAGAGGTATTTGCCAAAAACTAGACGTGAGATCAATCTTGGAGATATACCTCTTACATCTTCCTTTCCTTAGAATCTCGTCAATCGCTGGTGCACTTTCGTAATCTGGTACAGTGATGTCATTTAGTCTCCTAGCATCAAGGCATAGTCTGATGGATTTGTCTGGCTTGAGGACCATTACCATCGGGTTGATGTATGGCGTTCTTGACCTCTCGATGATGTCGTTGGCCAGCATAACGTCGATTTCCTGTTGGACCTGTTTCCTATAGTTTATAAGGATCGGATAACTCCTCTTTATGAATGGTTTATCCTCATATATTTTCAATTTATGTTTATACTTATTGGACCTTCCTGGAGTCTCGCTGAATACCTCTTTGTATTCCTCTATTAATTTTTCCAGCCTTTCCTCCTGAGTCTTTGTGAGAATCGATTTATTTTCATCCTGCTGCTGTATTGTACTTAGGTTTCTTACATTATATACTCGACGTGGTTTCAGTGTTTGGCCATTTTTATAATTTTTGTGTTTCTTTCTCTTTACTCTACTCTTCCAATTTACAACTCCTAATCTCCTCCTCATCCTGTATCTGGGTCTACTTCTTTTTACCTTGTCCTGAGTTCTCTTTTCTCCTCCTTTTCCCTTCCTATTACGCTTGTTTTTCTTGTCCTCTGGCTCGCTCGCATCCTTGTTTCCTTCCGGGATTTCCGCATGGTCGTAGGAACATTCTGGGCCTCCTTGTCCTCTCTGTACCTTTCCTCCTATTTCTTCCTCTTGTCCTTTATACTTTTTGTGCCTACTTTCGGCTTTCTCGGGCTCTGCCCTTTTTACCGCCCTAGTTCCACGTGTATGACCTTCTTTGCTCCTCCCTTCCGGCACATTTCCGTTTGCCTTGCCATCGGCTCCTCTTCTTTTGCTTAAAGTTGCTGCTCCCTTCTTGCTTTCACTTTGCTCTATTACTTTTGCCTCCTGGCCTTCTGGTTTTCCCTTTTTCTCCTGTTCACTACCTCTCTGTGTTACTTTTGTTTCTGGTTTCTCTTTTGCCACTTCTGCTCCAACATTTCCCACAGATTGGGATCCATGTCCCAATCCCCCCCCGAGACTCGGCCACTCCGGGTTCTCGATAGGGGTAACGACGTCAGCCTGGTGTTCGGCTGGCGCCAGTACAAGCCCCTCTTCTTCGCTTGTACCAATCCATCCTACCTTGTCGATTTTTGCTCTCCTACTAATCTCTTGGAGCTCTCCTGGATGGTCTTGTGCAGATCTTACATCTTCTCCTTCTTGAGCTTCCAAGTTAGCAATGGATGTGTTTGGATGGTCTTGTTTAGGTCTTATGAAGTCGAGACTAGCAATCTCTCCTTCGACCTCGAAAGTCATGAAGCGTCTCTCCATGTTGATACGGGCTTTGAGTCGATGTAACAGATCGCAACCGATGACAATTTCCGCCCGTAAGCGTTCCACCACCATGAAGCTACTCTCTATTACATGACCTCCCAAACTCAGAGGAATAAAGGCCTGCTTACAGACTCTTATCTGGGGTGTCTTCACCGCCATAATAATGCCCGTATTGCTTACCGGCAATTCCAAGAATTCTTTCCCTTGGCGCTTCAGCTCGCTATACAGGTTGCCCTGTATAACGGACACGTCCGCGCCGGTGTCAAACTCAACACGCACTACCTGTTGCCAGATAGCGCCTATGAGTGCAGGGCATTCCTCAGAATTCTGGGATTGTCGGGGCAACAAACCTTCCTCCTCGAGCAGGTCGTCTCGTATCTCCATATTGAGACCTCCTAACTTCCTTGTTTGTTCCATGTCTGGCTGTTGAGCTGTGGCTCTTATCTTTTCTGGCTTTTCATCTCCTTCTTTATTTTTCTGATTCTGAGTTTCTTCGAGTTTGCTTGCATTTCCGTTTCCTTCTTGGGTCTTGGCTAGGTCACTGGAACTCTTTGGGCCTCCTTGTTTTGCAGCTTCCTGCTGCCTACTTTTTCTCTCAATCTCTTCCTTTCTTCCTCCTTTACTGTTACTGGGTAGCTGTTCTACAGCATCCTTGGGCTCAACCCCACCCATCGCCCTGTTTCCACTCTGTTCCCTTTTGCCTTCTCCTTCCAGCACGTTTTTGCTCGCTTCCCTGTCAGATGTAACTCCTTTTTGCCTCTCTTTTTCTTTTACTGTTCTTTTACTCTCTTTTATACTACCAATATTTTTTTTCATTTCTTTGTTCCGGGTCTCGGTTCCTTTTGCTCGCCATTTTCTGTCTCTATGTTGTCTGTTTTCTTCTATTTCGCACGAGACCCTCCCGCCTCGTTTTTTGGACTCCTTGTCCTATTTCTTGGTTCCACGTTCTGTCTTGGAGGTGGTCTGGTCTCTCTCTCCGGCCTGGGGTTCCCATTTGTGTTGTTCCTTGGGTGAGGAGGCCTCATATTTGGAGGTGGCCTCTGTTGGTACCTAGGCGGCACCTCTCTCCCATTTATACCCCGGCTCCCGTTGTCCGTCTCCACGCCGTTCAGGAAATCAATGGCACTGGCCACTGACTCCCTATGAACGCCAAGGCTAGCATTCCGGACCTCCCTTCCGAAATGCGTCATCACCTTGTTCACGAGGTAACGCTCTGGTATCGGCGGGTCCAAATTCCTGGCTTTATTAACCATTACTACGAAGTTCTCGGACTTGCTGTAGGGTCCCATTTCATAATACTTCCCAGTGTCTAACTGCCGCCTTATTTTCTCTTGCGTAGCAAAACCCCAGTATCTGGCTATAAACTTAGCCTTAAACTGTCCATACTGGTCTCCTGGATTCATCACTGCCTTCCACCAGGCTTCTGCCGTTCCTTTTAAATTTCTGACCACCATCTTCAGTTTGGTCTCCTCTTCTAACATGGGGTCTACTTCATCAAAGAGCTCCTCCATGCTCTTTATAAACGCTACCGGATCTTCGTTGTCTTTTCCATAATATTCGATCCTTTTTGCTCCTGCAAGCTCCTGATAATCCCAGGCCCGTGGTTTTATCCAGCTAACGCTTGTCGCTTGTGCACCTGCACTCCTTACTTTGTCCGCTACTCTTTTAACGCTGGTTTCCACTTTCTGCAGGCCTGTTTGCAGGTCCACGATTTTCTTGTCCTGCTCCAGTTGCTCCTCCTCCTCCTTTTCGATCCTTACTTGTAATTGGTCGACTTTGCTCTCATAAGTCGACACTCTTGCGTCCATGCTCACCATGTGCTGGGCTATGTCGTCCTTATGACTTTTAAACTTTTCCGCCATCCTTTCTTGGAATTGCTTCATTTCTTCTCCATCCCTTTTTTCTTTTTCTTCTCGCTCTTTCTTTTCCTGTTCTTTCTCTTGTTGTTTCTTTTTTCTCCTGCCCTCTTTTTCTTCTGCTTCCCTTATCCTTCTCGCTTCTTCATTTTGCTATCTTAACTCGGCTTGTTCTCTCTCTTTATATCTCCTCATCTCTTCCTCCTTCCTTTCTGTCTCCCTTTCTAACCTTTCCTGTTCTTCCTTCTTTTGTCTTTTAGCCTCATCCTGTTCTTCCTTCTTTTGTCTTTCTAACCTATCCTGTTCTTTCTCCTTCTGTCTTTCTAATCTCTCCTGTTCTTTCTCCTTCTGTCTTTCTAATCTCTCCTTTTCTTTTTCCTGCTGTCTTTTAGCCTCATCCTGTTCTTCCTTTTGCTGTCTTTTAGCCTCATCCTGTTCTTCCTTTTGCTGTCTTTTAGCCTCATCCTGTTCTTTCTCCTGTTTTCTTTCTAATTTTTCTTGTTCTCTTTCTTTCCTTAGCATCGCCATTAGCTTTTCCATTTCACTTCTTTCCTGCTGCTTTTGTGTTGCCATGGCTTCTGTTCTGTTTATCTCCTTTTTGTTTTTAATCCTTTCCTTCTTTCTAAACCCTAATTCTAAACTTTTCTATAAAATCCTTTACTTTACATAACAGTGTCGTTGGATGTCGTGCGTGTGTTTCCTATGCGCGCGTTCGTCTATGTGTTTGCCTCTTTTTACTTACAACTAATTTACCCCTACTTTACTTTCTTAACTCTTTTAAATCTATTTCTCATACTAAACTATTTAACTCTTACTTTCATCTTCTTATCTTATTTTTAATTAAATTACCAGTGTTTTAACCTAGAACTGCAATCTAACTCTTTTCTTTAATTTTTTATTATTTATTTCTTACACTTCCTAGGTCGAATTTCGCCATGTCTTTTTATGATTTTAATAGAGACCGAAATATTTATACGGGAAAGTCCGCAACTTTACCCGTCGGCCCCACACGTTGGGCGCCATCTTACTAACTGCAACGGACCGGGCCACCACCTACGCGCGGCGCCGTCAACCCTACCGTTGACCAACGCGCGCGCGCAAGTCCGCCCACCAACGCCCATTGCAGAGCAAGAATTTTGAAACGAGCCGCTCGCAGCCAAAACCACGAACGCTGTGCAATGCTCGCCAAAATCTGCCAGAGAACAAGTCACTGGACTTAAAAAAGAAAAAACCTAACTTGCTGCGGATTCTACCCTTAACGGGTAAGTCATCCCGGGGGATGGGTTCCTTTGAAAGACATCTAAACGGCGAAATGACCATATCAGCTGTAGGAGAGTGTAAGAAACTTGTTTAAAATAATACTCAGTTTGTTTGCAAGTTAGTTAAAAAATATTTATTTTTTAATTTTAAGAAAATTTAAAATTTAATATTACAATGCACAGTCTGCAATTTATTTGACTTAAAAATATCCTTTGTGTTGGTTTCTTACACAGTTAAGAAACCATACTCTGCTTATTTTAGTTGACATTTAAAATTTAAATTAAGAATGTACGATTTTAATTTTCTTTCAATCGGAGTATGCCAAATCGTAAAACTTTGCTCTACTTGACGGTCAATCTTACTTGTCGAAAATATAACCCTTTACTACCTGAAATTCTTGTTATTATCTTCAAATTAAAAAATTCTCTTTTCCCTTAAGTGACTTTTTAACAACCCTTTACTGCTTGTCCTAATTTTATTTCATTATCCCAGGTTCTCAACCTTGCAATTTTAAACATCAATATTTAGTTTTGTTTACTTAACTTTTTACTGAAAATTTAATTGTTACAATTTACAAATATTCGCTTTAACCTTTTGGATTCAAGCAAAGCCTTACTTTTCAACACACTCCGAAAGATCCCTACTTTACGCATTTTGTTCAATTAGTTAAACTTTCTAAACACACTACTTTATTTATGGCCATATTTTACATAGCCATGTAAATGATAAAATTTTTTCTATATCTTTATCAATTTAAAATGACCTTTTTAAAATTCAATTTCTGTTTATTTTAGCAGGTAAAGTTTCAATCAATTTTACCAAACAACCTAAAAACAATTTCATAAAACATATCAAATTATATAAAAACCAATTATGAAGTACATACTGAAACAAAAATTACATATAAAACATATAGCCATATCTCCTACAAGATTATCAAAATATTTACTGAACATCAAATCATAATTTATAAAAATTGTTAAAACATCTGCTGAATAAATTCAAACACCTTCCCATATTGAAATTATAATATTTAAATACATATTTTAATTCAACCGTTTACTGAAACATATTTAAAACCTTTTTTAAAAATATCTTCACTCATTTACAAAATCTACAAATTTATTTAAATTCATTTAACCCTTTGATTAGAAAATATTTAACCCTTTGATTACTATTTGATTAACCCTTTCGGCATGAAAATCCACATAATGAAATTTATTAATATTTACTAAAACCTAGTTACACCGTTTTAAACCGATCCTTGATCATTTACAAAGAAATTTACAAATTTTAAAATTTATTTAACCCTTTTTATATAAAATATGTAACCCTTTGGTTATCATTTGAATTAACCCTTTCTTCATGAAAATTATAAATACTGAAGTTTAATTAAAACTTATTTAAAATTTATCAATGCAATTTCTGAAGGAAATTGATATTTAATAAATCTTGAGTAACCTTTGCTAAATGGCTACTAGCCCATTTGCCTTTATTATAGAACTTACATTTTTAAACCAATTTGCAAAAATTTCAATTTTCTTTCTAAGTTACCCTACCACCAAGATATTATTTTATATACATATAAATCATGAAATAAACAACATATATATATTATAATTCAAAAAAGAAAACTTATATTAACATATTATTATGGTTAGCTAGACCCACTTACAAATTTAAAATCTCTTGGTTAACTTAACTCTTTTGTTGCACCTTTTAAAATATTTAAAATCTACCCATATCAAAATCATAACCCTTTATTTTTACCCAAACCTTGGTTTGATTTAATTTATTTAATACACATATATAATTTCACCCTTTTATAAATAAAATCAAAAGTTTACATTAAAAAGCTTCAATTTGATATAACCCTTGTTTATTTTAAATGAGAACAATTTATGTCAATTTGTTTCATATGGAAAAATGTCGTAATGACCCCTTCTAAATAAAATACCAATTTGGTTTAATTTAATTATATGAAATAACACTCCTGTTTATAGGAGTACCTGAAACTACAGCATACCCTTCAAATCAGCTGTTGTAAACAATGGCCTTTTGTCCGCCATCTTGGATATTTACCTTTAGAAAATTATATTTAACTTTATTACAACACATGTTTTATTTAAATTCTTTACACCTTCATAAGATTTTAACTCTTTAATTAATTTAAATCCCTTTATTTGATTTGTTTATTTAAAACCCTTTCCCTTTACATAAGTTCTAACCTAAAATTTCTATTTCCCTTACATTCATTAAATACAACATAATTTCTGCTTTTATGGCATCGCCATCTTGAAAACCCCCCCACTCTTTAAAACAAAGATACCAGCATTTACTTATAAAATTCAAAGTTTACTGTTAATGGTTTGAAAATTTATTTAAATTTTATAAACTTTTCCCAATTTAGAAAAAATTCTTCAAATTAAAATTTTTAATTTGCAAAGGGAAGACAAATAGATCTGACCTGAATCCACACAAAGCACGGCTTGCCTATCTTCTCCCTCTCTTCTTCGTCTCTCCCTTTGTTCTCGAGCGGGGGTGGGGAAGGTCCAGCTTGGCTGTTGCATCGTTCCCACGTAGGTATACTTTGATGACTTCCCACGCGTTGCCGCCATCTTTGAAATCCTCCATCCCTTTGTGTGTCCGGTACGCCTCAGGTAGATCAGCTCGCTTCACCCTTTTGGTTGAAATTCTCCCATCTTCTTTCTTCGATGTCATTCGCACCTCTTTTAAATTTTAACAGTTACTAATAAAATTTTAGCTTGAAGCCCTTCTTTTAACACAGTTCTTGGGCATTTTTTAACACAGAAAAGAAATAGAAAAATCTTTTAAAAACGTTTATCAAGTTAGTTAAATTTTGTTTAATTTTGTTAGGAATTTAGAATCACTCTTTTAAAACTGTTTGCTAGGTTACACTGTTCATATCGCCTTGTCTTTCTAGTAAGGCTGCAACACACACATTTAACGACGCTCGCACATAATTTGATGGAAATTTATGGGGAAACCCCCTTTCGCCGCGATCTTGAAATGCGAAAGGGCCCCATACACGAAACTCAGCGTCACGACATCTCAACGAACGAACTTTCCCTAGCCACTCATAGTTTTTGAACTATTAACGGTAACAAAACTATTGTTCATTGTTTTACCGGAGCTACGC
>JBAIZL010000002.1:25563566-25661066 GCA_036971475.1 Prosapia bicincta
TTCGTTTTTTTCTTTCTCTCGTTTGAAAATAATCTGTAGCGTTCATTTACAGGAGAAAAAAATTTTACTGTGAATGCAATTTCATTAGTTAACAAGTGAAATTGTTAACAAATTTAATTTGCGTGTTGTAATATATTTCGTTTTATATACAAATTAGCAATTTTGGTTACCTTTCAATTTATAAAATTTTATTTACTTTCATTCTAATTTTTAATTATTTTTAATAAAACCTTATAAAGTAGTCATAATAATAATAATATTAGTATAACAATAATAATAATATTTGTAGATAATTCTTTTTGCTATTGTGTCTATAAAGATGGTAAAGTGACATAAATGCCTTTTGGCATTTAAGCTATGATGCTGCATTACGCTTGCTATGCTGACCTACGAATAAGTTTGTCTCTTGGTATTAATTTCAGTGCTCTTGGGGGACTACAAAGCACGTCTTGAAACTATTTAGTGCTAACATGAACCTATCTTGGGACCTTTAGATAGTAACAGTCAGGTCCATTGCCCAAGAACTCACGGCATCCATTTTAATAAAATTCCTTTACATTGAGTTTCAAGTTACAGAATGAAATAAATGTTAGATCACTGTAACTGTACCCTTGCCCTTAACAGTAATACTTGGTGTTTGAAAAATAATGATCTGACTATAAACCGCTATATTTATTTTACGAAAATGCTTTAAACAAACATTTTTGACATTGAAACTCAGAAAAAAAATTAAGTTTACTAAATATAACACTCAGTTCTATACACCCTCCATTAGATGCGATAATGATATCTAGTCTGAAGCCATCTCAAACGGAATCAGCTCTTGTTCTTCCACTGAATCTACAGAAACCGATATTGTTTTTTTCACCTCATCAATATCATAGGCCAAGGGTGGAATATAGACAAATTCTTTGACGTTAATCCACAGAAAACTATATGTCGGTCATATGTGGTTACCAGGATGCAAAATGCCTTTTGTGCGGACACCGGACTACGACATACTGACGGTACACTCAAGGCCAGCGCTAATATAGACAAGTGGAGAATTTGTGATACTCTAGGCCACACCTGTTATAGCTAGCACTGTTTTAGATACCTGAAGACTGTAAAGAATGGTCTTGAGAACTGTTGTGAGCCTCATTCAAACTTCATGCAAGTTTTTCATGAAACTGTGCACGGTCTTGTGCAATTGTAATGGTACTCTATTTTATTAAAAGCTTAAATTGCTCGAGTGGGAGGTAAATTGTGGAAATAAGCAATTCCTCAAAATAACAAGATATGGTACCACCTTATATTGTATGAGTGGGTATGAAAGATTTCATTTCTCGTATAGCTTTGCTTATTGCCCTTGGCCCACAGCAAACAAAGAATGCATTGGTCTGAGAGAGGCTTGTTCTCACCTTGGCTAGTTGATAAGCTTTTCCATTGGCAGTGATGTATACATGGCTCGGGATCCACTGGAAATTAAATACCCGACCGGCATTTATGAGAGCCTTTAGTTTTCTTATATAATCTATGGTTCTACTAGTCAGTCTATGAGTTCCCAGAGAGGTTCATGATGGCGGTCGTAGAGTTAACAAGGAAATCTGCCTTAGCCGGAGCAGTCAGGTTCTCAAGTTCAATTGCTGCAGCATATATGGCAGCTACCTCACTGTCGTAGTTGCTAAGGTGGGGGCCGATAGAAGAAAATCCCTCAAAATAATGCAGTAGCATGTAGTTTCATCTGATCCAGGCATGGATAATCCATCATTGTAAATTTGGAACCACTATGGTGAAGGGTATTGTTCACTGATATTTGGGAGAGTTTCAATTCTAAGCTCCTGATCTGAAGATGCATGCTTCGACAAGTGGTGGCCTGTAAGGAGGAGCTCTAACTCAGATTAAAAAACAGGAATTTCTGATTTTCTGTGATAAATACCAGAAGAAGGAATGCAATCCTTCTAGGTGTAACACAATTTCTTCGACTTAAGGATAAAGTAAGTGATCCACTCCGTGCAGCCCTTCTTGAAGTTTATTTATCGCAACTGGGGCTAGGCAAAGTCTACCTCTCCGCTCCCTGATGTTAAGGTTATGCAATACGCTGTACACATGACTTGATTTAACTGGTTTTGCATCAGATACTCTCAGTGACACGTTTTCATAGAATTGGTTTGAATTAGAGATTTGTTTTTGTAGGATTTTATCCTCCAGATTTTGGTTACTACTGTACAGTAGTTTTAACGTAAAAGTTTTCTTGTACGGGTTGTTTAAATTTAACCAAATCAGAATGTTACTGTATCAGCTGTTTCGAAAAAGCCATCATCAGACCATTGGAGCTGTGACGCTTCACCATTGGGGAAATGTAGTGATGCACAGATGCGTTACTGATATCATATGTGACTGATTGCACAGTGAATGTATGACGCTATACAGTAAATAGACAAGTGACTGAATTAACTAGGCTAGAAGTCCTAAAGTCATTGACGGTTGGCCTGGCTCTGGTCCCAATTACTGGCGTCATGACGTCATAAGGTCCTTGAGGCTAAATATGTTCATCTCTAGCTTGGAGTTAATTATATATTTACTTGATACCACTGTTAATTAAATCAAAGCTATCAACAAATTAACCATTACGTCATGTGGTTCAAACTATTAATGTGGGAGTTTTGGTTCTATGGAAGAATTTAAATGCGAATTTTGTCTGGTTCAATACAGTTGACCTATGTGTATAAGTGTGTATGTGTGTGTGTGTGTGTGAGTGTGTATGTGTGTGTGTGTGTGTGTGTGTGTGTGTGTGTGTGTGTGTGTGTGTGTGTGTGTGTGTGAGTGCGCGCGCGTGTGTGTGTGCGTGAGTGTGTGTGTATGTGTGCGTGCGTGCGCGCGCGCGCGCGCGTGTGTGTGTGTGTGTGCGCGCGCACGAGCGTGTGTGTGTCTGTTTCTTTCTCTCTGTCTTTCTCTCTCTCTCTCTCTCTCTCTCTCTCTCTCTATATATATATATATATATATATATATATATATATATATATATATATATATATATATATATATATATATATATACACACACTACTAACTCTTCTACTACTTTTATTGATTCTAGTGCTTAGGGTTGTTTGGGGATTACTCGCCAGCTACTTTTGAGCCTCCATATGTCTTGGGGGTTAATTTATTACCACCTGAAGAAGTAATATTAATTTAGTCAGTATTGTATCATTTTTTATATAAACTTCAAGCTCTCGCCAAATAGCTTAAAAATTATTTGAAATACATCCTTGTTAACTGAAACCTTCATTGGAAATAGATTATGCATATCTAGACGCCGCACCGGTCATTTGTTTTATTTTAATGAATTTCCCTCTCTACATCTTATTTGTTGCTGTTTTACGTCTAACAATAGACTAATACGTTTACTTATTACTATTTTATGCACAGGCACATATTTTGAAGCTTTCGACAAAATAAATTATTGTGAGAGGGTGCGTTTTTCAAGCACCTCAATCTCTAGAAAACTACACGGTTAAGGGCACTGATACTGAGTGTTGACATTCAAGGATGTTTTTGAAAATACCAATAATGTAATTTAGTATTAAGCTTGGAACAATGTTGCAGTAAGTTTATCTTTTTTGATTTTTCAATTGTAATAAACTTTTAGCAAGAGTATTGTGATTCTGTTATAATGTGTTGGATGCATCATTTTAATGTAAGTATAATTTTGATGGAATTTAATCATTTATAAAAACCGCTGAAATGTTTCCACATACAATATTTAAACATATTCAATGGATGTTTTATATTTCTTTCTTGGCTTTAATTATTTAGTCATACCAAATATATTTCGATATGGTTATTTTGCGTGTTGACCCTTACTAAAGGCTGCCCATCACTAAGGTAGGCTACTGACTAAGGATTGGTTGTCACTAAGGGCTGCCTCTTAATAAGGGTTGTCTCTGCTAGCCATTGCCCCTCACTAAAAGCGGCTTCTAGCGGAGATTTGTTACTTATTGAGGCTTGCTCTTCACTAAGAGTTGCCCTTTCACTAACGGTTGCCACTCACTAAGGGATGTGCTACTCTAAGGGCTGCTTCTCGTCAAGGTTCTCCTCTCTCTAACGGTTGTCCTTAGCTAAGGATTGTCTCTGCTAAAGATTGCCTCTCACTTAGTCTTGGTCTCAATAAGGGTTTTCCCTCACTGAGAGTGACTTCTTGCTCAGATGTGTAATTTACTGAGCAATACTCCTTACTAAAGCTTGCCCCTCACTAACGTTTCCCCCTCACTAAGGGTTGCTCCTCATAAATGTTTCCCCTTACTAAGAGTTGCTTCGTACTAAAAGTTGTTCGTCATTAGGATTTTTCTTTACTAACGGATGATCCTCACTAAGGGTTGTACCTCATTAAGGTTTTCCCTCACTAAGGGTTGCCCCTCACTAAGAAAT
Source organism: Prosapia bicincta (assembly GCA_036971475.1). NCBI lineage: Eukaryota > Metazoa > Arthropoda > Insecta > Hemiptera > Cercopidae > Prosapia > Prosapia bicincta. Next base: position 25,567,976 of record JBAIZL010000002.1, read on the forward strand.
GACGTTTGTTAGTAACAGTTATTACAGTAATGATTGTATATTTATTTTACTTTCACGTAACGTTTTGTTTACTTATTCCTTTTTACTATTGAGGAAATATCTACAGATATTTTTGGAAGCCTTTTAAAATATAACTGTTTTTTTAAAATTTTATTACCTATAGCAGTGGTTCCAGTTTAACTTTCTGGCATTAGGTGTTCCCTGAGGAGGTCAGTGTTTACTTGGAAACAAACGGAACCAATGTAATTAAGGCATTTTCTAGCGCTACTCTGCAAATTTATTGTGTTTATCAATTCATAAAGCTTTTGTTTAAACGCAAGGATTCTAAGCACCAACTGTGCTTAAAAATATCCTTAAATTTTAATTATTATCAGTTTTTTTATCGTTTAAGCAGGCGATACGTTCAGTATGCTGAGCATCAGAGCAGGAGAAGGGATCTTTACACACTTCATGACCCCAGCCATTCTCTTGTATTCTCAATAGATTTAAGCCAGCACTTGGAAGAATGAATTGAAACATTGATAATTAATCATTAATGAATGCACTTTAATATCCTTACTTGCTGCAGTCTCTTAAGATGACGTCATCTCAACTGGCATACGGCGTTGCTTAGGTTGACCGCCCCCGCTATATTTATCTTCATTTACTAAGGTTGTAAAAGTGATACAGAAATTAAAAATATGTAAATAGAAATGTTCAATGCATTGTTGCCAGTGAGGCTAGAGTCTATTCAACCTTTTCTAGGATTAGTACATAACTGTCACACGTTGCTTAGCGTGACTCTACCTTCTCAATAAGTCCCACACATAATGCAGAACAGTTACCTGTGTATCTCCTACTGGAATGGTTGCCTTTTGTGCTACATATATATAAACATCGGTATTGGATCCTGTTACCAGCGCTAGTAAATGGAAACTCCCCCCCTTATAAAAACCTACCCTTACATCTGTAAAAACAATTGTTGCGTGAAATACACCTCAATGGCCATAACTGTAAATTACTTTTACGGCCATGAATAAAAGAAACAATGCTGTGTGTTTGCACGTTGCGGGTTTACTGAGTGAGGGAGTTGGTAGCCATGGAAATAAATAGCTGTGTGTGGCTTCTGTTTTGGGTCAATCGAGTCCATAATGGAATTTAAATAATTTGCCTTTATTTACGAGTTATATATTTATACGTTTAAATAACGATATAGAAAATTTTGTAAATACAAACCAATCTCTAAGGAACACATTAGCGAGGGGGCTGTGTTAGTGTATGTATTCAGTATGAGTCCCATACAAGGGGGCGGTTTCTGCTACATACGGTCTTATCAGAGGTATGTTCACAATCTGCTGCCATTTTTCTATATTTACTAGTCACAAATTTTAAATTTAGACGACGTAATTTGATTATGTTTTATTTGATGTTAGGTTAAATAAAGATTTGGAAAATTGTCTAGTTATTAATCAACGTCTAAGCACACATCTGTGAAGGTATGATGCTAATTCTGCTTGTGAGCATACAGGCTCCATACTGGGTTTCCTGCGCACATGGTCACAAATCAGGGGTAAGTTTTAAAATTTGACTAGTCTGTCTCAAATAAATGAATTTGTTGAGTCGAGAAACGTTTCTCTAGTCCTTGGTTTTTATTTCGTACCTTGGAATTGAAAGATGTGAGAGAAAGTGAGAAATGTGAGAGGCATTATGAGAGAAAGTGAGAGATGGCATGTCCATGTGTCGACATGTGTTTTCTCAAACGCGTTAGGCCACCGAGGTGGATGTTTTCTATTTACAATTACAAAAAAGAGATCTGAAGGTTAGTACAAGATACCAGACGTACACTTTTTTTTTCTATTTTTCCCTCGTAAATGTTCTTTTTTTAAATTTAGTTTATTCATCAAAAAGCTATTGCAAAACGTGTCATAAAAATCTATGTATATTCATATAACCTATCCTGTATTTTTATCAAACAACAATCTATCTTTAACGCAAGTTCCAAGGATTAAAAAAAAAAATCAATAATAATATTTGAATATATTTTATGCTATGGTTTGTTTCAATTACCTCTATTATTCCAAACTCTTCTTATATATATATATATATATATATATATATGATGAATAATTATATATGACGTGTTCTGGGTTGAAACATGTTTGTACTCAAAGTAACAATGGTGATTCCTGTGAACTTAATATTTACTTAAAAATAATATAGAGCGTTTGTCTCAATATTTTTTGGTCAGATATTAGGAGTTAAATATACAGTATAAGAAACCGGAGGACGAGGAACACCTGAACAAAACACCTCCCTTTGGCAAAAATCACAAATAGGAGGAATAATGTGGAATATGTAAACCTCTGCTCCTTCGAACGCACTCCCAAACTCGTCACTGCCACCCGCGAGCAGGAAATTAACATCCTAAGTTTCTAGTATTTAAGAGTACCTTACCTAACTTACAAAGACGTATGCTATAGTCAGAGCATCCGATGTCTAACTGTTTTTCAACAAAACAGATGGTTACTTACATACGGATTCGGTTTCTAGAAGAAATGGTTGCTTACCTAAGGATCAAGCTTCTGGAAGAAATGGTTGCTTACCTAAGGATCAAGCTTCTGGAAGAGATGGTTGCTTACCTAAGGATCAGGCCTCTAGAAAAAATTGTTGCTTAACTAATGATCAGACCTCTAGAAAGAATGGTTACTTATGTAGGGATCAGGCCTCTTAGAAGACATGATTGCTCACCTAAGGTTCAGGCCTCTAGAAAAATTGGTTGCTTACTCAAGAGTCAGGCCTCTAAAGGGAATGGTTTCTTACCTAAGGATCAGGCCTCTAGATGATATGGTTGCTTACCTAAGGATCCGACCTTTAGAAAAAATATTTGCTTACCTAAGGACTCGGCCTCTAGAAGAGATGGTTGCTTACCTAAAGATCCGGCCTTCAGAAGAGGTGGTTGCTTACCTAAGAGTCAGGCCTCTAAATGAAATGGTTTCTTACCTAAGGGTCAGGCCTCTAGATGATATGGTTGCTTACCTAAGGATCCGACCTTTAGAAGAGGTGGTTGCTCACCAAATGTGCAAGCCTCTAGAAACGATGGTTGCTTAGCTAAGCGTCAGGCCTCTAGGAGAGATAGAGGCTTACACCAAGTACCCGGCCTCCAGAATAGATGATTGCTTATCTAAGGTTGCGACCTTTAGAAGAGATGGTTGCTTACCTAAGGACTCGGCCTCTAAATGAGATCGTTGCTTACATTAGGTGCGAGCCTCTAGAAGAGATCGTTGCTTGCCTAAGGGTCAGGTCTCTAGGAGAGATAGTTTCTTAACCCAAGTATCCGGCCTCTAGAAGGATGGTTGCTTACCAAAGGATCCGACCTTTAGAAGAGATGGTTGCTTACCTATTGATCCGTCCTTTAGAAAATATTGTTGCTTACCCTAAGAACCTGGCCTATAGAAGAGATGAGAGGATGAATAAAAAGTATTTTATTATGGATTGAAAGTTCTAACAATATATATATATATATATATATATATATATATATATATATATATATATATATATATATATACGTGCCGATACGTATTTTTCAGGGGTGGAAAAATATGATGAATAGTTATTATCTGGAGTACATCCGTTCATTCTCCAGTCCATAAATTCGCAGTTCCGACATTTCACTAAAATCGCATCTAGCATTGACGCGGTGAACCTAATAACAGTTGAAGAGCGAGTCAACTGTTGTTGGGTTCACTCGTAAATGCTAGATGAGATTCTAGCGAAACGTTGGAACTGCGTTTTTATGCACTGCAGAATGAACGGATGTACTCCAGATAATAACTATTCATCATATATATAATACTACCCTTCTCGAGTTGCCGGTGATTATCACCAGGTATCGCTAGCTAAGCAGTTATGAGAATTTTATCCGTATATAGGGTTATATTACAACCAGCATTTATTGCAAAGTTACAACATTAACTATATAGAACGCACAATTTTGTGAAGTACATTATTATTTTCCACGTATCGAAAACAACAAAGAACATTTGTCGCTTTGTGCCATTACTGAATCTTTATCTTCCTCGTGGCTCTACAGTTTGGTGTGGACCTTGGCCTCCTCAAAGAGTCTTCGCCAGGCTACACGATCCTGTGGTTCTGCTTTCCAGTTTTTCACATCAGCAGGGTTCTGGTATCCTGAACGATACAGTCTATTCATCTAAATCTAGGACGTCATCTTGCTCTAGTTTTGTAGATAGCTCCATCTAACAGGCTTCTAGGTACACCACTCTCTTCCATCCGTAATACATCCGCTGCCCAGCACAGTTTTCTACTTTTTATTACTTCCAATAGGTTTTTCCAAGTTGCTTGTAAATCTTACTCTGTTTTCTCATCTCTACTTGAGGATCTTCCTCTATAAGATAGCCAGGTTGCTTTCCTCATTTCTCGTTAATAAGTCATTTCTCATTTCAGAGGTCTAAGTTAGTAAGGGACGGATCAACGTCTTAAAGAGCATAATTTTTTGTTTCCTACAAATAAACTGGCTGTTAGGGTGGTTGCGTAGTCCAAAGCAGGTTTTATTGGCATTGTCTATTTTTTATTCGCCTCAACGAAGATAAGGCAATTGACTCACTAATTCAAATTTGAAAAGTACCAAGTCAACAAATGTAACTGCTTATTAAGCTACCTCAGGGTTGCCAAACCCTTTCTTTTGTCTGCATTAATCTAGAGTCCATCTCCTTCGCCGTTCGTCTATGATTTGCAAATACCTCTTTTAAGGCCCTGATGGATCTACCTTCGATGTTTACACCATCAGCGTATGCAAGTAGAATATCACTGAATAGTCATTGTTAAATATTTTTCAATGTGTGCTGAGTAGTAGGTAAAACAAAATGCATTTAAGTAAAGAAATGTTATAATATACCAATAAACCAGATAAATAAATTTAAAATCTTTTGTAATAGGTTCAGAATCTTTATCATCACAAACAAGTATAATTTCCCTACTAATCTCCTTACGTTCGATGCTGGAAATTTGTATCGTGGCTAGTCGTGTTGTTTCAAATAATCGTTGCCGTTTATTTTGTTGGATTTACTCCTTCTGATTGACTTTTCAAATGTAAAACCTTGCTAGTGGCGTTTTTGGATGGTACTACTGTGAGGTCAGGGATATAAGCCAACATTAACAAACAATACATACTTTTTCAACTGTTTCCAATGTAAAGAATGTAATGTATTTTATCGTTGTTAATTAGGTTTACACACGTGTAACACGTTTCTGCATATAGTACGAGTTGTGTGCTATGAGGTTAAACTGTTGTTGGCAAACTAAGAAACTTCTCAACAGTTTATTTATTATTTTCACACAATAAAGAAGCGATTGTTTTTAAATTAAAAAGGCCAGATTAGGTGATTGAAAGGACTTTAATAAATTAAACTCTATGTCCCTGACGCACTTCAAGGTCAAGATGAAATAGGATGTGATATAGAACTGACAATACGTTTTCTACAAATATAAACAAGAAGAGCCGATGCATTCAACATCTGCATTAGCAAATGTTTGAGTCAAGCCTTTGACATAATAATAAAATAATAAAAAACAAGAATTAAAATAAAAATCAATAACTCACAATAATAAGTCAACATCAGCAGTGAATATAACACATCCACCATCTAATATACCTAGTTATATGTTGAAACTTTATCAGCACTATAACATACTATAGCTGTAGATGTTTAATTAGCTTTAATCACAATGGTGAGGATAACTTTGTCGTTTAAACGCGTTCGGCGAGTAAACTACTGATTATATGCTCGTGTTTGTTTATTTAATTCTATGATGAGAATTATAAAGTCTGGCCTTGCACTAGTTTATTTCCTCTTTATAAGTTACCGGGATGCAGTCGTCATACACTAACGTGCTCCAATAGGTCGTAACCGGTGAAATTCCGTTTCCCGCATCCTTCCATTTCTATCCCTCTTCCTATCTGTCCGTTTTATTTTGATTCTTACTTCGTTACCACCCCTCTCTCTCTTCTTTCCCTTTTTTCCTCCGTGTGTCGGTCTATCTGCCTCACTCTTTCCTAATCTCTTTCCATCCCCTCATTTCCCCCCTCTTTCCGCTCCTTGAGTATCCGTCCATTCTCTTTCCTCGCTCCATTTTCTTTCCTCCTTCCTTTCTGTGTCATTCTGGCACTCTCTTCCTTACATCGCCCTTTTAATCCTCTTTACTCCCCTTCTCTCTGTGTGCTCGAACGCTCTCCATCGCGCTCTCTCTCTCTCCATCCCTCTTCTACGAATATCACCTCTGTGTGTCCATCTCTCCCTCTCATTGTTTCTCTGACTGGTTTCGTGTCTGTCTGTGATGTTACACTGAGATGATTTGAGATATTCAATTTATTGTCTGTTTAAAATGCAATATACAATTATTTTGGTTTTAGTTAAATTGTACTATGCGAAGTGAAAACATTGATGGTAATAATGAAACCAGACAAAACTTATTAAGGTAGTTTGATAAATAGATTGCTCTAGATTAATTGGACAAAATGTGGGATTGTAAAAGAAAATATTTTATAAATATTAATAACACATCTTGAATAAATCCTTTGAAATAGATTGTTGAAATAGCAACATAGAAAGGAGAAAATTGAAATGCATTTCAATAAATATGTAATTGATTGAATTTTTCACAAAGTGAAATGGTAAAAATGTAATTTTGCAGAACTTAAATAATAGTTTTTATAAGTATTGAAAAACCTATTTAAATAGAAAACATAGTAATTCCGAATTACTTGTAGCGATTATTAAACTTAACGGTGGTTGTCCAATAAGCGTGTTATTATATATTATGTAATATGTATCTTATATTATATAGGAATAATGTAGGATATTAGGAAGGTAATAACCTATTTCATCACCATAGGGCTCAGGAAAGAGTCTGTTACGTAAAATAGGCGAGATGTAATTCTGCTACTCGGCAAATACATTGCTAATTGTTATTTGCTTCGCATGAATGAATAAAGACCTGAAGATATCTGTGACTCGGGCTCAGGGCTTGATGCCTCCTTTTACACGGACATCAGGGCTCTTGGTGAGTGTATTTAGTAGTATTTCATGTGGTACGGTTTACAGGATAAGAAAATTATCGTAAAAATATAAGAGGGAAAAATTCGGAACTAAGTTAACTTGTGTAAAAGTAAAAAGGCCTATTGTTAGCTAAATGCCCTGGCCTAAATTGTTATATAACCTAAAAATTCAATGCAGTAATAATAATTTGTAGGTTAGGGGAAGAAAGAAGTAAATTGACTAAATAACTGCCAATATTCTGCAAATTTAAAAAAACCAATTGTAACAAAAGGCTTGAAGTTCGGAGAATAAAATATTTTAAATATTTTAAAAAACCCACAATAACATAAGGAAATGTTACGGCGGCGCTGGCTACTGAGACTCTCTTCCTTCAGTCATATGACTCGGCCTTTACCTTCCGGAACAGTTACGTTGAGAGTTGCCTTCTAGAGTTCGGCTCAAATTTAAATGGTGGCGTCACAGAAGTGTTTGTAAGCCGTTCCACATTCATCCTCATCGTTCCATTTGGTATCTGAGTAACCACAGTAGTTATTTCATAATAAAGGACTTAGACATCAGACTGGATGGAAAATAAGTGTTTCCGTCAGGGAGTGCAAACCATAACATCTCTGGGAAGTAGAGGCATGGTATAAGTAACGGAAAGTTCCGAGGGTTCCATCTAAGCCGGATGTAACGGGGAGAACACCTCAATATGAGAGGGAGATTGAGATATAGAGAGAGAGAGTGTGTGTGTGTGTGTGAATAGGTCTAATACATGTTTGCGATCCTGCACTAGGTACTTGCAAACCCATGCATTGCTCCCATGTCTCTACCTTACTTAATCCTACCCAGATTCAATATATTTGCTAATCTCCCTGACTAAAAATAGTAATTTAAAGATCTTTAAACAAACAAATCCTTTATAAACTTACTCATACAACCTCTTGGTCACATATCTGTCCAGGAGTAGCCAGAGCCCACGCCTAATGATTTTTAATATAGATAATATACTATATAATTAAAAATAAATGGATAAAATAGACGTTTGTAAATATAATGAAATCAAGGCATCCTATTGGCGGAACATGTTGTGTAACATTTACTTTTGACGTGACTGTACAATCCTATTAAGTTGCATATGCTACAAATGCACTATTCTTGACAAAAACAAACAGGTTTTTATTATTTAAAACTGTTGTAAAACGAAGCTTATATTTTTAATAATAAAATTATTATTTACTGAGGTTTGCAACGGCAATTTATTACTTTTTGTTATACTACATTTTAATTATATTCTCTTTTATTAAGGAATTAAATTAATGTTGAGTCTACTGAGATGCAGTGTTTCGTTACAAGTTAAACGTAATGCTAGTTTTGAGACTTGTCAACATCCCACTCCAATGACGTAAGCACCTCAGCTTCTAAACCTTTGTAAAACCAATTTAAAATGTTTTATAGAGAATCACAAATATAAAGCATAGTTTTTGAAGATTTTATTGAAATATTTGAAATAAAATCACTTTCTATTACCCTCAGAATAATTAATTACCTTTACATTTTTTCCGTTACACTTTCGTTATGTTTTTTTTTATTGGATATTTTACTGACGGAAATTAAATTCTGTTCATTATTACTTAAATCGTAGAATGCAATATAAAGAACTTATTTTACAATCATCATAATAACATTGTAGTGTGTGTATATATATATATATATATATATATATATATATATATATATATATATATATAATAAATATGTTCTAAATGGGATAGCACAGATCCGCTTTTTTAAAGTCCACTTAATGTCAGCACATTTTTAATGAGTACGTTACAAAATCCAGACAACGTCCCCTGAGCTTCTTATCGGCCCAACGTTGTCGGTTTTATGACGTCGTCCCGTTAAAGTTTATGATGGGCAGATACCCTATCTGTAACGCAATAATTTGCGGAGTGTTTATTCCGCGACTCGAACTCACGATGCGAAATGTTCTCCCTCACGATACTTTACCTTGGATAGTTTCGGCTGCTATTTCCTACAGAAATACTTCACCTGTACTGTGTATGTAAACGCTTTATGTTCTAAATTCGTGAATGTTGATGGACTAATCAGTAAACCCTGCGGTCAGTGGCAGCGTGTGTATATAGTGTTAGAATCGAGGGAGTTTACCTGAAGTAGCGACACTCGGCAACAATGGATTGCTAGGGAGGTTAACCACGGCCATCGAAGGATAAATTCTCTCAGTATTATTGTTTAGTTAAGAATATCTGGCTGCATCTGTATCTAGCTCAAGAACTAAGCCGCTCAATATACGAAAGGTTGGGATTTATATCGTATAGTGGAGATGGCGTGTGGAAAAACAGATGTATCCTTTATTCTATTATTAACTTCCTTTCCTTTATCCTTCTAATTAACTTTACACTACATATTTCACAAGAGAATTAAAATTAATTTTTTTTCCAACAAAGCAGCAAGGAACCAATAGTAAAGGTTTCCGTCTGGTCCGTGTCTTTACTTGGGAAAACTTGCTACGGTCAGCAGTTATTGTTAATTGCTACTTAAAGATTTAAACGCCCAGATAAGATGTGTCGCTTAGGAGTTGTAATTTATGGAACACGTAATCTAGGAAAATAAGAAAGGCAAGGGTGAAAGGGAATAGTTAAAATGGCTTCAGCAGGGAGAACAATGACGAATCTAACCAGAACTATCTGGTGTGCCAAAGCTTTATACCCTGGACATGGAGGTTCATCAATAAAGTGGTCCTAACTACGAGATCTTCGAATTACAGGTAATATATTTCTACCTGTTGTAAATAGTTGCTTGATAACATATTAAGTTCTAAGACCAGTTAATAACTTACGACGCACTTACTATTTTAACTAGTCACTCTGATTAGCCTGTCTTCAGGAATAACCGGTTATGGTTTGTTTGTAGTTAGAAATCATACATACGTTTTATTTCTAGATTTTATTAATAAAATAATTTGGAGTTAATTTCGGATTAAAATTAATAACTATAAAAATCGAAAAATATAATAATAATAATATATTATAATTATATCAAGTCCAAACCTTTTGCAATAAATAAAACAAAAACTGTATAGGTATAAAAAATTACCTTTTTATCAGATTGTTGACTTTATGACTTTTTCAAATATAAACATGGATCATACGACACTTCCAAGCGAAGGCATTGAGGTCACTTACTTCAGAATATCCTCCAGAAATTAGCCTCTCGCCAAGGTTACACTTACCTGTGGGTATTTGGTTTAATTATGTAATCCCGTCTCCCAGAGATTAAACCCGGAGTACAGGTAACTAAAGAAGGCTATAGCTCCCAAGACGAATCTCCTTCCTCACATCGGATAGACGGTAAAAATACGTGTTTGGTTCACATACACAGGTGTAATTAATATAATGTACTTTAGGTACAAAGTAGATAAATAACTAATCATAATAGAGGAATGAAATAAAGAAGGTAGTATTAAGTTCAACTGAATAAATAAGGAAAATGGAAAAGTTATAGTATAAAATATATTTTCAAAAGATTAGTATAAAGCGGATGAAAAATGACTATAATATAATAAACACATCATCTTGAGTAAGGCATGATACAAGTAATTGAGTAAAGTCGTGTGGTTCTAAATTAACAAGAAATATTCAAATTTTAGGGTGAGCCCAAGGAAAATACCGAGGGCAAACGTTTTCGCATTAAAGCTTTAAATTTCCAAACAACAAAAGTAAATGTTGACGCAGAGTGTGTTAAGTGGGGAAACCCGTGATAACACTTACTGTTAAGTGTTAAGTGGCCGTGGTAACGCTTTAGTGTTACGTAGCGAAAGACGAGGTAGAACTTTAGTGTTAAGTGGCGAAAGTCGTGGTCACGCTTACTGTGTTTGGTGTTTAGTGTTGAGCGGCCGTGGTATTATTTTAGTGTTAAGTGAGGTAAGCCGTACTAATACTTCAGTGTTAAGTGTTTAGTAGCCGCGTAGTCAACAAACAGAAGCAATGTGATGGCAAACTGTAAATAGTATTTAAGAAAGGTAATTCATTAAGTTTCCGCAGACACTAGAGTTCCTACACAGATTTAATTTCCAGTAATTTCTCTATAGTGAAACTATCGTTGTAACCATACGTAATTATGTAACTGTGTATTTTCTATTAAACTTTAATTCCCGATTCTTAGGACGATTTCACTTGGACTAAGTAATCGTGTGACGTCACAAAAATATAGGCCATGCAATACTGATGTTCACGGTTTATGCACAATTTTGAGCAGAACAGCCGTCGCTATGGATTAGAGGCGGAGCGGAGACGGGAATAACCCTTTCGGCGGAGCTCAACGGACGTAAAATTACAACAAAAGGGATTTATTTCGTCATTAGTTCGTGGGCAGCACATTAAAGTAGCCTTTGTTTGCGAGACACAAACATATACCTCCCGGATTATTTCAATTAAATTATACTTTATTTAGGAGTAACGTTTCAGAAATAATGAACTGTCCATTATTCAATTCCTTCTGTTAGTTCATGGTATCCTTATATACACCTTGTTTGAATGTCAAATCATTATTGAAATACTTGTTAAACTTGTAGGGGATTACACTTGTTATTAACACAGTTCTTTTTTAAAGTATTTAATTAATATTTAAATTTAACGAATTAATTTTAGTTTTTTAGGGGAGAAAAACTTTTCACAAAAGGGGCAATATAGTTATTTAGTTTTTTTTTTGGCAAACACAAGTAATACCATATGATTTCATACAACAACGGATTTTTAGTTATAGGTTATGTGTTATAACAGCTGTTTTAATGCAAATGTTATATTAATTTATATTATATGTAGTTGTTTAGTAAAAAGTAACTAAAATAAAAATTTTAATGTTACCTCAAGTAGGTATAAACTTTAAAAATGTTTGTAGAAATCACTTGTTTGTAAAGATATAATTGTTAAACCACCGAGTTCGGCAAAAGCAGTTACTTTGGAGGAAGTGTAATATGCTCCTGAAATTCCCCTCCTTGTTTTGTTCTTTAACGTTTCAATTAATGCGTTAGTCTTAAGGCAACCTGTGTTCCCAGCCTGAGTTAATTTGTAATCTGAGTGAGTTTCAATTCGCTTTCTAGTTACTTGGTTAGCTATTACGTCACTGGTAGTGTATTTCTTGTTCAGCCGCACAACACACAAAAAGGGAAACACGTCAGCCGAAGCGTTTAAATAAAAATAGCGCATCCAGCATTACTGAAAGGACGAAGTAAACCTCCATCAAAATGGAAAACCATTCCTCCCTCTCACTAGTCATATACTCACAGTTCCTATGCAATACTCTACCTGCAGCCAGTGATGGAGAATACAGCTGTAATGCCATAAGGGGCCCAAACCTCTCCTTCTCTGGCTGACTGATGACTTCAGCTTTCGCCCGATATTTTAGTTTCAAAGGACGTTTATCCAATATGAAATATAATCATCATGCTTCTATGATTCCTTATGCATGAGTCATTTGTGAAAACCAGAATAAATACCTATCGTAGCATATATGGCGGTAACTCGATAGCATATATAGCGTTAAGGCGATAGCATATATGGTGTTAACTCGATAGCATATATGGCGTTAACTCGATAGCATATATAGCGTTACTGCGATAGCATATATGGCGTTAACTCGATAGCATATATAGCGTTAACGCGATAGCATATATGGCGTTACTGCGACAACATATATTGCGTGAACTCGATAGCACATATGGCATGAACTAGATAGCATTGACAGCGTAACGCGATAGCATATATTTCGTTAACTCTAAAGCATGTATGGCGCTAACCTCATAGTATATATGGCGTTAACTCACAATATATGTTAATTTATTTATAATAATTGTAATTATTAAATAAAAAGTTACTAGAATAACTTTTTCTTTTCTGCCCCAAGTAGGAATTGACTTAATGTTTTAAAAATATTATTTGTTTAAAAACATGTCACTTTTTACATTCATTAATCTCTTCACACCCTTTTAATCAAAACTTTTTTTTCTTTTTTATTGGTATCAAATTCCGCCCAGTGTATTACAAAACCAAACAAAATAAAATAATATATAAAAACACATAGACAAATAATATATTCATATAATTATATGTATATATATATATATATATATATATATATTTATTTATTTATATATATATATATATATATATATATATATATATATATGTATATATATATATATATATATATATATATATATATATATATATATAATGAATAATATATAACATAAGCAAAAAAACATATAGACCCTAAACCCTAATATACATTTAATATAAAATGTAAATATTAACTCCTGATAGAAGTGAAAGTTTTCTTAAAATATTGTTCAAAGAACATTTTTAAGGCTAAGTTTCAACATTTACTTGAGATTTAAAGTCGCAGCTATAAAATGTTGGGAATGATATTTTTATTAGAAATAGACTTGCCCTTGTAGTTTACATTGCGAGGAAAAGCCAGCAACATTATGGAACCCAAACCTTTCACTCAGATGCCTTTTATCATTACAGCTATGTGTTCAGTTTCCAATAGGAGCTGTTATACTTCATGTCTACAGGGGGATGCCTATTAGAGAGAAATTGAGCATAAATGTTTGCAGCGGACGAAAAAGGAAAGCGTGACGTTGTCGTCTTGTGAAAAGAGTTCCTTTAAAATTGTAAAGGGTAGGGTAAAATATTTACAAAGTAGTGACGGTAAAACCAATAACAAACAATTGCTTGTTCTATACAAGTTACTACTAAATACTTCTAAATGTCTTTGATTGGTTTAAGTTGAAATTGCTTTAAGTAAACCGAAATAGAGTTTCCTCAAGTTAAACATAGTTATTAATGGCTTTGCAAACTGGAATCTAATCGCGTCCGGTCCGATGATCGATCCCAATGAGGATGATTGGATTTTTATTTTGGGAACGTTACTTACAATATCGACGTATTACACATACGTACTTCCTTTATTTTTTTGTCGTTTCTTCTACGAGTATTCGTGTTTTTATCGTCTATAGATTAAATAATAAAAACTCAACTGAGCATGTTTTAAGTAGTGTAATAATAAATTACCAACATATTCTTACGATGAGCATTATTTACACGTGGTAAACTAATTCGGAGGCAACGTCTTTCGATTGTTGAAACTTGTAAAATAATTGTAATAGTGAAAGTCTATGTGATGGCTATAATTTCATTTACTCATAAAATGTAAAAATGTCCAGAGTCAAAGCAAGAGTCTTGACCAGTTGCCTGCTTGACATTTCTAGAGGGGGAGCCAGTTGGTGAGTGGTGTACCTCGCTGCTTTAAGGATCGGTCCCCCACAACCAAAGTTTCGCGGGCACCACTGTGCCTAAATGCAAGAGTGAGAGACCTGCCCCCTCCACTAGTTGGCAAACATCCCTACTACGCTTGTAGTATCTCTTGCTATGTCTAGGGAGTTATGCAGTAAATCTTTATGATTTTGTAATTCAGGGGAAATATTTAGGAAGCATTATACAAAAACTATTGTAATGATGCTTTAATAAATAAGTTCCAAAACCACTTTCTCAAAAAACTTGATGGGAATGAAATAAATATTGAGTTTTATTTGTTTGTACAAAGCCAAGTATTTATTCAAAAACTGGAATAAAACACTGCATTGAATTGTCGGTGAAATATGTGCACACTTCATGACCCTCTCATTCCGTCATTTAAAATAAATATAAGGCACTATATTGAGCCAGCACCTAGAGGATGGTGTCGCTGCATTACTAATTTGTTAATAATGAATGTACTGTAATGTAGTTACTTGCTGAAGTCTCTCAAGATGACGTCGTCCTAACTGGCATACGGCGTTGTTTGGGTTCCCCGCCACCGCTACATTTATCTTCAGTTATTAAGGTTGTAAAAGTGATACAGAAAATAAAAATATGCAAATAGAAATGTCCAATGCATTGTTGCCAGTGAGGCGAGTGTCTACTCAGCCTTTCCTAGGATTGGTACTTTACTATCTTAAGTTGGTTCACGTGTCTACATCTTCTCAATACTCGCCACAGTTAAAGCAGGACAGTTATATATATATATATATATATATAAACATTGGTATTTGATTCTGTTATAAGCGCTAGTAAATGGATATCCAACCTCCACACAAAAATCTAACCTTACATGTGTAAAAACAATTCTTGCGTGAAATACATCTCAATGGTCATAACTGTAAATTACATTTACTGCCACGAATAAAAGAAACAAGGCGGTGTGTGGTTTCTGTTTTGGGTCAATGGAGTCCGTAATGGAATTTAAATAATTTGCCTTTATTTACGAGTTATATATTTGTACGTTTAAATAACGATATAGAAATACAAACCAACCTCTAAGAAACACATTGGCGAGGGTGCTGTATTAGTGGGGGGGGGGGGTTTCTGCTACATAGAGTTTTATCAGAGGCAATTATTTCCAAATGTTCACAATCTGCTGCAATTTTTCCCTTTATGATTAAAACAATTCTTTTATCACAGAATCACAAATTTTAAATTTAGAGGACGTAATTTCCATTCTGTTCTACTTGTTAAATAAAGATTTGGAAAATTGTCTAAGCGAATATAATTAGCGACTAAGCACACATTTGTGAAGGTATGATGCTAATTTTGTTTGCAAGTATATAGGCTCCATACTGGGTCTCCTGCACACGTGGTCAAGCATCAGGGGTAAGTTGTTTCAAATTTGACTAGTCTGTCCCTAATAACTGAATTTGTTGAGTTGTTGTCAAGAAACCTTTTAGGTTTTTATTTGGTACCTTGGAATTGCAAGATGTGAGAGAAAGTGAGAAATGTGAGAGGCATTATGAGAGAAAGTGTGAGGTGATATGTCCATATTTACAAAGGATTTACAATTCCAAAAGGTAAGCAAGAATGTTTTCTAGAAGCCGGATCCTTAGTTAAGGAACCATCTTTTCTAGAGGCTGGCACCTTAGGTAAGCAACCATCTTTTCTAAAGGTCGGATAGTTAGGTAAGCAACCATCGTTTCTAGAGGCTGAATATTTAGGTAAGCAACAATCTTTTCTAGAGGCTGAATGCTTAATTGAGTAACCATCGTTTCTAGAGGCTGGTACCTTAGGTAAGCAACATTATCTTCCTTCTAGAAGCCTGATCCTTAGGTAAGAAACCATGTCTTCTATAGGCAGGATTCTTATTTAGGAAACCATCTTTTCTAAAAGTCTGACCGTGAGTTAAGCAACCTTTTCTTCTAGAGGCCCGATCCTTAGATAAACAGGCATCCTTTCTAGAGGCCTGACTCTTAGGTAAGCAACAATTTCTTCTAGAAGCCTGATTCTAAGGTAAAAAAACCATGTCTTCTAGATGCTTTATTCTAAGGTAAGCAACCATCGTTTCTAAAGGCTGAATCTTTAGGTAAGCAGCAATCTTTTCTAGAGGCTGGATCCTTAATTGAGTAACCATCGTTTCTAGAGGCTGGTACCTTAGGTAAGCAACCATATCTTCCTTCTAGAAGACTGATCCTTAGGTAAGCCACCATCTCTTCTCGTTCTAGAGGCCTGACCCTTAGGTAAGCAATAATTTGTTATGGAGGCCTAATCCTTAGGTAAGTAATCATCTCCTCTGGAGGCCGTGTACTTAGGTAAGCAACCATTTCCTCTAAACGCCCGATCCTAACGTATGCAACCATCTCTTTTGTTGAAAACCCGTTAGACATTGAAATCTCTGACTATAGCGTCCGTCTTTGAAAGGTAAGTAAGGTCTTTGTACTTTTAAATACTTTAAACTTATGACGTTAACTACCTGTTCGCGGGTCGCAGTGACGAGTTTGAGAGTGCGTCCGAAGTAGCAGAGGTTCACATAATCCACATTACTCCTTATATTTGTGCTTTTCGCCAAAGGGATAAGGGCGGTTCGTTCAGGTATTCCTCGTCCTCCGGTTCCTTCCATTGTATATGTGCCTCCTAATATCTGACCAATATTAAATGAGAGACAAAAATTATAAACTATTTTTAAGTAAATATAAAACTCACAGGAATCACTACTCCCTTGTTCCTTTGGGTACAAACATGTTTCAACCCAGAACATCTCATCATCAGTGTAAGTACTCAAGTATTGAGTTATGTGATCTGTTTATGCTTTTTCAATTCCTACTATTATTTCACACTCTCTCTAAATATATATTTATCCCTTTCAAATGGTCAATCTTTAATAAAATACATTTTACTCATCCTCTCATGTTGCAGTACTTTTTCTAAACTTGTAGTGGATGGCACTTGATGTGTTATAACGTTTTCTCAAATATTAATTAATAATTTAATGTAGTTTTACTTCGGAGACAAACCTTTTACTAAGGAGCAAGGTATGCATTATAAATATTTTATCCAATTTGTTTAAAGTAAGTGATAACATATGATTTAATAATAGAACTGATTTAATGTCATAGGTTTTGTGGTAGAACAGATGTTTCAACGCATAGGTTATTTTACTTTATTCATAACAGTAATTATATAATAAAAAGTAACGGAAATAAAAGTTTTACTGTTGACCTAAGAAGAAATTTACGTCAAAACGTTTTTGTTTATATTACATGTTTTTGTAGGAAGATACCAATCCCAATTCTAATGCTTTTGTTGGGGGTAATTTCTTAGTAACTCAGAGTTTGCTTTCAACAAGTTGTAGCTGTTTAATATACAAAGTCAACAATGATCTCAATTAACCAATCACCCGCCTGTTTGCATTAACTCCGACGGCCATGAATTATTAAACAGACAATTAAGTGATGATTACAGTTGTCAATAATTGCACAAGGCTTGTTTCTGGCAAGTTGGTACACCTGGTTTGCATAAGTATTATGGGTAAATAGTCGGTAAGCTTTGACGGCTAGTTGGGAGGGAAATATTTCGTCTGTCGTTTGGTCGGGCCATAATGACGTACATTGTTTCTGATAGATTATATAACATAAAAATATAAATATTTCCTGTGCTGCTCCTTTCCAGTTCTTCGCATTCAGTAATGTTCCTCACGTTCATCCTGAGCGACGAAAGCCATCCATTCACGTCCCTCATGCTCTAATTTTGTAGATAGCTCCATCTCTCAAGCTTCTGGGTACATCACTCTCCTCCATGAGGAACACATCCGCTGCCCAGCACAGTGTTCTATTTTTATTACTTCCACTGCGCTTTTCCAAGGACGAATTTCGTCACTTATATTCTGGTCACAATGTAACTTTTTTAGGGATACGCCAATAATATTCCCATTTAGACATTGATGATCTAAAAAACAGAATATCAGTTACAGCGGGAGAACACAGCGTTTGCACCGTTAAAGTCTAAACTGGCGCTATATTTGTCGTGTGTCTGTCGCGGGCTGGTGTCCGCAGAATAGAAGGCATTATGTGTTATTCAGTCTACCAATACTGAAGCAGTGTTTCAGTCCCACGCGCCTTTGTCTATTCCAGTAGATATTAAATCATCAGTTATACCCCTTCCTTACCTCGTGATTCTGATAAGCTAAAAACAGAATATCAGGTGCATTAGCTTCAGTGGGAAATCCATGTTGTAATTCAATTATCGACCGGATGTCAAACATGCAGATAATGTAGAACATTTGTGATACGTTTTCGTTAACCTCATTCTTTAGTGAGTATTTCAGTGTCAAATTTTCCGTATAGAGTATTTTTTTCTAATAAATATAGCAATTTAAAAAAAAAATCTGTAATATTAAAAAAAAATTAATAATAACAGAATAAACATACAGAATAAAGGTTGTGACTTTGGGTCTCTCATTGATCTTACCCCCATATCTCTGTGTTTTTTGTGTGTTTTTTTTAAGCTCAGCGTTTGTATAACAGTCGAAATGTTATTTTTAAGTAAAGGAATCCATTATTATATAAAAAAAATCTATATAAAATCTGTAACATTATGCTAAATGTTCCTGTTACAATACACAAATCGTATTTACAAAAAAAGTACCATTTATCCTAAAGCTGACCTACTTCGACTGAGTGAAGTCAATTCATCATTATTTTAATAATAGCTGAAAGTCACAACGGATTTATAGAGATGTACATGTCACTTGACATGTACAGATGCACTGAGTGAGTGCCGACACTGTCTCCTCAGACACTCCGCCCCACTGACACACTTACGTCAACATCTTACCTCAAAAATTCTGAATGTCAACAATCTCCGGGTTATTTGGAAAAGTAAGTTGTAATGGGAAACACATTAGAATAAGGTAATCAGTGAGATCGCCTGACACAGGTGAAAATTTCGTCGAAAAATGTAGTTAATAAGGGCTGAAATGGAATCTAGTTCATGAAGTTTTTAGCAGAACGTTATTAGACCTTGAGAAATGTACTTAATAAAAACTTTATTTAAGGAATATATTTAAAATAGATTCATGCGTAAAAGTACCAGACGAAACACAGCTTGTAATATATTTTTATTGGTATTTATGATTTTAACGTTATGGTTCGGTTTATTGGTTAGTAGACAAAAAAAAAATTATAATGCTTGGTTTACGTTGCGAGAATGTAGTTTTGTTTGTTTTTTACTATTATTATCAACCTTTTAAAGAGCGCCACAATGCATCTTTGCCACAAGGCAAAACCTCAACCTTCGGAGCCTGATATAGCGGCGAGACGGAAACAAATACACGTTTATCATGTCAACGAATTTAAGCAACACGATGTATCGTCGTCTACAGGAATTTTAGGATTAGATATTCACGTCTTTCCAGAAGCCCTTTCTTTAATAGAATAAACTCAACCACAAGAGGGGATATTTCAAAACTCTTATCTCTTAACATTGACACCAAGCAATGTTTTCTATTCCATAAAACTCACGTGATTTCAGTAATCATTGGATATTCTCTTATTTGTAGCGGAACAGATTATACTGGTTACGGAACAGATTATATCGTCACTTACATGGGAGTGGAAAGGTTAGGGCGAAGACAGAAACCTCCTTATAGACCTATTGTACTCTCTATCGGGTTCATTAAGGGAAACTACTAGTTTAACTGGTAAGGTACGTAAGTGTGGGGGGCTGTAAGACTATGAAAACTACATAATTCTCACCTGGTATTAAGAATAATGGGAAATTATGAAAACGTGTATTAAGGGTCTCTTGCTTGAAGTAGTGATTTTAACGGGGTGAAGACAGGCGTCTATCCTTTGACCGGTTTCACGTATTGCATTCACCATGAAAACTCATAACTTCAATATGAATATCAGCCAGAAATATTGTTTACTTTAGGAGCATTGCCACTATCACCAAGAGTTGTAGTTTCCAATCATTCTTATCAAGAACGTCCTGAACGCATTCCTTTATTGCGGAACAGTATAATATTTTGTAAATCACTTCCACTAGCAAGAAAGTACGAACAGGTGTCATTCGAAAGCATTGGAAGTTATATTGTCTGGGATCTTTTCTAGATGAGGATTTACCTGCGCTAACCACTCAAACTGTGATACAAATTTGGTGCTGACAATTGTCAGGAGAACACTGCTATATATTTCCACACATCATCTATCCTTCAATAAAAGTTCTGTAAATACATAATACAAAAAAAATAATAAAATGTTGTGTAAACCTAGTCTACTGTAGTGTAAAAATATATGATTTATTTATTCAAAGTAAACTAAGACAAAAATTGTATTATTTTGCCCTGTTCTGTATGTCACGTTTCGTTCAAGAGGATATCGCTTCATAGGATAAATATTACTATGAACGACATATTATACTCTCGTTTTGTGGGAACATTGAATCAATGGCCAATTTAAGAAAAACCTAAATTTAGATGGTTTTCAGGCAACTCACGAATTTGACATACTTTTCTAATCAAAACACAACCATTGCGTTTCCACACCAATTAAATTTGCTTTGCTGTAGGGGAAACTTTGCTACGGTCTTGTGGCTCGTTAAAATTATCAAACATGACGTCAGTCGCTTTACCGTATTCACACTGCACGGCCTGGAATGCGGTAGCAACAGATGTTGGAGTTGTGTTCATTTTGTTCGGTTGTTTTGCTGTCATGAAAACGCTTAAAACAATCAACCCCTGTTTGTTCGGTTATAAAGTAAAGTTGGCTGTTGCCATTGGGCACAATAGAATACGTCTATGATTATGTTTTAGCTTGGTGTTTTGTCCGTGGTATTTATCAGTAGCGCTCAAAATCAGATGAAACCAAAAATACTCAAACCACTGCGTAACTGGTTGTTTATGAAATGTGGATCAACTAAACAATAGCATAATTTTAAAACAATTTATTTATAAATATTTACTTTTACACTTCATCAGTGCCACATTATGGCAAGATACAAATTTCGTGATAAAATATCATTATATACTAACAGGTATTACCAGAGGAAAATCCATTTAACTCGAAAATGTTTTAACTCTACATAGAATTGTTTTATTTAAATATATGTTTGGTTAGGATATATAATGTATTTGAAATCAATAAATTTGTATACAATATAATACATTCTATATAATAATCTCAATAAATTACTTATTGAGGGGATACAGAGTGAGACCAGAGATCAATATGTCAGTAAATCTGTAACTGTACCATGATACAGAGCTTGTTTGTTACAGAAAAACTTACACATCCACTGCCCAGCACAGTGTTCTATTTTTATTACTTGCACTGCGCTTTTCCAAGGAGCACCTCACACTATCTTCTCCTCCCCTACTAGCCAGGATATTCATAGGTCAAAGAATTCTCCTGAGGATCTTCATCTATAAGATAGCCAGGTGATTTTCCTCATCCCCCGTTAATACCCAAGCATCAAATCCATAAGTTAGTAAGCCTACGGGACGTAGTATTCCTACTAACATACTAGCTGCTAGGCGTTTCGGTAATCCAAAGTAGGCTTTATTGGCATCGGTTATTCTTTTATTCACCTCAATGGAGACCTTTGTATTGGATCTGACAAATCCCACTGCTTGTTAAGCTACTTCAGGTTGCCTAACCCTTTCTTTTGTCTGCATTAATCTAACGTCACATCTCCTTAGCCGCTTAGTCTATGATTGGCAAATGCCTCTTTTAAGGGCCTGTAGGGTTGTCTTTGATGATTACACCTTCAGCGTATGCTAGCAGAATATCACTGAATAGTCACTGTTAAATATTTTTCAATGTGTGCTGAGTGGTAGGTAAAACAAAATGCATTTACGTAAAGAAATGTTATAATATACCAATAAACCAGATAAACAAATTTAACATCTTTTGTAATAGACAGGCTCAAAATCTTTCCTATGACAAAGAATTATTACAGGTAATCACATTTCCTTACGAAACGTTCGGAGCTGGAAACTTGTGTCGAGCTGGACGTGGTTAATGGAACTAATCGATGCCGTTTATTTTGTTGGAAAAACACGTTCAGCAATGAATTCTCCGAAAACTTCGTGCTTACGCGAATCGGACTCAAGTCTTTGAGAGCAACTCGTCCAAGCAAGCATTTTATCTTCATTAAGTTAAACTCTTTGCATCGAGTGAAACGCGCCATGTTTCCCCCGAGTTTGCACCCTCGTGCGTGACGTAATTAAGCGAGTAAAGCTTTTGTAAACATGGGCTCTGTAATTAGATGTCAAAGCATTCTTCATTGCGTTTCATAGCGTTAACTTGGAGATAATACAACCGGCTACAACTTGTTGCAATTGGTGGAAGAACAGAGTTAAATTTAAGTGTTCCATGGAAAATGTATTAAACAAATCAAAGAAAACGACCGTTATCTACGTTTGAAATATTAAAAGTATAAAACCTGAAGAGAAATATACCGTTGGAAACTCCACTTATTTTGTAAACATTGCTGTGCTGTGTCTTGATTAGGTGTATTAGTACTCATTAGTCCTTGTTTAGTTTGGTCACGTTAAAACACACACACACACACACACACACACACACACTCTGCAACGACCCCCTCTACCTCCTCCTTGTTTTCTTCTTTTATTTTTTACTTTCGTAAAACGTTAATGGTTTTACAGAATTGTTACTTTTTATTCGCGCCGGTTCATCTCCGTTCCGATCTTGTGTTCGTGTAGCCTCCAGCGTTCTTAAATTTTGTCTTGTGTTCACCCGTTATTTGCCCCTCCTAAACGCAAGCCACTTCCCGCTGATTTCTACGTTAAAGTTTGTATGACCCCCACCAAAATGGTTGTTGGGTCTTTAAATAGACATACCTGTCAGTAAAGTGGTCAGTTGGAAAGAAACACTATTAACATGAACACACAAAATTTCAAAGAATCTTGCTATCTTAGAAGATCCACCCCCCGTTATCTTTTTATTAGGTGAGGTGTTCTGTCTGCTCATCAAAGGTTTCTTACATGTTTGAAATTTAGCCCTAAAATCCCCTACAACCAAAGCTCATATAACATACAATAATATACCCGGCATACGTTAAATTGTCTTTATTATCTTAAAGCGTATATAGGTTACTGCATTTGGTTTGATAAAAGATTTATTTACTGGCTGAAGTAATTATTATTCCTTCAACAAATTTATAAATAGTTTATATTACAATTTTTATTTTTTTTTTACTTTAAACTGATGGCTTTTCATTTAGTATAATTTAATACTTATAGTAGGCAATTCTTATTTGTTGCGTCGGTTTTTTGCTTCACTTCCACTTGACCACCCTTGCACTTACTAAGTATCTAGTTCACTTATTTTCATTTCCCTTTTACTTAGCAACTTTACTCCTTTATTTTAACGCAAAAAATGTTACCAAAATTAACGCCTCTCTCACTCGTGTTCTGGATTTTGATTAACTCCTCTTCGGCTCCCTTGGGTAGTTTCCAATACTGGCCACATCTTCTCTTTAGTATAATTCACTACATTATGTCGCTAATTTTTCTTCTCCCCTATCAGAAGTTTTTTTTTCTTATTTTTATTTTTAGTTAGGGTGGTAACCTAGGAAATATTCCTAATCTGTAGGTGTTAATTGGTCGTGATTGCTGTGTATTTTTAGGGATTTTAGACATATATCAACATGGTTCCCTAAATGTGTAACTTTACGCTCCTCTACAGTGATCGGGTCACATCCTGGTTTACATACCACTAAAGCTTTCCAAGTGTAATAATATTTATGGTATACCAGGGAGCGCAGTATTACTTTTTGCCGAAAGATTTGCAACTGACTGCTTTTTGATATTTAGCAAAATATTGCAAAGATCTCTTACAGTTTTAGGAGTGTACAAATATTTTTCTAACATAAATAATTACGTTA
Organism: Prosapia bicincta; assembly: GCA_036971475.1. Classification (NCBI taxonomy): domain Eukaryota; kingdom Metazoa; phylum Arthropoda; class Insecta; order Hemiptera; family Cercopidae; genus Prosapia; species Prosapia bicincta. The sequence continues at coordinate 25,592,250 of JBAIZL010000002.1, forward strand.
AATTATTTACAATATACAATGTACATTAATATAACCAACACGCAATCAGCTGAGATTAAAATAACCTACATACAGGTACATATATTGTCAATATTTAATATAGCCTTCATAGTGTAACGTAAACCATTTTATATATAAGCTTATCACATCTAACAAGAAAACATGAACTTTCTATATTTGTTTTGTTCTCGGAAGTATTTATATTTTTCAAAAAAATTAATTTTGAATTCCACACCAACATTCAACATTGTGTAGTAAATAACAGACTGAGTGTGTTAATGATGCGAACAACAATGTTATCAACAACAATATCTTGATCTTTTTATAAACGTAGTCATGGCAAGCTGACAACCTCTGCCCAGCTAAGTCCCACACTTCTTCTTTGCTATTGCATCAAATGCTCTCCTTATGTGGGAGAATTATCCTTAAAGAGTTAAGGGATGAAGCGCCAAAGACGTCTTTATAGCATTTCCATTTAAGTCGATAAAGTGGACGAGACCTTATCATTAAAGTTTCAAGTTCAAGGTATAAATAATTAATCATCTTTATTGCATAAAAACGCGAATGGAAGAAAACACATTAAAATGTTTGCTACTCAACATTTATTACTTTTATTAAAAAATATTGCTCAATAAACAACGACTTGAATATTGAAATCTAATATTGTGAAAGGGTTTAAAAATGTTGAGGGAATTCACGAATCCATTTGAAATTATTTCGTTTGCATGAGTCATTATTCAATTTGCTACTTGTCTTTTTCCACACTTTCAACTATTGTTATGAAATTAAGTAGAAAATATCAAAGAATAAAGTTTCAAGAATGGAGTGCCTTCTTAACAAATAAAGTTGATAAATAATTCAAAAGTTATATTTAATTGTTTTAAAACTTAGCTTTTAGTACCAAAGCAATTGTTTTACTGTAAACTTCTTAAATTAAATAAAATTCTTTATAGAAAGCTGTTTAAGAAACAGTTTTTATGATGTTACTATTAACAAATACCGCATGCGGATATTCCAACTTTTATATCTACTGCGGAATGTGTTTCTTTCAATTTCAACAGAATCATTACCATATAATTTATTGTAATTTTTTCTTGAATGAGGTCGTATATTTATATTTTTGTTATTGAACATCATTATAATTATAATTCACTTATGAACTGTGTTTTTCAGAATGAGTTATATTGTCACAAATATTTTTTTATAGACTTTAATACCATACATGTAGCAATAGCATTGGTGATCACTCGCCCCTGATGATGACCGTTTTAGTGTCGAAATGTATATGAAATTATATTAATTTGAAAAAATTATTTGTGAGTTTTTTACGGTATCGTGCCGTTAACATTCAATTGTATTTTGATTTCACATGTCGTATATTTAATTATATACTATTTTTTATCAGTATATTTATTTTGATCATTTTTTTATCAAATTAAATTTAATAATAAACAAATATAAACGCTTGCTACAAATCAGTCACACAACCTATATGTTCATTTCGCGAAAACACTCAGCATCATATGGACATTACTTGTGAAATGAAAACTAAATCCCCAAGACCTTAAATATAAACATGGTTCTTTGGAACAGGTCGTTTGTAACCTTCTGATATGCTAAAAGTACTAGCAAAACATATATAAAGATTGTGTAGCTATTTTGTAGCTAGGATTTTAAAATTAGTATATGATAAATTACTTCCTTACAGAATCTCAAAAGCACAGTGGTACTATATATTGAAAGAGAAGTATATTGGGAGAAACCACAGTTTACCACAAAAAGTATCAAACACAATTTATATTACAAGTTACCTAAAATACCCTGTAATAAGGGTTTACCATTATTTACAATTCGATGACCATTTCATCATCAGAGGATCCTATTACAAACTAGATTAAAATAATTTACAAACTAGACTAAACCAAAATAGCTACTATTATAATATTATCAGTTTTTCATTACTTTTGTTGTATCGGAAGGGTTTACCCAACTAATTTTTCTATCTATATTTACATTCAGTAATGTTCCTCACATTCATCCTGAGCGACGCAAGCCATCCATTCACGTCCCTCATGCTCTAATTTTGTAGATAGCTCCATCTATCAAGCTTCTGGGTACACCACTCTCCTCCACGAGGAACACATCCGCTGCCCAGCACAGTGTTCTATTTTTATTACTTCCACTGCTTTTTTCCAAGGACGAATTTCGTCACTTATATTGTCGGTCACAATGTAACTTTTTTAGGGATACGCCAACGATATTCCCATTTGTTCTCGTGACATTGATGATCTAAAAAACAGAATATCAGTTACAGAAGGATAACACAGCTTTTGCACCGTTAAAGTATACATTGGCGCTTTATTTGTCTGAAAGTCTGTCGCGGGCTGGTGTCCGCAGAATAGAAGACATTATGTGTTATTCAGTCTACCAATATTGAAGCATTGGTTTCAGTCCCACGCGCGTTTCTTATTCCAGTAGATATTAAATCATCAGTTATACCCCTTCCTTACCTCGTGATTCTGATAAGCTAAAAACAGAATATCAGGTGCATTAGCTTCAGTGGGAAATCCATGTTGTGAATCGTTTAGTGTAATTCAATTATCGACCGGATGTCAAACATGCAGATAATGTAGAACATTTGTGATACATTTTCGTTAACCTCATTCTTTAGTGAGTATTTCAGTGTCAAATTTTCCGTATAGAGTATTTTTTTCAAATAAATATAGCAATATTTAAAAAAAATCTGTAATAATAAAAAAAATTAATAATAACAGAATAAACATACAGAATAAAGGTTGTGACTTTGGGTCTCTCATTGATCTTACCCCATATCTCTGTTTTTCTTTTTTTTTTAAGCACAGCGTTTGAATAATAGTCGAAATGTTATTTTTAAGTAAATAATTTCATTAATATATAAAAAAATCTATATAAAATCTGTAACATTATGCTAAATGTTCCTGTTACAATACACAAATCGTATTTACAAAAAAAGTACCATTTATCCTAAAGCTGACCTACTTCGACTGAGTGAAGTCAATTCATCATTATTTTAATAATAGCTGAACGTCACAACGGATTTATAGAGATGTACATGTCACTTGACATGTACAGATGCACTGAGTGAGTGCCGACACTGTCTCCTCAGACACTCCGCCCCACTGACATACTTACGTCAACAACTTGCCTCAAAAATTCTGAATGTCAACAATCTCCGGGTTATTTGGAAAAGTAAGTTGTAATGGGAAACACATTAGAATAAGGTAATCAGTGAGATCGCCCGACACAGGTGAAAATTTCGTCGAAAAATGTAGTTAATAATAGCTGAAATGGAATCTAGTTCATGAAGTTTTTAGCAAAACGTTATTAGACCTTGAGAAATGTACTTATTAAAAACTTTATTTAAGGAATATATTTAAAATAGACTCACACGTAAAAGTACCAGACGCGCTAAAAGAGTTATCATTTACAAAAAAACAATAAAAATATATAACTCATTAGCATTAAATTGAAATAGTTTTAAGATTCATTGAAACACTGTAATAATTATTATATTATTAACTGATGAAAGTTATTGAATAATAATATTTCCATTTTATAATGTTTCAATAAAGTAACAAAACCTTCCTGCAGGAACAGCGGTTCTACAACATAACCTGTAAGATAAAACCAGTTGTTGTATGAAATCATATGTTATTACTTAATTTAAGCTATACAACGCTTATATACAACTATACAGATGCATTAGAGCGTGACTATTTTAGCGTGACGTCACTAAAAACATTTTTCCTGTACAGTTTTTCTGCTTAATCGCGCAAAAAGACGTATCCAATACAGTTTAAATAAATGTGTAGGTTAAACGAAACACAGCTTGTAAAATATTTTTATTGTTATTTGTGATGGTTTATTGGTTATTAGTAGAAAAATAAAAACAAAAAAAAAATAAACATATATATATATATATATATATATATATATATATATATATATATATATATTTATACACACACACAATGTTTGGTTTACGTTGCGAGAATGTAGTTTTGTTTGTTTTTTACTATTATTATCAACCTTATAAAGAGCGCCACAATGCATCTTTGCCACAAGGCAAAACCTCAACCTTCGGAGCCTGATATAGCGGCAAGACGGAAACAAATACACGTTTATCATGTCAACGAATTTAAGCAACACGATGTATCGTCGTCACCAGGAATTTTAGGATTAGATATACACGTCTTTCCAGAAGCCCTTTCTTTGTTAGAATAAATTCCGCAAAAAGAGGGGATATTTCAAAACTCTTATCTCTTAGCGTTGACACCAAGCAATGTTTTCTATTCCATAAAAGTCACGTGATTTCATTAATCACTGGATATTCTCTTATTTGTAGCGGAACAGATTATACTGGTATCATCACTTACATGGGAGTGGAAAGGTTAGAGCGAAGACAGAAGCCTCCTTATAGACCTATTCTACTCTCTATCGGGGTCATTAAGGGAAACTACTAGTTTAACTGGTAAGGTACGTAAGTGTGTGGGGGTGTACGTCTATGGAAACTACATAATTCTCACCTGGGATTAAGAATAATGGGAAATTATGGCAACGTGTATTAAGGGTCTCTTGCTTGAAGTAGTGATTTTAACGGGGTGAAGACAGGCGTCTATCCTTTGACCGGTTTCACGTATTGCATTCACCATGAAAACTCATAACTTCAATATGAATATCAGCCAGAAATATTGTTTATTTTAGGAGCATTATCACTTTAACCAAGAGTTGTAGTTTCGAATCATTCTTATCAAGAACGTCCTGAACGCATGGCTTGATATCGCCTGTTTGGCTTTATTGCGGAACAGTATAATATTTTGTGAATCACTTCCACTAGCAAGGAAGTACGAACAGGTGTCATTCGAAAGCATTGGAAGGTATATTGTCTGGGATCTTTTCTAGATGAGGATTTACCTGCGCTAACCACTCAAACTGTGATACAAATTTGGTGCTGACAATTGTCAGGAGAACACTGCTATATATTTCCACACTTCATCTATCCTTTAATAAAAGTTCTGTAAATACATAATACAAAAAAAAATAACAAAATGTTGTGTAAACCTAGTCTACTGTAGTGTACAAATATATGATTTATTTATTCAAAGTAAACTAAGCAAAAATGGTAATATTTTGCCCTGTTCTGTATGTCACATTTCGTTCAAGAGGATATCGCTTCATAGGATAAATATTACTATGAACGACATATTATACTCTCGTTTTGTGGGAACATCGAATCAAAGGCCAATTTAAGAAAAACCTAAATGTAGATGGTTTTCAGGCAACTCACGAATTTGACATACTTTTCTAATCAAAACACAACCATTGCGTTTCCACACCAATTAAATTTGCTTTACTGTAGGGAAAACTTTGCTACGGTCTTGTGGCTCGTTAAAATTATCAAACATGACGTCAGTCGCTTTACCGTAAACACACTGCACGGCCTGGAATGCGGTAGCAACAGATGTTGGAGTTGTGTTCATTTTGTTCGGTTGTTTTGCTGTCATGAAAACGCTTAAAACAATCAACCCCTGTTTGTTCGGTTATAAAGTAAAGTTGGCTGTTGCCACTGGGCACAATAGAATACGTCTGTGATTATATTTTAGCTTGGTGTTTTGTCCGTGGTATTTATCAGCAGCGCTCAAAATCAGATGAAACCAAAAATACTCAAACCACTGCGTAACTGGTTGTTTATGAAATGTGGATCAACTAAACAATAGCATAATTTTAAAACAATTTATTTATAAATATTTACTTTTAAACTTCACCAGTGTCACATTATGGCAAGACACAAATTTCGTGATAAAATATCATTATATACTAACAGGTGTTACCAGAGGAAAATCCATTTAACTCGAAAATGTTTTAACTCTACATAGAATTGTTTTATTTAAATATATGTTTGGTTAGGATATATAATGTATTTGAAACCAATACATTTGTATACATGATAATATATTCTATATAAAAATTTCGATATAAATTACTTATTGAGTGGATACACAATGAGACCAGAGATCAATATGTCAGTAAATCTGTAACTGTACCATGATACAGAGCTTGTTTGTTACAGAAAGACTTTAAAGTAATTATAAATGTATAAGTAAAACTTAAGTTATGAAAATTTAAAGTAAATTGTCAATTTATGAGCCAGAGGTTTTTCGTTGAAACCGAAAGGAATCTGAGAAAACAGAATAGAGAGAGAAATTATTTTTATTTAAATATAAAATTTGTACATTTTAACTCAATTACTAAAATAGACACATTTAAAATTATGTTCGTTACATAGCCTACTGATTAGTTTTGCTTATCTTGTATAAATTATATTCTTTCGTTTAGCAATTTCAAATTTATTAGATATTTTAAATATCAAAGGAACAACCTACTGCTCTATTTGTGTATAGCAGCTGGAGAAACCTGAAGAATGATCTCCCTTATCAAGGGCGTAGTAGGCCTTACGATATTTTGAGAAACATCAAACCGACAAAAATAGGACACCGGTGCAGTGATATATTTTTTAAAATATATAGTTTTCAGGTAAAACCATTACTAAATTAAATGGTAGGAAAGTTGAGTATCAGACATAATGACGCTTAAATTGACATACGTAGAATTTTCCACGAGTTTTGGTTTAATTAAATGTATAAAATCTTGTAGATAGCGTAGTACTAGTTAAATAATTATTCAATTTGAGGTTTTAAAATCCCCACCTGTGACGTCCCTGCCTGGTCACTTAGCGAACTTGAAATACTTTTATTTCAATAGCTAGCCATAAAATCAGTCATGTAAATTCGAAGAAGTACAAGGAATTTCAACTGGGTAAGGAACAAAGCTCAGATCCGCGTTGCCCCGTAAACCGCAATGAGCAGCTCGATCGGCTTAGCCAGGCCTAATTCCTTAATACGAGACCCAATTAGCAACTTTGGTGATTCCGAAGCCAATACTTTAAATTGGCTTTGGATTATTACACCCGATATTTCGTTACTGTAACCCCCCCCCCATTTATCTTTTCACTAAGAGTGGTGTTCAGTCTCCTCATCAAAGGTTTCTTACATGTTTGAAATTTAGCCCTAAAATCCCCTACAACCAAAGCTCATATAACATACAATAATATACCCGCCTTACGTTAAAATGTCTTTTTATTTTAAGGTGTCTATAGGTTACTGCACTTTGTTTGATAAAAGTTTTATTTACTGGCTGAACTAATTATTATTCCTTTACCAAATTTATAAATAGTTTATACTACAATTTTTATTTTTTTTACTTTAATGTGATGACTTTTAATTTAAAATAAATTAATACTTATAGTGGGCAATTCTTATTTGTTGCGTCCGTTTTTGCTTCACTTACACTTGACCACCCTTGCACTTACTAAGTATCTAGTTCACTTATTTTCATTTCACTTTTACGTAGAAACTTTACTCTTTTATTTTAACGCAAAAATTGTTACCAAAATTAACGCCTCTCTCACTCGAGTCCTGTATTTTGAATAACTCTTCTTAGGCCCCCTTTGCGTAGTTTCCCGCACTGACCTCATCCTCTCTCTAGTATCATTCACTACATTATGTCGCTAATTTCTCTTCTCCCCTATCAGAAGGTTTTTTTTCTTATTTTTCTCTTTAGTTAGGGGTAACCTCTGAAATTTTCCTAAACTGTAGGTGTTAGCTGGTAGTGCTTTTACTATATTTTTAGAGATTTTACTCCATATATCTACATGGTTCCCTCGACGTGTAACTTGACGCTCTTCTCCAGTGTTCGGGTCACGTGTTGGTTTACATACCACAAAGCCTTTCCAAGTATATTAATATTTATGGTATACCAGGGGGTGCAGTATTACAAAATATTGCTACGATCTCTTACAGATTTAGAAGTGTACAAATATCTTCCTAAAATAAATAATTACGTTAAATTATTTACAATATAGGGCCGACAATGTACATTAATATAACTAACACACAATCACCTGAGGATAAAATACCTTACATACAGGTACATATATAGTCAATATTTAATATAGCCTTCATAGTGTAACGTAAACCATTTTATATATAAGCTTATCACATCTAACAAGAAAACATGAACTTTCTATATTTGTTTTGTTCTCGGAGGTATTTATATTTTTCAAAAAAATTAATTTTGAATTCCACACCAACATTCAATATTGTGTAGTAAATAACAGACTGAGTGTGTTAATGATGCGAACAACAATTTTATCAACAACAATATCTTGATCTTTTTATAAACGTAGTCATGGCAAGCTGACAACCTCTGCCCAGCTAAGTCCCACACTGCTTCTTTGCTATTGCATCAAATGCTCTCCTTATGTGGGAGAATTATCCTTAAAGAGTTAAGGGATGAAGCTCCAAAGACGTCTTTATAGCATTTCCTTTTCAGACGATAAAGTGGACGAGACTTTATAATTAAAGTTTCAACTTCAAGGTATAAATAATTAATCAACTCTATTGCATAAAAACGCGAATTGAAGAAAACACATTAAAATGTTTGCTACTCAACATTTATTACTTTTAATAAAAAATATTGCTCAATAAACTATGACTTGAATATTGAAATGTAATATTGTAAAAGGGTTTAAAAATGTTTGAGAGAATTCATGAATCCATTTGAAATTATTTCGTTTCCATGATTCATTACCCATTTTGCTACTTGTCTTTTTTTCTCACAATTAACTTATGAAATTAAGTAGAAAATATCAAGGAATAAAGTTTCAAGAATGGAGTGCTTTCTTAAAAAATAAATTTGATAAATAATTCAAAAGTTGTATTTAATTGTTTTAAAACTTACCTTTTAGTACCAAGGAATAGTTTTACTGTAAACTTCTTAAATTAAATAAAATTCTTTATAGAAAGCTGTTTAAGAAACAGTTTTTATGATGTTACTATTAACAAATACCGCATGCGGTTATTCCAACTTTTATATCTACTACGAAATGTGTTTCTTTCAATTTCAACAGAAACTTAACCATATAATGTATTGTAATTTTTTCTTGAATGAGGCCGTATATTTATATTTTTGTTATTGAACATCATTATAATTAGAATTCACTTCTGAGCTGTGTTTTTCTGAATAAGTTATATTCTTACAAATATTTTTTTAAAAGACTTTAATGCCATACATGTATCAATAACATTGGTAATCACTCGCCCCTGATGTTGACGGTATTAGTGTTGAAATGTATATGAAATTAAATTTTTTGAAAAAATATTTGTGAGTTTTTTACGGTATCGTGCTGTAAACACGTCGAAATCGTGCTGTTTGATTTTACATGTCGTTGTATTTTTAATTATATACTATTTTTTATCAGTATATTTATGCTGATCCAATTTTTTATCAAATTTAATTTAATAATAAACAAATATAATCGCTTACATCATTCACACAACCTATATGTTCATTTCGCGAAAACACACAGCATCATATGGACATTAAATCCCAAGACCTTAAATATAATCACGGTTCTTCGGAACAGTTCGTTTGTAACCTTCTGATATGCTAAAAGTACTAACAAAACATATATAAAGATTGTGTAGCTATTTTGTAGCTAGGGCTTATAAGCTATTTGTTTGTTGATTATAATTACGCTACTGTCCTCTTAGCTTCTTTTTTTTAAATTTTATTCAATTTCGTAATAATTATATATATAGTATATATATATATATATATATATATATATATATATATATATATATATATATATATATATATATATAGTCTGTATATATAGTATATGTGTATGTTTATGTGTTGAGAAGTGTTAACAAAAGCGCATTTACTATATTCGCCAATTTCTTTCAATCTAAATTAAAGTTAACTGATCAAGTAATCTCCCTTGGGCTAAGAGTTATTATTTATTACTTACTAACATAAAAACGGCAATACGTAAATGGGCTAAAAATATATCAAATTCTAATCACATCTTGTACTTTTATTGATGCAATTTTAAAAATAGTATATGATCATTTACTTTCTAGTATATTGGAAAAAAGTGACCACAAAACGCAGTTTACCACAAAAAGTATCAACACACAATTTATATTACAAGTTACCTAAGATCATATTTCGATGACCATTTCATCATCATCAGAGGATCCTATTACAAACTAGAATAAAATAATTTACAAACTAGACTGAACCAAAATAGCTACTATTATAATATTATCAGTTTTTCATTATTTTTGTTGCATCGGAAGGGTTTACCCAATAATTTTATTGTGATTAGTGTCCTACTAACGTTTCTATCTATATTTACATTGCGTTATAAAATAAAATATTTTGTGCTATTAATGGAAACGTTCACGCAGATTTTTTTCAATGAATTTTATAATATTTGTGTTTTACCTTAAGCAATTTAAGACACTCTGGTCTTATAAAGCAGTTAATAAAGACAAAATTAGTTTATTTAATTGCTGCTCTTTTTGTATTTAAAACCTTACAACAAGTTTTTTTTGAAGTCGAAGTGTGTTGCGTAACTTGCCCAAATGAACGAAGTCTCCAAGTGCCGTTTTCTCTATTTCTCGAGACCCTTTACGTCCAATGACTGTCGGGGCATGTGTTATAGTGTAACATGTGTTATAGAGTAACATTTACGCTGTCAATAATGTAGCTTTTATTTTGTCCTTCAATTTTCCTTGATTTCTTGACTGTTTAACAAGTTTGCTAATAGTTTTTATATGTTTGTTTACTATTTTAGTTTTTCTTTTTTTCAATGTTTATGACTGGTTTTCTCTTCCATCTTATACAACTTAATTTTCACGTAATTGAGTTTAAATTCGGATGCGTAACTCTATAACGGATTAGGCAATGTTCTATTGAACATTCTGCTGCTACCAACGCATTGCGCCCCAATATACTGTAAATCCCTTTATGCCACATGGACCTGACTGAATCTGCATATAGGTACAATAAAAGCAACCGTTGCGTATTATACGATAGAGCTGAGAGACATACAGGACAGTTTCACATTGTGTTGCGCCACTTGCTCTTACTATTTAAATACACAGTGACAGTAAACAATGTACACTTTCAATAATATAAAATAAATAAAATAATATAACTAATGCTATTAAAATTAGGGTTATAAAAGTAAAAGTAATAAGGAACAAAGTATTCTCTCACTGCTTGTTTGGATTTAAATAGAATCTGTGAGCGATACAAGCCTGCAGGAACAGTTTCGAAGTGTAGTGTGAGCTGTTGTCATGCACAGATGCGTCACTGATATCATCCGTGTCTGACTGCACAGTGTAACTATACAGTGTCGGAGTAATTACACAATTAATTAGCAATGAATAAGCCTGAAGGCATAAAGTTATGGACTGTCTGTGTGGCTGTTGAAGGCACTTACAAGAGGTGTCGTGACGTCAGAATGTAACTTAGTATTCTCGTATATTCGGTAACAGGTTAGGCTGGCAACAATTTAATCATTGCTTTATGTTATTAAGATTATAAGTATAGGAGGTATTTTATCCTTGTGTATGAAGAATATGTTTTCTTTAAACGTGGTTTGTTAGGGCTAGATTCATACGAAGCCCTTGTCGACTTTCACGGATCTTTAATGACCTATGAAGATCATTACTGATTCAAGTAGTCCTTAACGACCTAATCGATATCTTCTTGAGCTACAGGGTTTTTTTCTAAATTTCTCGGGCCATTACGTATACTTACAAGGATCCCTTTTGACCTGGTCGGAAACTACAACAAGCCCTTATTAACCAACAGGGCCTTTAATCGCAGGGTCTTTTTTCATATATATCACACTTAAATTTACTTGTCTACCTTGAAATTTCACTTAATTTCTACGTTTTTTATCTAATTTTCAAATAATTGCTTCATGAGGCTCACGCACAACCAGTGAAGGGAAACACAGATCAATACTTGCGTCAACATTACTTAGCTAAATATTCTGGCTTATATAATTATTTAAAATTCAATTAAATAGACGCTTTATATTGAGCAAGTTTACAAACGCAAATTGTTGATCTAAGATTTAAATATCTTTCACATACGAGCTCGAATATATATATGTGTATATATATATATATATATATATATATATATATATATATATATATATATATACACGTGTGTGTCGTTTTGTGTTTGTGCGCGCGCGCAGTAGTGGTGTTTGCGGGTGTGCGTGTGTTCCTGAGTGACCATGTGCGTGTTTGTATATATATACGTGTGTGTCGTAGTGTGTGTGTGTGTATGTGTGTGTGTGTGTGTGCGCGCGCGCGCGCGTGCGGTAGTGGTGTTTGCGTGTGTGCGTGTGTGTCTGTGTGTGCGTGTGTTCCTGAGTGACCGTTTGCGTGTTTGTATATATATACGTGTGTGTCGTAGTGTGTGTGTGTGTGTGTGTGTGTGTCCGCGCGCAGTAGTGGTGTTTGCTTGTGTGTTTGTGTGCGTCTGTGTGTGAGTGTGTGACTGAGTGACTGTGTGTGTGTTTGTATATATATATATATATATATATATATATATGTGTGTGTGTGTGTGTGTGTGTGTGTGTGTGTGTGACTCTGTTTACGTTCGTGTCTGTGTCTTTTAACTGTGTGACTGTGTGTGTGTGTGTGTGTGTGTGTTTGTGTTACTGTGTGTGCGTTCGTATGTGTGTGTGTGTGTGTGTGTGTGGGTGAGTGTGAGTGGGTGAGTGGGTGTGTGTGTGTGTGCGTTCGTATGTGTGAGTGGTGGTGGTGGTGGTGGTGGTGGTGGTGGTGGTGTGTGTGTGTGTGTGTGTGTGTGTGTGTGTGTGTGTGTGTGTGTGTGTGTGTGGGTGAGTGTGAGTGGGTGAGTGGGTGTGTGTGTTCGTATGTGTGTGTGTGAGTGGGTGTTAGTGTGGGTGAGTGTGAGTGGGTGAGTGGGTGTGTGTGTGTGTGTGTGTGTGTGTGTGTGTGTGTGTGTGTGTGTGTGTGTGTGTGTGTGTGTGTGTATGCGTGTGTGTGTGTGTGTGTGTGTGTGTGTGTGAGTGTGTGTGTGTGTGTGTGTGTGTGTGTGGGTACGTGGGTCTGTCTGTCTATATAATACTTAGCTATATAAAATAAAAATAATACATAGAAATAAATTTATTATAATAGCAATATAAGTACTTTAGTGACGTAATACTTTTGCCTTTATTCATGCTATATATATTATATGTTTTTAATTATATGTAGGTACATTGAAACACAACTTCTCAGATACAATATAAAAGATTTATCAGTGTGGATGAAAGTTGTTGGATAATGAATGATCAAGGAAAAAAGTAATTATTGCAGAACAAGTGCAGAGAAACTTTATTTTTAATATTGTATAGGTACAAATAATACAAAATGAAATGGTAGAATACTATATAATGACACTTTTTTATTTGTCGCTCAATATGTTTATGAGGTCCTTGTGGATGTTGACAATGCAGTCAGTGATAGGCTTTGAATTTATTTAATGGTTCAAAATTATTCTTATATTGAAGAGGTGATATAACAATGCAGTTAGTAGTGAAGCTGTTACATAATGCCTTTAATAAGAAATACCGTTCCTACTAACGATTTCATAAACAATTATGATGTTACTGTCACTAAATGCAGGACGTATGCAGAACGAAAAGAGAAATGAACCCTTTGATTCACATAAATATTCTTTACATTTCTATCCATCCTTGCATACATAGGTGATTAGCGAATCTGTAACGTTGTAGTTTTTTCTAAAATCCAGGTTTACGTCTCAACATGATGTCATTAATAACAGCTGATATAAACAGATAAACTCTTAACGCTGTCAAAGTAACTTGTTAAAACTATGCAAGTCTATTTATTTTACTTGTTCATCAAGTAAGTGCTTATAAAGATAAAGTACTTTGGCCGGACGCAAAGCTCTCAGAGATTTTAGTCCTTTCAACGTAAGCACGAAGTCGTTTTAGTAGAATGCATCGCCGAACGTGTTCCTTGTTATTCTGGCGTACAAGTTCCTTCCTGCAATAAATGGCTTCGGACCTTTGAAATCGCGGCTAAATCACAAATAAATATATTTTTGAAATAATAAATACTTTTTAAATAGTTTTAAGGAAATGTTTTTCAAGTCAAATGTTTTTCATCTCATGCCTAATATTTAACTTTTATATTTTAATTTGTTAAAACATTAAGTGATGAGGTGTTTTTATAATTTTTGTATTTAAATGTACTACTGTAACCCATCAATGGTAGACAGAGTCAAATAAATTAGGAGAACTTATTTACAAATAAATGTGAGCTGATATATTTAATATCTATAGCGCAATGCCAATTTGAAAGACACGTTTATCTCTATTATTAGTCATGATGTGACAGAATGTACTATGTTTAATGTAATGAAGGTATCTTTATAAAATGCTTAAGTAATCCGTAAGAGGCCAAACTGTGATTTTTACATGTCGTGCATTAGTATAAAGTAGTCACTGCCGTCGAATGATTTGATAATACGGGAAATCATCGATATTAATTCTAAAATAGCATAGAGTACAATTAACTGACATTAAATCCTTTATGAACCGTGAACAGTGCGTTCAAATAAATATATAACTCACTAATAAACATAAAAAGGAATATTAAATGAGTCGATTACCTGTTGTGCGTCGATAATATGACTTAACTGTTACCTCACATTGGTTTCCCCGGAAAGCTAGCATGCGGCGGGATGTAGTTCGTTGTTCCCTAGGAAAACGTGTTCTCCCTTGACTTTCTACCTTCAGGCTCTGGTTCTGACTCTACTATTTCATTTTAAAACTATATCGGAAATTATCAAAACTTGCCCGCACAGCTGTTTTACTATCGGGCAGCTGTCACTTTCTCGCGGTGACAATTACAATTATTTCCTATCGAATTAGACTAGTTAGGCAAAACTAACGTTACAGTAGTGGTGGTAAAACCTTCTCAGAACTCCTCTTCTGCTCCAACACCAAAATCTACTCTCAGTTCTAAATACGTTTTCAATCTTGTAATATCTGCAAGATATAATGGTTCCAAGCGACGCAGTCGTGGGCGGTTTTGCAGCAACCCGAGCAAGAATCCCACCACGTTTCCTCATTCAGGGGGGATTCAGCTTCCAATTTACAGACGTAGCAAATAACAAGAAAATATCTGCCAGCCTCTACTGTGAAATCTCAAGTCTTACTTTTTTGATGAAATAAAAGCCTCAATCTAAATGATACCTCACCTAGCTTCCCTGTAAATATAAAATGGAAGCTATTCACCCGCTTAGAATTAAATTACCTTAAAGTACAACTAAATTATGGCAAGTATTTGTTATTATAAAATTTTTGCAAGTTTTTACTGTGATGGTTCTGAATACAGGAAGTAAGACATCACGTCCGTCTTCTGTAAAACAAAAGTGGAATGGCAGAGTTTAGTTTTAAATGTGAACCATTGAACCGATGTATTTTATGCTTTAAGATAATTGTGTATCTGTAGTCTGGTTGTGTTTGATAATAGAGGCACAGAGAGAGAGAGGGAAAAGTAGATAGGAGAGACAAAGAAAATAGACAAAGAGTGATATATATATATATATATATATATATATATATATATAGAGAGAGAGAGAGAGAGAGAGAGAGAAAGAGACTGACAGACAGATACATACACAGATGGAAAGATAAAGTGAGAGAGAGAAGGGAGGAAGAGAGAGAGAGAAAGAGAATGAGAGAGAGAGAGATACATACACAAATGGGAAGAGAGAGGGAGAGAGAGACTTGTTGAATCGATTATTTAACACGATGAGAATAATAGGATTTTTCTTATAAAATAGAGAGAGAGAGAGAGAGAGAGGGAGAGAGAGAGACTGAGAGACAGATACATACACAGATGGAAAGAGAGAGAGAAGGAGAGAGAGTGAGAGAAAGAGAAAGAGAGAGAGGATGGAGAGAGAGAGAGAAAAGGGAGAGAGAATGAGAAAGAGAGAGAGAGAGAGAGACTGAGAGACTTGTATGCGACTTGCTGGATCGATTATTTAATATGAAGAGAATAATAATACCTTCCTTATTAAATACATATAAATATAATGTTATAATTACATAACGAAACACAAAAATGTATTATTATTAAATAAAAATCGCTTAGCCACAAGATCTCTATATTTAAATGCCGATGTACATTTCGATTTAAAAGCAATTCTATTCAGAGGAAACTACTATAGGAATAATCTGAGACTACAAGAGTCATCTTCAGAAACTACTACAATAGTTACTCTTGCAGTAATTTCTTCTAGAGATGATTGCTTTGCAATTGAAATGCAGGCCTACATTTCGATTTCACTACACACTTATTGTGGTTATGAGGTTTTATTATTTATGATACACAATTAGTCCAAGTTGTCATAAAAATGTACGTCAATATACTTCAAATATTATTGTGAAGTCGACAAAACCCATTGCTTTTAATTAGGCTGGAATGTGTCTTTACTTTAGTAAAATATATTTGCGAATAACTCTGTAGAAACTAACCAGCACTGAACATTGTCGCGGGGGCAAATAATCAGTTTTTTTATTGAATACAATTTAAATCTTACCTCTATAATTGAGTAAATAAATGTAGAGTTGCTGCTGAGAAACGTTTTGGCCCTCTGCCGCAGTTTTATTGAAAGCAACAAGAACTCGAACAAGACAAGAATAGAAAGTTTTATTTAGAAGAATAGAAAAACTTGTGCTTCACTATATATTTACGTAAGATATTTGAATAGATTTATTAAATTTATATTTCCGCTTACTTTTAGTTTTACATTTCTTTTTATTCACTTGAAATTATAAAACCTACTTGATGTATATCTTTATATTCTAATACTTAACTGATTTTCTAATTTTATTAAACAGCGGTGGATGGTGTGTTATTTTTACCCATTTTTCTCTTTTAAATGCTTTATTAACGTGCTTCTCTGATTTTTTATTGTCTTATTTTTCGTCTTTTTGTGAATTTCATCTATAAACACATTACTATATCCATTGAACCTTGCTATGCTATAAATGTAATTAAGCTCATTTTTATAATTTTCCTCTGACAAAGGCAAATTAATTAAACGATGCACCATGGAATTGAAAGCTGCTTTTTTATGTGATATTGTGTGAAATGAATCACTGGTAATAAATCTGCTAGTGTGAGTTGGTTTTATATAAACATTAAAACTTATAGTATTGTTTTTTTTTTATATTAAAACATCTAAAAGTGGTAAACACGCCTCTTTTTCTATTTCAACCGTAAATTTTATACTTGGAAAATACCCATTTAATGCTTTACAAAACTTGTCCAGGCTTTGTTCACTGTCAAACACTGCAAACACGTCATCCACGTATCTGAGCCATACTCTTGGAAAATATCTACGTATTTTTTACTGCCATTGATGGAGGCGGAACAAACTGTTGGAGGCGTGGTACCAACCACATAGCAATTAAATATGTTGGGGAATTAATCCCAGATACTATTGGTCGCATTTTTCTTCCTTTCTTATGGACTTTTGGTAAACAATACAATCGTGGTTTGAAACGGTTAATTTTCTAGTTCACTATCCACTACACTTTTACAATTTTTTAAGGTTTCGTTGAAACTTCTAATAAATTTAACTATAGGATTTCGATTTATTGTTGAATATGGTCCTACATTAAGCATTTCCTCTACTATTTCCCTATACTCCAATTTATCCATAACTACGATAGTGTTACTTTTATCAAATACCAAATGAAGAAAAGTCAGGAATCTACTGCCTGAAATGTAGCGAGTGTCCTCTGAAATATATAGGCCAAACAAAAAGAAATTTTAAAACTAGGGCTAAAGAACATTTTTCCCACATTAAATATAATAGACCAGAAAAATCTGCGATGGCGAAGCATTGTTTAGAGGAAGAGCAAGAATTTAAAGTAGACGATGTAACCTTGTTAAAAAACGTTGTTAAGTGTAGTGAATTGGATGCATGGGAAACTTTGTATATTAATAGGAATAAAAATAATATGTAAACAACGAGTCAGGCCCTATTCAAAATTCTATATTATTGTAATTAGCGTAACAAAAGCGGGGGGAAAAAATAAAATTTATTGTAACTTTTAGGTTAAATATTTTCACATAATAATAATGTGTAATATTAATTATCTATTTTGTTTATATGTAATTATGTTGTATGTTACAAATTTTATTGTAATTATTGAGTTAGGTACAAAATTTCTATTTGTTGTATCATGTTTAAAGTAGGGTTGGTAACTGTTGTTATGACAATTGGGCGTGGCAACGCCTTCTGTATAAATACGGAAGTGTAACCTTGCTTTCACACTAGTTGTAAGTTAGTGTTTGTAGTAGTAACACTCACTGATGATGATGACTTGGTCATTGAAACGCGTATGAGTAAATAAATGAATAATTAGTGAGTTTTGTGTATGTTTTTATTTGTTTTTAACATAGCCTCACAAACCAAGCTCAAAGAATATTTGTTCAATGGCTGATAATGCTAAGTTTCGTTTTAATAGTAGGGAAAATGTAAATTCTTTTGTATCATGTAGTACATTTTTTAAGTCGAAAGGATAAATATAAATGTATGTTGAATACGCAATGCAATCTCGAAAAGATGTCAGTTGTTCTGTCATAAATTTTGTAACATGTAAAGTTCTGATAAAAATTAAATCTGTAAACGTAGTATTTCTATCGTAGTATCGTAGTATTTCTAATGTGATTTGTTTGTAATATTTATACATATACTTATGTATTTATATACATATATTTTTATACATATTTCTTTTAATAAAGTCAACTTTGATTTGTTTAAATTAATATTCGTGCCTCAAACTATTTAATGAACACATAACTCTTATTTTCAATTAAACATTTGACTTTGCAGGTCAATAATTTAATTATGTAACAAATACTGCAATATTAAACATCAGCATTACTTCTTAAGAATAAATGTTAGAAAAATTAAAAAATGTTACATAAATTACGCCAGTCTGCTGTTAGTTCTTTCTAAAATATGAGTCACATAAATTGCGCATAAATATTCTAAAGGAATTAATGTCCCAAAAATAATGTGTTACAATATTAATGTATATAATGGTGCCAATGTATATAATTTAATCACACACACACTCTCTCAAAGAATCATGCACGCATGGTAATTAAGTTTTAACTCAATAGTAATTAAAACACTCGAGGATATACAAAGACAAGAATTGTTTTTTAATTTGTAATATTCAAAGCCTTCTGTAGGCAAAGAGTTCCAACTTCATCAGGAACGAATCACTCAACCCACTTAACCATATATTATTAATTAGCGTCATACATGTGGCACAAATAAAACAATACAATATAAATATATATTTATAAATACTACTACTCAGTTACTTGAGGCAAATTAGCCCGTAGCAGTGTGTGTGTGTGTGAGTGAGTGTGTGTGTGTGTGTGTGTGTGTGTGTGTGTGTGTGCGCGCGCGCGCGTGTGCTGTCGCGTGCGCGTATGAGTGTTTATTTATTATTAAGAAAAACTTCAGGTTGCAGCACTTTTCATGACTATGCACTTTAACTAAGTTCACATTAGTGGGTTATTAATGACGTCATAAATAAAGTTTGCCTTGCACACTTGACTACCGCCAGTTTCTTGTCACCCAAGTACTAAGTCTACTTAGGCCAAACGCCACGAGAAGACAAAGGCTAGAACTAAAGCAGTATAACAGCCTTGGTAGCTCAACTCTTAGGAACGAACTCAAGTTGGGTAGTTTAAAACTTTTTGGTTAGAAGTTTTTATAGTAAGGCTGACATTGAAAGAAAACGACTTTAACGTGGCGAGTTTTATAGATTTACGTATTTGGAAGAAAGATGAAACCATTGCACACGCGCCACTAGAGGTCATTCCAAGAATGTATGACCTGTAAGAACTTCAGGCATTTCACAATTATTTTGTGTCAACCAGATGGTTGGCACCCATTAATAACCCACTTCTAAGAGTCTTAAAAAATGGGAATCCCCATATTCCGACACTTCTACCTTCCCCTGTAACACTGGATGGAGGGGTATATACTTGCTACTGTCATCCTTGATATAGTCTGTGAGCTGGAGTTTTCCTAACGTCGCCGTTTCTATGACTTATCAGGGTTTCCCTTCCATTCAAGACTAACTTCATTGTGACATTATCTGACCATCCATAATATTCTACAGTAGAACTGCATAACAAAGGCTCCCCTAACGTTCTGCTCAGATCCTCCATCACGATCCACGAATATACTCCATTAAACAAGGGCTGAGAACACATAGCAACGAAGGGATCTTAGTTGCTAACGTCGGATGACCCTTTCTTATCTCTTGCGAGAGAACTTGGTGTAGAGATTTTGGTGCCCATGTGTAAATGTGTGATGGAGCTTACTATGAAATCATGCACTTTGTTAAGGCTACAAACAGACACAATGTCTACAGATGACCATATTCTTTACACTGTCTAGAACTGGATGGGTTTGTCCTTAAACCACAGTAAGCCATTACAATGAAAACGTCCACTATAATACTCTGTTTGGAAAGAAATAAAAACTTATAAACAATAATTACAAGTATACATCGACATAAATTGGTAAAGAAAAGAGAAAGCAATAACTGTCTTTAAATCTCTTCTAA
This sequence comes from Prosapia bicincta, assembly GCA_036971475.1. Classification (NCBI taxonomy): domain Eukaryota; kingdom Metazoa; phylum Arthropoda; class Insecta; order Hemiptera; family Cercopidae; genus Prosapia; species Prosapia bicincta. The sequence continues at coordinate 25,612,873 of JBAIZL010000002.1, forward strand.
AGTACAATATTATGCAAAAATATATGAAACAATAGATGTGTTTGCGTGCTCATGTTTTTGATTGAAACTTTAATTTATTTGCCAATATAACGTAATAGAGCTGCCTTCAACATTAGTCAGTATCGGGTGCCAGGTTCGCCGTTACCGATCGCCATTGCTTCGGCAATTACTGGATGGGGTGGAAGATAAAGTCGGAAAAGCAAATAAAGTACAACTCTATCGCCGCACACAACTCACTCCGACCGACCATTAATGCCATTTCTGAACGAATTAATTTCGTTCCAGCATTTACTCCTCCTGACCGACTTTGCAAATGTAAAACCTTGCTAGTGGCGCTCTCTGATGGTACTACTCTGAGGTCATGGATATAAGCCAACATTAACAAACAAAACATAATTTGTCAACTGTTTCCAATGTAAAGAAATCAATGTATTTTATAGTTGGTAATTAGGTTTACACATGCGTAATAAGTTTGTGCTTATAGTACGAGATGTGTGCTATGAGGTTAAACTGTTGTCGGGAAACTAAGAAACCTGTCAACAGTTTATATTTTATTTTCACGCAATACAAAAAGGGTTTTCTAAAAATTAAAATTTATAATTAGGTGATTGAAGATACTTTAATAAATTAAACTTTATGTCCTTGACGCACCCCAAGGTAAAGATAAAAAAACGATGTGATATTGAACTGACTATACGTTTGCTACAAATATATACAAGAAGAGAAAACGCACTCAATATCTCCATTAGCAAAAGTTTGAGTCAAGCCTTTGACATTATAATAAAATAATAACAAACAAGAAATAATTATAAAAAAATCAATAACTCACAATAATAAGTCATCATCAGCAGAGAGTATAACTCGTCTACCATCTATGCTATAGCTAGTTAAATTGTAAAACTTTTATCAGCGCTATAGCATACTATATTTGTAGATGTTTAATTAGCTCTCCTCACTATGGCGAGGATGGGCTTGTCGTCGAAACGCGTTTGGGGAGAAAACTAATGATTATGTGCTAGTGATTGTATAGTTAATTTTGCGATGGGAGTTTTAAGGTCTGGCAGTGCACTATTTTATTTCCCCTTTAAAAGCTACCGGAATTGCAGATGACATACAGAAACGTGCTCCAATATGCCATAACCGGTAAAATTCCGTTCCCTCTTCCTCCCATTTCCATCCCTCTTCCTGTCCAACCGTTTTATTTGATTCTCACTTCGATACCACCCCTTTCACATGCTTCCCTCCTTGTCTCCGTTTGCGGGTCTATCTGTCTTACTCTCTCTCCTTCCCCTCTTTCCGCTCCCTGCATATTCTTCCATTCTCTTTCCTCGTTATATTTTCGTTCCTCCTTCCTTTCTGTGTCATTCTAGCTCTCTCGTTCTTACCTCGCCTTACCTCTTCTTTGCTCCCCTTCTTTCAGTGTGCCCGAACTCTCTCCCTCGCTCTCTCTCTCTCTCTCTCTCTCCATCCCTCTCCTACTGTTATCGCCTCTGTGTGTCCATCTCCCCCCTTATTGTTTCTCTGACTGGTTTTGCGTCTGTCTGTGATGTTACACTGAGATGATTTGAGATATTCAATTTATTGTCTGTTGAGAATGCAATATAGAGTTATCTTTGTTTTAATTAAATTGTACTATGCGATGTGAAAACATTGATGGTAATAATGAAACCAGACAAAACTTATTAAGGTAGTTTTACCTTAATGATAAATAGGTTTCCCTAGAAGAATTGGAGGAAATGTGGAATTGTAAAAGAAAATATTTTATAAATATTATTAATACATCTAGAATAAATCCTTTGAAATAGATTGTTGAAATAGCAACATAGAAAGGAGAAAATTGAAATGCATTTCAATAAATATATAATAGACTGAATTTTCCACGAAGTGAAATGCTTGAAATGTAATTCTGCAGAACTTAAATAGTTATTTGTATAAGCATTGAAAACCCTTTTTAAATTGAAAATATGGTAATTCCGAATCACGTTCACAATTACTCGTGAAGATTTATAAACTTAACGGTGGTTGTCTAATAAGCGTGTTATGATATACTATGTGTTATGTATCTTATATTCTATACGAGTATATTTGTAATATTGTAGGATATACGAGTACTGTAGGATATTTGGAAGGTAAGAACCTATTTTATTGCCATCGCACTCAGGAAAGATTGTGTTATGGAAAATAGGCGAGATGTCACTCTGCTACCCGGCAAATATATTGTTATTTTGTTCGCAGAAATGGATGAAGTCCTGAAGATATATGTGAATCGGGCTCAGGGCAAAGTAATGCTTGATGCCTCCTTCTACACGGACATCAGGACTCTAGGTCAGTGTATTTTGTAGTATTACAGGTGTTACGGTTTACAGAAATTATCGTAAAAATATTTGTGTGTAAAACTCGCAAATAAGTTAACTTGTGTAAAAGTAAATAGGCCTATTGTAAGCTAAATGCTCCGTTCTGAATTGTTATATAACCTAAAAATATAATCGAGTAATAATAATTTGTGGGTTTGGGGAAGAAGGAAGTAAATTGACTAAATAACTGCCAATATTTCGAAAATTTAAATAAAAACAATTGTAACAAAAAGCCTGAAGTTCAGAGAATAAAATATTTTAAATATTTTTAAAAATCCACAAAGGCATAAGGAAATGTCACGGTGACGCTGCCTACAAGATCCGTGGCGCGAGTCTCTCTTCCATCAGTCTTCTGACTCTGCCCTTACCATCCGAAACAGTTACGTTCTGAGTTGCCTTCTAGAGTTCGGCTCAAGTTTAAACGGGGCTCAAGTTTAGAAGTGTTTGTAAGCCATTCCTCATTCATCCGAATCGTTGCCTTTGGCATCTGAGTAACCACAGTCGGAATTTCGTATTAAAGCAGTTAGATATCAGCCGGGTAGGTAAATGTTTCCGTCAGGGAGTGCAAACCATCAGACCTCCGGGAAGTAGGGGCATGTTATAACTAACGGAACGTTCCGAGGGTTCCATTTAAGACTAATGTACTGAGGAGACACCTGTCTACGACTGAGAGAAAGAGGGGGGAGCGGGAGAGTGAGAGAGCGAGAGAGAGAGAGAGAGAGAGCAAAAAATTCCAATGCAGGGATGCAATCCTGTACTAAGTACCAGCAAACCCATGCATTGCTCCCAAGCCTCTACCTTACATAATCCTACCCAGATTCAATATATTTGCTATTCGTCCTGACTAACAATAGTCATCTAACGATCTTTAAACAAACAAATCCATCAGAAACATAGACATGCAACCCCTTGCCCACATTTCAGTCCAGAAGAATCCAGGGACGACCAGAAATTATTTTCAATGTATATATTATACTATTAAATTAAAAATATATGAATAAAATAGGCTTTCGTAAATATAATGATATCAAGGTACTCTATTGGTAGAACACTCTCACGTCCTGTAACATTTACTTTTGCCGTGACTGTACAATTAAGTTGCATATGCTAGAAATGCACGGTTCCTGTCAAAAACAAGTTGTTTTATTTATTTATTTAAAACTGTTGTAAAACAAAGTTTATATTTTTTATTAATAAAATTAATATTTGCTGAAGTAGGTAACAACAATTTATTACCTTTTATTATACTACATTTTTTAACAATATTCTCTTTCAATAAGGAATGAAGCTATTGTGTCGTCTACTAATGCTAGTTTTGGGACTTGTCAACATCCACCCCCACTGACGTAAGAACCTCACCTTCTAGACCTATTTAAATGTTTTATAGAGAATCACAAATATAAAGCGTAGTTATTGAAGATTTTAATGAAATATTTAAAATGAAATCACTTTATTTACCCTAAAAATAATTAATTACCTTTACATGGGTTCCGCTCAAAATCTCGTTTTTTATTTTAATTGCAAATTTTACTGATGGAAAAAAACATTCTGTTCATTATTAGTGAAATCGTAGAATGCAATATGATGAAATTATTTTACCATCATTATAATAACATTGTAGTGTATATGTGTATAAATATATATATATATATATATATATATATATATATATATATATAATAAATTTGTTCTAAATGTGATAGCACAGATCCGCTTATTTAAAATCCACTTATTGTCAGCACATTATCAATGAGTACGTTACAAAATCCAGACAACAGTGCGTCCCCTGAGCTTCTTATCGGTCCAACGTTGTCGGTTTTATGTCGTCGTCCCGTTAAAGTTTATGACGGGCAGATACCCTATCTGTAACGCAATAATTTGCGGAGTGTTTATTCCGCGAGTCGAGCTCACGATGCAAAATGTTCCTCCGCACGATAATTTACCTCGGATAGTTTCAGCTGATATTTCCTACAGACATACTTCATCTGTACTCTGTAGGTAAATACTTTAAATTCGTGAATGTTGATGGATTAATCAGTAAACCCTGCGGTCAGTGGCAGCGTGTGTATATAGTGTTTGAATCGAGGGAGTTTACCTGAAGTAGCGACATTCGGCAACAATGGATTGCTAGGGAGGTTAACCACGACCATCGAAGGATAAATACCCTCAGTATTATTGTTTAGTTAAGAATATCTGGCTGCATCTTTATACAGCTTTATTTTTCACTTCTTCAGGCATTTTGACATTCACGTGTTTTTAGCTGCACGTGTTATTTTACGCTGTACAAAATGATGTTAATATGCAGAAATATTAATTTTTTTCATGTGTGTGGAAACTTAGTTTCTGTCTAAGAATTCCTTGAAGTCAACGACATTTTTAAACAAGAATGTATAGCTACAAAAGTTAGCGACTAAATTAAAATCTAATTACATTTTTTTGTTATGTATTGTTCCACAATCCATTTCCCACTTCAAGCCGTTTTATATATTTTTATATTCAACGTAGAAAGTTTTCCATTTGGAAAAAAATTACCAGGATATGACGCTTTCTCTTGGAAAACACATATCAAAGCTTTGCATTTAGGCGATTGCAATATTTCGCAGTGACGTTCTGTCAGCTTTGTGAAACATCGCCCACTCTGTATTTATTATTTATTACAAAGAACTAAGCCATGTAATATATGAAAGGTTATGATTTATATTGTATAGCGCATATCTCGTGTTGAAATGCAGGTGTATCCATTATTCTGTTTCCTTCTAATCAATTAGACACTACATGTGTTAATAACTTGCATAAGGGAATTTAATTTACAATTAAATATCTGTCACCAAAGCAACAGGAAACCAATAGACGCATCTTTACGGAAAACCTGACCTTTAGTGACACTTGCTACGGACAGCAGTTATTGTTAATTACTACTTGGTAACTTAAACGCCCGGATACGTAGTGTCTCTAAGAGACTATTTGGAACACGCATCCTCGGAAAATAGGAAGGCGAAAGGGAAGAGTTAAATTGCAATAACTGTGTGAACACTTTAGGATCTACTCAGAACTATCTGGTATTTTAAAGCTTTATACCCTTGGCATGGAGGGTTATCTATAAAGTGGTACTACTTACAGTGGTTAGTGTTAAATGTTAAGCGGGCGTGGTTACACCTTAGTGTTAAGATGGGAAAGCCGTGGTAACACTTACTGTGTTTAGTGTTAAGTGTTAAGTGCCGTCGTTACACTTTATGGTTAAGGGAGGAAAGCCGTGGTAACACTTACTGTGTTTAGTGTTAAGTGCCGTCGTTACACTTTATTGGTAAGGGAGGAAAGCCATGGTAACACCTACTGTGTTTAGTGTTAAGTGTTAAGTGCCGTCGTTACACCTTATTGTTAAGGGAGGAAAGCCGTGGTAACACTTACTGTGTTTAGTGTTAAGTGTTAAGTGCCGTCGTTACACTTTATTGTTAAGGGAGGAAAGCCGTGGTAACACTTACTGTGTTTAGTGTTAAGTGTTGAGTGCCGCCGTTACACTTTATTGTCAAGGGAGGAAAGCCGTGGTAACACTTACTGTGTTTAGTGTTAAGTGCCGTCGTTACACTTTATTGGTAAGGGAGGAAAGCCATGGTAACACCTACTGTGTTTAGTGTTAAGTGTTAAGTGCCGTCGTAACACCTTATTGTTAAGGGAGGAAAGCCGTGGTAACACTTACTGTGTTTAGTGTTAAGTGTTGAGTGCCGTCGTTACACTTTATTGTTAAGGGAGGAAAGACGTGGTAACACCTACTGTGTTTAGTGTTAAGTGTTAAGTGCCGTCGTTACACCTTATTGTTAAGGGAGGAAAGCCATGGTAACACTTACTGTGTTTAGTGTTAAGTGTTAAGTACCGTCGTTACACCTTATTGTTAAGGGAGGAAAGCCATGGTAACACCTACTGTGTTTAGTATTAAGTGTTAAGTGCCGTCGTTACACCTTTTTGTTAAGGGAGGAAAGCCATGGTAACATGTTAAGTGTTAAGTAATGTCGTTACATTTTATTGTCAAGTGGCGAAAGTCGTGGTCACACTTACTGTGTTTGGTGTTTAGTGTTAAGCGGCCGTGGTATTATTTTAGTGTTAAGTGAGGCAAGCCGTACTAATAATTCAGTGTTAAGTGTTTAGTAGCCGCGTAGTCAACAAACATAAGCAATGTGATGGCAAACTGTAAATAGTATTTAAGAAAGGTATTCATTAAGTCTCCGCAGACACTAGAGTTCATACACAGATTTAATTTCCAGTAATTTCTCTATAGTGAAACTATCGTTGTAACCATACGTATTATGTAACTGTGTATTTTCTATTAAACTTTAATTCCCGATTCTTAGGACGATTTCACTTGGACTAAGTAACCGTGTGACGTCACAAGAATATGTGTGCAGTCGGGCCATGAAAATACTAATGTTGACGGTTTATGCACAATTTTGAGCAGAACAGCTGTCGGAATTAGAGGCGGAGCAGATACGAGAATAACCCTTTCGGCGGAGCTCAACGGACGTAAAATTACAACAAAAGAAATTTATTTCGTCATTAGTTCGTGGGCAGCACATTAAAGTAGCCTTTGTTTGCGAGATACAAACATATACCTCCCGGATTATTTCAATTAAATTAAACTTAATTTAGGAGTAGCGTTTCAGAAATAATGAACTGTCCAATATTCTATTCCCTCTATTAGTTCATAGCCTCCTTACATACATCTTGTTTAAATGTTTAATCGTTAGTAAAATAATCTCTAAACTTGTAGCGGATGACACTTGGTAATAACAACACAGTTTATTTTCAAATGATAATTTATTAATTAAATTAGACGAATTAATTTTAGTTTTTTAGGGGAGAAAAATTCTTTTGAAAGGGGGAATGTATGCAATATAGTTATGTAGTCCCATTTGGCTTTAAATTAGTAATAACATAGGATTTCATAAAACAGCTGATTTTATGCTATAGGTAATGTAGTATAACAGATGTTTTAAAGCAGATGTTATGTTACTTTGTATGAATTGCATTTGCTTAATAAAAAGTAACTGAAATAAAAGTTTTAATGTTAACATAAGCAGGAAGTTACTGTAAATATATTTGTTTAAATTACTTGTTAGTAGAGATGTAATTGCTAAACCACCGAGTTCGGCAAAAGCAGTTAATTTGGAGGAAGTGTAATATGTTAAGTAAATGTTCCTGAAATCCCCCTCTTTGTTTTGTTCTTTAACGTTTCAATTAATGCGTTAGTCTTAAGGCATTCTGTGTTCCCAGCCTGAGTTAATTTGTTCTTCCTGAGTTTCAATTCGCTTTCTAGTTACTTGGTTAGCTATTACGTCACTGGTAGTGTATTTCTTGTTCAGCCGCACAACACACAAAAAGGGAAACACGTCAGCTGAAGCGTTTAAATAAAAATAGCGCATCCAGCATTACTGAAAGGACGAAGTAAACCTCCATCAAAATGGAAAACCATTCCTCCCTCTCACTAATCATATACCCACAGTTCCTATCCAATACTCTACCTGCAGCCAGTGGGGAAGTTTACAGCTGTAATGCCATAAGGGAACCCAAACCTCTCCTTCTCTGACTGACTGAAATGTGTTAATCTTCGGCCTTCATCCGATATTTTAGATTCAAGAAACGTTTATCCAATATGAAATATAATCAAACTGCTTGTATGATTCTGTATGCATGAGTCATTTGTGAAAACCTCAATAAATATCTATCGATAGCATATATGGCGGTAACTCGATAGCATATATGGCGGTAACTCGATAGCATATATGGCGGTAACTCGATAGCATATATGGCGTTAACACAATGGCATATATTGCGTTAATGCGATAGCATATATTGTGTTATCTCGATAGCATGTGTGACATTACCTCGATAGCATATATGTCGTTACCTGGATAGCACATATGGTGTTAGCTCGATAGCATATATGGCGTTAACTCGATAGCGTGTATGGCGTTACTCGATGACCCATATGGCGTTAATTCGATAGCATATATGGCATTAACTCGATAGCAAATATGGTGTTAACACGATAGCATATATGACGTAGCTCGATAGTCTATATGACGTTAACTAGATAGCATTAATTGCGTTGACTAGATAGCATATATGGTGTTAACTCGATAGCATATATGACATTAACTCGATAGCATATATGTCGTGAACTCGATTGCAAATATGGTGTTAGCTCAATAGCATATATCGCGTTAAATCATAATATATGATACTTTATTTATAATAATTATAATTAATAAATAAAAATTACTATTATTTGTTTAAAAACATGTTACATTATCTTGTTCTTTTCCTAGTTATCAACCTCCCCCACCCACACACACACACATATATATATATAATGAATAATATTTACCATAAGCAAAAAACATATAATGTAAGCTATATTACCCTTTTACGCATCGTATATAATATATAACATATGGCGTATAATGTATACACTTAATATACAATGTAAATTTTAACTCCTGATAGAATTAAAAGTTTTCCTACCCTTTTTCACACCCTTTTAGTCAAATCCTTTTTCTTATGTTTATTGCTATCAAATTCCGCAGTGTATTACAAAACGAAACAGAATAAATAGAAATAATATATAAAATATAAATAACACAGAGTCAAATATTATATTCATATAATTTTATGTGAATTAACATAGTTTTAATGGCTTTGCAAACTGGAAACTAATCGCGTCCGGCCTGACGATCCATCCCAAAGAGGATGATTGGATTTTTAATTTGGGAACGTTACTTACAATATCGACGTATTACACATACGTACGTCCTTTATTTTTTGTCGTTTCTTCTACGAGTATTTTATCGTCTATTGATTAAATAATAAAAACTCAACTGAGCATATTGTAAGTAATGTAATAATAAATTACCAACATATTCTTACGATCAGCATTATATACACGTGGAAAAATATCTCGGAAGCAACGTCTTCCGTCTGACCGGAGGTAAGCAACTTTTTTTCTAGAGGTCTGATCCATAGGTAAACAGGCATCCTTTCTAGGGGTAAGCAACCTTTAGGTAAGCAGCAATTTCTTCTAGAAGCCTGATTCTTAGGTAAGCAACCATGTTTTCTAGAGGCTGGACTCCAAGGTAAGCAACCATTATTTGTAGAGGCCGGATCCTTAGGTAAGCAACCATCTCTTCTATAGCCCTGACCCTTAGGTAAGCAACCATTTCTACTAGAGAGCTGATCCTTAGGTAAGCAACCATCTCTTCTAGAGGCCGACTCATTATGTAAGCAACCATCTCTTCTAAAGCCCTGACCCTAAGGTAAGCCACCGTTTCTTCTAGAGGTCTTATACTTAGGTAAACAACCATCTTTTCCATAGGGCGTATGCTTAGGTAAGCAACCATCTCTTCTCTTTCTAGAGACCTGACCCTTAGGTAAGCAATCATGTGATATGGAGGCCTAATCCTTAGGTAAGCAACCATCTATTCTGGAGGCCGTATACTTAGGTAAGCAACCATTTCTTCTAAACGCCCGATCCTTACGTATGCAACCATCTCTTTTATTGAAAATCCATTAGAAATTGAAATCTCTGACTATAGCATTCGTCTTTGAAAGGTAAGTAAGGTCTTTGTACTTTTAAATACTTTAAACTTATGACGTAAACTACCTGTTTGTGGGTGGCAGTAACGAGTTTGAGAGTTAGTCCGAAGTAGCAGAGGTTCACATAATCCACATTACTCCTTATATTTGTGCTTCTCGCCAAAGGGATAAGGGTGGTTCGTTCAGGTATTCCTCGTCCTCCGGTTTCTTCCATTGTATATGTGCCTCCTAATATCTGACCAAGGAAAAATAAGAGACAAAAGTTATAAAGTATTTTTAAGTAAATATAAAGTTCACAGGAATCCCTACACCTATCTTCCTTTGGGTACAAACATGTTTCAACCCAGAACATCTCTTCATCAGTGTATCTTGAGCACTCAAATAATGAGTTTTGTGATCTGTTTATGCTTTTTCAATTCCTACTAATAATTCACACTCTCTCTAAATATAGTCTATATTAATCCCTTTCAAATGGTCAATTTTGAATAAAATACATGTTACTCATCCTCTCATGTTACAGTACTTTTTTATAAACTTGTAGTGGATGGCACTTGATGTGTTATAACGTTTTCTCAAGTATTAATTAATAACTTAATGTAGTTTTACCTCGGAGACAAAACTTTTACTAAGGGGGCAAGGTATGCAATATAAATATTATATCCAATTTGTTTAAAGTGAGTAACATACGATTTAATCTGATTTAATGTTATAGGTTATGTGGTAGAACAGCTGCTTCAACGCATAGGTCATGTTACTATATTCATAACAGTAATTATATAATAAAAAGTAACGGAAATAAAAGTTGTACTGTTTACCTAAGTAGAAATTTACTTTAAAACGTTTTTGTTTATATTACGTGTTTTTGTAGGAAGATACCAATCCCAATTCTAATGCTTGTGTTGGGGGTAATTTCTTAGTAACTCAGAGTTTGCTTTCAACAAGTTGTAGCTGTTTAATATACAAAGTCAACAATGATCTTAATTAACCAATCACCCGCCTGTTTGCATTATCTCCGACGGCCATGAATTATTAATCAGACAATTATGTGATGATTATAGTTGTCAATAATTGCACAAGGCTTGTTTCTGGCAAGTTGGTACACCTGGTTTGCATAAGTATTATGGGTAAATAGTCGGTAAGCTTTGACGGCTAGTTGGGAGGGAAATATTTCGTCTGTCGTTTGATCGGGCCATAATGACGTACATTGTTTCTGATAGATTATAGAACATAAAAATATAAATATTTCCTGTGCTGCTCCTTTCCAGTTAGTCGCATTCAGTAATGTTCCTCACGTTCATCCTGAGCGACGCAAGCCATCCATTCACGTCCCTCATGCTCTGATTTTGTAGATAGCTCCATCTATCAAGCTTCTGGTTACACCACTCTCCTCCACTGCGCTTTTCCAAGGAGCACCTCACACTCTCTTCTCCTCCCCTACTACCCAAGATATTCACAGGACAAAGAATTCTCCTGAGGATCTTCCTCTATAAGATAGCCAGGTGGTTTTCCTCATTCCCCGTTAATACCCAAGCATCAAATCCATAAGTTAGTAAGCCTACGGGACGGAGTTTTCCCACTCACATACTGGCTTCTAGGCGTTTCAGTTATCCAAAGCTTCATTGGCATCAGTTGTTCTTTTATTCACCTCAATGGAGACCTTTGTATTGGATCTGACAAATCCCACTGCTTGTTGAGCTACTTCAGGTTGCCAAACTCTTTCTTTTGTCTGCATTAATCTAACGTCACATCTCCTTAGCCGCTTAGTCTATGATTGGCAAATTCCTCTTTTAAGGGCCTGTACGGTTGTCTTTGATGTTTACACCATCAGCGTATGCTAGCAGAATATCACTGATAGACATTGCTAAATATTTTTCAATGTGTGCTGAGTGGTAGGTAAAACAAAATGCATTTAAGTAAATAAATGTTATAATATACCAATAAACTAGATAAACAAATTTAACATCTTTCGTAATAGACAGGTTCAGAATCTTTCCTATGACAAAGAAGTATTACAGGTAATCACATTTCCTTACGAAACGTTCGGTGCTGGAAACTTGTGTCGGGCTGGACGTGGTTAATGCAACTAATCGATGCCGTTTATTTTGTTGGAAAAACACGTTCAGCAATGAATTCTCCGAAAACTTCGTGCTTACGCGAATCGGACTCAAGTCCTTGAGAGCAACTCGTCCAAGCAAGCATTTTATCTTCATTAAGTTAAACTCTTTGCCTCGAGTGAAACGCGCCATGTTTCCCCCGAGTTTGCACCCTCGTGCGTGACGTAATTAACGGGTAAAGCTTTTGTAAACATGGGCTCTGTAATTAGATATCAAAGCATTCTTCTTTGCTATTCATAGCGTTACCTTGGAGACAACACAACCGGCTACAACTTGTTGCAATTGGTGGAAGAACAGAGTTAAATTTAGGTGTTCCATGGAAAATGTATTAGACAAATCAAAGAAAACGACCCTTATCTACGTTTGAAATATTAAAAGTATAAAACCTGAAGAGAAATATACCATTGGAAACTCCACTTGTTATGTAGATACCAGTGCCTAAATAAACACAGGCCATCCATTAAAATTACTAAAAAATTATTAAAAACAACATAATGAATATACACAATTGAATAATTGAACATAATTTTGAAGGTTTTAGTATCTTAAGAGCGTGAAAAATATTGAACAATGTAGTAACGCTATATAACTTTTGTAAACATTGCAGCGCTGTATCTTGATTAGGTGTATTAGTACTCCTTATTCCCTAATTAGTTTGGTCACTTTAAAACACACACACACACACACACACACACACACACACACACACACACACACACACACACGCGCGCGCGCGCACACACACACGTACACACACACACACACACACACACAAACACACACACATACACTGCAACGACCCCCTCTACCTCCTCCTTGTTTTCTTCTTTTATTTTTTACTTATCGTAACGTTAATGGTTTTACAGAATTGTTACTTTTTATTCGCGCCTGTTCATCTCCGTTCCGCTCTTGTGTTCGTGTAGCCTCGAGATTTCTTAAATTTTGTCTTGTGTTCACCCGTTATTTGCCCCTCCTAAACGCAAGCCACTTCCCGCTGATTTCTACCTTAAAGTTTGTATGACCCACACCAAAATGTTTAATATGTTTTGTTGGGGCTTTAAATAGTCATACCTGTCAGTAAAGTAGTCAGCTGGAATGAAACACTATTCACATGAACACACAAAATTTTCAAAGAATCTTACCATCTTAGAAGATCCACCCCCCGTTATCTTTTAATAGGAGTGGTGTTAATAGGAGTAGGTTTTAGTACCAAAGGAATAGTTTTACTGTAAACTTCTTAAATTAAATAAAATTCTTTATAGAAAGCTGTTTAAGAAACAGTTTTTATGATGTTACTATTAACAAATACCGCATGCGGATATTCCAACTTTTATATCTACTACGAAATGTGTTTCTTTCAATTTCAACATAAACGTAACCATATAATGTATTGTAATTTTTTCTTGAATGAGGCCGTATATTTATATTTTTGTTATTGAACATCATTATAATTATAATTCACTTCTGAACTGTGTTTTTCAGAATAAGTTATATTCTCACAAATATTTTTTTAAAAGACTTTAATACCATATATGTATCAATAGCATTGGTAATCACTCGCCCCTAATGATGACGGTATTAGTGTTGAAATGTATATAAAATTAAATTAATTTGAAAAAATATTTGTGAGTTGTTTACGGTATTTTATATCAGTATATTTAGTTCGATTAAATTTTGTATTAATATTAATTTAATTAATGCACAAATATAAACGCTTGCTACAAACCAGTCACACATTCATTATTTACATTTCGGGAAAACACTCAGCATCATATGGACAATACATGTGAAATGAAATCTAAATCCCAAGACCTTAAATATAATCACGGCTCTTTGGAACAGTTCGTTTGTTACCTTCTGATATGCTAAAAGTACTAGCAAAACATATATAAAGATTGTGTAGCTATTTTGTGGCTAGGTTTTTAAAATTAGTATATGATAAATTACTTCCTTACACAATCTCAAAAGCACAGTGGTACGATATATTGAATGAGATGTATATTGGGAGAAACCTCAGTTTACCACAAAAAGTAAACACAATTTATATTACAAGTTACCTAAAATACCTTGCAATAAGGTTTTTACCATTATTCACATTTCGATGACCATTTCATCATCATCAGAAGATCCTATTACAAACTAGAATAAAATAATTTACAAACTAGACTGAACCAAAATAGCTACTATTATAATATTATCAGTTTTTCATTATTTTTGTTGCATCGGAAGGGTTTACCCAATAATTTTATTGTGATTATTTTCCTACTAATTTTTCTATCTATATTTACATTGAGTCATAAAATAAATTCTTTTGTGCTATAAATGGAATAATGGCAATAAGTGAATTATTAAATTATTTTTGGTCAGTTTGTATTTTGTTTTCGTTGTGATTTCACGTGTGTTTTATTACTTCATATCATCTTTAGCGTAGACCTGGGCACGTTCACGCAGATTTTTTTCAATGAATTGTACAATTTTTATGTTTTACCATAAGCAATTTAGGACACTCTGGTTTTATAAAGCAGTTATTAAAGACAAAATTAGTGTATTTATTTGCTGCCCTTTTTGTATTTAAAACCATAAAAAATGTTTTTTGAAGTCGAAGTGTGTTGCGTAACTTGCCCAAATGAACGAAGTCTCCAGAAGTAGTTTTCTCTATTTCTCGAGACCCTTTACGTCCAATGATTCTGTCGAGTCATGTGTTTTAGTTTAGCATGGGCTATAGTGTAACACGTGTTATAGTGCAGCATGTGTTATAGTGTAGCATGTGTTATAGTGTAGCATGTGTTATAGTGTAGCTTGTGTTATAGTGTAACATGTGGTATAGTGTAACATGTGTTATAGTGTAACATGTGTTACAATGTAGCATGTGTTATAGTGTAACATGGGTAACCATTAGAGGCTGGATCCTTAGTTGAGTAACCATCGTTTCTAGAGGCTAGTACCTTAGGTAAGTAACCATCTCTTCTAGAGACAGGATTCTTATTTAGGAAACCATCTTTTCTAAAGGTCTAACCGTGAGGTAAGCAAACTTTTCTTCTAGGAGCCTGATCCTTAGGTAAACAGGCATCCTTTCTAGAGGCCTCGCCCTTAGGTAAGCAACAATTTCTTCTAGAAGCCTGATCCTTAGGTAAGCAACCATGTCTTCTAGAGGTTGGATTCTAAGGTAAGCAACCATATATTATAGAGGCCGGATTCTTAGGTATGCAACCATCTCTCCTATAGCCCTAACGCTTTGGAGGCCGTATACTTAGACCTCCATCTCTTCTGGAGGCCGTATACTTAGGTAAGCAACCATTCCTTCTAAAAACCCGATCTTTACGTATGCAACCATCTCTTTTGTTGAAAACCCGTTAGACATTGAAATCTCTGACTATAGCGTTCGTCTTTGAAAGGTAAGTACGGTCTTTGTACTTTTAAATAATTTAAACTTACGACATAAAACTACCTGTTCGCGGGTGGCAGTGACGAGTTTGAGAGTGAGTCCGAAGTAGCAGAGGTTCACATAATCCGCATTACTCCTTATATTTGTCCTTTTCGCCAAAGGGATAAGGGTGGTTCGTTCAGGTATTCCTCGTCCTCCGGTTCCTTCCATTGTATATGTGCCTCCTAATATCTGACCAAGAAAAAATAAGTGACAAAGGTCATAAAGTATTTTTGCTGGGTAAGCAGCAATTAAATAAACTAATTTTGTCTTTATTAACTGCTTTATAAAACTAGAGTGTCCTAAATTGCCTGAGGTAAAACATTAATATTATAAAATTCATTGAAAAAAATCCTCGTGAACGTGTCCAGGTCTACCCTAAAGATGATATGAATTAATAAAACACACGTGAAATCACAACGAAAACAAAGTACAAACTGACCAAAAATAATTTAATAATTCACTTATTGCCATTATTCCATTTATAGCACAAAAGATTTTATTTTATGACTCAATGTAAATATAGATAGAAAAATTAGTAGGAAAATAATCACAATAAAATTATTGGGTAAGCCCTTCCGATGCAACAAAAATAACGAAAAACTGATAATATTATAATAGTAGCTATTTTGGTTCAGTCTAGTTTGTAAATTATTTTATTCTAGTTTGTAATAGGATCCTCTGATGATGATGAAATGGTGATCGAAATATGATCTTAAGTAACTTGTAATATAAATTGTGTGTTGATACTTTTTGTGGTAAACTGCGTTTTGTGGTCACTTTTTTCCAATATACTAGAAAGTAAATGATCATATACTATTTTTAAAATTGTATCAATAAAAGTACAAGATGTGATTAGAATTTGATATATTTTTAGCCCATTTACGTATTGCCGCTTTTATGTTAGTAAGTAATAAATAATAACTCTTAGCCCAAGGGAAATTACTTGATCAGTTAACTTTAATTTAGATTGAAAGAAATTGGCGAATATAGTAAATGCGCTTTTGTTAACACTTCTCATCACATAAACATACACATATACTATATATACAGACTATATATATATATATACTATATATATAGTTATTACGAAATTGAATAAAATTTTAAAAAAGAAACTAAGAGGACAGTAGCGTAATTATAATCAACAAACAAATAGCTTATAAGCCCTAGCTACAAAATAGCTACACAATCTTTATAAATGTTTTGTTAGTACTTTTAGCATATCAGAAGGTTACAAACGAACTGTTCCGAAGAACCGTGAAAATATTTAAGGTCTTGGGATTTAATGTCCATATGATGCTGTGTGTTTTCGCGAAAGGAACATATAGGTTGTGTGACTGATGTAAGCGATTATATTTGTTTATTATTAAATTAAATTTGATAAAAAATTGAATCAGAATAAATATACTGATAAAAAATAGTATATAATTAAAAATACAACGACATGTAAAATCAAAATACAAATGAATGTTTACAACACTAATACCGTCAACATCAGGGGCGAGTGACTACCAATGTTATTGATACATGTATGGCATTAAAGTCTTTTAAAAAAATATTTGTGAGAATATAACTTATTCTAAAAAACACAGCTCAGAAGTGAATTATAATTATAATGATGTTCAATAACAAAAATATAAATATACGGGCTTATTCAAGAAAAAATTACAATACATTATATGGTTAAGTTTCTGTTGAAATTGAAAGAAACACATTTCGTAGTAGATATAAAAGTTGGAATAACCGCATGCGGTATTTCTTAATAGTAACATCATAAAAACTGTTTCTTAAACAGCTTTTTATAAAGAATTTTATTTAATTTAAGAAGTTTACAGTAAAACTATTCCTTGGTACTAAAAGCTAAGTTTTAAAACAATTAAATACAACTTTTGAATTATTTATCAACTTTATTTGTTAAGAAAGCACTCCGTTCTTGAAACTTTATTCCTTGATATTTTCTACTTAATTTCATAAGTTAATTGTGAGAAAAAAAGACAAGTAGCAAAATGGGTAATGAATCATGGAAACGAAATAATTTCAAATGGATTCGTGAATTCTCTCAAACATTTTTAAACCCTTTTACAATATTAGATTTCAATATTCAAGTCGTAGTTTATTGAGCAATATTTTTTATTAAAAGTAATAAATGTTGAGTAGCAAACATTTTAATGTGTTTCCTTCAATTCGCTTTTATATGCAATAAAGATGATTAATTATTTATACCTTGAAGTTGAAACTTTAATTATAAAGTCTCGTCAACTTTATCGTCTGAAAAGGAAATGCTATAAAAACGTCTTTGGAGCTTCATCCCTTAACTCTTTAAGGATAATTCTCCCGCAGAAGGAGAGCATTTGATGCAGTAGCAAAGATGAAGTGTGGGACTTAGCTGGGCAGAGGTTGTCAGCTTGCCATGACTACGTTTATAAAAAGGTCAAGATATTGTTGTTGATAAAATTGTTGTTCGCATCATTAACACACTCAGTCTGTTATTTTCTACACAATATTGAATGTTGGTGTGGAATTCAAAATTAATTTTCGTGAAAAATATAAATACTTCCGAGAACAAAACAAATATAGAAAGTTCATGTTTTCTTGTTAGATGTGATAAGCTTATATATAAAATGGTTTACGTTACACTATGAAGGCTATATTAAATATTGACTATATATGTACCTGTATGTAGGGTATTTTATCCTCAGGTGATTGTGTGTTAGTTATATTAATGTACATTGTCGGCCCTATATTGTAAATAATTTAACGTAATTATTTATTTTAGGAAGATATTTGTACACTTCTAAATCTGTAAGAGATCGTAGCAATATTTTGTAATACTGCACCCCCTGGTATAACATAAATATTAATATATTTGGAAAGGCTTTGTGGTATGTAAACCAACACGTGACCTGAACACTGGAGATGAGCGTCAAGTTACACATCGAGGGAACCATGTAGATATATGGAGTAAAATCTCTAAAAATATAGTAAAAGCACTACCAGCTAACACCTACAGTTTAGGAAAATTTCAGAGGTTACCCCCCTAACTAAAAAGAAAAATAAGAAAAAAACCTTCTGATAGGGGAGAAGAAAAATTAGCGACATAATGTAGTGAATTATACTAAAGAGAGGATGAGGTCAGTGCGGGAAACAACGCAAAGGAGGCCTAAGAAGAGGTATTCAAAATACAGGACTCGAGTGAGAGAGGCGTTAATTTTGGTAACAATTTTTGCGTTAAAATAAAAGAGTAACGTTTCTACGTAAAAGTGAAATGAGAATAAGTGAACTAGATACTTAGTAAGTGCAAGGGTGGTCAAGTGTAAGTGAAGCAAAAACCGACGCAACAAATAAGAATTGCCCATTATAAGTATTAATTTATTTTAAATTAAAAGTCATCACATTAAAGTAAAAAAAAAAAATTGTAACATAAACTATTTATAAATTTGGTAAAGGAATAATAATTAGTTCAGCCAGTAAATAAAACTTTTATCAAACAAAGTGCAGTAACCTATAGACACCTTAAAATAAAAAGACATTTTAACGTAAGGCGGGTATATTATTGTATGTTATATGAGCTTTGGTTGTAGGGGATTTTAGGGCTAAATTTCAAACATGTAAGAAACCTTTGATGAGGAGACTGAACACCACTCTTAGTGAAAAGATAAATGGGGGGGGGGGGGTTACAGTAACGAAATATCGGGTGTAATAATCCAAAGCCAATTTAAAGTATTGGCTTCGAAATCACCAAAGTTGCTAATTGGGTCTCGTATTAAGGAATTAGGCCTGGCTAAGCCGATCGAGCTGCTCATTGCGGTTTACGGGGCAACGCGGATCTGAGCTTTGTTCCTTACCCAGTTGAAATTCCTTGTACTTCTTCGAATTTACATGACTGATTTTATGGCTAGCTATTGAAATAAAAGTATTTCAAGTTCGCTAAGTGACCAGGCAGTGACGTCACAGGTGGGGATTTTAAAACCTCAAATTGAATAATTATTTAACTAGTACTACGCTATCTACAAGATTTTATACATTTAATTAAACCAAAACTCGTGGAAAATTCTACGTATGTCAATTTAAGCGTCATTATCTCTGATACTCAACTTTCCTACCATTTAATTTAGTAATGGTTTTACCTGAATTAGTAATAGGTTTACGTAATTAGGTTACGTTTAACCTAACTATATATTTTAAAAAATATATCACTGCACCGGTGTCCTTTATTTATCGGTTTGATGTTTCTCAAAATATCGTAGGGCCTACTACGCCCTTGATAAGGGAGATCATTCTTCAGGTTTCTCCAGCTGCTATACAAAAATGGAGCAGTAGGTTGTTCCTTTGATATTTAAAATATCTAATAAATTTGAAATTGCAAAACGAAAGAATATAATTTATACAAGATAAGCAAAACTAAACAGTAGGCTATGTAACGAAAATAAATTTAAATGTGTCTATTTTAGTAATTGAGTTAAAATGTACAAATTTTATATTTAAATAAAAAAGCCTTCTCTCTCTATTCTGTTTTCTCAGATTCCTTTCGGTTTCAACGAAAAACCTCTGGCTCATAAATTGACAATTTACTTTAAATTTACATAATATAAGTTTTACTTATACATTTATAATTACTTTAAAGTCTTTCTGTAACAAACAAGCTCTGTATCATGGTACAGTTACAGATTTACTGACATATTGATCTCTGGTCTCATTGTGTATCCACTCAATAAGTAATTTATATCGAAATTTTTATATAGAATATATTATCATGTATACAAATGTATTGGTTTCAAATACATTATATATCCTAACGAAACATATATTTAAATAAAACAATTCTATGTAGAGTTAAAACATTTTCGAGTTAAATGGATTTTCCTCTGGTAACACCTGTTAGTATATAATGATATTTTATCACGAAATTTGTGTCTTGCCATAATGTGACACTGGTGAAGTTTAAAATTAAATATTTATAAATAAATTGTTTTAAAATTATGCTATTGTTTAGTTGATCCACATTTCATAAACAACCAGTTACGCAGTGGTTTGAGTATTTTTGGTTTGATCTGATTTTGAGCGCTGCTGATAAATACCACGGACAAAACACCAAGCTAAAACATAATCACAGACGTATTCTATTGTGCCCAGTGGCAACAGCCAACTTTATTTTATAACCGAACAAACAGGGGTTGATTGTTTTAAGCGTTTTCATGACAGCAAAACAACCGAACAAAATGAACACAACTCCAACATCTGTTGCTACCGCATTCCAGGCCGTGCAGTGTGTTTACGGTAAAGCGACTGACGTCATGTTTGATAATTTTAACGAGCCACAAGACCGTAGCAAAGTTTTCCCTACAGCAAAGCAAATTTAATTGGTGTGAAACACAATGGTTGTGTTTTGATTAGAAAAGTATGTCAAATTCGTGAGTTGCCTGAAAACCATCTAAATTTAGGTTTTTCTTAAATTGGCCTTTGATTGGATGTTCCCACAAAACGAGAGTATAATATGTCGTTCATAGTAATATTTATCCTATGAAGCGATATCCTCTTGAACGAAACGTGACATACAGAACAGGGCAAAATATTACAATTTTTGTCTTAGTTTACTTTGAATAAATAAATCATATATTTTTACACTACAATAGACTAGGTTTACACAAAATTTTATTATTTTTTTTGTATTATGTATTTACAGAACTTTTATTGAAGGATAGATGATGTGTGGAAATATATAGCAGTGTTCTCCTGACAATTGTCAGCACCAAATTTGTATCACAGTTTGAGTGGTTAGCGCAGGTAAATCCTCATCTAGAAAAGATCCCAGACAATATAACTTCCAATGCTTTCGAATGACACCAGTACGTACTTCCTTGCTAGTGGAAGTGATTTACAAAATATTATACTGTTTCGCAATAAAGCCAAACAGGCCATATCAAGGCATGCGTTCAGGACGTTCTTGATAAGAATGATTGGAAACTACAACTCTTGGTGAAAGTGATAATGCTCCTAAAATAAACAATATTTCTGGCTGATATTCATATTGAAGTTATGAGTTTTCATGGTGAATGCAATACGTGAAACCGGTCAAAGGATAGACGCCTGTCTTCACCCCGTTAAAATCACTACTTCAAGCAAGACATCCTTAATACACGTTGCCATAATTTCCCCTTATTCTTAATACCAGGTGAGAATTATGTAGTTTCCATAGTCTTACACCCCCACACTCTTACGTACCTTACCAGTTAAACTAGTAGTTTCCCTTAATGACCCCGATAGAGAGTAGAATATGTCTATAAGGAGGCTTCTGTCTTCGCCCTAACCTTTCCACTCCCATGTAAGTGATGATACCAGTATATCTGTTCCGCTACAAATAAGAGAATATCCAGTGATTAATGAAATCACGTGAGTTTTTTGGAATAGAAAACATTGCTTGGTGTCAACGCTAAGAGATAAGAGTTTTGAAATATCCCCTCTTTTGGCGGAATTTACTCTAACAAAGAAAGGGCTTCTGGAAAGACGTGAATATCTAATCCTAAAATTCCTGTAGACGACGATACATCGTGTTGCTTAAATTCGTTGACATGATAAACGTGTATTTGTTTCCGTCTCGCCGCTATATCAGAAGACTCCGAAGATTGAGGTTTTGCCTTCCTGAGAATTCAGTAAAGATGCATTGTGGCGCTCTTTATAAGGTTGATAATAATAGTAAAAAACAAACAAAACTACATTCTCGCAACGTAAACCAAACATTGTATATATATATATATATATATATATATATATATATATTTTTTTTTTTTTTTTTTTTTTTTTTTTTTTTTTTTTTTTTTTGACTAATAACCAATAAACCATCACAAATAACAATAAAAATATATTACAAGCTGTGGTTCGTTTAACCTACACATTTATTTAAACTGTATTGGATACGTCTTTTAGCGCGATTAAGTAGAAAAACTGTACAGGAAAAATGTTTTTAGTTGACGTCACGCTAAAATAGTCACGCTCTAATGCATCTGTATAGTTGTATATAAGCGTTGTATAGCTTAAATTAAGTAATGACATATGATTTCATACAACTGGTTTTATCTTACAGGTTATGTTGTAGAACCGCTGTTCCTGCAGGAAGGTTTTGTTACTTTATTGAAACATTATAAAGTGGAAATATTATTATTCAATAACTTTCATCAGTTAATAATATAATAATTATTACAGTGTTTCAATGAATATTAAAACTATTTCAATTTAATGCTAATGTGTAATATATTTTTACTGTTTTTTTGTAAATGATAACTCTTTTAGCGCGTCTGGCACTTTTACGTATGAGTCTATTTTAAATATATCCCTTAAATAAAGTTTTTATTAAGTACATTTCTCAAGGTCTAATAACGTTTTGCTAAAAACTTCATGAACTAGATTCCATTTCAGCCCTTATTAACTACATTTTTCGACGAAATGTTCACCTGTGTCGGGCGATCTCACTGATTACCTTATTCTAATGTGTTTCCCATTACAACTTACTTTTCCAAACAAACCCGGAGCTTGTTGACATTCAGAATTTTTGAGGCAAGTTGTTGACGTAAGTATGTCAGTGGGGCGGAGTGTCTGAGGAGACAGTGTCGGCACTCACTCAGTGCATCTGTACATGTCAAGTAACATGTACATCTCTATAAATCCGTTGTGACGTTCAGCTATTATTAAAATAATGATGAATTGACTTCACTCAGTCGAAATAGGTCAGCTTTAGGATAAATGGTACTTTTTTTGTAAATACGATTTGTGTATTGTAACAGGAACATTTAGCATAATGTTACAGATTTTATATAGATTTTTTTATATATAAATGAAATAATTTACTTAAAAATAACATTTCGACTATTATACAAACGCTGAGCTTAAAAAAAAAGAAAAACAGAGATATGGGGTAAGATCAATGAGAGACCCAAAGTCACAACCTTTATTCTGTATGTTTATTCTGTTATTATTAATTTTTTTTAATACTACAGATTTTTTTAAAATATTGCTATATTTATTAGAAAAAAATACTCTATACAGAAAATTTGACACAGAAATACTCACTAAAGAATGAGGTTTACGAAAATGTATAACAAATGTTCTACATTATCTGCATGTTTGACATCCGGTCGATAATTGAATTACACCAAATGATTCACAACATGGATTTCCCACTGAAGCTAATGCACCTGATATTCTGTTTTTAGCTTATCAGAATCATGAGGTAAGGAAGGGGTATAACTGATGATTTAATATCTACTGGAATAAGAAACGCGCGTGGGACTGAAACCACTTCTTCAATATTGGTAGACTGAATAACACATAATGCCTTCTATTCTGCGGACACCAGCCCGCGACAGACACACAGACAAATATAGCGCCAATGTATACTTTAACGGTGCAAAAGCTGTGTTCTCCTTCTGTAACTGATATTCTGTTTTTTAGATCATCAATGTCACGAGAACAAATGGGAATATCGTTGGCGTATCCCTAAAAAAGTTACATTGTGACCGAGAATATAAGTGATGAAATTCGTCCTTGGAAAAAAGCAGTGGAAGTAATAAAAATAGAACACTGTGCTGGGCAGCGGATGTGTACCTCATGGAGGAGAGTGATGTACCCAGAAGCTTGATAGATGGAGCTATCTACAAAATCAGAGCATGAGGGACGTGAATGGATGGCTTTCGTCGCTCAGGATGAACGTGAGGAACATTACTCAATGTGAAGAACTGGAAAGGAGCAGCACAGGAAAATTTTTATGTTCTCTAAACTATCAGAAACAATGTAGGTCATTATGGCCCGACCAAACGACAGACAAAATATTTCCCTCCCAACTAGCCGTAGAAGCTTACCGACTATTTACCCATAATACTTATGCAAACCAGGTGTACCAACTTGCCAGAAACAAGCCTTGTGCAATTATTGACAACTGTAATCATCACTTAATTGTCTGTTTAATAATTCATGGCCGTCGGAGTTAATGCAAACAGGCGGGTGATTGGTTAATTGAGATCATTGTTGACTTTGTATATTAAACAGCTACAATTTGTTGAAAGCAAACTCTGAGTTACTAAGAAATTACCCCCAACAAAAGCATTAGAATTGGGATTGGTATCTTCCTACAAAAACACGTAATATAAACAAAAACGTTTTAAAGTAAATTTCTACTTAGGTAAACAGTACAACTTTTATTTCCGTTACTTTTTATTATATAATTACTGTTATGAATAAAGTAACATAACCTATGCATTGAAACATCTGTTCTACCACATAACCTATAACATTAAATCAGTTCTTTTATTAAATCATATGTTAGTACTTACTTTAAACAAATTGGATAAAATATTTATATTGCATAACTTACCCCTTTGTAAAAGTTTTTTCCTCCGAGGTAAAACTACGTTAAATTATTAATTATATTTGAGAAAACGTTATAACACATCAAGTGCCATCCAATAGAAGTTTAGAAAAAGTACTGTAACATGAGAGGATGAGTAAAATGTATTTTATTAAAGATTGACCATTTGAAAGGGATAAATATATATTTAGAGAGAGTGTGAAATAATAGTAGGAATTGAAAAAGCATAAACAGATCACATAACCCAATACTTGAGTGCTCGGATTACATTGATGAAGAGATGTTCTGGGTTGAAACATGTTTGTACCCAAAGGAACAAGGGAGTAGTGATTCCTGTGAGTTTTATATTTACTTAAAAATAGTTTATAACTTTTGTCTCTCATTTTTCCTTGGTCAGATATTAGGAGGCACATATACAATGGAAGGAACCGGAGGACGAGGAATACCTGAACGAGCCACCCTTATCCCTTTGGCGAACAGCACAAATATAAGGAGTAATGTGGATTATGTGAACCTCTGCTACTTCGGACGCTCTCTCAAACTCGTCACTGCGACCCGCGAACAGGTAGTTAACGTCATAAGTTTAAAGTATTTAAAAGTACAAAGACCTTACTTACCTTTCAAAGACGAACGCTATAGTCAGAGATTTCAATGTCTAACGGGTTTTTAACAAAAGAGATGGTTGCATACGTAAGGATCGGGCGTTTAGAATAAATGGTTGCTTACCTAAGTAAACGGCCTCCAGAAGAGATGGTTGCTTAACTAAGGATTAGGCCTCCATAACAAATGATTGCTTATCTACGAGTCAGGCCTCTAGAACGAGAAAAATGGTTGCTTAACTAAAGATTCGTCCTCTAGAAAAGATGGTTGCTTATCTAAGGATCCGGCCTGTAGAAGAGATGGTTGCGTACCTAAGTATAAGCCCTCTAGAAGAATCGGTTGCTTACCTAAGGGTCAGGGCTTTAGAAGAGATGGTTGCTTACATAAGAATTCGGCCTCTAGAAGAGATGGTTGCTTACTTAAGGATCAGCTCTCTAGAAGAAATGGCTGCTTACCTAAGGGTCAGGGTATAGCCCTGATGGTTGCAGACCTAAGAATCCGGGCTCTACAATATATGGTTGCTTTCCTTAGAATCCAACCTCTAGAAGACATGGTTGCTTACCTAAGGATCAGGCTTCTAGAAGAAATTGTTGCTTACCTAAGGCCCAGGCCTCTAGAAATTATGCCTGTTTACCTAAGGATCAGGCCTCTAGATGAAACCTCTAGGCTTACCTCACGGTTAGACCTTTAGAAAAGATGGTTTCATAAATAAGAATCCTGCCTCTAGAAGAGATGATTGTTTACCTAAGGTGCCAGCCTCTAGAATAGATGGTTCCTTAACAAAGAATCCGGCCTCTAGAAAAGATGCATGCTTACCTTTTGGAATTGTAAATCCATTGTAAATATGGACATGTCACTGCACACTTTCTCTCATAATGCCTCTCACATTTCTCACTTTCTCTCACATATTGCAATTCCAAGGTACCAAATAAAATCCCAGGACTAGAGAAACGTTTCTTGACAACAACTCAACAAATTCAGTTATTTGGGACAGACTAATCAAATTTGAAACAACTTACCCCTGACGCGAAATACCTTATACCTTCACAACCGTGTGCTTCGACGTTAATTAATAACTAGACAATTTTCCAAATCTTTATTTAACCCAACATCAAGTACAACAGAATGGAAATTACGTCCTCTAAAATTAAAATTTGTGATTCTGTGATAGAAGTATTATTTTAATCATAAATGGAAAAATTACAGCAGATTGTGAACATTTGGAATTAATTGCCTCTGATAAGACTCTAAGTAGAAGAACCCTCCACCCCCCTCCCCACTAATACAGCACCCACGCCAATGTGGTCCTTAAAGGTCGGTTTGTATTTACAATTTTCTATATCGTTATTTAAACGTACAAATATATAACTCGTAAATAAAGGCAAATTATTTAAATTCCATTACGGACTCCATTGACCCAAAACAGAAACACAGCTATTTATTTCCATGGCTACCAATTCCCTCACTCAGTAAACCCGCAAGGTGTAAACACAAAGCCTTGTTCCTTTTATTCGTGGCCGTAAATGTAATTAACAGTTATGGCCATTGAGATGTATTTCACGCAACATTTGTTTTTACATATGTAAGGGTAGGTTTTTGTACGGAGGTTGGATTTCCATTTACTAGCGCTGGTAACAGAATCAAATACCGATGTTTATATATATATATATATATATATATATATATATAGTTACGTGTTATATTAAGCTTGAAAGGTTTTTAAAAATGATTTTATTTTTACAAACCTTTGTTAATTAAGAAACATTTAATTTAGAAATGGTTACAATAATTTAGCTTAATAAAAACAAATACAATTGATGTACACTCAATCGGAGTGAGAAACGTCTGTACGATACAGTGGCCGCTTAAACACTGCCGGGGCTCTGTTCTCACACCTATATAATACTAAAGCTGCGTAAGCAGGAATTTTCCTAGCACGCATTTAATTATGAAATGTTCACATAAAATGTTTATATAACTCCTCCATCCCTAAAGAAAACTTCGGGGGTTGGCGAAGTTTCGGCGTTGGTTGAATTCTTCTTCTTCTTCCTGATGAGGGCGAAGTATATAACCTGCTTAATAGGCCTCCGTAAAGGGCAATTTTCGGCATGGGTTGAAGTCCTCTTCACTGGAGAAAGTCACCAGGCAAAGGTTGATTTCCAAGATCCAGTTAAATGGGTTGTCTGCGATTTCCAACGCAGTATCCTCGTAGTTTGTAGGCGTTATTGTTTTTGATGATGGGCATTTTACAGTCTAATTTTCTGTTCATTATAATTCAACTGAGCAAAAGTATTTGGAATTGATTAATACAATTTATAATGAGTCTTTTCTATCATAGGATAGATACAAAATGTTTATAACATATACAATTGTTATCAGAATCTAATTTTTGTTCTACAAAATTTACATTGATTACAATAAAAGTTTTATATAATTTTTCATAATTTTTACCATCATTTACATTCAACTTGCCTGTTATAGATTTGATAAGGATTCTAGTCAGTTTATAAGAATTCTTTTTTTGTTTTGTTATCTCTTTAAGAGTATAGTTTCTAATTTTCTTCAATTAAATTTATTTTGTGATTAACATATTTCAAATAATTAACAATATTTATTACCATAATTAGTTACATATCATTTAATTAATTACAAAAATTTGTAACACATACAATTAATAAAAACAATGTTGTTTAAAAGTTTAATAAAGTTTCTTGCATAGAACTAGTGGACAAAGGTATGGTAGGGATTTTAATTTGATTGTGTCGAATATGAACAAGAAGGATTTTGGTCATTAATTACATTTTTTATCTTCTTAGGCCTTTTAATTTTCGACAAATGTATTTTGTCTTTTGTGTTATGATTTCTAGGCTTTATTTTTCCAGTTTTTCTTTCTTTATCTATCGAAGCTATTTCTTCCTTGCTATATCAGTTTTTAGTTTTGCTTTGCTTCTGAACTGATTTTATATAAACTTCAGATGGTATTTCTGGAAGTGGTTCTTTGTTTACATTCCTTTTTTCTAAAACTTTTTCTTTAATTCTTTGATTGCTATCCCTAATGTTTTCATAAAGTATTTTTGTCTTTTCTTTATGGTTTAAAACGTAGTCATTTACAATTTGTTTTTCTAAATCTATATCTAATAAAGAGTTTGAATTTATGTGTCCAAATAAGACTTCGCACGGCGTTAATTTTGTGACTGAATGTATGCTATTGTTATAGGCGATTATAGCATATTTAACTTTCTTAATTATACTGTCTTTTTTAAATTCGATTTGATTATTTAACAGCCTTATGTGTTCTATTAAGGTGGAATGAAATCTTTCACATAATCCGTTTGATTGGGGGTTTTGTGTACTGATAAAATGGATTTTGATTTTATGCAGGTCTAATATCTCCTTCACAATTCTGTTATTAATCTCCGTTCCATTGTCTGAGATAATAACTGTTGGTAAGCAGAACTGCGCGAAGTAATCTAATAACTTGTCTGCAATCTCTGTAGCTTGAGAGCTTCCCAAGCGATAAGCTTGAGCATACCTTGTGAAACTGTCGACAATGCTGATAAACGAATTCTTTTTTAAAGAGATAGTGTCGATGTGAATTATCTGGAAAGGCCTTGCAGCTGTTGGTGTCAAGTTCATTTCTAGCTGTAAGGGAATTCTGTCGTATTTGGTTCTTTGACATA
This sequence comes from Prosapia bicincta, assembly GCA_036971475.1. Taxonomy (NCBI): domain Eukaryota; kingdom Metazoa; phylum Arthropoda; class Insecta; order Hemiptera; family Cercopidae; genus Prosapia; species Prosapia bicincta. The sequence continues at coordinate 25,641,990 of JBAIZL010000002.1, forward strand.
TGTCACACTGATTTATCAAATTTTGGATTAGTGATTTTAAATTGGGCCAATAATATCTTCGCTTAATTTGTTCGTATGTTTCTTGTATCCCTCTGTGATTGGTTTTGCTGACATGATAATTACTTATCGTTCTAAGGTATCTTCTTCCGAAGTTAGGTCTAAGAGTTTGTTATTACACTTAACCAAATTTAGTTCAGTTTGTTTGAAATTTTAGGCTACGCATGATGCAAATTTCTCGTAAAAATCGTCTTCAAAATATAGATTATATTTTATTTTGGGCACCAAATATGATTTTACAAAATTAACTATGTCTTCTTTAAAATTATTTTCTGATATTTCGACTATTAAACGAAATTTTGAAGTTCCGAATAGTTTTATAATTTTTACTTTCTTTGGCTCATATTTTACTAATGACAAAAATATTTGATTTTTCCCAAAGTTTACAGGCTCGTCGGAAATTGGTATTTCAATTTGGGTGTTTCCTTCAAAATTGGAGTGCACGGTTTGACTGTCACTTTCTTGATCGTACTCTAAGTTGGCATTATCTGTTGCGTCGATTTGTACGACCATAGACTCATTATCTTCATTCAATTCCGGGAAGTAACGACTCAGTAAGTTCGCTGGAGATAGCTCAAGGTCTGGTTCTACAGTGTGTTGGGTGTTTGTTGACTTTTTATTAGTAATATTCAATTGTATTCTAGACAAAGCATCGGCATTTTGGTTTAATTTGCCTTTTTTGTATCTTATGTCATAATCATATTCTTCTAATTTTAATCTCCATCTTAAAAGCTTAGAATTTGTTTCTTTAACTGAAAATAACCATTGTAATGGTTTATGGTCTGTATAAATTTTAAATTTCCTCCCAAATAAATAAGGCCTGAAGTGTTTGGTAGCCCATACGATCGCTAATAATTCTTTTTCAATCGCGGAGTAATTAGTTTCGCTGTCGTTTAAAGTTCTGCTGGCATACGCTATAGGAAGGTCTTTTCCATTTTTGTCCTGGCTTAAAATTGCTCCTAGTGCAAATTTACTCGCGTCTGTCGTTAGAGTAAACTCCTTTTCAAAATCTGGGTATTGTAGAAGGGGTTCGTTAGTCAATATATTTTTACATGTTTCAAAACATTCTATGAAGTCTGGATTTTCTATATTTATTTTTGCATTTTTCTTTAAACAGTTAGTAAATGGTTTTGTTACCTTGGCGAAGTTTTTAATAAATTTTCGATAATAGTCTATTAGTCCTAACAATCCTTTAATTTGTTTGGTTGTTTTGGGTATTGGATAGTTTTTGATTGCCAAAATCTTTGCTGGGTTAGGTTTTACGCCATCTGGTGTCACAACATGTCCCAAATATGCCACTTCTTTTCTTAAAAATTCTGTTTTATCCAGCTATACTTTAAAGTTGGCTCTGCGTAATCTCTCGAAAACTTCTTTAAGTCTTTGTATATGTTCTTGGAGGCTAGTAGAATAAATTATAATGTCGTCTAAATAAACTAAACATGTTTCATTTTGGATGCCTCTCAGAATATTATTCATAATTCTTTGAAATGTAGGGGGCTATTCTTTAGTCCAAAGGGTATTCTTAAAAATTCGTAGTGTCCCGTTTCTGTTGAAAACGCTGTTTTTTCTATGCTATTTTTATCCATTTCTACTTGGTGAAATCCTGAGGCTAAATCTAAAGTTGTAAAATACTGAGGTCGTCCTAATTTATCTAATATGTCGGTAATGTTTGGCAAGGGAAATTTATCGTCAATTGTTTTCTTGTTTAATCCTCTAAAATCTATTACTAATCGAAATTTTCTTTTGCCAGAAGCGTCTTGTTTTTTGGGTACAATCCAGACAGGAGAGTTCCATGGAGAATTTGAAGGTCTAATAATTCCTTGTTCAAGCATGTCCTCAGTTTGTTTATTAATTTCGTTCTTGTAAATCTCTGCATATCTATAATTTCTGGAGTATAAGGGAATTTCATCAGTAGTCCTAATAACATGTTTTATTTGGTTGGTAAAAGTTAAATTGTTTCCCTCAATATGGAATAAATCTGCATAATCTTTTATTAAACTTGTTATAGCGGATTTTTCTTCCGAGTTCATATGTTCCATTCTAAATTTTGATAAATCTAAATTTTTTCTTCTCGAATTTTTTTGTTTATAATCTAATAAATTGAAATTAGTGTTCGTTTGCATTGCATCAGGTCTAAGGATATTGTATTCTTCTAAAGATTTTAATTCTAATGGTTCATTTACTGTTAATTCTACATTTACTTCTGTGTTGTTTATTATAGGGCAGTAGGCTTCTCCCTTGTGTACTGAGACTATACACTGCGGAATTTCTAATCCATTTAAGTTTTTGTATGGTAAGAGTCCTTCTCCATCTTGAATATTTTGTATTCTAAATTTAATCATTTGGCTAGCGCGGGTTTGTATATTATAACTTGTTCCCTTTTTTGCTTTCTGTTCCTGACATTCGCTTTTATTATTATTATTATTATTATTATTTTGTTCTTCTGTGTTAAAATATTCAATCGGCATTTGCTTATTGCGAAATATTAATTTATCATTCACAAAATTTAAATTAATTTTTAATTCTTTTATGTTATCTAATCCAAGGAGTAAGTCAAAATCTTTATGGAAATCAAATAAATAGAATTTGGTTGTTTCTTTTCCTAAAAGTGGTAGCGTACAACTGTATTTTTCTTTTGATACTCCATGAGCTGTACTCACTTCAAATGGTTCTTGTTTTAGAGTGTTTTTGAAAAATTGGAAAGCTATTGATTTTTTAATAAATGATCTCGTGCTTCCAGTGTCAATCAGCATCTTTAAATTGGTCTTGGGATCGTGGATGTACGGTAGTTCGTTTGTGTCGTCTTCTATATGCATTATGGAAAATGTCTTTTTAATGTGGTTAGTCCTAAAAAATGATTTTGGGTATGATTGTCCTCTTGAGTGAATCCGCATGCATTTTCCTCTTGCGTTGAATCATCAAAGTCTATGTAGCTGTCAGGGTCCTCTTGCGGTTCATAATCTGTTTGTTCGGTCAGATAAGAGTTAGTCATTTGTTCAGTCAATCGATTCATAGTTTGATCGTAATTTTCCTCTTCTATTGGTTTCCCTGTCATCTGATAAAGTCTATTTTGTGTAATTGTGTTCCCTGTTTGACGTGTGGAAATGCTTATTGGTTCTGGTTCAAATTTTTGATGAACTTTTAATGGTGTGTAATTGTTAGACTGTCTCGGTTGTTGATTTTGCTGTACGTATGAGTTAGGTTTAGTAAATTGGTTAGGATTATTTTGGTAGTTTGGCCTATAATTTTGGAAGGTTTGCTTGTTAGGAAGGGGTTTGCGAATAGGCGGGTATTGTGGGGCCCTAGGTGGAATGTTCTGTTTAATATTTTGAAATAATTTGTTATTTTTAAATTGAAAATCGTTAGTAAGCATATTAAGTGCTTCGCTAAGAGAATCTGGATTTTTGGTTCGCATTAGCGATCCTACAGGTTCATGTAAACCTCTAAGGAGAACTCTTAACCCTAGTTTCTGTACATATTCTATCAAAACATCTTTGGCCAATTATCTTTGAGGCTCTTTATTAACAAAAAATGAAATCTGTAAATTTAATAGTTTTTGAATTCTCTCATAAAATTTAAAAAGTGATTCGTTATTCTCTTGTTTTAACTCAGCCATTTCTAAATTTAAAGTAAAACAATCTCTTTTGTCTGAATAGCTGGTTAATAACACTTTTTTAATCTCATACCAATTATATGAATTTGAGTTTACTACCATTTCTAAAGCTTGGCCTTTTAACTTAGCTAGTATAGAAGAAAATAGATATTCATTTTGAAAATCCTCTGGATTTTCGCTTACATAAAATTTATTTACTACTTTATCACATATGGAAATGAATCTGTGGAACATAGTGGGTTCTCCACTATACTCAGGAATCATATCAAGATATTCCTTCTTTAATGTTGGCGTTGCCATTTTAAAATATTATTTTCTTTAAAATAATAAAATTATAAATCAATTATATAAAATTAAAAAGTATTTACTATACTTTTTCTTAATTCTATATCTTAAGATCTACTTACAAGTTGATCCAAAATACTTTGCTCATTTGAACAATTTTCACTTTTCACTTACACGATATTCACTCGTGCTCTTAATAGATATTCGCTCTATTAAGTGGTTGTAGATATTCACTCTACTTAAAGTTTCCTCAATTAACGGTTAAAACCGACGGACGTTATATTCACTAACTTACTTGAGGTGTCTTACTGTTTTCTTGATGTCGTTACAGATATGCGCTCTGTAACGAATCGCGTTTTTGCAGTATCTCGGTTAACGATTGAAATCGAAAAAATTATGTTCATTAATTTTCCCGAGATGTCCTACCGACTGCGCCAGTTACGTGTTATATTAAGCTTGAAAGGAATTTAAAAATGATTTTATTTTTACAAACCTTTGTTAATTAAGAAACATTTAATTTAGAAATGGTTACAATAATTTAGCTTAATAAAAACAAATACAATTGATGTACACTCAATCGGAGTGAGAAACGTCTGTACGATACAGTGGCCGCTTAAACACTGCCGGGGCTCTGTTCTCACACCTATATAATACTAAAGCTGCGTAAGCAGGAATTTTCCTAGCACGCATTTAATTATGAAATGTTCACATAAAATGTTTATATAACTTATATATATATATATATATATATATATATATATATATATATATATGCAGCACAAAATCAACCGCGCCTAACCATTTCAGTAAGAGATACACAGGTAACTGTCCTGCCAAACTGTGGGGTCTATTGAGAAGATGTAGACACGTGAACCAACTTAAGATAGTAAATTACCAATCCTAGGAAAGGCTGAGTAGTCACTCGCCTCACTGGCAACAATGCATTGAACATTTCTATTTGCATATTTTTATTTTCTGTATCACTTTTATAACCTTATTAACTGAAGATAAATGTAGCGGTGGCGGGGAACCTAAGCAACACCGTATTGCCAGTTAAATCGACGTCATCTTGAGAGACTTCAGCAAGTAACTACATTACAGTGCATTCATTAATAACAAATTAGAAATGCAGCGATACCATCCTCTACGTGCTGGGTCAATATAGTACCTTATATTTATTTAAGATGACGGAATAAGAGGGTCATGAAGTGTGCACATATTTCACCCACAATTCAATGCAGTGTTTTATTCCAGTTATTGAATACATTCTTGGCTTTATATAAACAACTAAAACTCAATATTTAGTTCATTCCCATTACGTTTTTTGAGAAAGAGGTTTTGGAAGTTGACTATTAAAGCAACGTTACAATAGTTTTTGTATAATGCTTCCTAAATATTTCCCCTGAATTACTAAATCATAAAGATTTACTGCATAACTCTCTAGACATAGCAAGAGACACTAAAAGCGTAGTAGGGATGTTTGCCAACTAGTGGAGGGGGCACGTCTCTCACATCTAGGCACAGTTGTGCCCGAGGCACGTTGGTTGTGGTGGACCGATACTTAGAGCAGCGGGGTTCAACGAATACTGTTTCAACGGGCACCCCCTCTCTAAATGTCTCTTGCTTTGACTCTTTTATACGTTTTTTGGAAAAGTTGGTAAAAGTATAGCAATCATATAGACCTTTACTATTACAATTATTTTACAAGTCTCAACAATCGAAAGACGCTGTCTGCACCGTTTTAGTTTTCCACGAGTAAATAATGCTCATAGTAAGAATATGTTGGCCGTTTATTATATCAGTACTGACTATATGCTCAATTGAGTTTCCATATTTAATCTATAGACCATAAAACCACGAATATTGTTGTAGAGGAAACGACAAAAATGAAGGAGGTACGTATGTTTAATACGTCGATATTGTAAGTAACGTTCCCAAATTAAAAATGCAATCTTCCTCGTTGGGATGGATCATCGGGCCGGACGCGATTAGTTTCCATTTTGCAAAGCATATTAAAACTATGTTTAACTTGAGGATACTCTATTTCGGTTTACTTAACCCGGCAGAGGTCGCGTCACGGTCTTTTCCACCGGGTCTTCACCATTTTCATAGTATCTCGAACTGCCGATTTTTGTAAGCTCTCATCCCTTCGGTACCCTCAAATAGACTCGTCCACTGGCGAATGCTGTGTTTGTATTTTCGCTATCACCAACGAGTGTCTTAGTGTAGCCGCCTAAAGAAAAGCCAGTGTGGAAACCACCGTGCGCGACCCCTCGCATGTGCTAAAGTGTGACATAAGTTTTAATTTAATTTTTGTGTTATTGATCGTTTAGTGGGTTCTGTGTTATATTTATTGTATTACTACGCAATATGAATCGAGCAGAGGGAGAAAGAATTTGTAAGGAATTTCATTGCTATAACCCTCAGGTGCTTAGACATATTGTATGTAAATTTTTTTTAAAAGCATAAATTTTTCATTTCATCACTATAATTGTAATAATATGATAAATTTACTTAAACATTCAACACATTTTGATTCAAAATTGGTTCATTTACTTTACAGCTAGTTTAAACATCCAGTACATTTTCTTATTCAGAAATTAGTTTTCATTCAGAGTATATCAATAAACATAAGTCTTTGTAAAAGCGTCATTATGTTATGGCAACTTATCTAAAGTCTTGTATGTTTTTCAAAAAATAAATTTGTTAAATATTAAAATATTATTTAAAATTATTTAATACATTATTGTTACAATTAAAACCAATAGAACATAATTAGATACATTATACTTATATAGGATGTTTGTATTTTAAAAAAAATATTGTTTAGTAATTTTTTTTTAATTATAAAATGACCTGGTCGAATCCACCGTGTGCGACTCCTCACGTTTTATTTTTCACGCGACTTCTGTCGGGTTAAAGCAATTTCAACTTAAACCTATAAAAATCATTTAGAATTATTTAGTATAAACTTGTATAGAGCAAGCAAGGAGTTGTTATTGGTTTTACCGTCACTACTTTGTAAATAATTTACCCTTCCCTTTATAATTTTAAAGGAGTTTTTGTCACAAGACGACAACGTGACGCTTTCCTTTTTCGTCCTCTACAAACATTTTTGCTCAATTTCTCTCTAATAAGCATCCCCCTGTAGACATAAATTGTAACAGCTCCTGTTGGAAATTGAACCCTTCGCTGTAATGATAAAAGGCATCTGAGTGAAAGGTTTGGGTTCCATAATGGGGCTGGCTTTGCCTCACATTGTTAAACTACAAGGGCAAGTCTCTTTCTAATAAAAATATCATTCTCAACATTTTATCGCTGCAACTTTAAATGTTGACACCCGGCTTAAGAAGTGTTCTTTGAAGAATATTTAGAAAAACTTTTAATTCTATCAGGAGTTAAAATTTACATTGTATATTAAGAGTATACATTATACGCCATATGTTATATATTATATACGATGCGTAAAAGGGTAATATAGCTTACATTATATGTTTTTTGATTAGGGTATATATTATTCGTTATATATATATATATATATATATATATATATATATATATATATATACACACACATATATATATATATATATATATATATATATATATATATATACATAAATTTATATGAATATAATATTTGTCTCTCTGTTTTTTTATATTTTATATATTATTTCTGTTTATTCTGTTTTGATTTGTAATAAAATACCAATAAAAATGAGAAAAACAATTTGACTAAAAGGATGGGGAGAGGTTAATAACAAGATAATGTAACATGTTTTCAAACAAATAATATTTTTAAAACATCAAGTCTATTCCTACTTAGGCCAGCAAACAAAAATATATTTTGGTATTTTTTTATTTAATAATTACAATTATTATAAATAAAGTATCATATATTATGAGTTAACGCGATGTATGCTATCGAGCTAACACCATATATGCAATCTACTTAACGAAATTTATGCTATCTAGTTAACATCATTTAGATTATCGAGCTACGTCATATATGCTATCGTGGTAACACCATATTTGCTATAGAGTTAATGCCATATGTGCCATCGATTAACGCCATATATGCTATCGAGTTAACGCTATATATTCTATCAAATTAACGCTATATGTGCTATCGAATTAACGCTATATGTGCTATCGAGTAACGCCATATATATTATCGAGTTAACACCATATATGCTACCGAGATAACGCCATTCACCCTATCGAGATAACGCCAAATATGCTATCGAGCTAACACCATATTTGCTATTGAGTTAACGACAAACATGCTATCTAGTTAATGTCATACATGCTATCGAGATAATACAATATATGCTGTTGTGTTAACGCCATATATTCTATCGAGTTAACGCTATATAGCTATCGAGTTAATGTCATATGTGCTATCAAGTTAACACCATATATGCTATCGAGTTACCGCCATATATGCTATCGATAGATATTTATTGGGGTTTTCACAAATGACTCATGCATAAAGAATCATAGAAGCATGATAATTATATTTCATATTGCATAAACATTCCTTGAATCTAAAATATCGGATGTTAGCCGAAGTTTAACACATTTCAGTCAGAGAAGGAGAGGTTTGGGTTCCCATATGGCATTACAGCTGTATTCTCCATCACTGGCTGCAGGTAGAGTATTGTATAGGAACTGTGGGTATATGACTAGTGAGACTTAGCAATTGTTTTCCATTTTTATGGAGGTTTACTTTGTCCTTTCAGTAATACTGGATGTGCTATTTTTATTTAAACGCTTCGGCTAACGTGTTTCCCTTTTTGTGTGTTGTGCGGCTGAACAAGAAATACACTACCAGTGACGTAATAGCTAACCAAGTAACTAGAAAGCGAATTGAAACTCAGTCAGATTACAAATTAACTCAGGCTGGGAACACAGAATGCCTTAAGACTAATGCATTAATTGAAACGTTAAAGAACAAAACAAGGAGGGGAATTTCAGGAGCGTGGGACGATATGGGAGATATTAAACATTTACTCAACATATTACACTTCCTCCAAAGTAACTGCTTTTGCCGAAATCGGTGGTTTAACAATTATATCTTCACAAACAAGTAATTTAAACAAATATATTTACAGTAACTTCCTGCTTATTTTAACATTAAAACTTTTATTTTAGTTACTTTTTATTAAACAAATGCAATTCATACAAAGTAACATAACCTATGCGTTAAAACATCTGTTATACCACATTACCTATAACATAAAATCAGCTGTTTTATGAAATCCTATGTTATTACTAATTTAAAGCCAAATGGGACTACATAACTATATTGCATACATACCCCCTTTCAAAAAGTTTTTTTCCGTGAGTGTCACAAAAGGTCAGGTTTTCCGTAAAGATTCGGCTATTGGTTTCCTGTTGCTTTGGTGACAGATATTTAATTGTAAATTAAATTCCCTTATGCAAGTTTAGTAACACATGTAGTGTATAATTGATTAGAAGGAAACAGAATAAAGGATACACCTGCATTTCAACACGAGATATGCGCTATACGATATAAATCATAGCCTTTCATATATTACATAGCTTAGTTCTTTGTAATAAATACAGAGTGCGCGATGTTTCACAAAGCTGACAGAACGTCACTGCGAAATATTGCATTCGATTAAATGCAAAGCTTTGACATGTGTTTTCCAAGAGAAAGCGTCATTTCCTGGTAATTTTTCCCAAATGGAAAACTTTCTACGTTGAATATAAAAATATATAAAACGGCTTGAAGTGGAAATGGATTGTGGAACAATACATAACAATAAAAATGTAATTAGATTTTAATTTAGTCGCTAACTTTTGTAGCTATACATTCTTGGTTAAAGATGTCGTTTACTTCAAGGAATTCTTGGACAGAAACTAAGCTTCCACAGACATGAAAAAAATTGTTATTTCTGCATATTAGCATCATTTTGCCCAGCGTAAAATAACAAGAGATATATTTACAGATAAAAACACGTCAATGTCAAAATGCCTGATGAAGTGAAAAATAAAGCTAGATACAGATGCAGAAAGATATTCTTGAACAATAATACTGAGAGTATTTAGCCTTCGATGGCCGTGGTTAACCTCCCTAGCAATCCATTGATGCCGAATGTCGCTACTTCAGGTAAACTCCCTCGATTCAAACACTATATACACACGCTGCCACTGACCGCACAGTTTACTAATTAATGCATCAACATTCACGAATTTAAAGCATTTACCTACAGAGTACAAGTGAAGTATGTCTGTAGGAAATACCAGCTGAAACTATCCGAGGTAAGTTATCGTGCGGGGGAACATTTCGCATCGTGAGCTCGAGTCGCGGAATAAACACTCCGCAAATTAATGCGTTACAGATAGGGTATCTGCCCGTCATAAACTTTAACGGGACGATGTCATAAAACCAACAATGTTGGGCCGATAAGAAGCTCAGGGGACGCGCCGTTGTCTGGATTTTGTAAAATACTCATTGAAAATGTGCTGACATTAAGTGGACTTTAAACAAGCGGATCTTAGGTATCTGTTCACAATTAGAACAAATTTATTATATATATATATATATATATATATATATCGCAATGTGTATTCTTCTGTATTAATAAAGAACTAAGTCAAAATACAAATACAAGAATTATAATTGAAATTACAATTAAAACATTTAAATAGGTTTAGAAGGTGAGGTTCTTACGTCAGTGGGGGTGGATGTTGACAAGTCGTAAAACTAGCATTAGTAGACGACACAATAGCTTCATTCCTTATTGAAAGAGAATATATTTAAAAAATGTAGTATATATATAATTTTATTAATAAAAAATATAAACTTTGTTTTACAATAAATAAAGAAAACACCGTTTTGACAGGACCAGTGCATTTGTAGCATATGCAACTTAATTGGATTGTACAGTCATGGCAAAAGTAAATGTTACGGGACGTGCGAGTGTTCTACCAATAGGGTACCTTGATTTCATTATATTTACGGAAGCCTATTTTATTCATATACTTTTAATTTAATAGTATAATATATACATTGAAAATAATTTGTGGTCGTCCCTGGATTCTTCTGGACTGAAATGTGGGCAAGGGGTTGCATGTCTATGTTTCAATTGTTTTTGTTTAGATTTGCGGAATATTGACAGTTATTTAGTCAATTTACTTCTTTCTTCTCCTAACCCACAAATTATTATTATTGGATTATATTTTTAGGTTATATAACAATTTAGACTGGAGAATGTAGCTAACAATAGGCCTATTAACTTTTACACAAATTAACTTATTTGCGAATTTCAAACACATACATTTTTACGCTAATTTTCTTATCTTGTAAACCGTATATCCTGTAATACTACTAAATACACTCACCAAGAGCCCAGATGTCCGTGTAAAAGGAGGCATCAAGCATTACTTTGCCGTGTGCCCGAGTCACAGATATCTTCAGGACTTCATCCATTCCTGCGAACAAAATAACAACAATGTATTTGCCGATTAGCAGAGTGTCATCTCGCCTATTTTCCATAACACAATCTTGAGTTCAATGGCAATCAAATATGTTATTACCTTCCTAATATCCTACAATACTCGTATATCCTACAATATTCCAAATATACTCGTATAGAATATAAGATACATAACACATAGTATATCATAACACGCTTATTAGACAACCACCGTTAAGTGTATACATCTTCACGAGCAATTGTGAACGAAATTCGAAATTACCATATTTTCAATTTAAATAGGCTTTTCAATGTCTTAAAAATAATTGTTCAAGTTCTGCAAAATTACATTTTAACCATTTCACTTCGTGGAAAGTTCAGTCTATTATATATTTATTGAAATGCATTTCAATTTTCTCCTTTTTATGTTGCTATTTCAGCAATCTATTTCAAAGGATTTATTCAAGATGTATTATTAATATTTATAAAATATTTTCGTTTACAATTCCACATTTCCTCCAAATAATCTAGGGAAACCTATTTATTAAACTAACTTCAACTACTGGATCACGTTTCTGTATGTCAGCTGCAATTCCGGTAACTTTTAAAGGGGAAATAAAATAGTGCACTGCCAGACCTTGAAACTCCCATCGCAAAACTAAATTTACAAACACTAGCACATAATCATTAGTTTACTGCCCAAACGCGTTTCGACGACAAGCCCATCCTCGCCATAGTGAGTAGAGCTAATTAAACATCTACAAATATAGTATGTTATAGCTCTGATAAAGTTTTACTATTTAACTAGCTATAGCATAGATGGTAGACGAGTTATATTCTCTGCTGATGTTGACTTATTATTGTGAGTTATTGATTTGTTTATCATTATTTCTTGTTTGTTATTATTTTATTATAATGTCAAAGGCTTGACTCTAACTTTTGTTAATGGAGATATTGAGTACGTTTTCTCTTCTTGTATATATTTGTAGCAAACGTATTGTCAGTTCAATATCACATCGTTTTTTTATCTTTACCTTGGGGTGCGTCAAGGACATAAAGTTTAATTTATTAAAGTATCTTCAATCACCTAATTATAAATTTTAATTTTTAGAAAACCCTTTTTGTATTGCGTGAAAATAAAATATAAACTGTTGACAGGTTTCTTAGTTTCCCGACAACAGTTTAACCTCATAGCACACATCTCGTACTATAAGCACAAACTTATTACGCATGTGTAAACCTAATTACCAACTATAAAATACATTGATTTCTTTACATTGGAAACAGTTGACAAATTATGTTTTGTTTGTTAATGTTGGCTTATATCCATGACCTCAGAGTAGTACCATCAGAGAGCGCCACTAGCAAGGTTTTACATTTGCAAAGTCGGTCAGGAGGAGTAAATGCTGGAACGAAATTAATTCGTTCAGAAATGGCATTAATGGTCGGTCGGAGTGAGTTGTGTGCGGCGATAGAGTTGTACTTTATTTGCTTTTCCGACTTTATCTTCCACCCCATCCAGTAATTGCCGAAGCAATGGCGATCGGTAACGGCGAACCTGGCACACGATACTGACTAATGTTGAAGGCAGCTCTATTACGTTATATTGGCAAATAAATTAAATTTCAATCAAAAACATGCGCACGCAAACACATCTTTTGTTTCATATATTTTTGCATAATATTGTACCTTAGAAGAGATTTAAAGACAGTTATAGCTTTCTCTTTTCTTTAACAATTTATGTCTTGATGTATATTTGCAATTATTGTTTATAAGTTCTTATTTCTCTCGTATTATAGTGTACGTTTTCCTTCTAATGGCTTACTGGGGCTTATGGATAAACCCATCCAGACCTAGACAGTGTAAAGAATATGGTCATCTGTAGACATTGTGTCTGTTTGTAGCCTTAACAAAGTGCATGATTTCATTGAAAGCACCATCACACATTTACACATGGGCACCAAAACCTCTAAACCAAGTCCTCTCGCAAGAGATAAGAAAGGGTCATCCGACGTTAGCAACTAAGGTCCCTTCGTTGCTATGTGTTCTCAGCCCTTGTTTAATGGAGTAGATTCGTGGATCGTGATGGAGGATCTGAGCAGAACGTTTAGGGGAGCCTTTGTTATGCAGTTCTACTGTAGAATGTTATGGATGGTCAGATAATGTCCCAATGAAGTTAGTCTTGAATGGAAGGGAAACCCTGATAAGTCATAGAAACGGCGACGTTAGGAAAACTCCAGCTCACAGACTATATCAAGGATGACAGTAGCAAGTATATACCCCTCCATCCAGTGTTACAGGGGAAGGTAGAAGTGTCGGAATATGGGGATTCCCATTTTTTAAGACCCTCAGAAGTGGGTTATTAATGGGTGCCAACCAGATATTTACCAATGCACATAACATTACAGAAGCATATTATGGATTAAATGTTTTAAATAAAATAATTGTGAAATGCCTGAAGTTCTTACAGGTCATACATTCTTGGAATGACCTCTAGTGGCGCGTGTGCAATGGTTTCATCTTTCTTCCAAATAAGTAAATCTATAAAACTCGCCACGTTAAAGTCGTATTCTTTCAATCTCAGCCTTACTATAAAAACTTCTAACCAAAAAGTTTTAAACTACCCAACTTGAGTTCGTTCCTAAGAGTTGAGCTACCAAGGCTGTTATACTGCTTTAGTTCTAGCCTTTGTCTTCTCGTGGCGTTTGGCCTAAGTAGACTTAGTACTTGGGTAACAAGAAACTGGCGGTAGTCAAGTGTGCAAGGCAAACTTTATTTATGACGTCATTAATAACCCACTAATGTGAACTTAGTTAAAGTGCAGAGTCAAGGAAAGTGCTGCAACCTGAAGTTTTTCTTAATCATAAATAAACACTCATACGCGCACGCGACAGCATACGCGCGCACACACACACACACGCGCGCGCGCACACACACACACTCACACTGCAACGGGCAAATTTGCCTCAAGTAACTGAGTAGTAGAATTTATAAATATAAATTTATATTGTATTGTTTTATTTGTGCCACATGTCTGACGCTAATTAATAATATATGGTTACGTGGGTTGAGTGATTCATTCCTGATGAAGTTGGAACTCTTTGCCTGCACAAAGCTTTGAGTATTACAAATTAAAAAACAATTCTTGTCTTTGTATATCCTCGAATGTCTTAATTACTATGGAGTTAAAACTTAATTACCATGCGTGCATGATTCTTTGAGTGTGTGTGTGTGTGTGTGTGTGATTAAATTATATACATTGGCACCATTATATACATTAATATTGTAACACATTATTTTTGGGACATTAATTCCTTTAGAATATTTATGCGCAATTTATGTGACTCATATTTTAGAAAGAAGTAACAGCAGACTGGCGTAATTTATGTAACCTTTTTTAATTTTTCTAACATTTATTCTTAAGAAGTAATGCTGATGTTTAATATTGCAGTATTTGTTACATAATTAAATGATTGACCAGCAAAGTCAAATGTTTAATTGAAAATAAGAGTTATGTGTTCATTAAATAGTTTTAGGCACAAATATTAATTTAAACAAATCAAAGTTAACTTTATTAAAAGAAATATGTATAAATATATATGTATATAAATACATAAGTATATGTATAAATATTACAAACAAATCACATTAGAAATACTACGATACTACGATAGAAATACTACGTTTACAGATTTAATTTTTATCAGAACTTTACCTGTTACAAAATCTATGACAGAACAACTGACATCTTTTCGAGATTGCATTGCGTATTCAACATACATTTAAATTTATCCTTTCGACTTAAAAAATGTACTACAAGATACAAAAGAATTTACATTTTCCCTACTATTAAAACGAAACTTTGCATTATCAGCCATTGAACAAATATTCTTTGAGCTTGGCTTGTGAGGCTATGTTAAAAACAAATAAAAACATACACAAAACTAACTAATTATTCATTTAATTACTCATACGCGTTTCAATGACCAAGTCATCATCATCAGTGAGTGTTACTACTACAAACTCTAACTTACAACTAGTATGAAAGCAAGGTTACACTTCCGTATTTATACAGTAGGCGTTGCCACGCCCAATTGTCAAAACAACAGTTACTAACCCTACTTTAAACATGATACAACAAATAGAAATTTTGTACCTAACTCAATAATTACAATAAAATTTGTAAGATACAACATAATTACATATAAACAAAATAGATAATTAATATTACACATTATTATTATGTCAAAATATTTAACCTAAAACTTACAATAAATTTTATTTTTTCCCCCCGCTTTTGTTACGCTAATTACAATAATATAGAATTTGGAATAGGACCTGACTCGTTGTTTACAATATTATTTTTGCTCCTATTAATATACAAAGTTTCCCATGCATCCAATTCACTACACTTAACAACGTTTTTTAACAAGGTTACATCGTCTACTTTAAATTCTTGCTCTTCCTCTAAACAATGCTTCGCCATCGCAGATTTTTCTGGTCTATTATATTTAATGTGGGAAAAATGTTCTTTAGCCCTAGTTTTAAAATTTCTTTTTGTTTGGCCTATATATTTCAGAGGACACTCGCTACATTTCAGGCAGTAGATTCCTGACTTTTCTTCATTTGGTATTTGATAAAAGTAACGCTATCGTAGTTATGGATAAATTGGAGTATAGAGAAATAGTAGAGAAAATGCTTAATGTAGGACCATATTCAACAATAAATCGAAATCCTATAGTTAAATTTATTAGAAGTTTCAACGAAACCTTAAAAAATTGTAAAAGTGTAGTGGATAGTGAACTAGAAAATTAACCGTTTCAAACCACGATTGTATTGTTTACCAAAAGTCCATAAGAAAGGAAGAAAAATGCGACCAATAGTATCTGGGATTAATTCCCCAACATATTTAATTGCTATGTGGTTGGTACCACGCCTCCAACAGTTTGTTCCGCCTCCATCAATGGCAGTAAAAAATACGTATGAATTTGTTAATAAGGTTAAGAATTTATGTATTGCGTCTTGTGAATACCTTATTTCGTTTGATGTTGTATCGCTTTATCCAAGTGTACGTATAGATAAAACAGTCGAATTGATGAAAATTTGGTTAGAAAATTCATTATCTAGTACAAATGAAGTGGATGAATATATTTCACTTATTAATTTATGTATTGTTCAAAATTGTTTCCAGTTTAACAATAAATTTTACACCCTGAAGGAAAGCACTGCTATGGGTAACCCTCTATCACGTTTTTTAGTCAACTTTTTTAAGAGTCATTTCGAAATGAATGCGAAAAATACCTTGAAATATTTTCCTAGAGTATGGCTCAGATACGTGGATGACGTGTTTGCAGTGTTTGACAGTAAACAAAGCCTGGACAAGTTTTGTAAAGCATTAAATGGGTATTTTCCAAGTATAAAATTTACGGTTGAAGTAGAAAAAGAGGCGTGTTTACCACTTTTAGATGTTTTAATGTCAAGAAAAAACAATACTTTAAGTTTTAATGTTTATATAAAACAAACTCACACTAGCAGATTTATTACCAGTGATTCATTTCACACAATATCACATAAAAAAGCAGCTTTCAATTCTATGGTTCATCGTTTAATTAATTTGCCTTTGTCAGAGGAAAATTATAAAAATGAGCTTAATTACATTTATAGCATAGCAAGGTTCAATGGATATAGTAATGTGTTTATAGATGAAATTCACAAAAAGACGAAAAATAAGACAATACAAAATCAGAGAAGCACGTTAATAAAGCATTTAAAAGGGAAAAATGGGTACAAATAACACTCCATCCACCGCTGTTTAATAAAATTAGAAAATCAGTTAAGTATTAGAATATAAAGATATACATCAAGTAGGTTTTATAATTTCAAGTGAATAAAAAGGAAATGTGAAACTAAAAGTAAGCGGAAATATAAATTTATTAAATCTATTCAAATATCTTACGTAAATATATAGTGAAGCACAAGTTTTTCTATTCATCTAAATAAAACTTTCTATTCTTGTCTTGTTCGAGTTCTTGTTGCTTTCAATAAAACTGCGGCAGAGGGCCAAAATGTTTCTCAGCAGCAACTCTACATTTATTTACTCAATTATAGAGGTAAGATTTAAATTGTATTCAATAAAAAAACTGATTATTTGCCCCCGCGACAATGTTCAGTGCTGGTTAGTTTCTACAGAGTTATTCGCAAATATATTTTACTAAAGTAAAGACACATTCCAGCCTAATTAAAAGCAATGGGTTTTGTCGACTTCACAATAATATTTGAAGTATATTGACGTACATTTTTATGACAACTTGGACTAATTGTGTATCATAAATAATAAAACCTCATAACCACAATAAGTGTGTAGTGAAATCGAAATGTAGGCCTACATTTCAATTGGAAAACAATAATCTTTAGAGGAAATTACTGCAAGAGTAACTATTGTAGTAGTTTCTGAAGATGACTCTTGTAGTCTCAGGTTATTCCTATAGTAGTTTCCTCTGAATAGAATTGCTTTTAAATCGAAATGTACATCGGCATTTAAATATAGAGATCTTGTGGCTACGCGATTTTTATTTAATAATAATACATTTTTGTGTTTCGTTATGTAATTATAACATTATATTTATATGTATTTAATAAGGAAGGTATTATTATTCATTTCATATTAAATAATCGATCCAGCAAGTCGCATACAAGTCTCTCAGTTTCTCTCTCTCTCTCTCTCTCTCTTTCTCATTCTCTCTCCCTTTTCTCTCTCTCTCTCCATCCTCTCTCACTCTCTCTCCTTCTCTCTCTCTTTCCATCTGTGTATGTATCTGTCTCTCAGTCTCTCTCTCTCTCTCCCTCTCCCTCTCCCTCTCTCTCTCTCTCTCCCTCTCCCTCTCTCTCTCTCTCTCTCCCTCTCCCTCTCTCTCTCTCTCTCTATTTTATAAGAAAAGTCCTATTATTCTCATCATTTTACATAATCGATCCAACAAGTCGCATACAAGTCTCTCTCTCTCTCCCTCTCTCTTCCCATTTGTGTATGTATCTCTCTCTCTCTCTTTCATTCTCTTTCTCTCTCTCTCTCTTCCTCCCTTCTCTCTCTCACTTTATCTCTCCATCTGTGTATGTATCTGTCTGTCAGTCTCTTTCTCTCTCTCTCTCTCTCTCTCTCTCTCTCTCTCTCTCTATATATATATATATATATATATATATATATATATATATATATATATATATATCACTCTTTGTCTATTTTCTTTGTCTCTCCTATCTCCTTTTCCCTCTCTCTCTGTGCCTCTATTATCAAACACAACCAGACTACAGATACACAATTATCTTAAAGCATAAAATACATCGGTTCAATGGTTCACATTTACAACTAAACTCTGCCGTTCCACTTTTGTTTTACAGAAGACGGACGTGATGTCTTACTTCCTGTATTCAGAACCATCACAGTAAAAACTTGCAAAAATTTTATAATAACAAATACTTGCCATAATTTAGTTGTACTTTAAGGTAATTTAATTCTAAGCGGGTGAATAGCTTCCATTTTATATTTACAGGGAAGCTAGTTGCAGGTATCATTTAGATTGAGGCTTTTATTTCATCAAAAAAGTAAGACTTGAGATTTCACAGTAGAGGCTGGCAGATATTTTCTTGTTATTTGCTACGTCTGTAAATTGGAAGCTGAAT